>CM067352.1:57004682-57039682 GCA_034190875.2 Urechis unicinctus
TTCTATCATTGGATACGATTATGTTTGTTTGAAGCTGAAATATAAGATCTATCTTTTGCGAGATTTACGATGCCACAAAATCAATGTTTACAAAAACGCCCTTCGACATCAAGCTGAATTGGTATATTCCAATATGCCAGAGTAAAGCATCAAGCTCTCCCTGAATTAAAGTTAGACCTTGTGGTTGTAGTTAACTTAAGGAGTTAGAACGTCGTTGTTGATATTATCGTTCATAATCAATTTAGACAATCGTGGGAACGCTGCAGGCGTTCAGGGCGGAATAGGCGTATCTTACGACAATACGCTTTGCTATCAGGACCACAACTATGCATGAATTATCTAATTAAAAGAAATGGCAAAGTCTATTATTGCTGATACATTATATACTCAATGAATCATCAGTGACATCAACATTAGTTACGTTTGTAAATCGACACATTCTATGCTGCTAGTTTAACAAATAGTACAACTGTCAAAGGCAGCAAGATTATCATCTGTTGCCAGCATATCTCAAAAGCCTACTCAGTAAAAGCGTTAGTAAAATCGACCAAAGAGAAGGGATCCCTGTTTATATATCCGACTTGCTGTCATGTTGACATGCAAACCATCAGCATCGGAATCCCAAAAAGTGTAATTATCATTATCTCGATCAACCAGGTAAGCTCTGGTTGATCAAAACGACTAAATTGAATAATAGTTCTGAATGCATTTTCAGCTTCTTCTGTAGTAAGAGTGTGTGCTTGGCATTATTCAAACGCCACATCTATGGATCCCTCATGATGACATTACGCGCTACATACATATATGCATTGAGCAGCCCTTCTATTTTCAATGCATTTCCTCGCCATAGGCTTAGTGGCTCTTCAATGATTAAGCTTAGATATGGCATCATTGAATGAACGATAAAAAGTTACTTCCCCTGTAACAAGATTATTTCATAAGCAACGAGCTACGAGGTGGTGCGGTTAGCGTCGTTTGGCGACAATGAGTCCCATCAGCTACAATAATACTGCCCGGGTTTGCAACAATGAACCGATCATTTATTGTTGTGTTGTATACTTTATCATCCTTCGAAACACCATAATCGTAGTCATCACTGCTGCGTTACATTATGTACGGGTAGGTGCGCCGCGTCAGTGCATGGTAAGATAATCAATTATTATTTTACTTTCCCTAACGAGACTCTAAGTAACATGATGGCATCAAATACACTCTAAACAATTGCTATCTTTGAAAGAACATAGCATTACAAAATGTCGACTGCAATTACATCTAATTACAGGACACTTCTTCATTTCTATCTGCTAGAGGTGCTCTTGAACCAATCAGCATCAAATATTAAAACGGATGCGGCTTGTATGTCTCAGCGGAAGCCTACTTAATGTAAATTCATCACTACTTCGATATAATCTATCGATGAAATAAACGCAACTCACTGCACATGTATAACACGTAACCGAGACTTGTAATTGATATTGATGCATGTGATTCAGAATAATAGTATTCACAATGCCAGAGTAGGTCTTTTGTTGGAAACGGTGCTTGTGCAACTTAAATGTTCAGTTCTTATAGATATCTTTACATGTGGTGCATTACGTTTATCAAAAAAGCAGTAGGCAATCACATGATACCGATGCTGTTATATAATATTTTTCCCCATATCATTGCAATAGAGACCATTATGATGAGTATCAAGATACATCTGCACGCGGCATGTGGCACGATGTCTCATAATTCATATTGATGTTGAAATGGATACTACACCATTTAAATGCTGTTAAAATAGAAGTTAAATCTATTTCATCCAGATATAAAGCACTAGCTGAGCAACCATATACAGACTTGTATTGTTATAATCAAGTGTCTGTAACGTGCATTTAGTGCAATAAGCTATTTTTAGAATCAGGCATTGGCTTCATTTTTGCTTGTGCCAACGTGTTATCCAGACATCAAGCTGTTCTTTGTGTTTGACATAATCAACAGCCCCAATATATGTTGTATTCAATGCAAACATTTCCACTTATAACACAATTTTGCAAACGTATATTGTCACCTACTTAACCCCATCGTCAAATGTAAAAACCGTTTCTTTGGATCTTAACATCGATTCAAGAGTGTCAATGAATGATGCGGGCTGACTAGCTCGCAGTACTAAAAGCACACTGTAACCCTAGCTGCATCACGCCAAACGACACGCTACGTTGGAGGACTCCACCCGGGCAGCGAAATGACTTTGCATGCCAGAATGATTTAATCCTATTTCTGTGACTTGGCGCTTTATACAACGGATGAAACAGCCTTTTGAACGATATCCTGCCTACAGATAATGCAAAAGTTTCGCGAAAGTGCCCATATTACATTAGGTTTTGTGCATGAATGAACGAATGCAACAGCATTTAGATCAGAAACTACGCTATTATGCTAAACAATCGCTGATATACTTGAGCTTGAATATATCTTATTACCATTTATGGGATTTTCAACCAATTTCCCTGTATAAATAGGTCGTTTTTAACATCTGCTAGTTTGTAAGCAGAAACAAAGTTATTTTGCGTGATGAATCAACACCCAGATGGCCTCGTCCATGTTAATTGAATTACCTAGTTTGCAACATTTGTCGTTGATTGAAGTGTGATACAGGCTTCCGAGGTGTTAGTAGATAAGTAAATTGCAGTAGTCTGTTGGCATATCATGTGTAAAGTTCGGTCACATTGCCTGTACTAGCAAACATAATAACGATAGCTCTGTATCAGGCCAATAATACTTGATTACAATTTTCAGTTGATGTGATGCTGCACCCTATCATCTGATGATGCCCGGGTCTGGTCATATTAATTAAATTGTCGACAGACAGAGCCCTTTATAAAACCATTTGTGTAGGCGAACTTTGTTTAATTCAGCCTTATTAGACATCAGCTGCAACATCTATAGGTGGACAAAAGACAGTTAAGTGTTAGATATCTCCATTGCATTTATGTTTGCTTGTTAATACAAAGTAGACAAACAGCCAGTCAGACAGTAAAACCAACCAGCCATAATTGTCAATTTAGGGTATTGCTGTGTACAATCTCTTACTGAACAGATATCACAATAACCGATGTCGATTTCTGGTCTATACAATATGCTGCCCCATATATTGTGCAGTCAATCTTTATTTCAATTGGAATAAGTAATGATGGTAGCTCATACCCAATAAATTTATGCAACATATTGTTACGCACAATTTTCGAATGCACTGTAGAAATCTACTGGATACAGCGACGGCTCATAACGTTGTCTGTTGTTGAGAAAATGAGCAAACTATCAACCAAACGGTCACTATGTGCATAAATGTAAATAAAGCATTGATAAAATGATGATTTCTCTTTGCTTATGTTCTCTACATCTATTACCAAAGACGCAAAAGATCCCTAATCGCAGAATTCGCATTGCATAATCAACCGCTGCAGTGTACGCTGATTATGAACAAGGAATGTAATATCTTGGTTTAAATATCAATTTACGACGTAGAGTGTCTACATGAAGGCTTCCAAGCAAAACAATCACAATTAAAGCATGTCCCCTTAAAGTCTCACGTTAGTGGGTGAAAATCTGCTCTGTCAGATTGGGAGTCGGCTTTGTCTGCGAACCGATTTAAATAGTATCCAAATAATGTTGTTCTTAGCTCCTGTAGGGTTTTGTATTTATTCGTGTATATTTCATGCATGTACCATTCATTAATCTTGTATTAATCTGCAATTGGATTTAGTCATTTACCTCAATTGATGGTGTCAATCAAGAAGTTATCATTGATATCAGTGGGGTTTATCCGCACTCACCAGTGACTGGTGTTGTATGCAAGGATGCCAAAGTAATAAACGGCTCGGAATAATTTAATACTTGTAAATCCCGACTGGCTGCGTGGTGTGGGATCTATTTGGGGGCATTTTATTCTGTTGCTTCAACTTTGCTCAGAAGAACAGATAGGGCTGTTGAACTGGGTGTCGATAAAAAGGGCAGGGGTTTATGGCGTAATTCCTTCTCTTCTAATTTTTGACAATGAACTGAATAACCGTGTTGAACTGGAGTACTAGATTACTCTCTGGTGTTTTGAATACTCACTTATGTTATTTTACCTTGTTGTCGGTAATCCATTTGTTGATCAACTTACTCTGTTCTGACAACATTATTGACAACGCTTTGTCTATTTATTTTGTGGGACAAGGCTACTTTTCTCTAGATGATGTGCATGTTCGATTTGTCGAAATGTGTTATTTCTTTGTGGCCTTTAATAGTGGCGATATTACCTCATCATTGTGGGACATATTTAATACGCGGGGATGCACATATGAATCAGTTTGCATTTATAAAGATCGAATGTCGTTTTTCGTCGAACCTCTTGAGAGTTAAATGAATCATGTGAATTCCAGGATGCATGGTTTCTGTCCATTACATTCAGTATGGTAGTCATTTACTTTCCTTTGTGTTCTTGAAACCCTTACGCAGAGTAAGGCAAGGTTCGGAACTTTTCGGAGCAAGACATTGCGTCAGCCTTTCGTGGAATCGCGCCGATAATTTAGCTTCACTATTTTTCTTCATCGCTCGTTGAATATTGTGAATGTACAGTCCGAATTATGTATAAACAATAAGAAATCGAAAAAAGTTTCTTTCGGTTCCCGAAAGATCTAAATACCCGCAATACTTTGTGTAAGCATGTTTGTAGGAATTTAATTTAAGTCGTTATGACCTTCTAAGCTTTGTAACCCAAAGTTGTATAAACGATGGTCTGCCAGTAGTAGGTTGGTTGGGATAATAATGGTTGGTAATATCGGAAGGCAAAAAGGGCAGGCCGGCTCATTTGTTTATTTAAATGGCCAATATGGATGGATATATAATCTTATAAAATAAGTTTTGAATGAAGATATAAACTGAAAGCTGTACAAGGCAGACGTATAAGGTTTTGCATCCGCGATAACACATAATTTAAGCTCCAAAAAGCGAAATAATCGAATGACCCAAAATGGTCGGTTTTGTCGATATTGTCCAAAATGGTTGCAATTAATAGTATATATATTTATAAATATATATATAAATATAAATATATATATATATATATATATATATATATATTTATATATATACATATATATATATATAAATATATACATATACATATATAGATATATATATAGATTATATATATATATATATAAATCAATATATAGCGACCATTTTGGACATTTAGCAAAAAACCAACCATTTTGGGACATTGTAAACGACAAAATATACACTTAATCAGATGATTATTTCTTGTTTTATGGTGGTCTGTGAGTAACATATGTCGGTTTCTTAACTTTATTTTTCATTTTCATTGTTTTATTAAGCTTATATATTTTGTGTGCCAAAATTGGTGTTCCAAAATAGTTAGGGTACGAGGGACATGAGGGACGACTATTTTGGAACTTGACAAAACCGACTATTTTGGAACATGACAAAAACCGACTATTTTGGAACATGACAAAAACCGACTATTTTGAGACATAAAAAAAACCCTACCATTCTGGTACATAAAAAAACAACCATTTTAGGAAATAACCAAATGAAATGACACAAAGTTACAGCCATTTTACGGCAGTGTGGGGAGCTGGTTGTGACGGGAATCAAAAACTATTTTGGAACATGACACAAACCGACTATTTTAAGATTTAAAAAAACCTACCATTCTGGTACATAAAAAAACGACCATTTTAGGAAATAACCAAATGAAATGACACAAAGTTACAGCCATTTTACGGCAGTGTAGGGGGCTGGTTGTGACGGGAATCAAAAGTTTTCATCTATGCCATGGAATTTCGTCACTCTCTGTATAAAGGTGTATCTTTATTTGAAATGGTAATAAGCAATAGCGGTTTAAGTTAATGGTTAGTATCATTAAATTTCAACTACTTTTATCTTGCAGTTAAGGGGCGATCCGTGTTTAACTACCAAGATTCATTCATTTCATATCGAGAGAAGTACTAACTTAAGTTATTCAAACATGGAGGAAGAGTGGTTCTAATTGTCTGAAGCTTCCGAGTACGGGCCCACCGCATGGTTATATATATCTAGACCGAGATAAGCAAACTTTGAAACTTGAACTTGTTCTGGAACTTGTATGATGGAACGCGCAGTATGTGTCGAGAGTCTGAATATGAACTTGACAGGGGTCGGCTTTCATATCATTGACAAAACGCGAACATAGTTTAGTATCATTCCACATCATGTCCGAGACCTCTACGCTCCGTCGCTAAGTGAGCTTCGATGTTGCAAGCGAGGTTAAGCCCCAATCTTGCTCACACTCCGCATAAGGATTTATTGTATCGATGTAGTTATAGTAATAGACGATTTATATAAATCCCTGTGGCTCGATATGGTTGTTTGTTTGTCCGTGGAGGCGTCTCCGTGGTTCACCATGACGCTTAATCGTTCAAGTTTTTTCTCGTCCAATGTAGCTCACAGATAGGCATGTTTTTTTGCTCTAGTTCATAGAAATATACGCTAATAACTTACTGATACATCGTACTACCGTTATGTTATCACTATTATTTCTGATTGTATCATCATATAGTAATACATTCATAGTTCTCCCAGTAGTTCTCGGCCCTGACGCCGTTATTCCCTGGAACCAAGACCCCCCAAAAGAAGCAGAGAGGCGGGAGCTCTTCAGCGAGAAGTCAAAACGGCTCCGGAACGATATTTGCGACCTAACCAGTAGAATGGCAGACTACGCAAAAACCAAGGCAGCCTAAGACACCCAAATAAAAAAGCTACAAGCGCTACTAGTCTCCCCGCAACAGGAGGAATAAGAACCCTTCGGTGAGAGGGCCCTACGGGTCCAAAAAGAGTTGCAACATAAAACCGTTAAGAAGCACCGCCGGGCGGGAACCAAGAAAGCCCTCGCCGAGCAAGAAAACCTTCTTGGCGCCAAGGAGCCAGTCTTGCCCGACACTCCCGTCAACGAGGAGCCGCTCCCCGCCGACGTCCCGTTCCGGAAGCAGTACGACGCAGCCATAGAGGATTTCCGTCAGTAGAGCAGCATCAAGCTCATTTATACCACCTGGATCCTCAAGGACGACGACGTCGGCCTCACAGAGCGCCGAGCCTTCGAGATCCTCGGTGCACTAGGTAAGGGCCAATTCATTCTCCGGCAGAAGATAATCAAACAGGACGGAGATAAGTGGTACAACCGCTGCGAGCCGCGAAAAAGGCAATAGCGCAGTTCAACAACCGATGCCGAACTGGCCTCCTCATTGGGTTCTACAAGATGTCGTCAACGTGGCTTACCCAGAGCGCGCAATCGTCTGGGCTTGATGAAAGAGGTCCTCGCCGATCTCGAGCCAATGAAGACCGGAGAGTTAAACTGCGTCGCCATGATCGTCCTCGACCGCATCGACCAGATGAGCAAACACAACCCAACAAAGGAGATTGCCGCAAAAGCGAAGGTCGTTGCGTGGGAAACCAATATTCGCGAAGAAGGGGTCGATATCCTAGACATTCCCAACCTCGAGAAAATCATTGGCCAGAGCATTATCATTCGCGACATAGCGGGTGGGGGGGGGGGGATTCTCTATATGAAAACGCGCTATCCGAAGAAAGCCACCATTGAACCACCATCCAACACAACGGTCATGCGTGGCACGCCAACCCCCAGTTCCCCGCCAACCGGGGGATTAAGTTCTACGAGGGCAACATCTGGGAAGCAATCGCAATCCTCGAAGAACCACGCGGCACTGGGCTTATGGGCCACCCCACGTACGACCAATTCATTTCTGACGACGGCGCCCTTTACCGTACTAAGGAGCACCACGCCTACCTGGCTGAGATCTGTCAGCGCCTTGAGCTGGACAGCAGCGTGGTCTGAGAGTCCGAGGCCGCCAACCGGTTGGCACGTGAGCGCAACGGGTGGAAGCCAACGCCCCACACCTTCCTGCCCGACATTGAGGCCGCTTGCGCTGAATACATAGGCGGGAGTGTCTGGAATAAAGCAACGTACGCCACTGCCAGCCTAGTGGAACTGGACATGAGCCTAGTAGAACTGGACATAAAACACTGCTTGCGCGCCCTGCTTCAATCGTTTTGGCCACCCCAAGCCACACTTCCGGCGCATAGCCGTCTACGGTACGTTATTGCGGGATTTTACGGGCCTCGTCAAAATTGTCACCTGGTCCTTCACCCAAGGCATCCACCCGGCCATCGTCCTCTGGCTTGGGGAGCACCTAGATTTCCCCTGTGAAATGGCCATACCCCCCCCCCCCCCCCCCCCCCCATTGCCTGCGGCGGCGGAACCAACGCCACAGAACAGCCATGTAAACGCTGCCGCGACAACCCAAGCAGCCGAAAACTACTAACCCTGCAAGCCAAACCAAATACTCACCAACTAGTCCACCTAAAACATTGCAGAAATCCCGACAAAAAAAGTCCCCCCAAAAATAAGGGGGTACCACCCTTTACAAACCCTTAAAACCCAATATAAGGGTCGAATACTTTCATAGGGTCGTTAAATAAGGACTACTACTCTCACTAGGGAACAGGTAAGCATAATTTTAACATTGAGGCCATGCGTAAACAGTTTAAAAAATCGTTTTTTACTGTCAAAAGCTATGATGATATAGTATTGCATCATTAACTGGGCATGTGTAATATTTTTTATAAACTATATAGTGATTGTATGACAATTATGCATGTTTATTGACATTTCAAGCATATTTAAGAGTTTGTGGCACATCCATTTGGAACCAGCACTACTCATGACAACTGTGCATAGTTAATGACATTTAAAGCATAATTAAGAGGTGGTACAAGGCCCATTGGAACTTGAGCTGCTCATTCATATTTTTCCAAGTAGGGAATTGTCAGCTGTGACTTAAGAACTTCTTTGTTCCCTGAAACAATCAACATGTACACATATTAAGCAAATAATTTGGCACTACTAATCAAGAGATAACAGTTCTATTATTCAACCAAAACTGGAGGCAAGAGATGTGTGGTTCAGATTGATGGGTCATCCCACAGAATGTTAGGTAGTGTTCCTTGCAGGTACAGCTATAACCTACCTTTTGTCTGATTGAATGGTGTAGAACGACTCCAAGTGTCAAAGTGAGTTTGTGTGTGAGGGTAGTGTCAAATGAATAGTGTCACATGCATTCTGTATAAGATGGTGACCATAAATTGCTGTTGAACACAAGATTGCAGCACCTCAGCAGGTTTTAGATTGACCAGGACATCTTCAGAAAGATGCACAGAACAATAAGAGAGATTTTAGAGCTACACAGATTGTACATTTAGTCAGTGTAGCTACAACTTTTGTAATAATCTGTCTGCAGTGTAAATGTGGAGAATAGAAAGATATAACTTACTGATAAAGCATCAGATAAAGTTACTTAATCATGAAACATCACATGGCGGTGCATGGCGAATCTACAAGCTTAAATAACAATTCAGCCTACAACACAATTGTGCAACAATATATATCATACATGACATCTACTATAAAAGAGATACTGGGAATGATCTGTCAAATGTATCCTGATTAATACAATATATTGTAAAGTGTATATACCATACCTGGGAGTAGTTTCCTTAGACTGGGGATCTGAATGTAACTTCTGAAGGCAAGTTGTAGAGCTTGGGTCTGCCTTGTATCCCATTAAAAGTGGTCTGCATGTGCATTAATATATTGTTTTCATATTTCGCTATTAGCTTCTAGTTATAGCAGACTTGTAATAACATTTGTAATATAGCACAAGCCTTTATAGACCATGCATTATGTAGTGACTTTTATATGAAGGTCACTTAACTGGAATTAATTTACAATGCAAAGAAGCCTTCTTTGGATATACCTTGTCAATAGTAAACAGGTCACCGAGGAATGAAAAATACTCACTTGTATCTTTGATGCATGTTCTGCTCGAGACATCCTGATCTGACTCTAAGTCACTAGAAATCAAGTTGTTTTTGTTAGGGTCTACAGGGCTTGTTGTTCTAGTCAGACTTGTGGCATAACTTGTACTTGCTTGGGCTGCTGGTTCAGTATCAAATTAACAAAAGCACATACATTTTACAATATGCATTGCAAAATTAATGTAATTGACACATTACAGACCATGCATTAATTCAGATGTAAACAATGAGGAACAATGTTTGTATCACTGCATATTTCAGCCATTGCTTCATATTTTTGTTCATAAGTATGTGATCTGCATATTGTGTGAGTTTTCAGAACCATTTAATTGATCATTTTATGACAATCGGACCAAAATGTCGGTATGGTTGTGGTAAAAAATGAAAAATACTTCATCATGTAATGTCTCTCGATACAACCTAACCTAACAAACAGACTGTCAAGGCTATCCATTTGTTTTAAGTACAAGACCACTTTAGTTATGGTCAATTCAGGCAGTGGTCTCTGATAGGTTCTCAAGCTAACATCTGAAACAGGTACCTATATTAATGATCATATATAGGTAGATTTGTGGAAATATACATATCAGGTTGGTTCAGAAATGGAAGCTTGAAGAGCAATGCGGTTAGAAGATAGAGACCCAGTAAACAGATGCTGGTTATTTATTTTCACAATATAACACCTCATAAAATGTTTCCACACTCACTTATAGGATACCTGCAGAGGTCAGATCATATAATTTAATGTTAGGAAACTTATGTGAGGCCACATCAGCTGTTTAGCTGAGAACATTCAATATTATCTGTCAAATTACATAATAATCATAGTCATGGTTTTCATAGCACAGATGCTCATTTATTATGCAATTAAATAGTTATGCAGTTCAGAGGCTTTTATTTAGTGGCTGTTCTTATTTGTATTAGGTGACCCTCTAGTGATATCTGACACTTTCAAGTCTATATTTGCACCATAAACTTATTCCCTCTTTTGATAGACCATACATTGGCCATTGCCTGGATAGGCAACAGTCCATTATGCATGTGATGTTATGACTACCCCCAAGTATTTATTATAATTGCAATCTGAGGACCCTGTGACCTTTGAGGTGTATTATATTAAGATAATTGGCAATAGTTAAGTTTACGAAACACCAAGTGACGGTGGATATGCAGCCACTGATATGTGTTGGTAAATTTATAAAACCATCAATGGTGCTGCAACATTAGTCTCTTCAATTACAACTTGCCAGACAGCTCAGTACCATACACATTGTGGTTATGTCTATCCATCATGTCCATATAACATCATATCTATCTTCAAGGCAGAAGCCTAGGGAAGGGCGTCCATTAATTGTTAAAATTGTTAAGTTGATGTTTCATAGTCAAGTTCTCTTTGCATTTAAATATCACCGAACCTTCTTAGCAAGGGGGTACACGATCGACTGTTGGTCTGTTTGGCTACTGCAAACGCATAAATTGAGGATCAGCTGTTCGCAATCGTTCCGTCAAGGGAATTGGGTCATGTATATAAATTCGGTTTGGGATGGGGTACAACGCGCATTATGTAGTACAGAACAGGCAGTATAATAGATAGTTTATTATTTTACCGACACACTTTTCCGTCCATGTCAGAATGTATTAGTTGGGGTAATTCGTATTTAACAACAAATTTCTATGCTTTCCGCGAAGTCACGGCGGCCTAATGTAGAGTTATTGTTTACGAGTTTCGTAATTTATGAAATGCCATTATTAGCCGAAATACTATAACAATCGTATCATACTTAACCAGGGCTGTGACAAAATAAGTTAAATTTAATTTTAATGATCACTATTTGTCAGATTGGCAAATTTATGTGACCAGACTTTGATAATCGTCTGCTCATAGTATTTCGCTCTATATTTCGCCGATCTGTCGTTCATCTGGGGTCAAAGTTCGTTGCCATATTATCATGGCTCAAAGAGTGATATTTGGTAGTTTCGATCGTAAGAATGAGTTTTTATATCAATTTTTTTGTTATTATAGTGATCCAACAGTGTTGCATACTGTGTTAATAATGTATTTGGTAGTTTGACAAGAAGTTACTTGACTTTTACTGTCGCATTTGATTATTTTGGTCACATGATCATACAGAAAGTAAACAAGGCGGGGTCATTGAGAACAAGAGCGCATATGTAGACTACGCGAGTTCTTCTTTGGCGGGACCCGGGGTTATTGAATTATGTTACAATATTTATACGGGAAATCATTATAAAAGCTTCTGCATATTTTCAAACAGACGAGCGCGACGTTGCGTGGGTTGGGGTGGCGGTTTTCGTGTCCAACTGGTACCTTTGATGTTTTACGGCATTCGGACAGCCTTCTTGCTTGGTCTTCTGCTATGTCACCGGCCATCGGTTATTTTTTGGGGGGGGGGGGGGGGGGCAGGGTTGCCTCAACGCTGGTTGCGTGGAAAGTGGCGCGCACCTCCTTTAACCTAACATCCAACAAGCCGAAACAGGTGACTATCCTTTTACTAAGCTCACTCGTCACCTGGCAATAACGGACTACATTCCCTCTCTCCCGTCAACGGAGCGCGTGGTATTCATTAAGGCTAAGTGAAGACATTGAGACAAATTTTCTGTTTTTCAGAAATGTTTTGACACGTAATACCGTGAGAACACTCACTATAATTGGCTTGTTCAGACTGATCGACACCGACCAAGGATCAATAAATAGGCTTGATACCACACTGATTGACAGACATTCCAATGACCTCAGAACTAAGGTCGACGATTGATTAACTTTTATAAAAATCAAAGCAGATTACCTTAAGAGTCATTGATGAATTGCAAGATAAAAACATCGCGGTCCAATCCTTGGCATTGTGCCATATCAGTCTCAAAATAGATGATTAGTTAATTTTAGGTCAGAGTTATGTTTGGACGAAATGGTATTGTAGGTGTATATGTCTTTGATGTTTTGGCATTGATATGAATATATATTGGACAACTGTTACACTTTTGTAGTTTCTTTCAATATATGATACAGAATCGATAATAAAACCAGAACCTGCTCATGATAAGTTGACCGTATCGAGGCACAATGCTGAAATGTAGCTCATTCATTGCTATCATAATAATGTGAACCATATTTAATATGCTTACAACTGCAGAAAACGTAAATATTCTAGAATAGACTTCAGTCAATAAAATCGGTGAATTGGGAACACTGTTATTAATAGATGAATATTGAGGAAATTGTATTCACACTATGTCCCACCTACGAAGTCTGGACACACAAGCTCATTCAATCAAATTGCACATTTGACCATTTAAACTCAAATCAGCACCACAGCACTAGACTTTGTTTGAAATTTGGGGATCCGACTTAAGCTGTCACTGAGTACACGTGACCCTATTTGTATTACCATCGGACATGTATTGACGGTTTTATAGGCGCTCAAATTATTCATGAAATTTATGTTGTCATTCGGACCGATACTGTGATTTTTCGACCTGGGGCAAGAAGGACAAACGCGGCGCCGATCTCGTTTGAACAGGGCCGTTTTTGGGCCGTTTGGTAGTCTCATGTAAATGACCACTGACGAGAAACGATGTGTTCTTATAATATTTCGAGACCATAGAAGTTGTCGATTTTGATGCTTCAAAAACCGGATAACTCTCCGAAACTCGAATAACTTTTCGATTATTCCCAGATCCCGAGAAACAGTGGAGGTGAATCCGCTGCTCTCTGGTCACCTGACTAAGCAGCTGATACAGGACAAAGCAATATGCCTCTGTGCCGTCATCTCCCTTCATTCCCCGGATGTGCAAAACCAACACGTGCCGGGGCTCCAGGAGGGATAGCACGTGGAGTAGGGCATGTTGCTGTGTCCCCCATTTAGCAGGGAGGACTGAATGGTGGTCTATGCCAACCTCCCCAAAGCCGACAACTTCGGACCAATCGCGACCCTCTCTTTTTGCTGCCCCAGGTCGATGATTTCATCAACAGTCATGAACAACTTACGTGGCCCGGAATTCCGTGGAATGCCCAGGGAAGTCAGGGCCCTGTCCATGTGGAAGTGGGAATCGAAGGCCACGGATAGCTGAGGTTCCGGTTTAGCACACTTTTGTCCCCGCTCCGCTCCCCTCGATCCTACCACACGGTGCAGGCCGACGGCCCAAGTCCCTGACAAGCTCCCTCTCACGGGGCCCCGAGCTGAGACAACAGAGCCATCAGAGGTTGTCAGTGGAGGAGGACAATTTTGGGGCCTTAGACAGAAGCTATGAGGAGCCGGATCATCGTGGACCCGACAGAACTCCCGCATTGCCTCCTTCAATAATCCCGTGGGTTCCCTCAGGCTTTGGCATCCAAAACCGCCTACCCCTCTCTGCGAGGCGGAGCAAGGTTTTTAAGTCTGGGCCCGGCCCCAGCAGTTAGTTGGCGATTACATGGAGGACAGACAATCACATCCATGTAATCCAGGCCTTCATTGAAAACCTCCGGGACTTGCGTCGTTGGAGACCCGGACGAATCCCCACACCCAGGAATAGGACATCTAAGTGTAGACTTCCCCTTGTGGCCGTCCATGTCTTCTCGGGGCGTCTCGCCTACAGCCCCCTGGCACCCACCCTGTACCACCAGGAGTCGTGAGTTGGCACTCTCCATGGCAGACATGTTTGACGCAATGCTAATCCCAGCCTGCGCGGAAGCCGATGTGCAGGAGATCGGTGAGTTGGCTGTTGATTGGGGGTAGGGGTCGTTGCCGAAGGTCATGGGCTTATGTGCCTCCCTTGGATGACCCTGCAACCCCCGTTTGCCGCTTGACAGGCAACGTGATTGTCAGCACTGGCACTGCCGGTTGTTTTCGACCACGTGCCTTAGCCTTCCTTGCACCTCGGAATCTCCAACCGCCTGCTTGGTCTTATCTTTGGATGGGGGCCTTACATCAGAACCAACCAAAGCATCAGCGACATCTGAGCCTTCGATACATTCCACCCCTCTACTTAGAGTACAGGGGTAGGGTTACTATACTAAGCGGGAAACCTGGAAGATTGAAATCCTCCCCCCTACCTTACAATTGACCCATGATGGATACAGGTTCGGAATCTGAGCATTCCTCTGTATGTTCCAGCTCGAGTGACGACGTTGACGCCTCTGCTCCAGTGCCACCCATAGCAGGGGGTGACCTTTTTCCAGAGGCTCCAAACATGGGCACTAAGCCTGGCCCGGCTGAGTCAGGGTGGCTGCGGCCCATGCTCCTCCCTGAACTAGCTACAAGCCGCCCAGTAGACGCCAGATCGGGGTCACTGGCACCCTCGTGAACCAAAACTTTCGGCAAGGACGGGTCTAGAGCAAGCCTGTAGTCCTTGCTTGGTACGGCTGGCAACGGAGCTTGGAAGGCTAGGCAGGCCGATAGGGAATACATTGTGGTGTATCCACTCCCGGCCCAGGAGCTGCAGGGTCACGCTGTCTTAGCTGCCAACCGCAACCACTGCTGGTCTTTTCTCGCTTTCGCTTTAGTCACCTGGTGGATTAATGCTTCAACCCGCTTTGTCCCCGTTGTTCTGGGGCACATCATCAATTGCTCCACCAGGTATAAGACCCTCCTTCATTGCCCTGGCCACAATACCACTCTCATTACGAGTTGCCATCCTGAAATCAGAGTAACACTTGATTTACAGCTCCCACATTCAACTCCACCGGTCCCACAACGAATCCGTGCCATGTCTCTACCAACAGTCAGTAGCCTGACATCCCTGACCTCTCGCGGCTGTAGGCTTAGCTGGCGGAAAACACGGCCAGACATAATCATGGCTTCTTTAGCGGTATCGACTACGGAGTCTACAGTCATACCACCGATCTGCACAGGCAGCGTAAACCGAGACGCGGATAGGAGTTGGCACACCTAAATGCTTTCATTGGGCACCTGATCCGTCATCGTACTACTGACCAACTCTGTCACCGGTCCCCTAACCCGTTGTGCATCATGAAGTCTCCTGTAGTTGGCCAATGGTCTCGATTGTGGTGACCCACTGGATTGAGGAGCCCAGTCTTCTTTCTTTTTTCAACTTGGGTAAGAGGGGGTATTCGAGGTGGGATGGACATTTCTGTGGCGCCAGATGATCCACCTTATGCTCGACCTCTTTGCCCTAGATCCTTTCGTGCCGCACTACCTACGCCGGCAGTGCTGACATTCTGGGGAGATACTCGAATCCATATCCTAGGCCCCTTACCAGCTGAACCTTACCCCAGGCTCTACCTCTCACAACACCAAAACAGCCCCCTACAGCCCCGCAACCCACACAGACCGGAGACACTAATGGTGAGGGGATGGGCGACCTGCCCCTTTGCACGACCCCTTAATGCAATCTAGTCAACTTGACTAACTTAACTAGTCATATTGACTGTCCACCAAACGACTAATGTGTTAGTCAATTTGACTAAAGCAGTTAGTCAACATGACTAATCTACCTAGTCAAATAAAGAGCAGTCAAAAACGACTAATCCATTGGTCACTATGACTATTTCGTTAGTCACATTGACTACAGCGTAAGTAGTAATGACTATTGTACTAAGTCAGACTGACTAGAAGATTTAGACAGTTTGACTATGATTGAAGGTCAGTTAGACTATTTGAAATTCAGTTTGACTATGTTTGAAGGTCAAGCTTAAAATACCTCATACACCCTGAACAAATAAAAATTTATTTGACCAAATAAGTCCTACTGCTTATAAGTTTGTATAAACAAGTCACACAAAATTGTATGCAAAACAAGAACATTTTATTTCATTCAATCACATTAATACATAGCCTTGTTAATGCTAGCCATGATACAAAGGCGTTTGGCATCAATAGGGTCTTTAACCTCATCTTCAATGGCAAGCATAACTTGGACATAGCGAAAAGTTTGTTTGGCAGAGTTGGGGTATGGTACATAAAAGACATAAATGGCAGCCATCAGCATGGCCATGGCTTCTGTTACGTCCACCGCTTCTCCAACAGACGTTCCCTCTGTGTATTTCAGCATCCATCAATTCTCCCTCATACAGCAGCAAAGGAGGCAGGCTGTTTATGCTGCTGTCGTGCTGTGTTGCGACATTATAAAACAGATAGGTGACTTATTGTTGAGCCATAGCTCTCATTAGAAATAATACAAGGTCCATAAATCCTGCCTGAATGAAAGAATGTTATTATTAAAAGAGACATTGTTACAAACATTTTTTAACTAGTCATTATTTAGCTTGATAATAATACATGATGAAATATGAACTGACAATTACCTCGAGTGTGCCTTCAAAGATAAAGGATTTGTCCTTGAAAAGTATTGGCAGACGGGTGATAACTATAGCTGCATGGGCCACTGGGAGATGGCAATGACACAGACAAAATGGAGTAGATATTGGAAGCCATGTTGTAAAGCAACATCAAGTTTAATATATGATCGAACCAACGTAAAAATAACTAAATAAATAGTAAGAAAGCAACACTATTTTAGGTACCAGGAATCTGAAGCACAATATGCGGCAGTTATTTTGTTGGTAGATGTTGAATATGGTAAACTGGGATTCTTTACCTGCTCTTTCTACTTGGTTCCTCAACGGGTTCATTCTCGACATCATCTCCTTCATTTTTTTCCACCTAAGAAGTTTCATAATGCCCCACCCAAAGCGTTGGAGGTCAGACAGAAAGAGCTTGCCAATGTCGCCACTCTCTGCCTTAGGCCCCAGTCTAGTGAATTCTGCATACAGCTGCGACCAACGAAGCCTAAACAGTCATTAATTAATTAATGATTCAGTGCAATTCTACAATGGGAAATCAGTTAATTAAATATAGACTTCAAACACTATGATACTATTCAAAATCACGTATGACCCATGTATAATATCTCACCCCTGCTCTTCCCTGCAACCATGGGTGTTGCTCAGTGCACTGAGGCACTGGCATTCTGTCTCGCACAATCTGACTACGTCGCAAAGACAGAGTAAGGCGCATCTTCTCAGCTACCTTGTTTTTGTCAATAGCCCCTCTCTACTTAGAAACTCTTTCTGAAGCCACTTCCTGTGGGCCACGATGGTAGAATCGTCTTCACTTTCAGGCTGCTGGGGAAGGTAGTTTCGAGGTCCCAAGTCCTCTCTGAAGCTTCAATGCAGTAATCTAGAGATGGCTTCTTTTTATGTCGCTTGTGGGCCTGCACCTCTTCCAAATCCATTCCGATTCGTTTTCTGGAATTGCTGGATGCTGTTCCGCCAACATTTCTGTAAACAATGATCCTCATTGATAAACATTTCACTCTGAAATATTCTCAAAACTCTTAACTGTCTCTTACTTTCCTTTACATACTAGTGTGTATACGTTTAAGTTACTAAAGAGATACTAAGGAATATTAAATAAACCAGTGTTAATTATACTTATAGTAATGCTGAAACATAGATAAATAATGTCCATGGGCGTTTCCCGACTTTGACCCCTGGAGAGTTCTGGGACTCTCTCCTCCCGGGCCATTGGGCATTCCCTTTTGAAGTTTCCCACAACGAAAACAGGACCCAACTTCCCTTTTGGGTGACTTGTAGTGTGGGGGTGGGGGGGGGGGGGGACTTAGGATAACCTTGGGTGCCCCTGGGTCTTTCAACTTTTGCAAGGCCCTAGTCAGGGTCAGAACCTCGCGCTGCAATTGGTTCATCATGCGCGTGAGGTTCTCTACTTTGCTGGATCCACTAGGGCCAGTGACCGCTGAAACCCTAGGGGGTACCCCTTTCTCTTCCCTTCCCTGCTTCCGGGACTGCTTACCGAAATATATCTGGTACTGTTGTTGGTAATCGCTACCAGGTCTATTGTTTTGCCGATGGTTTGAGGGTGCCGCAAGAGGGTGAGGTGCGCCGCATCTCGGGATGCTAAGTATATAGGAGATCCGGGTTACCTCTCGCACTCCCGACAAATGGCACTGACGGAGGTGTGAAAGGCAACCGTCTCCTTGGGGACCGCATAATCTTTATGGAACAGGCATCCCAGGGTCGGTTCATCGGCGGGATGGAGAGCTGCCTACGTAACGATATTACCCCACATTCCCCTAGAGCTGGCAACAGGATGGCGGCAAGGGGTCCCAAGAACCATCGAAACCGGGAGGAATGCGGGGCAGGGGCATAACGCCCGTTGCCTCCATCCGCAGGCACGTCACGGCGGTAGTAGCCCCGGAAATCTCTGACCCCATGAAGCAAAGCGCCGCCGCAAGACCCAGGGATCCCTCGACTGGGAGGGAGGCGAGACCGCCAGACCAGAAGACCCCAAGTTCAACTTGAAGCCGCTTCATGCCCCGAGATCCCCCGACTGGGAAGGAGGCGAGACGCCATATAGCTTCGGCGTCATGGCAACAATCCGCGTCCTTGGGAGATTTCATATTGCGACTTTGTCAAAGGTTGGCGAGTCTAAGTAGGTCATTTTTTTTTTTGAAGTTAGTCGACATAGAATTAATCCGATTTACAAATTCAATTGGACTGTTGTAGTCATTTGCACGATTAACAGCTATTTGGCGTGTGTGAGTGAAACTGTTGCCATGCTTAAATTACTTTTTAAATAATTTATGTCATACCGTTGAATCTATCAACCCTGCTTATTGGAACATCACAATGAACTATTTGACCTGCATTGTTTCGGAAACTCACCTCTTCTCTCCATCCCGTATTTTTTAACAAATACGGAAGAACTCTGTCATGATACTCAGAATACAATAAATAATCTAGTTTGCAATTAGAATGAGCCACACAATGATGTAAATTATGTAAACATCTGACTATCCGAACATCTCGGTTTTACGTATTATTTACGATGACGTTTGAAAATAAAGATTGCGACCAGCAACGCGGATCAAAATTTTGTTTACATACATACGTTTGTTATGACAAACGCGACTAACCAACATAACTTGACTGCACATAACTGAAGTAAAGTACCTCAAACATTGACCAGATTCCATTTATATGTCAGATTGAGAATACTACACAATATATCCATTCTATCGAACCAGCGTTGTCATGATTTAGATCAATCACACAATGTAACAGCGGGCGATATTAGAAAACCCAGTTAACGAATACACTTTAGCAACATTATATATAATTTCTCGCTATCATCAGGTTGCTTGGGTCTAAGTGTCTTAAATAACGCCATAATATATTCAAGAGTTGTGGTTATTGCTTACCAAATCGTAAGATATTCTCCGCCCGCAACGCAACTTCATCTCAAAGCACGAGGTGCCTTACGAATTATCCGATCAGCCGAAGCGTTTCGGTTTGTCCGGGCCAATATATATCTGTCTCCACCTCATTGGAAAACGTAGAAACCAAATATATATTTTTTATTCCCTCTATCGAATGTCACGTGGATAGAATATATTTGTGAAGGAAGTAATTCTAAGCAATATATCAGAAGTTGGGATTATGATATATCGGATAATAACGAGAAACAAGCTGTTAAATGCAGAGTACCAAAATGGTCGTCAGTCCAATATATAAAATTTTTCAAACGTCCCGAACTACCACCTGCGCAATGCAGGGGTTTAAGTCTTGCTATGGATGAATGTGAATGGAGAAAAATTACCAGGTAACACAAATTTTAAATAAAAATTTGCAGAATAAAGCACTCAAAAAGCTCTTGACTATTTTGGCACTCAGATCGTGTGCCAAGATGTGACTGTGTGCCAAAATAGTCGGTCGATTGTATCAAAAAGGTCGATATATATATATATATATATATATATATATATATATATATATATATATATATATATATATGATTTCGAATAACAACTAACCATTCGGTGACATAACCCGAAAATCTCAATATTTTCCATGCAGCCATATATACTTTGTTCCAAATGGCCGAAATAATGCCGTGCTTTGGATATTTTATATATATATATATTTATATATATATATATATATAGACATATATATATACATAAATATATATACATACACATATATAGATATAAATATATAGATTTATTTATATATATATATAAATCTATATATATACATAATATATATATACATATATATATATATATATATATATGCATATGTATAGATTTATATATATATATATATATATATATTTATATTTATATATATATATATATATATTTTATACATATAGATATATATATATATATATATATATATATATATATATATATAATATATATATATATTTCTTTTGATTTCGAATAACAACTAACCATTTGGTGGCATAACCCGAAAATCTCAATATTTTCCATGCAGCCATATGTACTTTGACCCAAATGGCCAAAATGGTGCCGTGCTTTGAATATTTTCGTTTTGGGAGTCTTCCTCTTATGTTCCAAATCAGTTTCTTCAAATAAATCCTTTTTCACGACCATAATTAAATTCAAAGATTCCCCCTATAAAACACAAGTTAAAGAAGCATATCTCGACAAGACGGCGTGCTATAAAGAGAACATTTTGAATGAAAATCAAAACATCCGCTTTAAGCCTTTACATACGGCAGTTTATTGCTACATATACGTTTATCTTCCTGAATTGTCCATTTACCGCTTTGTTCAAAAGCAAACCATCAATATTGTTATTGGTTAATTAAGTTATTATACACGTTGACGTATATTTGCCATTTTATACTGCGATGGGGAGGCGTGATAAGAAGTCCCATCTCTAGGTAAATATTGCCCGAAGATTTAACTAATGCGCGGCTGATCCCTGACAGCTCAAAGGATCTGTTATGCATAAACTCATACATACAAATCCACATTGATACACACACATAAAATATATATATATATATATATATATATATATATATATATATATATATATATACACACATATATTTATATGTATATATATATATCAATATATATATATGTGCGTATATATATATATATATATATATATATATATATATATATACAAATATATAAATATATATATATATGTATACACACATATATATATATGTATATATATATATATATAAATATATATATATATATATCTATATATATATATATATATATATATATATATATATATATATATATCTGTACATATATAATATATATATATATATGCACATATATATAAATATATATATATATATATATGGGTATTTATATTTATATATAAATATTAATATTTATATGTGTACACATAATTAGTTACATTTCTATATAAGTATGAATATATATATTTTAATGCATATATACATATATATATACATATATATATATATATATTACATATATATATTTATATATATGTATAAATATATTAAACGTATATATATACGTAAATATATATATATATATACATATATTATATATATAACTATATATATATATATATATATATATGTATATCTCTATATATATATATATATATATATATATATATATATATCTATATATATATATATATATATATCTATATATATATATATATATATATATATATATATATATATATATATATATATATTAAGGTGCCTAATTGAGTCACGTCGACTACGTTAGAACGATTATGTAAGAGGACCACATCATAGGACCGTTGTATATGTATCATTTGATCAACAAAATATCTTTCACGGCCATATAATGTTATATTTGTATTGTAAGACTTACAGGGATAGTCATTTTGTATGCTGAAGTAGGGTAGCGCTGTTGTCATATTCAGCAGGATATCCTCTTAAGACACTGCAAAATAAAACCTGTTACCCTTTAAGTTCTTTTATTCGATGGACTAAGAAGAGCCACTCTAAACTTTGCCAAGCCGAACCACTTCGTTAGACCCGTAATATTGGATAATGTGTCATATTAACATTAACACTCTCGACATTAACGCCTTAAACGTGCAATAACTAGTTTCACTAAGTACTTATCATTAATACATAGGCAGAGTATAATGATATTTGGGTTTGAACCACAATTGAGACGGAGATAAAATATGCCTGTGTGAGAGAGAAAGACAAAAAGAGCGAGAGAGAGATGGAGAGAGAGGCAGAGAGAGACAGACAGACAGACAGAAAGAGGAGTGAGAGTGAGAACCAGCGGAAGCGAGAGCGAGTGATAGATCAAGCAAGCAAGAGAAAGAGACAGAGCGAAGGAGAGAGATAGATGGATATAATATATATATATATATATATATATATATATATATATATATATATATATATATATATATATATATATATATATATATATATATATATATATATAGAGAGAGAGAGAGAGAGAGAGAGAGAGAGAGAGAGAGAGAGAGAGAGAGAGAGAGAGAGAGAAACGTGAGTCTGAGAGAGAGGGGAGAGAGTACACACTAAATGATGAACATGGCCGTATTAAACAATTGGGCAGCTGTTTTAACATTATTGGTTTGTTCTATCATTGGATACAATTATGTTTGTTTGAAGCTGAAATATAAGATTTATCTTTTGCGAGATTTTATCACGCCTCCTCATCAGAGTGAAAAATGGCAAATAAACGTCAATTTGTATAATAACTCAATAAAGCAATAACAATATGAATGGTTTGCTTATGAACAAAGCCTTAAATGAAAAATGTAGGAAGATAAAATTATATGTAGCATGGAATAGAGATGAATCATCTACTACAATCGGCTATGGTTTGCTTATCCATGTCCGATCACACGTGTATAAGCCCATATTTACGAAGCCACAAAATCAATGTTTACAAAAACGTCCTTCGACATCAAGCTGAATTGGTATTTTCCAGTATGCCAGAGTAAAGCATCAAGCTCTCCCTGAATTAAAGTTAGACCTTGTGGTTGTAGTTAACTTAAGGAGTTAGAACGTCGTTGTTGATATTATCGTTCATAATCAATTGAGACAATCGTGGGAACGCTGCAGGCGTTCAGGGCGGGATAGGCGTATCTTACGACAATACGCTTTGCTATCAGGACCACAACTATGCATGAATTATCTAATTAAAAGAAATGGCAAAGTCTATTATTGCTGATACATTATATACTCAATGAATCATCAGTGACATCAACATTTGTTACGTTTGTAAATCGACACATTCTATGCTGCTAGTTTAACAAATAGTATAACTGTCAAAGGCAGCAAGATTATCCTCTGTTGCCAGCATATCTCAAAAGCCTACTCAGTAAAATCGTCAGTAAAATCGACCAAAGAGAGGGGATCCCTGCTTAATATCCGACTTGCTGTCATGTTGACATGCAAACCATCAACATCGGAATCCCAAAAAGTGTAATTATCATTATCTCGATCAACCAGGTAAGCTCTGGTTGATCAAAACGACTAAATTGAATAATAGTTCTGAATGCATTTTCAGCTTGTAGTAAATACGACTTCACAATTCAGCTTTGTAAGAGTGTGCGCTTGGCATTATTCAAACGCCACATCTATGGATCCCTCATGATGACATTACGAGCTACATACATATATGCATTGAGCAGCCTTTCTATTTTCAATGCATTTCCTCGCCATAGGCTTAGTGGCTCTTCAATGATTAAGCTTAGATATGGCATCATTGAATGAACGATAAAAAGTTACTTCCCCTGTAACAAGATTATTTCATAAGCAACGAGCTACGAGGTGGTGCGGTAAGCGTCGTTTGGAGTCCCATCAGCTACAATAATACTGCCCGGGTTCGCAACAATGAACCGATCATTTATTGTTGTGTTGTATACTTTATCATCCTTCGAAACACCATAATCGTAGTCATCACTGCTGCGTTACATTATGTACGGGCAGGTGCGCCGCGTCAGTGCATGGTAAGATAATCAATTACTATTTTACTTTCCCTAACGAGACTCTAAGTAACATGATGGCATCAAATACACTCTAAACAATTGCTATCTTTGAAAGAGCATAGCATTACAAAAAGTCGACTGCAATTACAGGACACTTCTTCATTTCTATCTGCCAGAGGTGCTCTTGAACCAATCAGCATCAAATATTAAAACGGATGCGGCTTGTATGTATCAGCGGAAGCCTACTTAATGTAAATTCATCACTACTTCGATATAATCTATCGATGAAATAAACGCAACTCACTGCACATGTATAACACGTAACCGAGACTTGTAATTGATATTGATGCACGTGATTCAGAATAATAGTATACACAATGCCACAGTACGTCTTTTGTTGGAAACGGTGCTTGTGCAACTTAAATGTATAGTTCTTATAGATATCTTTACATGTGGTGCATTACGTTTATCAAAAAAGCAGTAGACAATCACATGATACCGATGCTGTTATATAATATTTTTCCCCATATCATTGCAATAGAGACCATTATGATGAGTATCAAGATATATCTGCACGCGGCATGTGGCACGATGTCTCATAATCCATATTGATGAAATGGATACTACACCATTTAAATGCTGTTAAAATATAAGTAAAATCTATTTCATCCAGATATAATGCACTAGCTGAGCAACCATATACAGACTTGTATTGTCATAATCAAGTGTCTGTAACGTGCATTTAGTGCAATAAGCTATTTTTAGAATCAAGCATTGGCTTCATTTTTGCTTGTGCCATATTGTTATCCAGACATCAAGCTGTTCTTTGTGTTTGACATAATCAACTGCCCCAATATATGTTGTATTCAATGCAAACATTTCCACCTATAACACAATTTGGCAAACGTATATTGTCACCTACTTAACCCCATCGTCAAATGTAAAAATCGTTTCTTTGGATCTTAACATCGATTCAAGAGTGTCAATGAATGATGCGGACTGACTAGCTCGCAGTACTAAAAGCACACTGTAACCCTAGCTGCATCACGCCAAACGGCACGCTACGTTGGAGGACTCCACCCGGGCAGCGAAATGACTTTGCATGCCAGAATAATTTAATCCTATTTCTGTGACTTGGCGCTTTATACAACGGAAGAAACAGCCTTTTGCACGATATCCTGCCTACAGATAATGCAAAAGTTTCGCGAAAGTGCCCATATTACATTAGGTTTTGTGCATGAATGAACGAATGCAACAGCATTTAGATCAAAAACAACGCTATTATGCTAAACAATCGCTGATTTTACTTGAGCTTGAATATATCTTATTACCATTTATGGGATTTTCAACCAATTTCCCTGTATAAATAGGTCGTTTTTAACATCTGCTAGTTTTTAAGCAGAAATTTATTTTGCGTGATGAATCAACACCCAGATGTCCTCGTCCATGTTAATTTAGTTACCAAGTTTGCAATATATGTCGTTGATTGAAGGGTGATACAGGCTTCCGAGGTGTTAGTAGATAAGTAAATTGCAGTAGTCTGTTGGCATATCATGTGTAAAGTTCAGTCGCATTGCCTGTACTAGCAAACATAATAACGATAGCTCTGTATCAGGCCAATAATATTTGATTACAATTAACAGTTGATGTGATGCTGCACCCTATCATATGATGATGCCCGGGTCTGGTCATATTAATTAAATTGTCGACAGACAGAGCCCTTTATAAAACCATTTGTGTAGGCGAAATTTGTTAAATTCAACCTTATCAGACAACAGCTGCAACATCTATAGGTGGACAGTTTAGTGTTAGATATCTCCATTGCATTTATGTATGCTTGTAAATACAACGTAGACAAACAGCCAGTCAGACAGTAAAACCAACCAGCCATGATTGTCAATTTAGGGTGTTGCTGTGTACAATCCCTTACTGAACAGATATCACAATAACCGATGTCGATTTCTGGTCTATACAATATGCTGCCCCAAATATTGTGCAGTCAATCTTTATTTCAATTGGAATAGGTAAGGATGGTAGCTCATACCAAATAAATTTATGCAACATATTATTACGCACAATTTTCGAATGCACTGTAGAAATCTACTGGTTACAGCGACGGCTCATAACGTTGTCTGTTGTTGAGGAAATGAGCAAACTATCAACCAAACGGTCACTATGTGCATAAATGTAAATAAAGCATTGATGAAATGATGATTTCTCTTGCTTATGTTCTCTACATCGATTACCAAAGACGCAAAAGATCCCTAATCGCAGAATTCGCATTGCATAATCAACCGCTGCAGTGTACACTGATTATGAACAAGGAATGTAATATCTTGGTTTAAATATCAATTTACGACGTAAAGTGTCTACATAAAGTCTTCCAAGCAAAACAATCACAATTAAAGCATGAATTGACAGCAGTTGTCCCCTTAAAGTCTCATTGGGAGTCTGCTTTGTCTGCGAACCGATTTAAATAGTATCCAAATAATGTTGTCCTTAGCTCCTGTAGGTTTTGTATTTATTCGTGTATATTTCATGCATGTACCATTCATTAATCTTGTATTAATCTGCTATTGGATTTAGTCATTTACCTCAACTGATGCTGTCAATCAAGGAGTTATCATTGATATCAGTGGGGTTTATCCGCACTCACCAGTGACTGGTGTTGTCTGCAAGGATGCCAACGTAATAAACGGCTCGGAATAATTTAATACTTGTAAATCCCGACTGGCTGCGTGGTGTGGGATCTATTTGGGGGCATTTTATTCTGTTGCTTCAACTTTGCTCAGAAGAACAGATAGGGCTGTTGAACTGGGTGTCGATAAAAAGGGCAAGGGTTTATGGCGTAATTCCTTCTCTTCTAATTTTTGACAATGAATTGAATAACCGTGTTGTACTGGAGTACTAGATTACTCTCTGGGAACGTTTGCTGTATTAAATACTCACTTATGTTATTTTACCTTAGTTGTCGGTAATCCATTTGTTGATCAACTTACTCTGTTCTGACAACATCATTGACAACGCTTTGTCTATTTATTTTGTGGGACAAGGCTACTTTTCTCTAGATGATGTGCATGTTCGATTTGTCGAAATGTATTATTTCTTTGTGGCCTTTAATAGTGGCGATATTACCTCATCATTGTGGGACATATTTAATACGCGGGGATGCACATATGAATCAGTTTGCATTTATAGAGATCGAATGTCGTTTTTCGTCGAAGCTCTTGAGAGTTAAATGAATCATGTGAATTCCAGGATGCGTGGTTTCTGTCCATTACATTCAGTATGGTAGTCATTTACTTTCCTTTGTGTTCTTGAAACCCTTACGCAGAGTAAGTCATGAATGACAATAAACCATGTTTTATATCTAATAAGATACAACCATACAACATGAGAAGTAAGTCATATTTTGTTTCGTTATGTGTCATGATGTAAATGTGTGGCATGGTGCTACTGTGTTTGAACATCTCTACATAAATCCTACCCCGTCGAATGCTTTGTGGGAGAAGCGTTAAAACCTCGATCCGGATGGAGTAAAACCTCTTTCTCAAGTTTGCTTTGGGATACATATGCACTGCACAATGTTACCCTAAATGTTCACTGCTAAGCGAGGTATTGTAATCATTTTCTGCAATGGCCAAGTATGGCATCTTGTTCATTTCAACAATAACGCAATCTTGCGGCAAACCGAATCGCCATATGGCTCTATCAGAAACGTTAACGAATGCGCATTAATTAATGCACTTATGTACGTCAATCAAGTGTAGCCCGGTACACTAGCATTAGCCATTCCAATCTAATGGTCGCTATATACAGTTTTGGCAATGATTACTGTTGGTGACAGCTTCATTGGCCATCACCTATGATATATTGTGTCATTATATGCAGCAAAGTGCTTATATAAAAGCGCTTTAACGCTATGATGGCTTCTAACAGTTTCGTATCAATGAAATCGCTTCAATTATGTTTCGAAATGGCAGCATTAATTTGATTGCAAATTATTTAACCAGCAATACTTATTCGATGAATCTAGAGAGAGCTATTTTAATCAGCTAAATCCCGACGGCACGTCTGGTTCGACGCGACTAGGTACTGGTGTACAGTATTGAAGGTGACCTACCTGTCTCTCATTTGCCATCTCTATGTCTTTTTCTTTTCAATCGATTCACCTATTGTCAGAAAGAAGAACGCTATCTGAAGGATAATTTACAAAATAAACGGATCAACGGAGAGCAAGCGCGCGACCAGCAGTCAGCACGACCACTTATGCTGCAGCTGGCTTATAACCACCACAGCAGGTAGACATTCGAATAATATGGTTGTGCCTTACTACCCTTATCTCATTATAAGTGGTATATTTCATTCATTTATGGCTTTCGGCAATGAAGTGATGAGTTATTCTCTCTCAGGAGTTTAATAAGTGTGTTTATCAAAATATTACCACTTCAACCAAATACAACACAGGACATGGTGCATCAAAAACTACGCAAGTACTGGACCCGAAATCGCCACATCGAATCCTACGTTCGAGTTGAGCTTCATAAACATTGCCTGAGCAGTTTTCGGGGGGAAAGGTGATTCGCGATAACAGAAGCAGAAGCAACCATAAAGTGATATTTAACCCACAGTATTGCACTAAAAAGTCAATACACTGACAAATAATTGGATATGTGACCCAACGAATCAATTAAGCAAACATCCAGCCCGTCGAGCAGCGATGACAAAGGTTTGATATAACTGACGTCATGTGACCTTGGATGGAGGGATGTTGCATGACAGATGGACATTCGCTTTATGTAGGTCAGTACTGTTTCAATGCAACCGTAACCACCACAAATATAGATTCATATTGGCATTTATCTCAACGCAGTTAAACAACATTATTGGCTGCTACAAAGATGCTTAATGGTACAATGTTTCGTGACAACACGCACTGTTGAATGCATTCATCCACACTATCATGTAAATCCCTTTGATATCTGACTCAAGAGATCTATACACACGTCATTGCCATATGCGTGACAGCAACAATTATTCAATTGGTATAGGGGGGGCCTAGTCAAAAATCACAAACACTAATACTTGCTTGGAACGCCTGATTAGCGAGAATACATTATGGTGCAAGAATAGTACAATGCACATTTCTGGTAGCATTAACGGTAATTCACTTCCATGGTGCACATCGTCCCAGATTAACAACGGTTGTATCGAAACTAAATACCTGGTAAATGTAGATTAAGGCTTATTTCACTTATCGTAACATTAATAAAGATCATATAGGTTTGGAAGCTTCATTAAATTAATCTATTTTTCATGCTTCGCAATGATGGTATTACAAGCCTATAGTGTCACTGCTTGATGGGGACAGGTTTTCTCCGCCCCCTACAAACATAAAGAGACCTGACAAGGGGTGCACCCATTTTCATTGTCAGTCAAGGCTGCTGTTGCATCTGCATGATATACTTACATTTCGTATGATTGAAACATGTCCAACCAGTACGTTACTTACAAACCGTGTGTATTCGAAATGGGGCAGAGTAAATCGCCTGTGTGACAGCCAAAATTGTCACAACAATAATAGCTTCTTCGAATGGAAAAGGCAGTAGCAATATTTTGGTTACTTTCAATAACAAGCTGATATCGGGATTGCGATGGATGAGGATGATAGTTATGATTTGAGCAACCGTGTCGGGTGCATCTTCTTTTAATGATGGTGCCGCCATTTAACGTGATCATCAGAGTCATAAACTTTGGGTTGAAGGGCGAAGCAGTTCATCACTGCGCCATCGGAACCTGCTTTCGTTGAATGGAAACTGCACTTATAACACCACCATTCTGCGAGGACTCGTTTCACGGAAGGTCAAAGGACGTCCTATCATGGACGATTTGTCACCCTTTGCCGCAACTTTCTATGGTCTTTACTATCTACACATATCACTTCATGTAAGATGTATTGAATGATATATCAATTTCAATGCAAAATGTATAAACCGCTGTTTCTTGCTCCAATCATATTAACAGACGCCATCAAACAATTGCATAAACAGCCATATTTAAGTATTTCCTCTTGGATAATATTAACAGCAGATAATGGCCTCCGGAGAGCTCGTGCCACTTTGCATGGACTAGGTTACTATTATGCTGCTACTTTAACGTGCTAAGCACACTGATGGTCACATCTGGCCTTACGTTATGTTTTGTCATTTGGGTGTTGAGGAATATTCACGCTGGCAGCATAACATTACCGATGATCCCTTTACGGATGTAGAAGATTGTTTGGCATGACGTTTACATGATATTAAGCCATTTCTGTGCACAAGTATCGTACGATTTTATTTGCATAGTCTGGGTGGGTCGGCATATATGATATCTACGAAATAAGCAGTCACTTTTATCAATCACACACAGTTGTAAACTGAATAGATAATTCCGTATGGTATTTCAAATGTCTTTGTTTGTTGGTTTGTGAAAGATTCTTTTAATCGCGCTGCTTAATTTACCCATTCTAATTTACCGCGTTTTCTCTTTTATAATTCCTTTTGCAGCAACTTTGCGGCGCCCGGCGATTTAAACGGACCGTAAAATATACTTGGCACAGCTCACGCGATGTTCAAGGGAGAAATAAATGTTGTCAAACATCCATCACGTATCAATATATATATAAATATATATATATATATATATATATATATATATATATATATATATATATATATATATATATATATATATATATATATATATATGTATGTGTGTGTGTGTGTGTGTGTGTGTGTGTGTGTGTGTGTGTGTGTGTGTGTGTGTGTGTGTGTGTGTGTGTGTGTGTGTATCTCATTGAACCTTGTGTTTTGTTGATGCAAATATTTGAACAGTTAACAGTAGATACAATGTTTTCAGATCGATTCAAGAAAAATCATGTTAGATTTTTGGGGGCTTTAAAATAGCCGTTGCCCTAGCGTTCTGGTGACCTGTTATCAAAATAGCTTGCTGATAGTTGGTAACATGTGACTTTTCTTTGTATGGTTACTATGTTGACAGCAATATTATAGATTATATCTCCTAGGCAGTGGATGATTCCCAAAGATGAAATATTATGAGACATTGATTATGGCATTACTGACAATCGTTGGCATATCATCTGTTTTACACAATAATCCATACCGATACTGACACTGATTCACATATATTCTGTTGCATCACCGACATCAAAGTATGCTACATTTATAGGTGCATGAATTTAATTTAATGGGTATCATTTGGTTAGTTATAGTTATAAAACACCGTTCCAGCAGCATATTAATAACGAATTCGGAGTGCCACATTTAATTAACTAAATGTCCAAAATTGAAACAGAACAAACCTGAATTAGCAGCGTTTGTTTGACGTATGACAATACGACATTATGTTAAACCGTTACATATTAACAAATATATAACCGTTGAAGAAACTGTTTCAAACAAAATCATGCTACTTAAATCTGATTCGGTGTTAGCACTGTCGACCAATATTCCTTGGTATACTGTTTACATTTAGCAAAGTTCGTATTCAACTTTAACTATACGAGCAACCGAATAGTTTATTCCCTCGAATGATCAAATCAATGGCTACACGTGGGAAATCGTTTCGAAGCATCAATTGATGCGTTCTAAGTCCGTGCCCTTTACCGTGTCGGCAAAATGGCTCCCTGAGCAATTGTACGCTGACCATGAAATGCTGTTGACTCTCGTTAATGTCTGCGAAGCCCACAAGCGCTGCACATTCAAGGAATGTTTTTAACACATAAATTAGGAGGGATATTTTTACGTGTGTTCTTGTAGGCATCGCTTCGTAGCGGGCTGCTCTGTTATTGTTCCCGGGATCTATTGTACAGCACCGGCCCAATATATCTACAAAACGGTGAGCGGCCAGTCTACCATCACTCATGTGGTGTATGTAATGGAAGCAATGTACTATGAGTCGATTATGTGCGCGACGTCTAGTCCTTTCTGCCGTTGCCTGTGGTTGTAACCACCGACAAATCGTATTGATTAATTGTTGGCGAAGTAAGCTGGAATCGTGTAGTTCATATCTTACAACGCAGCACTAAAATAACCACATTGATTGCTACTTGACAATCTAAAGGTTGTGTGTATATTTATGGTACACTAAGGATTCACTTACCACAGGGCCGCAAAACAACACAAGCCATTTTATGTAGAAAAATAAGTATTTCTTAACGTGACCCATCTGTCCCAACGTATGTGGCACATAAATGGTCACATCTGGTGTTGCGCGGTTTCGTGCCATTTGTTTATTGGTCACTATATAGACTGAAACAAAACTCCGCTAGCAACATTATCCTGCCTTTGACTAGAGCAAGATATATTGGCCCATCCGTTGGCTAGGATTACATGTTTAATGCACTGAATATATCGTTTAGCCTGTAGAACTTCTCGAAATATCGCTAACATATTGAGATTGAACTCAACCAAATCGACTCAAATTGTTTTTGCAAATGCAGTTTGTGACACATAAGGTATAATTATTTTACATATAATAATAAGCGAGGTGCAGCCGAAGTTTTGGCATAGCATATATTTCATCCTTAATTATGATCAATCAGCTGGTGAATCAAGATAGTTTTGACAGGAGTTATGCTCCAAATGTTGCAACAATGCTCTATTCACCCATAAGGGTTTATGGGTTTATTAACGCGACTTAAACAGACTTTCATCCTACCAGCGTTTTGTGATGGCTAGACAATCAACTTATCTTTTAAGTATCATTTACCACAATATTTGTTCATCATTTGCTATTGCAATACGATTGATGTATCAATATGCGATTGATAACATTCGTTATCATACAGATTGATTAATTTGTGAGGAGACTAAGAAGGGACCTATGAACAAGATTCTGTTTCACTGAGTAATGTGAAAGTACGCTTTCCGTTTCTTGCCGTACAAACCGAAATGCTCAAGTAAAGTTATATCATGCTATGGTGACTTATTATTGTTTATGTCAACGACATTTAGAAATTAAGTGCGTATAACGTTTAGCCATACCATTCACATTTGGCGACCTTAATTTCCTTATGTTATTGTGCATATATCTCTTACATGCATAAACTTTTCAAAAACAATTCTGCATAAAAAATATTAAGTGCTTATGCCTAATTCGATAAAACATATATATTACCTTAAATGTCCAACTAAAGGTATCTCAATGTAGTAGCTATTAATGCACGGCCTGGCAAGTTACTTACCGAAAATAAATTGGTGTCTTTGTAAGACTTAGTTGTATATCTTGCTATAATACTGCATATTCGAAGATGATAGGAATGATGGCGTAATAAATCACTATGTCGAAAATATCGGTTGCTTGTTTCCAGTAATTTAATTATTTATATAAACCATATATAAATGAACTTACTTTTGGTGGGCCATGTGGAGTGGTTTTCTGGTTAATTAACTGGTGTGACAACTTGGCTTGAAGCATAGGGTGTACTACTAACGAAATTTATGTGTTCATGATTTAGTTATTCACAAAACACGATCATTCTGCAGAGCACATATTCTTACTCATTAACTTAGAGTAGTGTTGAATATCGAACGTTTTGCATGGATAACATGCAAAATGTTTGGACTCATTTGCTAGCAGAACCAAAAACTATTGGCAACAAGCCAAAATAGAAATTGTCCAGTCAGCACTTACGGTTACAACATTATTCTACCATATCATGCAGACAACTTAGCTTTTATTTGTTCTGTACCTCCATGATGATAGACAGCCAAATTAATAGCGCTGATTATTATTCCTCTTGTGCCTGTTATATTACTATAAATAGGTTTCCATGTACAGCAGTGTATTGTGATTTACGAATGGGTGTAATGATGATTACTATGACCCCTCCAAAGTACATGACAATTCATTAACAGGTTGAAGCCTCATTGACACAAATATTTCCATGCGGCGCCAAAAGAAAGGGGTGGGGCTGTAACCTCGGAACTACCGTTTGCGCTTATAATGATAAGATATGACAATGTTGGTCTGAGACAAGCACATGATAGCAAACATAAAGGCTTTGATGAATTTGGTTTAACATTATGTGATGTTGCTCTAGTATTTAAGATACCACTGACTAGTATATTTTTTGCTTTATTGATTCATGTGCATTCATCGAAAAACAGCAACTGATAATAATCCTGCAGCAATTGGAAATGATGGTGTGTGTGATCTTATCTAGTTTTGGCTTGTAATCTGCACGGCGCTCATCAGCGGTTTTGCTAACAATAATCTACAAATGTACATTTATTCTGAAGTCGGATACACCCAAGAAAGGATGTTGTACCAGACG
>CM067352.1:57044682-57227182 GCA_034190875.2 Urechis unicinctus
ATGTATGTATGTATGTATGTATGTATGTATGTATGTATGTATGTATGTATGTATGTATGTATGTATGTATGTATGTATGTATGTATGTATGTATGTATGTATGTATGTATGTATGTATGTATGTATGTATGTATGTGTATGTATGTATGTATGTATGTATGTATGTATGTATGTATGTATGTATGTATGTATGTATATATATATATATTCAGTCAGTATGTATGTATGTATGTATGTACGAACGTACGTATTTATGTATGTTTGCATGTATGCATGTATGTATGTATGTATGTATGTATGTTATTATACATATGAGACCAATTATATTTTGAGAGGAAAATTTCAATGTTATACAATGATCAGAGTAGAAATATACAATTCCTTCTGAAAATGCTTTCAACAATCCATGTTACCTGAAGATGTTGTTTACCGTTAGCTGGATATGCCAAAGGTTTTTGATCCGAGGTTCGGGAAGGGTTGAACCATAACGAACGTAGACAGTATTTATCTGGTGTAGACTGGGGGGATTGTACTGCATTGGCAACATTTGTTTTGCAAATGATTATATGCGGAAAGATAAGGAACCTGACACTGCGCATATTTCTACCACTCTTAATGGAAACAGACAATGCATGTACTTGACATTAAAACGAGTGGCGAGTAAGATAAAACAATGTATGATTATTTGACAGCACCAAGTGCATTGAATGCGACAACCACTACAGACCACTAGGGCGTTCATGATGCATTCAAGTTGATGGCAGGTAGAATATTTTACAACACTTCATGCATCATCAGCCTAGATAGAGAGTTATGTAACGCTTTGTCCGCTGTGTTCAGTCAACTGTCTGGGATTCTGATCAAAAACAGACAGCGATGTTATTTGTACAGGTGTTATATATTGTATCTTCATTTGAAACACCATCCCCTTAATAACTTCATGTTTTACAACTAGCATATAACTGTTTAACGTTAAGATGCTTGTTAGCTGCATTGATTGAAATAATATCCCACTAAATTTTGTATTATCTGACGGGTATTGCGCCGCGTGCGAGCATTAGCAGATTATTAAACATTCATTGGACTACCCCCGAGAGACTTGCCGTAAGTAAGATGATGGCAGTAATTTATCTCTAAATGATGAAATACTTTGCTGACTTCGTTGTCGACTACAATTACCTGTAATTACAGGACACTTCTTCATTGCTATCTGACTCGAGGTGCTCCAGAACAAATCATCATCAAATATTAAGACAGATGCACCCTGTTTGTCTCAAAGAAAGTCTACTTAATGCAAATTCACCCCTACTTTTTTTTATTTCTGATGCCAAGCAGTAGCGAGTCAGAACCAATTAGCATAGTTGCTAATGTTTTTAGCACAGTTTACGATGGGATGAGATACTTTGTCACCTTTAATTGCATCGTTCTGATGGAGTTTTGTTCAAACCATATATTTACCGGATAAATGTTTATCTCGTTAATCAAATTTTGTTCAATATTTGTTCGAACAATGCAACTATGCTGCTTATGGTTATGAAATAAGCTAATTTGGCATAAAGCATCCATATTCGGAGAATGATTGATGCATCACATTTTTATTGTCTTTTTGGTTAGATGGCAATGTTTCCCATCGCTGGAAACACGCGGTTACGTTTGCAGCAATTTAGGCTTGAGGGTAAGCCGATTACATGGTCTACTTATCTATACATCTTTTGAAAATGTTTGAATAGGCAATCGTTAGTTCGACTCTGGCCTATTAGTGTAGCTCATCAATATGACCGCAGGCAAATAAAGCGATTCACATCACTTAATCATTACTCATTATCTAAGGATTTTTAACGGATCTGTGCGTTTATTGTCGGAGCATATGTGTGTAACATTGACTGGGTCTTGTTAGTTGGTCATCATGTATAATAAAGTTCGGCATGAGTTATAAGGGTTATCCATCGCCAATGTGTGGCACCCTTGTTTATAAAGCTCGCCCCGATTGGAAGGCAATATGGTTATACACCGTCCTTCATAATTTATATGGCTGCTGAGAATCTAACACGGAAATTAAACACTCATAGTGTAAAAATTGTGTGATTGATACCCTGTTGTGCATAGCACTGTATTTGATCATTGCAGGAAGTGAGCAAGATGTCCTCCTGGGCTAGCGTTAAGTAAAAATAACTTCAAGCACTTTTAGTGATGTAGCATTTCTGAGATACATATGGTAACTGACGAAGCTCCTGTTATGGCTTCTTTCGTCCCCTTGTGGCATAAACAATACATTTATTTCGCAATCGAATCAGGAGCCATGGAAATCAGCTATTGAAGAAGCCGTATATAAAGGTACAATAATGAATGGTACATTTTCCTTTCAGGTGCATTTGCATTAGTAATATGTGTTTTTCCCACGTGACCATGCGATAACTTATACTGAATACGTTAATGCGCCAGTGTTATTAAAGGCAATGCATGTGTGACCTAAATCCACCATTTATCGTATAATGCTCATCCAGCTCGGTGCTATCAGGCACTTGCTGCAGGCAAAAACCTCATCGTATGACTGCATAAATGGCAGGATGATAACCATTGCAAAAGCGGTGTTTTTCTTCAGAGGATATTGTGGCATGCGTTTGGAAGTTTTGGCAGCGAAATGATCATTAAATGGAAAGCGGTTTGTATATCTAAACAGCATTATTGTGAGAGTTTTTCATCAGTGCGGCGTATGAACAGTGAAAGGCACTTATCGCTTTCAGGACAACTGGAGTGAGCTCACAGGTTTGTGATAAGGATAACGTTAACCTCATTGTTGATAAAATGAAGAATATTTTTCGTGAATTACAGTTGATAACATAAACTCATGACATTTACTGTGGACGCAGCCTTGTGTTTCAGTGATATTGATCATAACAAGTAAATGATGGCATGAGGTACCCCTAGTACAAACCTATATATGATAATTACAATTGTGCCATCCGTCGTCTCTTTGGATGTTGCTCATTCGACATGGTAGCTGATAATTGCATCACATTCCCAACACGAATGTGGTACGTGTTATCTATCGCTATTGCATTGTGCAAGTAAAATGTGTCTGTACTTGAATACTCCTCCATGTGTTCAGCGAAATGGCTCCTACAACTGCGATTTATAACCATCGGCACAAGCTTCTACTGCATATCTTCATTCTATTTCGAACTTTGGTGCTCGATTACTTTTACATTTGGCAATCAAGACCAAAATAATTAATTGACGCATGCTCCATCATAGCACTTACCAATTTAGTCGGGTAAATATCATTCAATTCCTGGAAAATGAAATCTTGACAATGAAAAACATGATACAGACAAGCAACAATATTCTGTCGCGTCCTTGGCGATATTCCATCTGTACGCGAATCGACGGAAAGTATATTGCATGGTTCAACGAACTCGGACAAGTTAAGTCACTTTTCAGTGCCACATTCATTAGATTGTCGTGTTATCTCAAGATAAATCACCAATACAAGCAAACACAAAAGCCTTAGAAATACCTGTATTTCCTGCCGGTAATACCATTTATGAAAGGGAAAAGATAACGGCCCTTTATGCTTGATTCAATTTGCATATAACGGAACGTTCTTTTGAAGTGATATTCTAAAGTAAAGCCATGCAGCTTTCCGTTCATTTACAAATACTCATAAATATGCAATGGCCGGCATGTTAGCTGCACCATTCCATTGTTTGATTATTTGTAAAATTGCGGGTCTATTAGTATATATATATATATATATATATATAAATATATATAAATATATATAATATATATATATATATATAGATATATATATATATATATATATTATATATATATATATATATATATATATAAATCTCTATATATACACATATATATATATATATATATATATATATATATATATATATATATATATATATATATATATATATATATATATATATATATATATATATATATATATATATGTTTATATATAGAGAGCTTATACGATTTCAATATAGGGCAGTTTTTCTGATAATACGGTTGGATTCATCGTTTGTTCGTACATAATGACATCCATGGGCTTAACGTTTCTACTGTTATCAAGATCGTTGCTTTTCCAGAAATGTCAAGCGTTATATGAACATACATAATATAGTTATTAAGTGGGCAAATTCGTCCTGCAAATTAATGGCTTTATCGAGTTTGTTAGTAGACCAATATGCTTACTGTAGCATTATATCTCTTATGCGCCTCGTCTTTAGCTATCCACGATAACACACAATTTGTACTCATTTTCTTAAGCCGCTAACATAAAAGTATAATTTCTTAGAATGTGTATATACCATTGAATACAAAACGAAAGCAACAGGGTCATGTCACATAAAACAATGACAGTATATTCCAACTGCTGTCTTTGCTAAATATATCAGCAATGAAATTTTATTGAAATGTATGCTGCAAAATTGAGCTATTTGGGCATAATGCACAAAATTCTATTAATCCACTAAGATTATGACAGCTCGTTATTTTCTTAGTCCTCGCTATTGGTACCGTGAATAAGTGGGCGATTCCAATATTTGGTTGATTTCGTTATAACTTATAAAAATTATGTCGTGCATTTTGTCGTCTTCAATAATCTTCTGTTTAGTAATACAAGGAAAATAAGCATTCCTAGATTCGTATTACCAAATCGTTACTTTACAGTTAAAATGAATTTATGTATCGTCATCTATTGTGCACTAACTTAATGCTACGGAAAAATGTGTGTGATCACATTGGGCGATCGTGAATTGTAATTACCCTTATGTTACATTCATTCATATTTTGTTCATTCTTAGGCTTGAAGTTGAAAGGAATAAGTGAATAATTAACACAAACAAATTCTAGCAACAAGGGTCAAGCAGATGTAAAATAAAGAGACGGCCTATAAAAAAATAACGGAAATATCTTGTCATAGAGGACGAAATAATGAATTTTGACATTTCCAAAGCAAACCCATACTTAATGCCAAGTCTTGGATTCAATAACTTACCTTATAATATTATTCTATTTAACAAAGCAAACAAATACATTGACAATGGAATGTGGAGCAACTGTGTGCAGCCTCGCGCATACACGGCGATTTTATATCCAAAAATGTCATTGTGGCGGTTACCAAAAATAAGGCTTAATATAGAATGAAGCATCGTGAATTGTAACAATATTTAGCAATTAGATTATTTAAGTTTATAATAAACCTGAATCCTTGTACATCTCCAAGGATTAAAAAACAGACGATGGTCCATATTGATCTGAATCATGTGCTATTTGTGTTATAGGTAAATACGTTGACCATGCTAGCATTATCAGTTCTAATATCACGCCATTATTTGACAATTCCATATCACCTTAGGTTTTGGAAAGTCATCAAATTATCGGGTGGCCAAGAGTACGTACGAACGGACCTAGGAGTCTGAATAACATTGTATTAGGCTATAAAACCAGTATGATATTTTCTTGTGAATGAACTATATTTCGAGAGACCGTAAATACTACATCAGCGAGGTAATAATGATGAAGATTAAAATGGTAACATGATGAGGGCTAGACTTCTGAGCTGCGTATAAGTGAAGCGTAAAGGCAAGATATTGTACGGAGCTGAATTAAACATATATTACGGACATTTTGATAGGGATACTAATGCAAAAGTAAAGTATAGAAATATATTAGTAGGTAGTTTCTCCGAGAGACATAACATGGTGTAAAACAAAACATGCTCATGTATCCTACTTACAATGTCAGATCTTATTTTTATACCCGCATATGTTTTTCCCGAGGAAATGTCCCCTGTTTGTTTCCGATTGAAATACAAAAACATCTGCGCCGCATGTTAAATTGTTATAGTTGGAGCATTTTAGCCAATCGATGTTTTAGCACTAGGGTGCTTCTCTTTCATGTGGCCCAAGAGTGAGCACCAACTGTGCATTGTTGTTGATTGCTTTCCGCATGCATCCTCGCTCCGATTATTCATGACGACACTTGTAGTTAAATAAGTTCAAAATTATGCAGAATCGCCTTGCTCTTGATGAGTAACCGGTAGGTGTTACCCATACAATGAGCATAAAATTGATGTCAAAGTGAGATCCCCTTGAAATCCGCAACATGCGACTAGCTGTAGCCCATGTATTTCATGGTGGTTTCCAGACAGGATTGCTACCTTTATCACCCGTCTAAGCAATGCTGCCGCAATTGAAAAATCAGGTGCTCGTGATCTTATCTTGGTTACGATCTGGGAATCAGAATAATTCTAGCTTCTCGCCAACTGCTGAAACGTATTTTCTAAATATCCTGCAGGACTAACGAATATTTTACAATGATATGTTTTGTAAGAACATCTGAAGTATCAGTGTGCTGTTAGGATGATATTATAATGTTCAATGCAGCTTTTAAATAGTAACATTTGTGGCAACGGAAATCGTCTGGTATTTATAACGTTGAGTATTGTATCCTTTCACATTAAATGTATCCCAAGCATGCAGACTACTACGACTCAATAACGTTATAACTAGTGCGATGCTAGAATATGAAATATTTCTTGGCTTGTGTTCTTTGACAAACTCCATCCTATATTGGCATAATAATAGGTCAGACTCGGTATTACTTTCTCCGGCTAATGTAATTGCTGGGTGATTATGCGCTCAGGCGGCGTGTAATTCAATTGGGACGAAAAGACACCCAGAGCTCGTAAGCACAGTTTGCTATATATGCAGCTTAAATAGGTGTAGTCAAAATGTTATGTGGCGTATAAGAATATAAGAGATGTTGAGGTCGGCCAAGTAGGCGAATGGGAAAATATGAGAATGAAACATCACGCATACACGCATTACTACTGCTATATCTCTACATTCAAGATGCATGTATACGCTAGTTAACGGCGCATCTGGCTCCAGAGCCTTTGTACTGGTGCATTTGGGTATGAATAGCCTGAGTTCGACAATTATGTAGTTCTTCCCGGATTAATTGATAAATACTGTAGAACATCAAAGTCATATAAATGAGAATTACTGGCATCCGAAACAAAAGGTTAGGCGTCTTTTCCATCTGACTTTACAGTAAAGGCCCAAACTATCGCTATCACTTGCGTTCGAACTTGTCTCCTCTTAGACTTAACTATTAATAATTCCAGTATTTCACAGCGTGCGACAAATGGGATAATCGCTATTTAAAAGTGCACTTTAAGACTGTGTATGGATCATCAAGGCATATTTCTGTACCAACAAAACATTTTCTGGGTCTTAGATAAGCATCGATAATTGAAAGGCAATTGCAAAACAAATTGTATGAATAAGCGCATATTACGCCTACCAATGTTTACATATGTTTTTTTTATTTCCGGGTGCCCTAGGATCACCTACCTAAGCTTGTTGAATATTTCTGCATTGTGAAAATGTGTGACGAGCAATATGGCTAGTTAGACCATATACGATAATCACGAATCATCGATGCGGCGTGAGTAACGACATCTACTATCGTACTACAGAAGTCGAGGGATATTAGTTATCCTAATGGCAGATGTCTGATGACGATCAGACTAAAATGTAATGTAAGAAAATAACAGATTGATCGACTTAATTGTCGACAGGGTTTTAGCTGAATAAGAAATAATAGCAATTATCCTGGTGAAAAAAAGAATGTGGCAAGTAATTGAAGACAGCCTGCTTGACATATGCTTTCAAAAGATTTCAGCATAGCAACGAATTTGATCACAGAGACAATGCTTCCGACGACCTACCCTAATGTAGGCGTGCGATCTGCCTAAGGCTTAGAATCGTAATGATATCCAACCAATGACGGTTTGTGAGCTAAAATAGTATATGCGGAAAGGTCGAATAAGTTGTAGCAAACGACTTATAATGGTACAGCAACTATTCATCTGTAATACACGCGAAAACAATGGCATGGTTGTACTTAACATTGGTGATTGTCCCTTATTTGTATGGGTTATTGCAAAATATTCTGTTGCACCCCCAGTTTACGGGAAAACCAGATGTGCTGAAATCAACTCACTATCTCTTTCATCAGATTAGAATATTATGCAGCATAGGATAATACCTATACAAATTATGTAATCCTTGTCCACACATTCATATATCTCATCTTGATTATTGCAATTCGCTGCTGTATGACAGCCCATTCGTACCTTGCCGCAAAACTGCACAAAGAAAGAACTGCCTCCCGCTATGTTGCAAAAGGAAAGCACGGGGAAAACATCAAACACATCATGCGGACCTTTCATTGTCTTTCTGAGGAAAAATGCATAATATACTAAATTCTACCAATCACCTTTAGGGCTGTTAGTATAACCGCGCCAAGCTACATACCGGAACCTAATGCTGAATACCAACCAGCAAGGGATCGTCGATCTACGGACAAGCATTTAATATAAGTCCCCGAATATCCAAATATGACTTTATACGGTGCCAGAGCGTTTAGAAATTCCGTACCAAGTTTTGTAGAACGCACTTCCTACCGCAGTGCGTCAGTTAAGTACGCTTGATGTATTTAAATCCAATCTTACGACAATTCTTTTTAGTCAGTGCTATAACAATTACCTTCCAGCTTCAGCGCCTTTGAGCAGGAGTATGTCTTGCTATCTGATGATAGCCTCAAATCAATCGACTAACCATAATCAAGTATCCCTGACGTTGATGTTTCCTGGAACATGTACTGTGTTAAGGCATATTTTGCACTATAATGCCCTACTGCTGTTGAGAGGTTGCGATTTGACAGAAAATTATGATAAAAACAAATTATTCATGTCTATTCTCATGGGTGATGATACATGTCGGCGGCAAGGGTCACTTGCCCGTCTAAATCCTGGCACTTCAACTTCATCTCTAAGACGCAGGTAACACGTGACATCATCGACCTAAAACTGTTGTTCACTGATGACTTTTGCGACTGGTAGACCCTTCAGCTAACAATTTCAAATACCGTGTTTGCGCAATAATAAATACCATTTGCGTTATTAGCAACACAATATATATGTCCACAAAGACTCCATAACTGTCTTCTTATAAAGATGAGGTACTGCAATTTTAATATTTGAAGAAACCACTTATATCGCTTTCTTCTATTTTATTTTATAATGACACTACATATATAATATCATAGCATGTCATTACTGCATCAAACTACTACTTTCATATCAGAATTGTAGAACCAGTGGTAAAGATCACTCAAAATGTATATATCGCACATAGGAACCAAGTGATAGTAAATTTTTACAAATACGTAATATCATCTTTGCACTCCAGTAAGTGACGCAAGACATCAATTTGTCTTGTCAATACAATGTCATCGCCCTTTAATTGCCCTTAGCCTAGTTTGTCGTTATCGTAACATAGTCGTGTTGGCCGCAGGTTGCCGATATCAATCATGATACATTGCAACCAACAATTTCCGTTCCTATTGCATTCTATTCCCAGCATAACTTAAAGGGTTGAACCGAAATAATCGGGCATTAGTTTCATATTACGCAACAATTACTACATTCATTTATCACATATACAACACCGTCTGCTTTTAGCAACTCAAGTCTTCGTGGTTAATCATAACTATTCTTGTTATTCCATTTCGTGCTAAGCTGTTGTATTAAACATCCTAAAGCATTGCGAATAATCAGACAGGACAAATGGATTATTGAGAGCATCCAAAAAGGAATCGAATTACCAACCATATTATTTTGAGAACAAGAAGCGAAAGGATGACACTCATTACACAAAGGGGAATCCACAACATGAGCACATTCTCCGCCTCTTTGATGACCTGTAACAGCGTCAAGTTTGGCCCATGAGGTGTGTACTCTGCTGAAACAAAAGCTGCTCTCACCAAGTTAATGCCCCCGACGAATATCAGAGCAGACACGGACAACGTTCCGGTTGTATTTACGCGAGAATTTTTGTAGGGATTTGCATAAACATGGTGTAGCAACATTAGGAAGCACACTAGAAGCATACTTAAAACACGAATTACTGGATGGTTAATGAATGTATACAATAAAACCAGGATGAGACGACGGAAGATCAGGACTCCTGACCAGCACACTTCTCCGATACCATAAACCGTTATGACGCGGAAGGGGCCTTGTAGTACTTTTATAACCTCCTGTGTTGGCAATGGTTGGGCCACAGGCGCTTGAATACATGGGACAATGTGATGCTTAATTACCATGTAGATAAGACAAGGTAAGGGTAAAAGGCATGCCAAGAAGAATCCTGACAGAGATAACGTTCCCTTCTTCATAAGTCCTGGCCCAATCATAAGTACCAGTGAAAAAGGAACAACTGAAAGAAACACAAAAGTAAACACACCGTACTGCCAGCTATTATAGCATGTAACAGAACCGTCTAAATAGAGAACGTAGCTTTCGTCAATGTTAACGCAATTCAGAAGCGAGAGGCAAGTGGTAGCCAAGGACTGATACAAAAACAAAAGGGCCAACATGAACGCAGTGGCTAGCTTGGATAGGAATGCATCCCTTCTTGTGGAATGATCTTGTACATTCAATATTTTTGTGGTGATTAATCCAAAGCTGTTATATAAAACATATAGCAGGCCAAACAAAATAAGAATGTACGGTACCAGAACTGCTTTGGCCATCGCTTTCTGCCATGGTGATAGCCCAGATAACAAACACACATTATTAACTAAATGTGCAATATCAATGCGAAATTTAAATAAACCCAGCAACGTTTTCTTCATTATAACTTTGGTTCTTGAATCAGGAATGTCTGATGGCATTCGAATGTCAAAGAGCATAGCATCTTGAAAATAGTACAACACAATGACTAGAAGAATAGCCCCGATATCCGTCGGAGCTTTTGTTTGCTTCACTGGTGTCTGAGTTTTTGGCGACGATTCGTCACTTGACCTGAGCAAAATCGAGTCGGTGCCACACGTGGATAGCCCTTCATTGCGTGTTACAAAGGTTGGATTATTGGTGTCTGTCCTGTGCCTTCCCGAACAACAACTACAATAATTAATTGTGAACGGCACAGCGAATATAAATGAACGAATGTCTCTTTGAAAATACAAAAACAAAGCGTACGTTGCTCCAATTCCAAAGAAAACAAACCATATCCAAATAGGTCCACATGTGTGGTCTGGAACGCATTGCGGAGAAAAGAGTGCCTCTGTGTAGTTGGGCTCACATTGACCACAAAGACGACCAGTTCTGTGGTTTGCACAGGAATAAGGACCCGGGCAAGGCGCTTTAGGGCAACAATATCCATTAGGACACTGTTGGAATTGAAGACCTCGATTGACGGGATAGCCCCAAAAATTGGCAAATGAGCGGATTGTATTGTGCTGACAATCAGCTCCAAATGGACATTCTCTGCATGTGATGTCCTTGTACTCGTACTTGCCATGGAATGTTGAATCCGGCTCTATCCCGTTGATCATCAATGTAAAGTAATCTACGGCATCGTTCTTCAGATGATAAAGTAAGCTTCCGCTTTCTACACTGTACTTATATCGTGGACAAGATTCGCAGAAATACGACAGCTGGTCAGCCATGTATGATTTCTTCAGACCTGTACGGGGAACCACTTTATAGGCAGAGGTATTCATTGCTCGAAGTCGGTAGCCAGGTGGGCATTGGAGGAACATTTTGTGAACTGATATAGACCAGTGATCTCCGCTGTGTTGGAGCACGGATACATGATTGGACGCAGAGTACATTTTGATGTTCGCCCCCGCAATATCAACAATGCCATTGGAGTAGATGATTTCTCCCTGATCAGGTGTGTGATGACGAAATGGTGCATTCTCAAATGATGAATTAATGATGACGAGGGATTGATCGCGGTCGACGAATATGGCGCCTCCCATCACTCTGGCACTATTGTTATAGAATTGTGAATCAATAATTGTTGCTTTACCGCGTTGTACCCTAATGGCACCTCCCTTTCCCATCAATGTAATAGTACCTTTACAGCATTTAGAATAGGCGTCAACTTCATCCCCTCGCACTCTGAAATAATCTCCTCGCGGTTTTACATTCTCGTGTCGAAAGAAACCCGCGGCGTTATTTTCAAATGAGCAATTGTCTACAGTTAGGTTTCCACCGGTGGCCAGCAGTATCCCAGCACCAGCATGCATTGCTTCATTGGACGAGAATTTAGAATTGAGCACGATTACATCTGGTACTTCACCTTGTACCGTTAAGCCGCGCTCGTTGTCAGTAAATGTCACCTCATCTAAGAGAAGCTGAAGGTCGTTAACAGGTAGAAGGGGAACTGTTTCTGTTGGTAATAAGCTTACCGTGACAGCGGCGTCGAAAAGATTCATCGCTGATTCAACAGGACTCCAATGATATTGACTTTCAAAGCGGCATTTAGTTATATGAATCCGTGTACTTTGCGCATCCAAAGCAGGATTTATGATCAAGCCCGATAGCATCGGTTTTTGATCCATATCGTTGGTCATTACGCAACTGTCAACCCATATCTTACTTTCTATGCTTAGATCCAAACGAACTCTCGTCTGGACAAATGCGCCGTGTGATATACGGATGCGAGGGATGACTCCTGCGAGGGACAACATGGAGCTAGAGAAACATTCGTCGCCTTCGCTGCAATCTGTCCTTCCCGTCCATTTAGTCTGGCTTATTGTTATACTTACCACTTGCACCCGCGAGATTGCACCCAGTACAGAATCCACGAATGTGCAATTCATTACAGTTACGCTCGCATTCGCTATTCTCAGTTTGATGTGTCGAAAATTAATGTTTAATAGACGAATTGTAGCAGATGTGTGGGCTTGAAATGATATAATCGATGTACTGTTAGGACAGCCGTCCATGGTTTTGTTGCCGTCTCCAATGATGCTGACGTTACCACGCACCGGAAAGTTAATCTCACCGCACACCATATAATGCTGATGATGAAGATAGACATCGTCTCCAGCCACCAGCCTCTCGGATACCGTTTCTATGGAGTTGCATGGTGAACCTATTGACCCACAACCGTTGAGGTCGGCGCCTTCATTGGCAACATACCATGAACGACCGTAGACGAAGTGGCCGCCTGAAGCATGCAATAATGGAAGATGTTAGAGTTGTATGCTATGTGCAGGAATACGGGCAAGCGAAGGTTAATGTAATAGATAGCAATCAAATAAAAACTGAACCCTAACACATTGAGTAGCCACTAATTTAATGTTGGGTGCTATTAGCCATTTTTTCGCATGGATGAATAACCTCACTTCCATTAGATCGACTGCTTGACGCATTTGCAGAATGCAAGAAACAAATCTCCACTCAAACACAATCAGCTATCATGCAATTGCGAACAGGAAAATGTAGGTGCTGTTAAGGAAAAAAACCGTTAAGCGTCACCCTTTGGAGGGCAACGTAAATACCGGTATATATACACGTATATAAATATATATATATATATATATAAATATATATATATATATATATATATATATATATATATATATATATATATTTATATATATACATATATATATATATACATACATATATATATATATCTTTATATATATATATATGACTAGATATATATATATATATGTATATATATATAATATATTATATATATATATATTTATATATATGTCATATATATACGTGCATATATATATATATATATATAAATATGTATATTTATATATATATCTATATATATATATAAATATGTATATTTATATATATATATATATATCATTATATATATATATAATCAAATATCTATATATACAAACATGCATTTACATATACATATATATACACGTTTACGTCGTGCAATCACATACGCTTTATAACCTGATATGTAAGTATATTGGGTAAGGTATTACGTTCACTATTCATAAGTAGAGTTATATTTCATCTGCCCCAAAATTTATAACTGCTGGTATAGATCAATAGGTCGACCGTCATTGTAGTAAACTTATTTCCTACCTTGTATGAGACAGGACCAAATAAGAAACACTATCCGTACCATCCTCGATCCGTCTAGTAATTGTGATGCCTAGTTCTCACTTGCAAAGAAAGAGAATCGTCTCACGACTTGTTCGCCGCTGCTGTGAAATGCTGGCACCGACGACTGAGGTCCGTTTTAAATGAGCTTTGGTGGGGCGCGGCAGTATAGGGAATCAATTTGCCCGGCTTGTGCAGCATGTAGACATTTCGGCATACCGCCTGGTGAGTAAACGAGGTGTTCATAAGATGATGGCGTTGTTGCTGCAGATAACTCTACAACTCAATGTCAATTGTCGTATTTCCTTCGCCGAAATTATTGGTTTCCATATGTGAACTGCATGTCGTCACGAACATATGTGACATGAATCTAGTTTCAGTAGTTGTAATTTGGCAATGATACACAAGTGTATGCATTTGATGCTTGAATGAGTAAAATTCCAATAATTGAACCATTTTGATAAATTCTTGTTTAACGATTAGGCAATTATTATAACACCAAACGTATTTGCATCATAACTATGATAAATGCAGTACTTCGTCTAACAAGTAAACAGGCATAATTGGTACATAGCTCTGTTATCTATTCGATAACAGAGCTATGTTCGTTCACAATATTGAAGCGTAAAACTCGATGTGTGTGTCTGTGTTTGAATTCTGATGCAAATATTCCTGATGAGTAATACGTCAATGCGTCATATGCGTCACAGCCAGTCGTGCATCGGTATAAATATTGCACAGGATGAATATCTATGTAATATATAAGGTATACATTGTGATGGAGCTGCAATCAACACAACAACAATTCCAATGGGCTTTTCTACCATTTAGTTATGAGACGAATAAAGGAGGCTTTTTTGCCGTGCATGGGCATTCTATTACTTATGCCTGCATGGCATGTTTTTTCTGTGATAATTACTTTGCACATTTCCTGTTCAGCAACGCGGCATATATATATATATATATATATATATATATATATATATATATATATATATATATATATATATATATATATATATATATATATATATATATATATATATATATATATATATATATATATATATATATATATATAATATATATATGCATATATATATGTGTATATATATATACATATATATATGCATATATATATACATATATATATACATATATACATATATATTTATACATATATATATATCAACATATATATATACATATTTATATGTATATACACATACACTCACATATATATATCTATATATATATATCTATATATATATATATATATATATATATATATATCAATACATATATATATATATATATATATATATGTATATATCAAAACATACATGTATGTATTAATATATATATATATATATATACATGTATATATATATATTCATATATATATATATTTATATACTAACCTTCGAATGATGTTCCAATCGTATGTTAAATAGATAATGCAACCCTTTTGTTACAAGCGAAATAGCATAATAGATTAAGAGAAAGCATCAAGGGAGGTATTAATGCGTGTTAGTTCGCTCATTGTGATGCTCTCCAGTTTATATTTGATCTATTAGCGGCCTATCGCCTAGATTTTACTTGATAAAAACATGCATTCGATGCATTTTCAAGTGGTTTATGTGCTATCGCAAGCCATCGTATACATAGCATGCACGTGCTGCCTCAGTCGTGTTTTTACTATGGTGAGCCTGCCTCTATACCTGCCGCTTGTTCCGCTTATCTGATCAAGGCATATAATCAATAGTTGTGTGCAAGGTTTATCAAACATATACTACGTATAAACAAATGAGATAATTTTATGGTAACAAATAAGCCAACTCAAATACGTTATTTTCTAGTCATCCGCGATCATTACGCTGTAAAAATTCCATTAATTGCCATTTTGCACATTTTCCCGCAAACTGTCGCGCAAATGCATTGATAAAATTATGAAAAATTTGAGTGTCAGTATGGGATTGTGCACCATTTGATACCATATGGAACGCCCAACTAGCACTTGTGTCTACGTAATATTCATAGTTTGCTTGGTATATTTCATTATATTGAGATGACTGGCAGCACGGCATTACGTCACAGAGAGACAGCCGCCCTGCAATATGCAGCATCCTGTGAATTAAACGAGAATCTTATTATATCTATATTGTATAGTATTTGTTCATCACTATATGTTTAGTCTGGAATATGTCTTTGAATGTCATCAAAATTACACTCAAAAATGTTCACGTCGACCTCAGATGCTTGACGGAATAATCATTGAAAGAGTAATCGTTGATATCGCAACACTTTCACCGCACGAGATTTCCTCTCTTGGGGGTTACATATCCACAGACCATAAATATATGAACCTTGGGGGGTCATTACTTACCTTAGCAGAATCCTTGGTGTTGCAAGTTGCGTACTAATTTTATATACATTGCTATCATATGCACAATCGACACGCCACCTGGGAATAATCGAATATTATTGATTTCCACGTTCTAAATTATTCCGACATTGAGCCAATGATAGGTTTGCAATCTCACCAATTACTTCCTGTAATGTTATATATATTTAATAGAAACCCCTTGATTTGACTATTGATTCCCTCGTGACACTAGAGAGTTGAAAAGAAATTGGATAACGAGCGCGTTTTATTCTCATATTGAGCGATGTGTCATGTGCTGTATTTTCATACATCAGCTATTAACTCAAATATTCAATACCTGATCAATTCACCGCACCCAGCATTCGTCTCTTGGTGAGCAGATTTGTTGTCATTAAGATATATAGTGACAGTGGTAATACAATGCTAGATCACACACGACAGTGTGTACTTCTGCATGATATTCAACATTAACATCCTATGATTGATAAAATACCGTAATGCAATGCGTATAACAATAATTCATATCTGATTTAATTAATGTCATCGATGCTTGGAGCATATATAAGCTATAAACCATATCAAATACAGATATGAAGAGCTGTACTTTCCGTTAACTTTCCACGATAGGATAGAATATGAGTTCGGAAAAGGCAGTCATACCAACACACAATGCCTCTGCCATTTTACTTTTATGGCCATTGTGAACACATATATATTTGATAAATTTCAACACGGGGAGTTTTACGTTTAGAACGTTGAGAGTCTGTTACTTTAGCAGATCAACCACGCCGTAAAACTGGAGATACTTTTGCACTAAACATACTCACCGTGACGTGAATGACGGCTAGAATATTAATTAAGGATACAGGCCCCTTTATTAATGTATATGATATTTATTCGAAGACGACCACCTCATTTGCACAGTCATCAAGGTGCAGTTCGGTGCAATTCCATGACCGGAAAGACATGAGGTTTGCCTTGTCCTTGTCGCTGTCATGCTGTTTTGGGTTGCTATGAGATGATTTCTTCGTAAATATAAGCTCTCGATATGTTGTGCGGTCAAGGGAATCATACTACCGATAAGACCTGCCGCTTTTATTGTTTCAGCTATTATCGAAATGTATGGGCGGTTCTAACTGTACATTCATTTGGGAGGCATATAGGAAATCAGGTTTTTTACCAAGGAGTCACATGAGCATCACATATTTTGAGTTACCATGGTTATTATGTATTCAATATGAAAGCACACTATTGCGTAAAGTTTCGTGAAAACAATCAATGTGTTACCCATTTTCTAAACGGATCTTTCTCGTGTAAGATTTTAACCACAGAGACAGCACCACCGTATCCAATTTGACTTGAAAAGACTTAGAGGGCTTTAGCGACGATTTGTATTGAATTGTGAAACGATATAATGTCAGGTGATATCAAGTCAAATCATCAGCTCCAATGATTCCTAAACGATACTGACTTATATCATATGACAGGATGAGCGTATCACTTGAAAATCACATGCTTTGTGCACACAGTGCCACTTGATTTAAGAATAAAGGCGGTCTGGTCTTTATTCCAGACATCATACTTGTTTTAATCACGACCCCGTCCAAGCCATATATCTTCGCAATCCCTACATATATAACACATTCACTACGTTCTTGCAAACTTTCAACAGCGCAATGTAGTCGCAGTAATTGAAAAATTCTGGCTTATAAGAAGCAACGCTTTACCTAAATTATTCATTGCATTGAGAAATCAACTGCTGTAGCGTTACAGTAGGTGAACATGATGTAGCTTGTCTCCATAACTAATTGATCCTATGCATGCGTAATTTTTCCTGCTTTGACATGGATCAAAACTTATAGCTTCTTTATTCGCACCTTTTGGCTTTGTCAAAGGGAGTTAAAAATAACTGCCGAATATTTTGCGTTTATGCATGATACAACAGTATGTTTACTGGGTAAGTATGTGCGTCTTAAAGGTACAAAGATATAATAAAATTATCTTTGTGCGTGCCGATATACCCTAAAAAAACAAAATGAGAGCTACTTGAAGGCAGTTCCTAAACACGTGTGTTTCTATGTTAATCTAAAGGCTGTGATTATACAACCAATGACTTTTTGCCTTGTTCTCTGAGAATATTAATAATTGCACAGCGTCAGATTAGCCGAAAGCAGTAAATCGCCCAACTAAGCGCTTATGGCATTTGTCGGAATCCAATATCTGTAACGCCGTTTGGATGGATCCGTAACACTAGAAGCTATCGAGGTGGGACCTCGTCGTGTACTTCTTGACCCTCATATTGTATCAAATTTTTTTGAATTCAACTTAAGGTATCTGATGATGATAAATTGTCTTGTTATGGGATGAGTTTTCGTTAGATTATTAACCGCTTAAGGTGAGTTTAAACGGTTGCAATTGGTGAAGTAGTGAACGTGCATATTGATAAATACTATAGCTCTTATAACAAAAGTTGTTTAAATTCGAATTGTATCTATATTAAGTTTTCATACATGTATGCATTCAGCAAGACCATATTTATGGGTTTCACTGACATATTTGTATATAATTTTAATGTAACTCGCCTCTATGAAGTTTTATAACTTAAATTGCTTTGATTAAGGCACACGGCACTAGATACCCATGCTTTAATGATGACCGAGCTACGAGCATCTATGAAGTGATGATAGCAGAAACAATTAAATGCCCAATTCGCCTTCTTAGATGTCACATCAGATATGACAAGAATGCCTCCAGTTTCGTCAAAAGTGTTGCTGAGATAAATGCGATAATTCAAGTGATGCATCAGTGGATGTTCATTGCCACGTTTTCGGCAATTTTCGACGACTTCCCATTAATGATAGTAAGTACACTGATACACAAATATACATGCTGTGGTTGGTCGATTATTTTGCTCCACAATTCCCCTGTTACAGTTACGAATGACTATCTATTGATTATAGATAACTAAAACACATGCTTTACTTGATCCCAGAATGACGGTGCGAATTGCACAAATGAATTTTGGAGAACAGCATAACTTATCGATGCTGAAATCCATGCGCTTCTCCTTAAGATCAGCATCGTGCTGGTCGCAGACAAAACTGCATTGTATATCAATGTCTAATCGGAATGAATAAGAAATATTATCAACGTAAAGGTATAAACACGAACATCGGTAAATTTTGGACTTCTTATTTAACGTCCTATGTGTAATCATCTTGCAAATGAATGGAAACGAACATGTGGACATACGCAACTTATAATAGTTGGCAATTAGTACTATAAAAGACCATGTGTGTTTCTATAATCACTGTTCGTGGCGAATTTAATATTTACCTCTCTTCCCCCAACCTCAAGCATTGTTAATTTGTAACGGTGGCTATATAATATACCGAATAAACAACAAATACATCCGCAGAAGTGGAGGTATTGCTTGTTGCAAAATAAGTCATTCGTAAATCTTATTCCACATCACCCATGCACTGCCTTCAGGGAGCATCATTCGGCTATGCCATGCTACGTTTATATATGTGTGTGTGTTTATATATATATATATATATATATATATATATATAGATATATATATATATATATATATATATATATATATATATATATATATATAGATAGATATAGATTTATATATAGATATCTATATATTTATATCTATATAAACATATATATATATATATGTATATATATATATATATATCATATATATATATATATATATAGATAGAGATATCTATATATATATATATAGAAACACACATATATATATAGATATATATATATATATATATATATCTCTTCCTATCTACCTATATATATATATATCCTATATATATATCTATATATAAATACATATATATATATATAGATATATGCATATATATATATAATATATATATATATATATATATATATGATATATATATATATCATATCTATATATATATATATATATATATATATATATATATATATATATATATATACATATATATATCTATTTATACATATACATATATATATATATATATATATATATATATATATATATATATATATACATATATATATATATACCCTCATTATTAGCCTATAGATGTTCATTAGTATTTTCACCTTTCTCCAAACAGTGCAAACATTAGTTCGTTATCGCCAGTACTTATGAGAAATGATATAAACTGGCAATGAATCTGCGGCCTTGGGAAGCTGACAGCTTAAACGTGTTGCCGGTTGCGAGCACGCACCTGCGGCTAGCAATTACAATTCATATATATTCTAGCAGTAGCACGGTGTCAATGGAGGCAACGTCCACTCTTCATGGCAGACATATTGGACGCTACGCTAGCATAAAATCTCTGCAATATTTAACGGGGCTCATGCAATTTGACCCGGTTTTGACCTATGACCGGGCGATAACAAGAGGCGCGCGTCAAACATAAACAAACATGAATGGTTAACATGAATGGAGCTTACCGGGTAGCTCGGAAGTAAGACCTTCGTTGGGAAATAAAGCTGTGTTTACTAACCACAAAGGGAGCATTTTTATGTCATTGATTATGAACGTTCTTTGCTTTTTTCGCTGCAGTTATTTAGTTAATATTGTAGTGTGAACCCTGACAGATTGCTGGCGAATTGCAGCGCCCAGTATTTACCGTTAATCTCGGGTGTCGTTGCTCGTTATACGCTAACAACGTCCACTAGATTTGGGCGCCAAAACCCGAACACTCAACAATACAGACTAACAGGGCACGAACGCAAATATCATGAGCTACGACACCCCGACACAAGCGATCAAGCTAACGACGCTCTGTGGAGTTGGGCGCCAAAACCCGAGAACTAAACAAATGCAAACTAACAGGCCAAAATCTCAACTATTACCAGCAACGACACATACAAATTCAGTACAACAAATAATACTTAGCACAAGCAATTTGTTCCCGACTAATCGGAATAAAACTAACACTTGGATCGTCCGACTTTCTCGGATCATTTGATGAGGCTTGTCCGACTTGCTCGGAGACCGACTTACTCAGAACTACCCCGACGGGCTCATGCCCCAGGTTAAATGCAGTTAAAGTGGGTCACGTGACCACACCATAACAAACGACAAATATTAAAGTTATTACAATAAAAACAATAGAATAAGTTTGCAAAACACATAAAATAGCGAATTACAGTAAACCACTAATTAACATTTCCCTTTAAAAATACATAAATCATTACAGGTACAACCGCAAAACGGTAACCCCTATATGGTGAAAACCGTGTGCATCACAATATAACCAAGGCCCTGCAGTCACAAGTATTAAATTTTGGCATATCTTACTTTAAAATTAGCTGTCCATAAAACATGTGAACTCCCATTGGGGTGCGGAGTGGGGGGACAGCAAATCTGGGAGAAAATGATATATCAGGCTTTTCCCACACCCCGTTGGTAAATTTGCAACAACGTCCTTTCCCAAGAACAACTTATCCAACCACTCTCGCTGCTTGACTGTCATTTCCAATCCCGGCTTTTAACTCTCTATTGCTTTTCTCAGTCGATTTTCGATAACAAATTCGTTTTCACATCTGACTCCCGCCATTTTTAGAAACGCTTGCCGGCCATGAAACGTCCGCGGAACTACTTTTCCCGATAAATGCCTCATTTAGGACCTACAGATAAGTTTTCCATAACAATATGTATATTATTCTTGTTATCGAACACAGCAGAAAATAGTTTTGCAACATTTAAGAGTTGATTATTCGTATCAATATTTCGTCGCTTAATGGCCCGAATTTGCCCCAAAGCGATCATTGTGACGCAGAGGCAAATCCTAGCCTGCGCAGAAGCCGATGCGCAAGAAGATCGGGCAACGTCATGACTGATACTGAATTGCATATGGTGTATGAATGTATGCCACAGCACCCGATATGTCATAAATTATTATTAGGTGTTTTTCTCCATTTTGTACACGCTGCACCTGCACTGGACATATTGTCGCACATACGAATTTGCTAGCCATGGGCAGGCGCAGATTACCACCACTAAGCATCATTGCTCCCGACGACAGGAAATATGCCTCTGTTGCGCCATGATCCATCATGTCAATTTGACTTTACTTTCTTCTCATAATGGTCGTGCCTTAATCACCTTTGACAACGTCATTCATAAAGACACAGTAGATCCGGTCCAAAGCATATAACAAATTTAAACAATGGTTGAAAATCGTGCATACCCTGAAGAAAACTTGATGCAGGTCATGTATGAGATTGAGGAGCAACATTTACTGACGAAGCATTGATGGTAATAAGCCTTGTACTGAAATGGCCGCTTTAGACACAACATCACGTTCATGACAGCCATAATAGTTTTTTACTTCAGCACTGTGCAGTGCTTTTTCAAATAATTGGTTCATTATGAGCTGAAAATGAAGGTCTCGTGATATACCCAATAAAGCGAGTTTATAAGGTTAAAAGTGCTTGAAATCGGGTAAGTTAACTGGGCTAGTTTAAACAAAAACATATATTTCCTTTTACCTAAGTTGACACACGAAATGTCAAGATACTCAACAGCAGAAGCATCTTTTGTCAAGCGCCTGTTTCTTGACAGCAATAGTTATTGGTTTGCGATTGAAAGGCAGTCTACAAAAATTGCTTTAGCAGTGGTTTGCGCCCATTTGCTACACATTGCCAGTTTTAATATTCAATATTCATGAATTTTATCCACAAACTTGGCTAACCGTGTGTGACAAAGTCTTGCGTACACTTATGATACAAATGACATGTGGCGCCGGATAAGTCAAAGCAAATGGGAAAATGCTGGTTCATGCTTCAAAGCACAAAATAGATCGCTCAAGGTTTAGGAGTGTCGTTTAAGACACCAATACGTTTACTATGGAAAAGATTTACAACAAGTGAATACCAACGATATATATAAAACACCAAGAGTGAATTACATATGCAGATTTACAGACTTCAGTAAAAGCAAAACGTGGAAAGAATGACGACTGGAATTGGGTGCACAACATTATTAGCTGTATAATTTGATATGTGTGTATGTTTTCATAATAAGACAAGTACAAAATAATATTTGTTTCACTGTATTTACGGTTGTTAATCTGGAATCACAATTTAAATACAAATATCTGAAAAGAAATAGATGTGTGTCACGGAATGTAATAGTTAGTATTGCCTTACATTTGATCATACTGTCACCAAACGTATTTGCATCTTACAGCTGTACGTCGCCCTAAAAGTGGTGATGACTAAAAAAGTGTATTGTACCTCTATACCCTTATATCTTTGTGATCATGCACTGCATCCTACTGATATGTGAATAGGATTCAGGTCATAGTGTCCAATGCATCCCGCGTATAACAGCCCAGCATAGTTTTCCAGTATTCCAATAATTTACTTGGGTCAATTTCTTTCTGGCTAATGCAATTGATGCACTAATGCTACTGCCATGTAATTTTTGGTATCGAGGGATATACTTAAGGATAAACTTTTTCCATATAAGCAACGTCGCACAACTGTAATTTTGTGCTAAACTAGCTTATTATTTCTTACAAACACAACTTTTTACAACTGCAAACAACCGATCAACTTCGAACAAGCAAGTTGGTTTACAGATGACTCTCTGAATCTCCTGTTTAATCGGCATGTGTTATTCAGTGGGTGGGCTTGTGACATAGAAGGCCCTAAGTTGATGCCGTCACGTTCGCTGGATCTGAGATCTATGTTTTGGGGGATATTCTACCACCGAGGAGCATAATTTCTATCTGGACGGCGCATATAGCAGAATACAACACGATGTCTCCCTCTCTGGTAAGTTGAATGCAGCAACTCATCGGAAGGATGTTCATTTATAAGTGTTTATAGACTAGATATTGAGCAAAATGACGAAGAATAGCCAAACAATTTGACATTTCAGACTAGTCAATGATGCTATTTATTTATAGTTAACAGTCATGATTCGGCCAACCCATGTCATTTTCAATGACTACCTATATTTTCGTTGTTTACTGTTGTAACAGGGGCCGTATCCATAAGGAATCTTAACTTGAGTCGTCTTAACTTGAGTCAGCGAGCTTAGCTGAGTCCGTGAACTCAGGCGTGTCTACAAAACAAATTTGTTATGGAACTCAGCTGAGACCGCCAGCTCAGGGCTTGCAAACAGCCAAAAAAGAATAAATGACTATAATTGCACACATATATTATCGCGATCAGTTTGTTTCTTACATGGAAAAAGAAAAAATATCTTATTAAGTGTTCATTAGACAGAAAATTTAATAAAATGCGAAGGAATCGAGATAAATGACTAGACTTATCTGAAGTCGGCAAGGTTTTTGTATATAATAGCCTACCGTCGTTTTCATTTGTCAAAATAAAAAAGAATAGCCATGATCGCGGTTGTTTGTGAATATATCACTCACCTTTATTCAATCAGACTACAATATCATGTGATATGAAGTTTAAAATGGTTTAGCCATTGGCTACGAGTTTTACTAATACTTATTCCACAGCACTCCAAGCAGCGGCCTTGCTATCCATGAACATGACCACAATGGCACAACGAACCATTGTTTCTTTTGGAGACGATGTACATGCCTAGAATGTATAATAATCGGCAATGTAATCACGGCTAATCCACACATGGGAGAAATAATTCCATCAACGATGCTTGCACTAATAACATTATAACAACACGATGAACGCACGCACTTTTGTCTACTCCTTGGTGAGTTTAGTTGCTTGACAGTCCGTTGAAATTCGCGCGTTACTGGGTCACTGCGCCTCCCTAGTCGATGATGTGACTTTGTCTCTTCCGCATAAAATGGATTGTTTATCACCATAAAAACCTTGTCGTTGGTGTGCTTTGGGGGCACTTTCAATATGACCAATCGTGAATGAATATTTTATTCACTTGGAAACTCCTATCCACTCAGATTATTCTGCAAACCACTCCTAATTCGGATCTAGACAACTGCAAGCTGCCTTGCTTTCTTTTAAACAGCATCCATTCCAAAGCGACCCGATTGTTTGTGAATAATTCCCCGCTTCGTTTTTATGAAAACATCTTGCAGCGTTAATAATTAAAATATCCCGGCTGATTAAGTTTTAGTTCATTTTAAAAACATACATGTTCTTATTCATATTTGTGAAATACTACCGTAGTACCGTCATTATTACGTTCGAGCCTGCGAACTTAAGTAAACTGCTTATCTGACTCAGAGTTGAGCCAGCTAGGAAAGTTAAGATTCTTTTTGCATACGGTTAAGACGGCCAGCTCAGCTTGCCGTCTACAAAACCTGAGTTTGCGGACTTAAGTTTCCTTATGGATACGGCCCTAAGTGTCTCGTATTTTGAGTTCATTTCGGGCATGCTTGTTACCATACTGATGATAAGTGTTTGGTCTAGGTACAGCTTTATAATTCTACTACACACGGCTTTACTAACACCTTGACGCGGTCTGTCATATTTGCTTGTTAAGATGCGACAATTATCGCCGGCTGTGGCTAACACAACTATTGACTTTTCGGCCCCTGTGTCTCTTAACGTGCTTACAATTCTGGTCTGGGCTCGGTTTGATAGCCGACTATGCGTTGGTATTTGATACAAAGACGCATGTGGTGAGTTACTTTGGTTGTTAACCATACTACGTCGGCTAATGATGCACAACCGTTGGCAATGAGTCCTCTCCTTCAGAACATGAGACAATTGGCCTAACCAGAGGCAAACCGTTCAATATCAAAACGAAATGAGAACATAGCATGCACTCACGCTTAAGAGTGCGAGCGGCGTGGGTTTCGCTGCCCGGTCTGGGCAGCTGGTTTGTGCCAAGTGCGCAAAACATTACAATTATCCTCATCCATCACCGTCGCGATATCACTTCACTGTGGACTGCGACGTTAAACCCTTATATTACCATTACCATCACAAAGTGATGGCATGCATCACGGTGGCATATATAACAACGCAAAGCTTTATCTATATTGTCAATTTACATATCAATATAACTAATGCAACTCACGCTGCTCCCTATTTGTCAGTGTCGGCATATGTCGTCTGCTACGTCACACTATCTTACTCTGAGCAAGCCCCAGGCTGTTGTTTTTCACGATATCTTAATTGATAACATGGCCAGCTTTCAATTATTCATGCCATTTATTCCTATAATATGTCAGTTATAATTAATTTGTGAATATAAACACATATGTTTTAGCATGTTATGTCCACTGACGATGCATAAGCTTTTTTTTATAATTCCCGTTATGACAGCGTTATTCTATTTCCATTGGAAATATTACATCAATGTGGAAAACTAATGTCTGGATGCTGTGCAATGTTACACAAACTGAGTTAGAAATGTGCCAGTCTTAGGAGTCATTGCAACTATGAATGGCTATATTAACATGTAAAGATGTGACGAATAAACACCATAGTTCACCTTAATATCTGTAGGAACGTATATGGGACTGGAGAATACTGATGCGCACATATAGTGTCTGGCGAGTCTGGCGAGTCTGCTACAAGAAGAGTATTTTGCACTGCAAAATCATTTATTATCCACGCATAACATTTGAGAAGAAATTGTTGTCATTGTATTTGCATTTGTTGTGGATATAACAAGTGACTTATTACGATATATCACAACCACGTTATCAGTCAGTACATCTACAAACAAGAAAGCGGATACAGTTTGCGTATACCGTACACGCATGAAGTGCCAGCTCGCGGCATTGTTGATAATAGCCAATGTTGTATCAAATTGCTGCCCCTTGTAGCGTGTTTGACACAATCCGCCTTAAAAAGTATATGACTAAAGCAATGACGAACACCAAGCAGGCAACTGCCGCGATGGCAATGATCATAGGAATTGAGTTGCATATTGCGAGTGGCATATCCCCAGGGCCTCGGTGCCATATCTGTAAATTTAGACAGCGGAGGGGGAATCTTACGGCCCGTGCAGAAAACCCCGTCCAATCTTCGTAGCGATTTCTTAGAAGTTCCATTATGGTATTCTGGACAGATCCGTGCACATTGATCCTGGTATCCGAGCGTAATCATGGCTTTTTGTTTTTTGACATGGCCACCTGACAATGAGCGTGCTGCTTGAACGTGGATATGCATACAGAGTGAGCAATTTATGGGTAGAAATACGCTCTTTGGTATTACTACTAGCCATGAAGCTACCAAATTATGTGACGCAGGGATCAACGCATGTTGATATCATAGTCATAACTACAAGAACATACAGTACACACTGCATATTGACAGTCATAATGTCTCAAGTGCGCTTAATCTTTGCTGCGTACAATAATTGGCATTTGTTTTAAAGGCCATGTTGAGTGGAATGTTATGTGCTGGATGACGAAGACCAACAAAGCTATCGATATTTCCATAACAGCATGTCCGTTTGCTTTTCGCATTAAAACAGCAAATTCACATAAAATTACAGGACATCAATGATTGTTTGCTTACAGATGCCTGGTACTTATAAAGACTACTTTTTGCGACAAACACTGCTGGAGCATATATCATGTTCTCCAGGTGAACTGACATTGTTATGGGAAAACTACGCCCCATTGCATGTTGGTGTAATGCAAGGATCTTTGATATGATAACTTAATGATCACAACCCAAATATATCAAATCATATGTAAGTGTCATTTCAAGGAAAAATTAAAGGTCATGGTAGCAGATTGTTGTACCTTATATTATACCTTCGTAGCATGTTTAAGACACATTCCGACCTAAAAAAAATGTATACGACTACAGCAATGAACACCACCACCACGCAGACCACTACTGCTATAGCAATGATCGTAGGAATTGAGTAGCTGCGGGAACGGGCATATTGTTGGGGACTTGTGATAATATCTGTTAATTTAGACAGCGGAGTGGGAATCTGTTGGCCCGTGCAGTACACCCAGTCCGGTTTTGGTAGCGATTTCATGAAAAATTCATCATGGTATTCTGGACAGATCCGTGCACATTGATCCCTGGTATCCGGGTACTCGCAAAGATCCCAGCACGGTTCACATTTGTAGGCGAATGTCTCTGGACAGTAGCAGTGAAGTGGACACGTGCCGCCACATGGAAGGTGAGAATTTGCTTGGATCTGCCCCCGAGATCCGGTTACACACGCGAGGAATACGACAGCATTCATCACATGCATTGTCCTAAAGTTCTGAAACATTCAATGATAAACAGCGGCTAAAATGACAATCATAAGAAGTCGCACTCTATCATAAACTTTCTATCATTTAACACTTGTCAATATTTCCGTGTGTTCCTGTGTTCCCAGGGACCCGCCCGGCCATAACCGCATTCACGCGTAGGCAATCGACCGGTTTTGCTGAAATGGCTGAACCACCCAAAAGCACCCGTCTCGAGAGCATAAAGCTGTAAATAAGTCTGACTAATCGTTGCGAATGGTTCCGCCCTGCGTAAACATATAGCATAAATGTATTGCGGCCTTTTCAATAAGGGAATACAAGCAAAGTTTTTATGTGCCTCGTTTACACGAGAGGTATATAAATATTTATCATGGTAGGTCTGTCGAACGAGCTGACAAGACGATTGAATAATGTTAACACTGTCACCTCTAACTCACATGACATGGTTGTCACCAACTGATATCGAATTGCAATCACCAAACCACATCACACCAATATAACCAACTCACATCACACTGTCACACCAACTCACATCACACTGTCACACCATACCACATCACACTGTCATCAACATTGCACTTCACATTTCCATCAACCCATACCATCCTATCATCACGAATTACACCACACTGACATCACTTTTCTATATCACACTATCATCACCAATCCACATTCCTCTAGCATTACGCAACCACATCGCACTCTCACCACCGACATCATACTGTAATGAAATTCCACTTTGATCACCAACCACACTGTCATTACCAACACCATGTGCAACCCTCATCATCAACCCATATCACATTTTAACCACTGACTAATGTCATACTACGAATACAGCCGCTCCAAAAACTGGCGCAAACCGAAAAATAGCCCCATGTGAACTACAAGGCATGTTAGAACAGAAATAGTTGCACATTGTAAAAATGCAGCATTGGGTCATTCTTTAGGTTTGTTTTCACAAAAGTGTAGATTGCGACCACAATGCTATGCTATGTGGTATTGAGGAATCTCAAAAAGCATCAGCAACACTAACTCTAAAGGCTCTATTCTGTGGCAGACAAATGCTGCCTCAATTTGATGTGGAAGGATGGACAATATCGAGTTTCCATTTGTGGTATGTTAATTAAGAACCGGTATATGTATCTAGGCAAATGAGAGAAAAGTAAATGGTTCTGTACAATTGCTGCATAGTAGTTCACAGACCATAATGTATGCCATGTTAATATATTTGAGCGCCAACTCTTACCATACAGCCAATACTAACCCACGTCGAAAGAACGACCCACCCACATTGTTATTGCCATGAGCCGAATAACAGGTAAGAGATTCGGCAAATTATCACGCTAAATGCGCCCAGCGTGTGGACATTTCCCAACCTAGCCCGGTCGGACGATGATATACTTATATACCAACGACGTTCTCAAGGGCTATTCCCAATATTGCCCCTCGTAACAGCTGTCTGCCAAATTCACTCACCTTAGCAAACCACGAAGCAGTATTTTGTCCTATTGTCGCTGTGATTTCTGTCTCAACAAAACTCCTCTTTACTGCTACAAATTTATGTGTGGCGCTTCGGGCAGTATCCTAATATGTTTTGACGAGTGTAGGTAATATTTACACGCATCATGTCTTTCAAGAGACCAAAATAGTACATGTGTACTAGAATCGGGTGGTAGCGACGTCACGTCCTGTCTTTATTTGTGGTATTTGTAGCCCCAGAACCCCTTGTACACACCCATCTATAACTCCGTTGTAGTAGCGCTTAACCACATGCAAGCGAAAGATACTCATGACAGCGAAACAAGGTTGAATTTAGCGAACTTTCGTAATGAACCCCGTGTAACAGGGCCAATGTTCCGGGTTGCGGTCAGGTCGCGGCAGCGTTTTGCAAACAGCTAGAAATGGCTTATATGGCGAATAAATGGGGCCATGGAGAGCACAACATGTGGCATGTGTGTGACGCGGGGGCTATATTCCCAAGCTTGTTTGGTCTAGCAGCTCGATTGAGACGCTCGCTACAACTGAAAGTCGCAGCATGCAAATAGCTATTCTCTTTCAAATGATCAGCCTTGCCAAAGCCGAATCGATCAACGTGAATAAGGACCCTTAAGGTATTTATTTAAACAGCTCGGATATCTCAACGCATCAGAAGCATGGTGTGCCAGTAGGCTGAGTTTAATCAGGCGGATAGTCAAAGCATAAATCAAAACGACTCGCATTTAGCTTCGCACATAACCAACTACGTCGACACGAATGTTCTTGATTTGAGCAATCCTTGGTCACATAAGACGCCGTAGGCCCAAGCCGTTGACAATCGCGCATTTCTTCGCAAGAAATTAATCAGAAAGTGCGTGATGTGGAAATTTCCACCGGCTTTTTAACTCTGAGGGTGAAATTTCTCTAATAAGGGAGAATATCATGTAAAATATTTAGGTTTTAACGTCGCTTGCAACAATGAGATGTTGAATGTTACCCTGGATATGTCAGTGTCCCCCAATGACCCATCACAATTTGGATATTATAGGCTACCAAGCTTGTTCAGCAACACCTATATAACGCGTACATCGATTGTACCCTTTCTGTCAAAGTCCCACTCTATCATAAACTTTCTGTCATTTAACACTGTTCTGGCTCACCAATTTATTTTGTCAGGACAGTTTCAACTAGCACGAATCACTGGTAATTTTTTCGCTTGCCATACTTATGCCTGCGTAATAAGACCAGACTGTATTTACTTTTTGATGTTAAAAAGGTCACCTGCTCGATGGGTGCAAGCCTCCCTTGTGCGCAGTTATGTGTCTCTTTCTACTCATGTCTGGTCTTGTTTACACATAAAGAAATAAATGATCTTATCTTAAAAATGTCTTGTGGATGTTTTAAATTCTACAAGTTGCGCGTGTCATTGAGATGTATGGATGATAAATGCCTAAAATATTGGCCGAGTGAGCGTTTGGTAAATGACAACCATTTGTGTGACGTCAGTAGTTCCGCGTACCTGGATTCCCGGGGGCCCGTTTGGCTATAACCACGTATGGGTGGGGCAATGAACCGGTTTCGCAAAAACGCGTTAGCACCCGCATTGAGAAAGCAAAGCTAAAAATAAGTCTGACTAATTGTTGAGTCTTTTCAAAGGAGATAAACCAACCACAATCCATCCCGTGCAGATATATGCATCAAATGTGTATGGTTCGAAAAGTTATTATCATGATGGGTCAATCGAACGACCTGACAAGACGATTGATTGATATGAACACTATGAAACGACTAAGGACGACTAGAATAGAACAAATGATGAGTATAGATAAAAGAGTGAAGGTAAGAGACACAATGAACCGATCTGGGAGAAACGGAATACATGATGTGTCCATTGATCAGAGTGGAACTAAACTTACTCGACGATGGAATAATTCAACAAAGAAGGGACAATGAAATGTATTGTTGAACACTCAGAAACTTGAGAAATAAAGCATTTATCCAAAATAAAAAGCTTTTTGAGGTCAAAAGCCGAAATTACTCAACCATTTGGGTCAGAATAACTTTTATAATCAACGAAAGGTGGTTATACATTGTCCTTGCTTGCTTATATCGATTCCCGAGACTAAAACTAAGCGACAAATATTAAATCATATCTAATATATATACTACCAATAACACATACATTGAGAAATGTATTATCAGATAATTAAATATAACTAGCGCTACTACCTGCATAAAATCCCGCGGCGACATACGCAATTCGTCAGCAGCACGCCACGCCCAACAAGACTGCGTTTACAAAAGCTCGACAGGTCTTTAAGGCTGCCTTTATGATCTGTGAGGTTTGTCAACGTCGAAACCCAAGCTTAACAATCTTGGTAAGGGTTACTTCATTGCAGCATTGATTGGCATTGCTCTCTCCTGGCTCGCAAATCTGTATGTCGGAATGTAATATGATTCCCGGAAAAACTTGGGATAAGGTAGCCTTACATTGAATGACACCTCAGTATTGGTGCACACAACTTGCTAGCTAACGAACGCATTTATTCAACGGTGTCGACATATCTCCTTCAGATGCAAATACAAATCGCTAACCCACAATTTATGGTCACCACGTGACACTGGCGCTGCCAACTGACTTCACACAGCCATCGCTTACCCACATCACATAAATATTATCAACTCATATCGCACTGTCATCGCCAACAAACATCACACTGACATCACCTTTCAACATCACAACCACCTGACCCATCAACTTCACACAGTCATCACTAAGCAGCATAACACCATCATAATCATCCAGTATCACACTTTCATCACCAACTCACATCACAGTGCCATCACTATTGCACATACACAGTCATCACCAACTCATATCACACTGTCTTCGCCAACCCACATCACCTTGCAATCACCCACAATCATCATATCATGATCACCCAAAGTAGCACATTTTCATCACCAACTCACATCACATTCTCATTAACATATGTTAGGGTATCATCACCACCTCCTATTTGAAATTATTAATGATTCTTGGAAAACTGCAGCAATATGTTACAATTCATACATATGTAATGGTCTGTTCGTCTTATAACAAATATACCGAGCTACACTACATGCAGAGCATTCGATGTGATGAATGTCAGTGTGTGATGGGAAAAGGAAACCCAGAGAATGCCCTAACAGTGCATGACCACCCAAGTATTGGTTCATCCAACTGGCTATCTAACGAATGTATTTATCCAATGGTACCAATACATCAAAAGCGAATTGCTAACCCACATTTCTCACTGTCACCACCAACTCACATGACATTGTTATCACCAACTGATATCGAATTTCTATCACCAAACCACATAACACCATTTTAACCAACTCACATCACACTGTTATACCGCACCACATCACATTGTCATCACCAATCCACACTGTTGTCAACATTGCACCTCATATTACCAAGAACACACTTTAGCAAAAGATGATCGATTACAATTTTCTGTACAAGTGCGCGCCTATGCCTGGCTGGGGTAATCATGTCATGAGGATAGGTACTCAACAAGTGTAACGACTTTAACACGTATAAGCCTGAAGAAAGCGTGCCCATCGAACAGTTATGAATAAATAGATGGGCTTCCGAGAAGCACCCGTCTCAAATGTATATGTCTGGCTTATCGTTGAAGCGCAGTAAATGAGACAGACCGACCCAACTTCACTCTGTGTAAACATACAGCAGCAAATATATTGCGACCTTATCAATGAGAGGAGAAGACATGCAACCTCTCTACACTTGTCGATTGTAAATGGCTCGAGAAGGATCTTGACAGATCAATCGACCGAGCTTACAAGTCGATTGAATAATGTGATAGGTCATGGGAACACTACGGAAATATTCAAGGAGGGTGTGATAGGCCGAATGATGAGAGACGAGATAGAAGAGTGTGGGTAAAAACAATGTGTGAGAGGCACAGTGAACCAATGGTTAGTCCATTGATCAGGGTGGAACTAAGCATAAACATTACTAGGCATGATGACAATGGTGATTTAATCTGAGATTTTACTAATGCAGAATTATTGAGATCCCCGTCATGAACTCTCTAGTATGTCCAACCCACATGACATAACCAATACAACACATAATCAACGTCACATCAATTTACATAACCTTCAAATCACTTAATATTATCAATCGGCACCATGACAAACGGCCTTCGATATGAATCACACTATCAATGCCTACATCATAATCACACTACCTCCATGTTGCATATTAGCATGATCGACCAAATTATTTCACACAAACATATCTCACAAACTTCTACTCACATCACACCATCGACGCATACGTCATATCACTCTATCTCAAAAACGAATAACAAATCACAGTTACACCAACCACCTCATATCACACAACCTCTAATTCACATCACACCTCCAATACCAACATCCAAACCACTGCTTCATTTCACACTTCCTCCTACTCAGTCACGATCCACTACTGCTGCCCAGTGGGTCACAACAAAACATATGATCACTTTTTACAATATAACAATGCCCGAGATGTGCGCGAATAACTCAGAAATGGCCCAGGGAACTGTCGTTTGAAACCTCAGATACGATACTTTTCTAAGCGTACTTACCCACACCCCGTTGGTAAATTTGCAACAACGTCCTTTCCCAAGAACAACTTATCCAAACACTCTCGCTGCTTGACTGTCATTTCCAATCACGTCTTTTAACTCTCTATTGCTTTTCTCAGTCGATTTTCGATAACAAATTCGTTTTCACATCTGACTCCCGCCATTTTTAGAAACGCTTGCCGGCCATGAAACGTCCGCGGAACTACTTTTCCCGATAAATGCCTCATTTTGGACCTACAGATAAGTTTTCCATAACAATATGTATATTATTCTTGTAATCGAACACAGCAGAAAATAGTTTTGCAACATTTAAGAGTTGATTATTCGTATCAATATTTCGTCGCTTAATGGCCCGAATTTGCCCCAAAGCGATCATTGTGACGCAGAGGCAAATCCTAGCCTGCGCAGAAGCCGATGCGCAAGAAGATCGGGCAACGTTATTACTGATACTGAATTGCATATGGTGTATGAATGTATGCCACAGCACCCGATATGTCATAATTATTATTAGGTGTTTTTCTCCATTTTGTACACGCTGCACCTGCACTGGACATATTGTCGCACATACGAATTTGCTAGCCATGGGCAGGCGCAGATTACCACCACTAAGCATCATTGCTCCCGACGACAGGAAATATGCCTCTGTTGCGCCATGATCCATCATGTCAATTTGACTTTACTTTCTTCTCATAATGGTCGTGCCTTAATCACCTTTGACAACGTCATTCATAAAGACACAGTAGATCCGGTCCAAAGCATATAACAAATTTAAACAATGGTTGAAAATCGTGAATACCTTGAAGATAACTTGATGCAGGTCATGTATGAGATTGAGGAGCAACATTTACTGACGAAGCATTGATGGTAATAAGCCTTGCACTGAAATGGCCGCTTTAGACACAACATCACGTTCATGACAGCCATAATAGTTTTTTACTTCAGCACTGTGCAGCGCTGTTTCAAATAATTGGTTCATTATGAGCTGAAAATGAAGGTCTCGTGATATACCCAATAAAGCGAGTTTATAAGGTTAAAAGTGCTTGAAATCGGGTAAGTTAACTGGGCTAGTTTAAACAAAAACATATATTTCCTTTTACCTAAGTTGACACACGAAATGTCAAGATACTCAACAGCAGAAGCATCTTTTGTCAAGCGCCTGTTTCTTGACAGCAATAGTTATTGGTTTGCGATTGAAAGGCAGTCTACAAAAATTGCTTTAGCAGTGGTTTGCGCCCATTTGCTACACATTGCCAGTTTTAATATTCAATATTCATGAATTTTATCCACAAACTTGGCTAACCGTGTGTGGCAAAGTCTTGCGTACACTTATGATACAAATGACATGTGGCGCCGGATAAGTCAAAGCAAATGGGAAAATGCTGGTTCATGCTTCAAAGCACAAAATAGATCGCTCAAGGTTTAGGAGTGTCGTTTAAGACACCAATACGTTTACTATGGAAAAGATTTACAACAAGTGAATACCAACGATATATATAAAAACACCAAGAGTGAATTACATATGCAGATTTACAGACTTCAGTAAAAGCAAAACGTGGAAAGAATGACGACTGGAATTGGGTGCACAACATTATTAGCTGTATAATTTGATATGTGTGTATGTTTTCATAATAAGACAAGTACAAAATACTATTTGTTTCACTGTATTTACGGTTGTTAATCTGGAATCACAATTTAAATACAAATATCTGAAAAGAAATAGATGTGTGTCACGGAATGTAATAGTTAGTATTGCCTTACATTTGATCATACTGTCACCAAACGTATTTGCATCTTACAGCTGTACGTCGCCCTAAAAGTGGTGATGACTAAAAAAGTGTATTGTACCTCTATACCCTTATATCTTTGTGATCATGCACTGCATCCTACTGATATGTGAATAGGATTCAGGTCATAGTGTCAAATGCATCCCGCGTATAACAGCCCAGCATAGTCGTCCAGTATTCCAATAATTTACTTGGGTCAATTTCTTTCTGGCTAATGCAATTGATGCAACTAATGCTACTGCCATGTTTTGGTATCGAGGGATATACTTAAGGATATTGCTTCCATATAAGCAACGTCGCATAGTAAACTGTAATTTTGTGCTACTAGCTTATTATTTCTTACAAACACAAACTTTTTACAACTGCAAACAACCGATCAACTTCGAACAAGCAAGTTGGTTTACAGATGACTCTCTGAATCTCCTGTTTAATCGGCATGTGTTATTCAGTGGGTGGGCTTGTGACATAGAAGGCCCTAAGTTGATGCCGTCACGTTCGCTGGATCTGAGATCTATGTTTTGGGATATTCTACCACCGAGGAGCATAATTTCTATCTGGACGGCGCATATAGCAGAATACAACACGATGTCTCCCTCTCTGGTAAGTTGAAATGCAGCAACTCATCGGAAGGATGTTCATTTATAAGTGTTTATAGACTAGATATTGAGCAAAATGACGAAGAATAGCCAAACAATTTGACATTTCAGACTAGTCAATGATGCTATTTATTATAGTTAACAGTCATGATTCGGCCAACCCATGTCATTTTCAATGACTACCTATATTTTCGTTGTTTACTGTTGTAACAGGGGCCGTATCCATAAGGAATCTTAACTTGAGTCGTCTTAACTTGAGTCAGCGAGCTTAGCTGAGTCCGTGAACTCAGGCGTGTCTACAAAACAAATTTGTTATGGAACTCAGCTGAGACCGCCAGCTCAGGGCTTGCAAACAGCCAAAAAAGAATAAATGACTATAATTGCACACATATATTATCGCGATCAGTTTGTTTCTTACATGGAAAAAGAAAAAATATCTTATTAAGTGTTCATTAGACAGAAAATTTAATAAAATGCGAAGGAATCGAGATAAATGACTAGACTTCTCTGAAGTCGGCAAGGTTTTGTATATAATAGCCTACCGTCGTTTTCATTTGTCAAAATAAAAAAGAATAGCCATGATCGCGGTTGTTTGTGAATATATCACTCACCTTTATTCAATCAGACTACAATATCATGTGATATGAAGTTTAAAATGGTTTAGCCATTGGCTACGAGTTTTACTAATACTTATTCCACAGCACTCCAAGCAGCGGCCTTGCTATCCATGAACATGACCACAATGGCACAACGAACCATTGTTTCTTTTGGAGACGATGTACATGCCTAGAATGTATAATAATCGGCAATGTAATCACGGCTAATCCACACATGGGAGAAATAATTCCATCAACGATGCTTGCACTAATAACATTATAACAACACGATGAACGCACGCACTTTTGTCTACTCCTTGGTGAGTTTAGTTGCTTGACAGTCCGTTGAAATTCGCGCGTTACTGGGTCACTGCGCCTCCCTAGTCGATGATGTGACTTTGTCTCTTCCGCATAAAATGGATTGTTTATCACCATAAAAACCTTGTCGTTGGTGTGCTTTGGGGGCACTTTCAATATGACCAATCGTGAATGAATATTTTATTCACTTGGAAACTCCTATCCACTCAGATTATTCTGCAAACCACTCCTAATTCGGATCTAGACAACTGCAAGCTGCCTTGCTTTCTTTTAAACAGCATCCATTCCAAAGCGACCCGATTGTTTGTGAATAATTCCCCGCTTCGTTTTTATGAAAACATCTTGCAGCGTTAATAATTAAAATATCCCGGCTGATTAAGTTTTAGTTCATTTTAAAAACATACATGTTCTTATTCATATTTGTGAAATACTACCGTTGTACCGCCATTATTACGTTCGAGCCTGCAAACTTAAGTAAACTGCTTATCTGACTCAGAGTTGAGCCAGCTAGGAGAGTTAAGATTCTTTTTGCATACGGTTAAGACGGCCAGCTCAGCTTGCCGTCTACAAAACCTGAGTTTGCGGACTTAAGTTTCCTTATGGATACGGCCCTAAGTGTCTCGTATTTTGAGTTCATTTCGGGCATGCTTGTTACCATACTGATGATAAGTGTTTGGTCTAGGTACAGCTTTATAATTCTACTACACACGGCTTTACTAACACCTTGACGCGGTCTGTCATATTTGCTTGTTAAGATGCGACAATTATCGCCGGCTGTGGCTAACACAACTATTGACTTTTCGGCCCCTGTGTCTCTTAACGTGCTTACAATTCTGGTCTGGGCTCGGTTTGATAGCCGACTATGCGTTGGTATTTGATACAAAGACGCATGTGGTGAGTTGCTTTGGTTGTTAACCATACTACGTCGGCTAATGATGCACAACCGTTGGCGATGAGTCCTCTACTTCAGAACATGCGACAATTGGCCTAACCAGAGGCAAACCGTTCAATATCAAAACGAAATGAGAACATAGCATGCACTCACGCTTAAGAGTGCGAGCGGCGTGGGTTTCGCTGCCCGGTCTGGGCAGCTGGTTTGTGCCAAGTGCGCAAAACATTACAATTATCCTCATCCATCACCGTCGCGATATCACTTCACTGTGGACTGCGACGTTAAACCCTTATATTACCATTACCATCACAAAGTGATGGCATGCATCACGGTGGCATATATAACAACGCAAAGCTTTATCTATATTGTCAATTTACATATCAATATAACTAATGCAACTCACGCTGCTCCCTATTTGTCAGTGTCGGCATATGTCACACTATCTTACTCTGAGCAAGCCCCAGGCTGTTGTTTTTCACGATATCTTAATTGATAACATGGCCAGCTTTCAATTATTCATGCCATTTATTCCTATAATATGTCAGTTATAATTAATTTGTGAATATAAACACATATGTTTTAGCATGTTATGTCCACTGACGATGCATAAGCTTTTTTTATAATTCCCGTTATGACAGCGTTATTCTATTTCCATTGGAAATATTACATCAATGTGGAAAACTAATGTCTGGATGCTGTGCAATGTTACACAAACTGAGTTAGAAATGTGCCAGTCTTAGGAGTCATTGCAACTATGAATGGCTATATTAACATGTAAAGATGTGACGAATAAACACCATAGTTCACCTTAATATCTGTAGGAACGTATATGGGACTGGAGAATACTGATGCGCACATATAGTGTCTGGCGAGTCTGGCGAGTCTGCTACAAGAAGAGTATTTTGCACTGCAAAATCATTTATTATCCACGCATAACATTTGAGAAGAAATTGTTGTCATTGTATTTGCATTTGTTGTGGATATAACAAGTGACTTATTACGATATATCACAACCACGTTATCAGTCAGTACATCTACAAACAAGAAAGCGGATACAGTTTGCGTATACCGTACACGCATGAAGTGCCAGCTCGCGGCATTGTTGATAATAGCCAATGTTGTATCGAATTGCTGCCCCTTGTAGCGTGTTTGACACAATCCGCCTTAAAAAGTATATGACTAAAGCAATGACGAACACCAAGCAGGCAACTGCCGCGATGGCAATGATCATAGGAATTGAGTTGCATATTGCGAGTGGCATATCCCCAGGGCCTCGGTGCCATATCTGTAAATTTAGACAGCGGAGGGGGAATCTTACGGCCCGTGCAGAAAACCCCGTCCAATCTTCGTAGCGATTTCTTAGAAGTTCCATTATGGTATTCTGGACAGATCCGTGCACATTGATCCTGGTATCCGAGCGTAATCATGGCTTTTGTTTTTTGACATGGCCACCTGACAATGAGCGTGCTGCTTGAACGTGGATATGCATACAGAGTGAGCAATTTATGGGTAGAAATACGCTCTTTGGTATTACTACTAGCCATGAAGCTACCAAATTATGTGACGCAGGGATCAACGCATGTTGATATCATAGTCATAACTACAAGAACATACAGTACACACTGCATATTGACAGTCACAATGTCTCAAGTGCGCTTAATCTTTGCTGCGTACAATAATTGGCATTTGTTTTAAAGGCCATGTTGAGTGGAATGTTATGTGCTGGATGACGAAGACCAACAAAGCTATCGATATTTCCATAACAGCATGTCCGTTTGCTTTTCGCATTAAAACAGCAAATTCACATAAAATTACAGGACATCAATGATTGTTTGCTTACAGATGCCTGGTACTTATAAAGACTACTTTTTGCGACAAACACTGCTGGAGCATATATCATGTTCTCCAGGTGAACTGACATTGTTATGGGAAAACTACGCCCCATTGCATGTTGGTGTAATGCAAGGATCTTTGATCTGATAACTTAATGATCACAACCCAAATATATCAAATCATATGTAAGTGTCATTTCAAGGAAAAATTAAAGGTCATGGTAGCAGATTGTTGTACCTTATATTATACCTTCGTAGCATGTTTAAGACACATTCCGACCTAAAAAAAATGTATACGACTACAGCAATGAACACCACCACCACGCAGACCACTACTGTTATAGCAATGATCGTAGGAATTGAGTAGCTGCGGGAACGGTCATATTGTTGGGGACTTGTGATAATATCTGTTAATTTAGACAGCGGAGTGGGAATCTGTTGGCCCGTGCAGTACACCCAGTCCGGTTTTGGTAGCGATTTCATGAAAAATTCATCATGGTATTCTGGACAGATCCGTGCACATTGATCCCTGGTATCCGGGTACTCGCAAAGATCCCAGCACGGTTCACATTTGTAGGCGAATGTCTCTGGACAGTAGCAGTGAAGTGGACACGTGCCGCCACATGGAAGGTGAGAATTTGCTTGGATCTGCCCCCGAGATCCGGTTACACACGCGAGGAATACGACAGCATTCATCACATGCATTGTCCTAAAGTTCTGAAACATTCAATGATAAACAGCGGCTAAAATGACAATCATAAGAAGTCGCACTCTATCATAAACTTTCTATCATTTAACACTTGTCAATATTTCCGTGTGTTCCTGTGTTCCCAGGGACCCGCCCGGCCATAACCGCATTCACGCGTAGGCAATCGACCGGTTTTGCTGAAATGGCTGAACCACCCAAAAGTACCCGTCTCGAGAGCATAAAGCTGTAAATAAGTCTGACTAATCGTTGCGAATGGTTCCGCCCTGCGTAAACATATAGCATAAATGTATTGCGGCCTTTTCAATAAGGGAATACAAGCAAAGTTTTTATGTGCCTCGTTTACACGAGAGGTATATAAATATTTATCATGGTAGGTCTGTCGAACGAGCTGACAAGACGATTGAATAATGTTAACACTGTCACCTCTAACTCACATGACATGGTTGTCACCAACTGATATCATATTGCAATCACCAAACCACATCACACCAATATAACCAACTCACATCACACTGTCACACCAACTCACATCACACTGTCACACCATACCACATCACACTGTCATCACCAATCCACACTGTCGTCAACATTGCACTTCACATTTCCATCACAACCCATACCATCCTATCATCACGAATTACACCACACTGACATCACTTTTCTATATCACACTATCATCACCAATCCACATTCCTCTAGCATTACGCAACCACATCGCACTCTCACCACCGACATCATACTGTAATGAAATTCCACTTTGATCACCAACCACACTGTCATTACCAACACCATGTGCCACCCTCATCATCAACCCATATCACATTTTAACCACTGACTAATGTCATACTACGAATACAGCCGCTCCAAAAACTAGCCCCATGTGAACTACAAGGCATGTTAGAACAGAAATAGTTGCACATTGTAAAAATGCAGCATTGGGTCATTCTTTAGGTTTGTTTTCACAAAAGTGTAGATTGCGACCACAAAGCTATGCCATGTGGTATTGAGGAATCTCAAAAAGCATCAGTAACACTAACTCTAAAGGCTCTATTCTGTGGCAGACAAATGCTGCCTCAATTTGATGTGGAAGGATGGACAATATCGAGTTTCCATTTGAGGTATGTTAATTAAGAACCGGTATATGTATCTAGGCAAATGAGAGAAAAGTAAATGGTTCTGTACAATTGCTGCATAGTAGTTCACAGACCATAATGTATGCCATGTTAATATATATGAGCGCCAACTCTTACCATACAGCCAATACCAACCCACGTCGAAAGAACGACCCACCCACATTGTTATTGCCATGAGCCGAATAACAGGAAAGAGATTCGGCAAATTATCACGCTAAATGCGCCCAGCGTGTGGACATTTCCCAACCTAGCCCGGTCGGACGATGATATACTTATATACCAACGACGTTCTCAAGGGCTATTCCCAATATTGCCCCTCGTAACAGCTGTCTGCCAAATTCACTCACCTTAGCAAACCACGAAGCAGTATTTTGTCCTATTGTCGCTGTGATTTCTGTCTCAACAAAACTCCTCTTTACTGCTACAAATTTATGTGTGGCGCTTCGGGCAGTATCCTAATAGGTTTTGACGAATGTAGGTAATATTTACACGCATCATGTCTTTCAAGAGACCAAAACAGTACATGTGTACTAGAATCGGGTGATAGCGACGTCACGTCCTGTCTTTATTTGTGGTATTTGTAGCCCCAGAACCCCTTGTACACACCCATCTATAACTCCGTTGTAGTGGCGCTTAACCACATGCAAGCAAAAGTTACTTATGACAGCGAAACAAGGTTGAATTTAGCGAACTTTCGTAACGAACCCCGTGTAACAGGGCTAATGTTCCGGGTTGCGGTCAGGTTGCGGCAGCGTTTTGCAAACGGCTAGAAATGGCTTATATGGCGAATAAATGGGGCCATGGAATGCACAACATGTGGCATGTGTGTGACGCGGGGGTTATATTCCCAAGCTTGTTTGGTCTAGCAGCTCGATTGAGACGCTCGCTACAATTTAAAGTCGCAGCATGCAAATAGCTATTCTCTTTCAAATGATCAGCCTTGCCAAAGCCGAATCGATCAACGTGAATAAGGACCCTTAAGGTATCTATTTAAACAGCTCGGATATCTCAACGCATCAGAAGCATGGTGTGCCAGTAGGTTGAGTTTAATCAGGCGGATAGTCAAAGCATAAATCAAAACGACTCGCATTTAGCTTCGCACATAACTAACTACGTCGACACGAATGTTCTTGATTTGAGCAATCCTTGGTCACATAAGACGCCGTAGGCCCAAGCCGTTGACAATCGCGCATTTCCTCGCAAGAAATTAATCAGAAAGTGCGTGATGTGGAAATATCCACCGGCTTTTTAACTCTGAGGGTGAAATTTCTCTAATAAGGGAGAATATCATGTAAAATATTTAGGTTTTAACGTCGCTTGCAACAATGAGATGTTGAATGTTACCCTGGATATGTCAGTGTCCCCCAATGACCCATCACAATTTTGGATATTATAGGCTACCAAGCTTGTTCAGCAACACCTATATAACGCGTACATCGATTGTACCCTTTCTGTCAAAGTCCCACTCTATCATAAACTTTCTGTCATTTAACACTGTTCTGGCTCACCAATTTATTTTGTCAGGACAGTTTCAACTAGCACGAATCACCGGTAATTTTTTCGCTTGCCATACGTATGCCTGCGTAATAAGACCAGACTGTATTTACTTTTTGATGTTAAAAAGGTCACCTGCTCGATGGGTGCAAGCCTCCCTTGTGCGCAGTTATGTGTCTCTTTCTACTCATGTCTTGTCTTGTTTACACATAAAGAAATAAATGATCTTATCTTAAAAATGTCTTGTGGATGTTTTAAATTCTACAAGTTGCGCGTGTCATTGAGATGTATGGATGATAAATGCCTAAAATATTGGCCGAGTGAGCGTTTGGTAAATGGCAACCATTTGTGTGACGTCAGTAGTTCCGCGTTCCTGGATTCCCGGGGGCCCGTTTAGCTATAACCACGTATGGGTGGGGCAATGAACCAGTTTCGCAAAAACGCGTTAGCACCTGCATTGAGAAAGCAAAGCTAAAAATAAGTCTGACTAATTGTTGAGTCTTTTCAAAGGAGATAAACCAACCACAATTCATCCTGTGCAGATATATGCATCAAATGTATATGGTTCGAAAAGTTATTATCATGATGGGTCAATCGAACGACCTGACAAGACGATTGATTAATATGAACACTATGAAACGACTAAGGACGACTAGAATAGAACAAATGATGAGTATAGATAAAAGAGTGAAGGTAAGAGACACAATGAACCGATCTGGGAGACATGGAATGCGTGATGTGTCCATTGATCAGAGTGGAACTAAACTTACTCGACGATGGAATAATTTTGAGGTCAAAAGCCGAAATTACTCAACCATTTGGGTCAGAATAACTTTTGTAATCAACGAAAGGTGGTTATACATTGTCCTTGCTTGCTTATATCGATTCCCGAAACTCTAAAACTAAGCGACAAATATTAAATCATATCTTATATATATACTACCAATAACACATACATTGAGAAATGTATTATCAGATAATTAAATATAACTAGCGCTACTACCTGCATAAAATCCCGCGGCGACATACGCAATTCGTCAGCAGCACGCCACGCCCAACAAGACTGCGTTTACAAAAGCTCGACAGGTCTTTAAGGCTGCCTTTAAGATCTGTGAGGTTTGTCAACGTCGAAACCCAAGCTTAACAATCTTGGTAAGGGTTACTTCATTGCAGCATTGATTGGCATTGCTCTCTCCTGGCTCGCCAATCTGTATGTCGGAATGTAATATGATTCCCGGAAAAACTTGGGATAAGGTAGCCTTACATTGAATGACACCTCAGTATTGGTGCACACAACTTGCTAGCTAACGAACGCATTTATTCAACGGTGTCGACATATCTCCTTCAGATGCAAATACAAATCGCTAACCCACAATTTATGGTCACCACGTGACACTGGCGCTGCCAACTGACTTCACACAGCCATCGCTTACCCACATCACATAACTATCATCAACTCATATCGCACTGTCATCGCCAACAAACATCACACTGACATCACCTTTCAACATCACAACCACCTGACCCATCAACTTCACACAGTCATCACTAAGCAGCATAACACCATCATAATCATCCAGTATCACACTTTCATCACCAACTCACATCACAGTGCCATCACTATTGCACATACACAGTCATCACCAACTCATATCACACTGTCTTCGCCAACCCACATCACCTTGCAATCACCCACAATCATCATATCATGATCACCCAAAGTAGCACATTTTCATCACCAACTCACATCACATTCTCATTAACATATGTTAGGGTATCATCACCACCTCCTATTTGATTCTTGGAAAACTGCAGCAATATGTTACAATTCATACATATGTAATGGTCTGTTCGTCATATAACAAATATACCGAGTTACACTACATGCAGAGCATTCGATGTGATGAATGTCAGTGTGTGATGGGAAAAGAAAACCCAGAGAATGCCCTAACAGTGCATGACCACCCAAGTATTGGTTCATCCAACTGGCTATCTAACGAATGTATTTATCCAATGGTACCAATACATCAAAAGCTAACCCACATTTCTCACTGTCACCACCAACTCACATGACATTGTTATCACCAACTGATATCGAATTTCTATCACCAAACCACATAACACCATTTTAACCAACTCACATCACACTGTTATACCGCACCACATCACATTGTCATCACCAATCCACACTGTTGTCAACATTGCACCTCATATTACCAAGAACACACTTTAGCAAAAGATGATCGATTACAATTTTCTGTACAAGTGCGCGCCTATGCCTGGCAGGGGTAATCGTGTCATGAGGATAGGTACTCAACAAGTGTAACGACTTTAACACGTATAAGCCTGAAGAAAGCGTGCCCATCGAACAGTTATGAATAAATAGATGGGCTTCCGAGAAGCACCCGTCTCAAATGTATATGTCTGACAGTAAATGAGACAGACCGACCCAACTTCACTCTGTGTAAACATACAGCAGCAAATATATTGCGACCTTATCAATGAGAGGAGAAGACATGCAACCTCTCTACACTTGTCGATTGTAAATGGCTCGAGAAGGATCCTGACAGATCAATCGACCGAGCTTACAAGTCGATTGAATAACACCATGACAAACGGCCTTCGATATGAATCACACTATCAATGCCTACATCATAATCACACTACCTCCATGTTGCATATTAGCATGATCGACCAAATTATTTCACACAAACATATCTCACAAACTTCTACTCACATCACACCATCGACGCATACGTCATATCACTCTATCTCAAAAACGAATAACAAATCACAGTTACACCAACCACCTCATATCACACAACCTCTAATTCACATCACACCTCCAATACCAACATCCAAACCACTGCTTCATTTCACACTTCCTCCTACTCAGTCACGATCCACTACTGCTGCCCAGTGGGTCACAACAAAACATATGATCACTTTTTACAATATAACAATGCCCGGGATGTGCGCGAATAACTCTGAAATGGCCCAGGGAACTGTCGTTTAAACCTCAGATACGACACAAAGCTTTTCTATGAGAGGTGCAGAATCACACAAAGAAGCTCAAATTAACTTTTCTAAGCGTACTTACTTGAAATGAAATCAGTGGAGAAATACGATAAGGTCATATGCTTCTGGTGCACACAATTTGCTATCTAACGAATGCTTTTATCCAAAGGTGCCAACACATCTCCTTCTGCCCCAAAGACGAACCGCTAACCCACATCTTATGGCCACCGCATGACACTGGCGCTGCCAACTGATCTCACACTTCCATCGCCTACCTAGATCACATAGCAATCGCTTACTCACATCACACTGTCATCACAAAAAAGTATCTTACTGATATCACCATTCTCCACATCTCAACGACATCACCCACCCACATAACACAGTCATCACCAAACAACATAACACCATCATGACCAACCAGTATCACACTGTCATCACCAACTCACATCACAGTGCCATCACCAGCTCACTGTCATGGTTAACATACATCACACTTTAATCTCCAAATCTCATCACATTGTCATCACCGTTCCACATGCATAGTCATCACCAACCGATATCATCTTGTCATCGCCCACCATCATAATATTGTCATCGCCCACAAGAATCACATTTTCATCACCAACTCACATCACATTGTCATAAACCCATATCAGGTTATCATCACCACCTCCCATGTTGGAAATCTAAATGATTCTTGGGAAACTTCAGTGATATGTTACCACTCATACATATGTAATGGTCTGTTCGTCATATAATAAAGATACCGAATAACAAATTAAGCGCATTCGTTATGGTGAATGTCAGTATGTCTTGTGACAAGGCATGAGACACTGACATAAGATCGCACACACCATGGATGACCACCAAATTATTGGTGCAAGCAACTGGGCGGATGTATTTATCTCACTGTCACCACCAACTCACATGACATTGCAACCATCAACTGATATCCTATTGCTATCACCAAACCACACAACACCATTATAACCAACTCGTATCACACTGTCACACCCAACCACATCATACTGCCATCATCAGTTCACACTCTCATCACATTGTACAACCTAACACATACCATACAGTCATAACAAATCACATCACACTGTCATCACCATTCTACATCCCACTATCATCATCAACCCACATCATCATCCCACCCACTATCATCATCAACCCACATCCCACTCTCATCATCAACCCACATTCCACTCTCATCATCAACCCACATCCCGCCCTCATCATCAACCCACATGCCACTCTTATCATCAACCCACATTCCACCCTCATCATCATCAACCCACACACTCTCCATCAACCCCCCACATCATCATCAACCCACATGCCACTCTCTCTCATCACCCAACTCATATCAACCCCCACTCTCATCATCAACCCACATCCCACTCATCATCACCCACCCACACATCCCACTATCATCATCAACCCACAGCCATCAACCAGCATCATCATCAACCCACATCCCACTATCATCATCAACCCACATCAACCCACTCTCATCATCAACCCACATCCCACATCATCATCAACCCACAACCCACATCCCACATCTCATCATCAACCCACATCCCACTATAATCATCAACCCCACATTCCACCCCACATCCCACTCTCATCATCAACCCACATGCCACATCATCAACCCACATCTATCATCATCAACCCACATCATCATCAACCCAAATGCCACATCATCAACCCACATCATCATCATCAACCCACATCCCACTCTCATCATCAACCCACATTCCACTCTCATCATCAACCCACATCCCACTATCATCATCAACCCACATCCCACTCTCATCATCAACCCACATCACATTATTAACACTGAATCATACAATACTGTCATAATTGAGCAATATCACTCTCATACCATAATTACAGCTGCTACGAAAACTGGAGCAAACGGCAAGATTTCCCCATGTGAACTACATGGCATGTAAGAACAGAAAACATAATCGCATTATGAACTTGTAATTTGGGTCTGTTTTCGCATAAGTGTTGATTGCGACCGCAACGCATATTATACGGTAATGAAGAATCTAAATAAAGGATCAGCAACACTTAACACTAAAGGCTTTATTCTGTGATAGACAAATGTTGCTTCAATTGCAGTATAACGATGGACAGTGTCGGGTTTACATTTGTGGTATACCAACAGGGACGGGCATATGTATCTAGGCAAATGATCGAAAAGTAAATTGATCAGTTCAATCGCTGCATAGTATTTACATTACACTAAAGTACGCCATGTTATTGTGCAGGGGCGCGAACTCTTACCAAACAACCAATACCAACACACACACAACCGACCCACCCATCTTTTTATTTCTCATGAGCTTTTTTCTCCATCATATCATCTATCCATCAACATCTCACATTCCTACACAGCGCCCCGAAGCTGCTCAGTGAAAGTGGCTAACCCGCATCGTATCATCAATAACCTAAATCAAAGCAATCTGGTAATCACCAATGCTCGCTGCATCACCCACATGGATATCAACATTCCCGAAACTAACCAAATACAACAGGAAACTACCCGAATGGCAATTATTCATCTTTTGAGTTTTCAATTCGAATATTCTGCAAATTGGACGGTGATATACTTATATACCAAAGACCCCTGCAGGGCTATTCCTAAACCTGCGCCTCGTAACCGATGTCAGTCCCATTCACCCACTTTTGCAACACTGCGCAGCAGCATCGTGTCCGATTATCGCTGGCTCATCAAACCTCGTCTTAAATGCAATAAATGCGAGTCAGACGTTTCGAACAATACCTTTTTGGACATGTGTATGTAATATTTACACTCATCAACAGACTACAAAAGCACATGTGTGGTAGAATCGCGACGTGACGTCCGGTTTGTTTATATAGTATTTTAAGCCACTGAACCCCTGGTGACTCTCACTGATAACCCCGTAGAGCTGGTGCTTCACCGATAGCTGATAGCGGGGGGGAACGCAGGAAAGTTGCGAAGCTGACTTGAGAGGGCGGCCCTTCACGCAGCGCGTGTACCAGCCGGCACTGCAGCTGGTGTAAGCGAGACAAGACATATACTGTCCTCATGCACTGTTGATGATTTTGATCCAAATGGCCCGTTATATGTTCAACGCGGAGTTATTGCATTTGTGTATGCAAAGGAGAGGGTGAATTTGAGTATCTGTCACTCGTCGTGAAAGTTCACTGCGCGGCCTATTTGAAATCCAACACGATGTAAGTCAAACAGACAAGATCGAAATTTCTTGGCATTAAAGCTCCAAGTTAGAAAAACCATAAGTTCTGATGAAGAATGCAGAGATCGACGGAAACTCGCTGTTGATATAAATGACCGCATGATGTGCGGTATAGGAACAAGACGTCGAATATGATCAGCTGACAATGGACCAAGGGCGAGAGATAACGACCACAACGACAAACACGTGATCCTCTTATAGCCAATCAGATCATGCGCCCACAGTGAAAAAATACCAAAGGTTTGTTTTTTTACCCAACGCGCCCTGTACCAATGTCGCCAGTAAGCAACAGCACATGGTTAACATCTCGATAACCTAACACTGGTGTACTGTGTTGAATGTAAAAGTTGAATTTCCTCCAAGGTAATGAATGTATTGTTATATCAATGTACATCTCATAGCTGCTACAGTGGTGGCTGTTTCGGGGCGGCACACAGCAGTAACCCTATTGCCATTGCTCTTCTATATTTCTTCATCGACATGGCTTCATTAGCGCTCATCCGGTATCATTGTAGCACCGCTGTAACCACAAAGTGACTCGCACATATCCCTTTCACTGAACAACGCAGCCATGCTGACGGTCATCTTGCCAGTACGATGACATAAAGATTTCGCTTTACTACCATTACATTCCGTTTTAAATTGACAAATACCATAGCAATCCAACTGTGAAATTTCAAGTTACTCCTATTCCAAACATTCCGGTGTTTTTACACAGATCTTCCCTAATGCTCTTTAAACCCCCAAGTTTACTCGAGATTTTCATTTTGACTGCTGGTGATGCTCGAAAAGTGAGTATATGATGCGTGCATCATTACATTTGTAGACGTCATAGTTATACAAGTCTTCACTGCTGCGTGGAAATGTTTCGAGGGGACTCCCCCTATCCGTTTTTTGTCCGCTTTTTGCTGTGCGCCAAAACGGCCAAGAGCATGCTTGACTTGTAGCCATCGAGTTAAACGACAAATGACACGCCGGCCCAAAGGAATTAGCCATTAAATCATCATCATCATCATCATAATCATCATCATCATTTCTACCAATAGATCGGGATGGGGCCCGAATAGGATGATGGGTACAAACAGTTAAAATAGCACGTGCATTATCAATAGCTGGTTTTATTCAAAATGTTGGTAGTGCTACTGTTATATAGCATGCAGGGTGAATTGAAGGTGAAAAAATCTCTGTAACGCTACAGAGGCTCAATATTAACACTCGATAATGTGTTTTTGGATTGAAAATGTCAACATGAGGCATTTGTATGAGGCCGTAAAACTAATCGGGAGAAGTAAAAGAGCAATTCCATGTCAAGCATCATAAGTGTGGTCGCAGGTGGTCGACAAGTGATCAAACGCGAGTGAACCGAGCCCAATTAGCAGTCTCAATCCAAATAATGCACGGGGGGAAATAAAATTAGGAAACCTTGGAAACATGGCACTTCACCCGTCCAAAACAAACCATAATCTTCTCAAAACCCTGTGTAATTGTATGGTAAATGTTTATTCCATGTACCCAGTTGCATCGGCAAGTAACTTAACATTAGAAAACTAAAAACAGTACATGGAAGATTCATAAGTAGCATTCTGAAAAATGGGGAAAATATTCATACCAGTTTTTCACTATTTCAGTCGCGATAATAATTGCAGTTTGCAAAGTACATACACGAAATTAAGTTAGCTATTGGGATATTACCTGACTCATTGATTATCAGCAAGACCTGCATGGTAAGTATGCGGATGGATATGAGTAACGGAAAAAGGCAGTCACAAATTATGCATACATACATTACGATTACATTTGACTAAATTTGTAGGTTAGTGTCGTTGTAAGCCACAGATATATACCGCAGTCTATAGATAAGTTAAAAATGTCAGCGCCTAGATTCATTCTCTCTCCACTTATGTTATCAAATGTAACCACAGCTGTAAATTGTAAATTTTACGACTAAAGCTGTGATCACCGCCAGGCATAAAATCGCAACGATGGCGATGATCCAAGATGTTGTGTAGTTGTTGCAATGCTCATGTGGCTTGGAACTAGTGATAAACTTGGACAGCATAGTCGGAACCTGTTGACCCGTGCAGTAAACCCAGTCTGGTCTTTGCAGCAACTTCATGTTATTGTCACATAGTATTCATGACAAATCCGTTCACATTATTCCCGGGTATCTGGATAATCGTGGTTTGCATTTGTACCCATATGTCTCAGGACAGTAGCAGTGCAAGGGACACGGATCACAAAAGGGGTGATGGTGATCGGTTGCTTCCGATAACCGACTTCGACATGCAGCAATAAATGAATGACAGGTGTTTAACAGGCAATCATAAGTTGTAATACATATTCTAATAATAACAATACATATTCTTCCATCGTACGATGCTAAAATTGATCACAAGCGAGCTTTGGATTTACAACCAGGGCGTGACACAAATCGTCAAACTGCTGTTTACAATTTGGCAAAGGAGATTATCAGAGACATAATCGTATACTCTTGCGGTATCTTGAGTACTTATCCACGATAAGAGCAAGTGTGATATTTCCATCACTGAAACGGCGCATAGCTGGATAATAGATTATGTCAATATATAAGTAATATTGTATAAAACCACAGGCACATGGCCCTTCATGTGTCGTCATATCTGACAAGCGGTGTCATTTACTATTCACTCCGCATAACTGTGATAATAACATTTAAAGCTGGGATAGATTACACATCTTCATAAAAGCGATTTATTAGACATCTTGACATTCGTTGATATCGTAACCCGTTATTGTTGCGTTTAATGGCTTGTGTGGAGACTTATTGAAAAGGTTCCCCAAAATGGAGACAGGGTACGCATTGGATACCATAAATGCAAAACACTCGAGACAGCGAGTGAAATGGGAATCCGCGTAGTTATTTTAGTTTCCACATCATCCATTTAGAGAACCTAGATGCAAATGTGGTGCGGTGTCATGAATAAGGAAATTCGATATTGCTGTGAAGTTCCCGCCTCTATCAAATGATCAACCACACATAAACCACGCTGTGATACTTAATGTTAACCACAAAAAAAGGTGATTCACTTGATAAACATAACACTTGCCAGGATTGTTTGCATATATACCGGTATTATGCTATCCTAACTGAATTGCCATATCTTTCATGATTGACGTGAAAATTCACTATGTTACATATCATGGCAGCAGTTGAAAAGAGCTTCTGGGTGGAATTATGAAACAGGTTGAGGCAAACGACATTGGCGAGTAATTGATAGAAGTAAAATCTCGGAGGAATAGAATTGACTGCGTGATACGGCTAATAAATAGGGATTGGCTTACATAAAGTAGTTGAATTATACTGAACAACGATGACAGGTGCGATGTGATGTTGTGGCCCCTCCCCTTAAACAGATGATACGGAGTGCATTCGATCAATCTGAAATACCCTTGTCCGTTGCGCGAGTCAGAGTACTCTGAAAAAGGACAAGATCTTTGATGTTGGAAATTAATAAGTTTGGGATTCAACATCAGGGGCATTCGCTATTCATGGTGAAGGAGACCGATGAAAACGCACTGTATTGCTGCAACACCAACTTTTATAGATGTGCCGACTATGTCGGCCAATACTAATCAAAGTTGGACACAAGCTAAAACCAAAACACACATTAACATTATTTGCACTTCGCATTTCCATGCTGACATACCAAACAAATAACACCAGCAAACAGCATCACGAAAGACCACATTACTAAATATCAACGCTAGCTGCCGCTAATCTCTTCAATAACCGTTGATCAAAAATATTGATTTAGCAGGAGAGCCATAAATAGACGTTCACACATTTTTCTTGCATAGTAGTTCACAGACCATAATGTACGCCATGTTAATGTATATGAGCGCCAACTCTTACCATTCAGCCAATACCAACCCACGTCTAAAGACAGATCCACCCACATTATTATTTATCATGAGCCGAGCAACTTACTTTTCCATCGCATCATATCATCTAACCATCAGCATCGCACAATCGTATCTACATCCTTTGAGCACATTTGCTCGTATATTTATCATAGGTAATCATTTCTCACACAGTGGTAGCTTAATATCAAATCAAAATTACCCTGAAAATCTTTACTCAAAAATAACAGGATGTGTTATCTGTTTATTTATTACATCACCAAAAATGGAGCTGGGCCTCTACACAATCTGCCACTTATTTCAGCATGCTATCGACATTCCCGAAAATCTAGGATTTCATGCCAAAATCGACACACATGGGCATTCCCACACAGATTTATTCACAAGATTATATATTCTGCAAACTACCTTTCTCACTAAGGAGAAGACTTTGTAGATGGCACTACCTGAACCAGCCCAGCAGTCAGTACGTGGATAATTTCCCAACGTAACCTGGATCAGTACAAACTTGCAGTGTAGTTACGCAGGTATACCCAAAACTACAAAATCGAGCCAATAGTCCTGCAACAAACAGGGTTATTATCATGAGCCAACACTCATTTTCCATGGACATGTCATGTAACCCTTCCCAAATAAATGTCTGTAAAATACAGAGCGACCAATTCACCTGGTATTGTGTCAATTAACAAACCATCACAGTTAGTCAACCAATATCTTGTCATAGGCTATCGTTTGATTTATATAAGCTACCTGTCTATCCTGATTTTCACAGCCTCCTCTATCAGCACCGCACCCACATAATGTTATGTGAGCGTTATACCCCAAGGATTGCATAGATCTACTAACGAAATTCCTGCAGGGTTAGTTCTCATGCACACAGCGGACGACCACAAAACCCTTCCCAGCTGTCTTTAGAGGTTAACAAACCATACAGACACTTTGACCAAAGATCGTCCCTTAACGCAGCATTATCTTTAGAGGTTACGACAAGTGTCCCTTCACGCAGCGCTTTTACCTTGGCCCAAGATCCTTCCCAGCTGGCGCTGCAGCGGGTCTATGTGAGGCAAGCCATGTACTGCCCTAATTCAATGTTGATGTTTTTTGATCTATGTCCTGTTGTATGTTCAACGCGGAGTTATTGTGTATGTGTATGTGTATGCAGAGGTGAGAGTGAATATAAGCCTCTGCCACTCGTCACGAAAGGAGAAGTTCACTGTGCGGAAATTTCCCCCACGTTTGTGGCACTACTTGCCCGAGCCGTCCACGATTGCGCATGTCCAAGCAAGGAATGTACCAGAAAGTGCTTGTCGTGTCTTACTGACTCGGAGGGTGAAATTCCCAGAATAAGTGAGAAAATGATGTGAAGCACTTGGGTTTTAACCCCCCTCGCAACAATGATATGATGGTTTGTCGTTGATGAATGAGGATTATCTCATTGCTTAGATCGAGCCCCTGTTGTCCACGTCTCTATTTGCGGTGCCCCCCCCCCCCCCCCACACCAGTCACACACACACGTCCTATCGACACTTCGTAGCTTGGTAAACATCATCTCTGTCACGCAATACACCGGTTTTACTAGGTCGCGTGACATTGTTGATAGGACTAAAGGGTAGCGTATGTTACAACACAATTAACGTCAAGTATCAGCTCTCCAATATCATAAAATACTTCAAATTCGTTCACACCAAACAGGCCCGTAGCCAGTGTCCCTTCACGCAGCGCTTTTACCTTGGCCCAAGATCCTTCCCAGCTGGCGCTGCAGCGGGTCTATGTGAGGGGGGGGGCGAGTATGTTCAACGCGGAGTTATTGTGTATGTGTATTCGAGTTTGCGCCCACTTTGCCCAGAAAGGTCCGCCTTACTCTATCGCATTTGTGTTTAAAAAAGCTGTGCACATCCAAGACGCGCGTAAACGTACCGGAGAAAGGTCCATAATTGAGGGGAAAAGAACCCCCCCCCCCCCCCACCCACACTAAAACACTAACAATCCTGGCTACGGGCCTGCCAAAATAGATTGCCGGGACGGCCAATGTTTCGCTCGCCATTATTATGACCATCGCATTGCGACAAACAGCAACGACAAACACGTGACCCTTATATAGCCAATCAGCTCATCCGTCCTCAGTGGTTTATTCCACAAGTTTGTTATGGACCCAACGAGGCCTGAACCTATGTCAGGAGTACGCAACACTTAAGACGACTGTGTTAACAGCTCCATAGCCTAATACTCATGTATTGAGTTTAATGTAGAAGTTGTACTTCTTCAAAGATGATAAATATGTTATGTGTGAAAGCGTCGTGCTGGCAGAACAAAAATGGCATTATACTAATGTATACCTCATAGCTGCTACAGCGTGGCTGTCTCGGCGCTGCACACAACCGTAACCCTATTTCCAGTCTTCTTCATCATATCTGTTCATCAATAAGATATGTATTCATCAGCGCTATACAAAGGGTCATCAAGTCATGCAATCCGGTATCATGGCAGTACTGCTGTAACCACACAGCGACTCGCCCATTTTCCTTCCACTAATCAACGCAGCCATGCCCGTGATCACCTTGTCAGAACGATGACATAAAGACCCCGCATACTCCAGGAGATAGCTTTACTATCATTATATTCCTACTTGAATCGCCAAACACCATAGCCATCCAACCGTGAATTTTTAAGTAACTCCTTTTCCGAAACATTCCGTTTGTCCGCACAGAGGGTCCGTAAACCTCATTGGAGCACGAAGTTTCCTCGAGAATTTCATTTTAACTGACACTGGTGATTCAGTGAAAGCGAGCATATGATGTGTGCATCATGAATTTCGTAGACGTTACAGTTAAACAGGTCTTCACTGCTGCGTGGAAATCTTCCACGGGGATTCCCCATCTGTTGTTGTCCGCTTTTGGCTGTGTGCCATATCGATGGCGAGCATGCTTGACTTTCAGTTGTTGAGTGCAGCGACCAATGATACACCAGACCCAAGCCCCGGTGTAAAATATTCAAATTACGCCCCCATTCAAGTTACCCCTCGGTAACTTGAAATCGATTTCAGATTATCTCCGGGGGTGGACTGAAATCGATTTCAGATTACCCCCCACAATTCAGAATACCCCCATGACTAAATGTTCTTTGTACTCATTAGTTACCCTCTCTGCTTTGTGACGGTAGTAAAGTTTTCTAACATGAGCAAAGTACTGCTTGGATTGCCTTCTTAAGTTGAAAATTTGAGGGGCGCATTTTACTGGAACGCATCTTAATGGGATACATCTTACTAGTTGCCAGTGCAGGCCTTTGAAGTGAACGCTATGTCGCAAATTTGTATTGTTTTAACATTTTCTGAATTTTATCATTCGTCCATATTCTTTGTTTGATTAAATGTAGTTTTTTATGACATTATATTAAGTATCTAAATTGATTACGGGCAACATGTAAATGAATATGAATCATTAAAGAAACACATGGGGGTAATCTAAAGTTGATTTCATCCCACCCCCCGGTAATCTGGAATTGACGGGGTAATATGAAATCGTCATTCAAGTTACCACCTCAAATCGCATTCATATTACCCCCCGGTAATCTATCAATTGATCGGAATGGGGCCCGAATAGGACGATGGATACACAGATAAAATTGCATTCGTGCATTATTAAAAGCTTGGTTTTATTCAAAATGTTGGTAGTGGTGTTTTTAAATTGCTTGTAATATCATGTGACTCTACAAAGAATCAACATTAACAACGCTCCATGACTTATTACTATTGTGTTTTTCGATCGAGAATGCCTACATCAGGCTTATTGTGTGAGTTTGGAAAGCTAATCGGCATAAGTATTAGAGCGATTCGCATCAATTTCATATCAAGGACAATGAGTGTTCGTTGAACCTTGGTAACAGGTTATTTTCAGAAATTCTTCATCCGTCCCAACAGAAACCATAATTTCTCAAAACACCGTGAAATTGTTTATTACAGTAAATACATATGAATAACGTAATACGCAGTAACCAGGTAACAAAATGACGCTGTACATACATAATGATAATTTTTGACACAATGTGTAGGTAAGGATCTCGCGATGTAAGCCGCAGATATGCATCACAGTCTGTAGATAAGTACAAAACGCCAGAGACTAGATTCATTCTCTCTCCGCTAATGATATCAGATATAAGCAGATGCGAATTGTGGATTTTCGCATTTCAGGGTGCGTTTCGCACAATTTGCAGAACGCAGTATACTACGAAAACTGCGATCACCACCACACCTGTAATCGCTACAATGGCGATGATCCAAGATGTTGTGTTCTTGTTGTAATCCGCATGCGGCTTGGGGCTGGTGATTAACTTGGACAGCGGAGTGGGAACCTTATGACCCGTGCAGTAAACCCAGTCAGGTCTTGGCAGTGACTTCATATATATGTCACAAAAGTATTCCGGGCATATCCTTGCACATTGATCCCTGGTATCAGGGTACTCACACAGATCCCAACATGGTTCGCATTTGTAACCGTGTGTCTCAGGGCAGAAACAATGTGTAGGACACGGGTCACAAAAAGGTTGGTGCTGACCGGTCATTTTCGGTAACTGACCTCGACATGCTGATGAAATTGTTAGCAGCAAGAGTATGTGTGTCAGATCCATGTTCTGTGGCCTGCTGCAACAAATGAATAACAGGTATAAACTGTAAATCATAAGTTGCATTATATACATTGATACACAATGACGCTGATGTTTGTCTGCTAAATGCTGCTTGATTATGAGATATTTGTTTCTCGCGATCGTGTACAGTCGCACATTCACTTATCCGCAGGGGCCCATGATCGAACGGACCACAGAGCTTTTTAGCTGGTAGGTTTATATCCGTCACTTCTTACTTAGGCGCGACAATACGGGGACAATCGACAGTAGGTAAATAAGGAGGCGAAATGATAAATCCGCCAATAAGTCACGCTGGGGTATATATATATATATATATATATATATATATATATATATATATATATATATATATATATATATATATATATATATATATATATATATATATATATATATATATATATATATCTATATATCTATATCTATATATCTCTCTCTCTCTCTATATCTACTCTATCTATATATATATATATATATATATATATATATATATATATATATATACGCATACGCATATATACGTAACCCAGGGACCGATGTGGCGCCAAAACTCCAGGTGATACTGACGTATGTTTATTAATAGTTGTAGTTCAATACATATTCTGGCGTCGTGCGATGCTAAAATCAGTCATAAGCGAGCTTTGAATTTACAACCAGGGCGTGACACAAATCGTAAAAGTGCTCTTAAAAAATTGGCAAAGTAGATTATAAGAGGCGCATTCTTAAACTATTGTGGTATCTTGAGTACTTACCCACGGCAAGAACAAGAGTGAAGTTTCCACCACCGATACGGCGCATAGTTGGATAATGTCAAAATATTAGTAATGTTGTATCAAACAACAGGCACGTGGCCCTTCATGTGTCGTCATATCTGACAAGCGGTGTCATTTACTATTTACTCCGCATAACTGTGATAATAACATTTAAAGCTGGGATAGATTACACATCTCCACAAATGAAATTTATTAGACGTGCTTCCAGGGTAAATGTTGGATACTATAAATGCAAACACCTCAAGACAGGGAATCCGCTTAATGGGGTTTTTTTTAGTTTCGATATAATCCATTTATAATTCCAAGCCGCAAATGGGGTGAGTTGGTATGAATAGCAAAATTTGACATGGCTGTGAAGTACTCGCCTTTATAAATCGACCAACCCTTAACAAGCCCGTGCTGTGATACTTCACTTGGTAAACCTACCACTTGACAGGATTGTATACATATATTCTGGTATTGAGGCAAGTAATTGATAGTTTTGAAATCTTGGAGAGAACGAATCGACTGTGCGATACGGCGTTTGAATAGGGATTGGCTTGCATAAAGTCGTAGAATTAATTAATGGAGTACATTACTACTCGGTACAATGTGGTGGAGAGCCCCCTCCCCTCAAACTTGCTGCGTAAGGCGTTTGGAACTTAGTCCAGCATGCTGTTCACAGGTACTCAGTCATGAACCGAAATCTGTCTGTATGGTGGTATTTCATACAATTCAAATCGACATGGACACGAGGTTTTGTATTACCGTATATGTAGAGATTGTTATCAGAGATAATTGATTATATCGCGTGACGTTGACGTCAGTATGGTCGTGGTAGCTATTCATTTCTCAAAAACCTCTCTCATGAAGCATACCGACGATTCCAATTTACATCCTCAACATGCTCCAGACCCTCCGGAGCGCCAATCATATCTGAGAGTTAAGTGAAGATATGATAAATATCCCGTCATCAAACCCAGACTGAAAATACGTAACGACATAAGTAACTCGCGACCCAAGGCAGCGCATTCAGATATTCCACAAAAGCTAATGACAACCAGTAGTCAAAACCAAGATTGTAGTCAATTAAGCTTCAGTCACACATTCAGGATTTTTACTGCCGTCCTTGATAGGACCATTCCCGATTAAAATTTGTCAAAAGTCTTATCAAGATCTTGTGATTCGTGGCTGGAAATTCACAAATTTGTAAAGACATCTATTTAATCACGACAACAATCAGACATTGTTCAGGAAGCGTTTCCATTCAGCCGTTTCCAATTGAACTCGTCCTGATTATCCTCTTCTCAATCCAAATCTTATCCGTTCTGTATCTTCCGCATGGAGAGAGACGACAAAATCTGTCCCGCCAGCGTCCCGGTTCTCCCGAATGCGATCAGACAGAGAACCGACGCTGACGGAAGCGGTCCGTCAGAAAACCGATAGTCACGTGGTAGTCCGGTCCTAAAAGAATCGTGCGAAACGGTGGATTCTCACTCGAGTCTCAGCAGTTCTATAAGGTCCATCATCGTCAGTTATTGGCAGATAGTCTCCATTTAAATTATATGACTTCATCTTTATAAGAATTAACTTTCTTCACTATGCCTGCAATCTGAACTCAATCGGCAAGAAACGGCAACGACATTTTTTTCCAAATCATGCCCGATGTGCACGACAGCGTCCCGACACCGCCCAGACAATACAGGGCGTTGTTTTGATCTCATTCAGCAGAATCTGTCAGGACACAGTCACGGTTGTAATCGGACTAGACAAAATCCGCTTAGTTTACCGAATGTTACGGGACGCACCTGCTGTCGGCAGTGCTTGTCGGACCTCGTAGCGCTGTCAGATCTCAAACGGGAGCTATAATCTACCACTGTAACATATGAGCGCACCAATGGATGCCACCATTGTATTGTGCCATTAAAAATCACAATACGAAACTGACATATGTCTGCTAAGTCAAACCCACATAACGCCTTGACAACCCCAAAATCACAAGTTATCTCATTGTTTAATATATATGTAAGCCACCTACCCGTCGAGATCCTGGTTGCAACACGAGTGTTGATTATTGTAAAAATCTAAGTGCGCCGCCAACCAATGACCCGAATTAATGTGCAAACATTCGTGAGTAGCGATCGATAAGAGAGAGAGAGAGAGAGAGAGAGAGAGAGAGAGAGAGAGAGAGAGAGAGAGAGAGAGAGAGAGAGAGAGAGAGAGCGAGAGCGAGAGAGAGCGAGAGAGAGAGAGAGCGAGAGAGAGAGAGAGAGAGAGAGAGAGAGAGAGAGAGAGAGAGAGAGAGAGAGAGAGAGAGAGAGAGCCCTACTTCATGACTGATCACGGCTCGATAATGAATTAACACCAGAAACTGCGACTGCGATGTCGCATGCCTATTACTATTTACGGTTCCGTTACCCGGGCAGAATGCAATGACACCCGGCTGACATGGCGACCTCCACTCGTTAAACGCTTTCGCTATCTTAGGTGGAAATGTAAACCATATTCACACCCATTTTAGCGTGCTATCAACCGTGACAAATAAAAGCGTTAGAAAAATCGATAAGGGATATTGATTACTCGGGAGCATAACAAATGCTGGTGAATAAACACGTTTCATTACCACGCAACCCATAGTGCATTATTAGGGCTCTATGTACACATGATTCAGGTACGATAATGTTCAGAACAGTAGTTACGGGTATCCATAAACATAAAGTGAAATCATATACAACGCAATTACGTTTAAGTTCAGAAAAAGAAATGTGTGCAATCAGCACGCGACTCGTCGTATGGGACAGTACGCGGCACAATATAGCAATTCACGAGAGAGAAGCTGACGTTCGAAAAAATATTATGAAATATTCAATGGAACCCCTCGAACTTGCATCATTCAATCGTCATCCTGTGACAACCACATGTCTCTGCTATAAAACTTGTCTATACAACCATATGATATAAGTGATATCGGAAGTAAAGGAATTATCAATAGATCTTACCCTTTCATTAAGTCAAAGTGGGTAAGAGTAAAGCTAGGTTCATACTTTTGCGGAGACCTCGTTCATCAGCCTTGCAAGTTTTATTCCATTCCCAGCAACCCACACTGGAGAAATACTAAGAAGATAGCTGTCAACAGGCCTGCTGTTGATGAGCATGGCAGGGAAATTGATAGAACGTTGTGGTCACCTAAAAAACATCACAAACTGTGCTCTTGTCACTACTCCCAAGCTCCCAGCTCCAAAAGAACAGTCTGTTGGAATCATGACAAGCCAGACTTGTTTTCGTAAACTACCTACTCTGAGAAAGACATCAAAATCCAGGAAGAGGACTATCACTGTTTTACAGCCATCCAAAGCTTATCAAGAAGACATACAGCAGGAAATGGTCTTTTTAATTGGTTTTCATCAAAAAATAGTCTATGAAACAATAATCTGTCATAATTATTATGATTAATTGACAATATCATATGTGTTTCAGGCAGAAGAATCCATTCAAGAGTTATCATTAGTTGTGGAAATTGAGGCAGCTGAAGTGGAGCATGAAGACTCTCTAGGACATTGTATTATTGTGACATGATTTCGTATTTCTATTACCAGCTCCATCAGTATAGGACCTGCACTTAGTGTTGAGAATGCAGACACATTACATGGGTATTTGGTATTCATGCCCATGTGGATCCAACTGTATGCATCAATCAGTCATTGAGCTACACGTTACATTCGAGAAAAATCCATCTAACCAAGAATTAAGCAAATACAAGGAATGACTTCATACGAGTGTGGTTGCCCAATGATTACCTGTCGTTGGCGCCATCTTTTTGACATATCGCTATCGCGGGCTCTATTCGTTATCATGAACTGTTGCACCAATGAAACCGCTATCAATGGAATGACTGGACGAAATAGTAACGCAATGAAGAGCAACTTAGCAATGCAACAATTTACAAAGACTAATATATGAAAGTACCAATATCCTCGTAACACATTTTGGTTCATAAACTATTCATCTATTGTGTTCAAAGCAGTTGACCTCATTCAATCACTACATCATCTTGTAGACATAAACTCTATGACCAAGTATACCACGATGTAAGTATGTTGGGCTTATGTAATGGATCAACTGTAGCAAACTTGCAAATAGATCGTGTACCATAATAACGTGCTTATTATTTGTTGTCCCCTTAAAGCAAGTATGAATAATTAGATGTCCTTTATACCCTCTAACAGCAACATGCTCACACCCGTGAAAGGCAATTCTTATGTTCCATTAGCGTCGTACAGAAATCCTGCACATCAATAATTTACCAGATAGTCAAACAACGATTCGAGACTGATGAAACTTCATTAATGGTAAGTAAGAAAAGCATTATTTGGATATGCGGTGCTAGAATTTTGCCAGCTTTCTGCAAACATCACCTAGTGAACATATTCGAAGACCTATACTTTTTGTATATCCCCCAAACTCAGTTTGATGGATTTGCTTGGCGCTAACATATCGATAACGTTTCTTCTGTTCGTGATAATAGGCACAGATAACGAACTACAAAGCAAACACTATTGAATTCATAACCTTCAATATATGAAAGACATGCAGCTTCTGGCGATAGTTTGGTCAAATGCATACTGCAAACATGGTTTCGAACGGGAACGTTGTGCTTACAGTGTTTACTCATAACATCGTTGGAAACTCATTCTGCCAGCGCCGTCCATGTTTGGCACAATTTGCATAAATGTGAATCATGAAACATGCTGCTTTTGAATTGGTAAGCAACATGGTACATAGCAATAACTGATTAGAAATGGTTCATGGGACATGGTTTTTTTGCAGTGGTAATCAACATGAACCTATGGCAACAATTTCAACGATATGGTTCCTGGGACTTCCTCTGTTTGCATTGGCAATCATAATGACACTATGGCAATAATAATCTGAGATTTGATAATACGTATTACAAATGCAACAACATGCGACACCATCCTTGCACTCTTTCAAGCAATATCCCTTTTCCTGTTCATGGACAAATCATATCATAGGCTAGGCATTAGGTTTGCAACATCGAGCCCATTTGTGTTCGGCAGGAAGGTGACTCATGCAAAGACAGGATGTACACACTTAACATTGAAATTACTGGCTCGTCAACAACCGTGTCAGGTGTACTGATAGGGAAAACGTCACACTGACAGCTGTGTTCAACGATTAGGGACCGGTATCATCTTTGATCGTTTTTAGAATGGCTTACAAAGTACCATACCATACCTCGTTGAATTTTTGTCTGACATCTGGAAGGTTACAATCACGCCATTGCGATCGATATCCAGAAGATCGTATAGCTTTTATTGATAGCTCAATACTTCAATCATTAAGTGCAGATAGCTCATCAACAATGCAAATTTGGTGTCCATCATTGAATTCTCACAAATTCAAACAAGACCATCCTTAATTAAAGAGCAAATGACGACAACTGACGAAGCTGGTAATTTTCCAATCGGATTTGCATGGTTGATGATACCACTTGTTTGGATATTTAACTGTTTTAGGAGTCCATCTAGACTATGGTACGTGTATTGTTGTTTGCATTCGCATTAGACTTTCAAGTAAATATTCATTGTGACCATTGAATGAAGTTTTGTCTTTCACGTACTAACAACGATAGCAGACTAATTATTAAATTGGTAAGTTCACACCTTTGCGAGAACAACCACAAAGTCCTATTGCCGTGTTCTGTGATTCACAACACCCATGCCAGAATGCCAATCCAATCTATGTGTAATTACTAGGCGGCAATCTTTGCTGAAAATCAACATTCCAGACAGCATAATGGCTCAAATGAGCGTTGGAGCGTTGGAGTTGCTGATTATATGAGTGGATGATATAGAAAACATTCATTTCTATTTAACACCAACGTAACGCTGGCATAGGTCAGTTGTATTATGAGTCCGCAGCGGTTTTCCGATTGCCTTTCATTTAATTTAAGGAGCGTAAATATTTGTGTTATGAAACAATGTGAATTCAATTATTATGCATCTGACGTGATTTTCGTTTTCAATAAACGAAATTGGAAATGTTGCACCCATGGATGATAACGCAAATCATTTCGGACAGGTCATTTTAAAATATGAAAGTGTTTTGGGACATCTGCGTGCGCGTATGTATGTTTGCATGTGTATGTCAGAGAGAGGAAGAGCGAAAAAGAGAGCGCGAGTGGGAGCGCGCGAGAGTATGCGTGTGGCGGGGGATTGGGGGTGGGTGGGCGTGTTGGCGTGTGCATGTGTAGGTGTATGTATCAGTGTATGTGTGTATGTGTGTAAGTATGTGCGTGTGTGAATGTGCGTGTATGTGTGAGCGTTTTGTATTATGGCCGTATACAGCCATTGGGTTCTGTATGGCAATGGTCATCAGTTCCGGTTCGGCAAATATATATGGCACGATCTCGACCTTAAATTATGTTGTTGTATAAATTTGGCTTACAGACCAGGACTGTCGGTTTCCAACACATATCGCCTGGTTGACCAACGGCACATAGGCTTCATCAGTCAGAAATCGTCTGACGTTTTCCGCTTGACCCCTGACTTTAAATATCATTGCTCTCCACATAAACCATAGAAACCAAACCAAAGAGAATCCTACCAAATGTGAATGGTTAAATACCTTTGTTTAGTCGTGATGGGCTTATTATACGGCTGTCAGTGGACAAATGCAACCAGTATGTCAAAATTCATCACCTTTATTCCAACGTAGAAATGTAAGCGCTAGTTTACACGGGTAAATGCATCAGTCGATCGAGGTATAACTAGACGATGTCCACTCTATTGTTCATAAGGGCAGTGTTTCTATTCGCGCCCAATCTACAATACCTAACAAAGCCGGACGCATGCTTCACAATTAACACGAAGCACAATACTACAAAGATGACCAACATCAGTCCCAACGCACAGCAAATAGCAATCAGGGCAATGTTCAATGGCACGGATTTGTTGCTGTAATTCTCATGTGGTAGGGGATTGGTGACCACACGCGTTGTATGCGTGGTAGATACTCTCCGCCCCGTGCAGTACACCCAGTCGGGTCTTGGCAGCGACTTTTTATATATTTCATTGTAGTATTCCGGGCATATCCTTGCACATTGATCCCTGGTATCAGGGAGCTCACAAAGATCCCAGCATGGCTCGCATTTGTAGGCGAATGTCTCTGGACAGTAGCAGTGGAGGGGGCAAGGGTCACCACATGGATGATCGTCGTCGTCCATATCCTCTTGTGATTGAACCCAATATACAGCAATACTTGCTAGTAATGCGAGGATGTGAGTCAGTTCCATATTCCCGTGCTCTAAAAATAATAAATGAAATGCAGGGGTCACAATAATAGTCATTAGAAACATATTCATTTTCAAATGATGATACGGCTTTCTCTCGGCGTCAAAATGATATATTTGTAACTGGTGATCATGTGCTGTCATGCATACAATCAATATAAGAAAATTCCGATTGTCTCTGGTAAAATCGATGGGCATCCAACGCTAAAGCTAGCAATATGCCTGCATGTGCATCATTTACGTACGCGTTACGGTAAGTGGGTTATCGGCAATAAACCAAGGTGCGGTGCTAGTACAAAGAATGTAGTTTGTGTGTTATTACTTTCACACGGATGTATTCAATTTGGAATGTCCTAGTACCCAGCTATGCGCATAGGAAGCCTTAACAAGCCTAACCAAGCCTAACCAAGCCTAACCAAGCCTTACCAAGCCTAACCAAGCCTTACCAAGCCTAACTAAGCCTTACCAAGCCTTACCAAGCCTTACCAAGCCTAATCAAGCCTTACCAAACCTAACCAAGCCTAACCAAGCCTTAACAAGCCTTACCAAGCCTACCCTAGTTAGCTGTCCTAAATTATGGAATCTACACACACGTCCTGTAAATAATGGGGAAACGAGCCAGGCGACCTATCGTGTGGTTAAATTTATCTTCGTCTTTACTCATAGATGTCCGGCAAGCATACATGCAATGGATACGTAAAGTTATGGGGTATAACTACAACACTGCACTATCAATGAAAAAAGATATACCAAACATAGCCACACAAACAGCAGTTGCCTTTGTGTTTAGGGTCACAAAACAGCAGTTCCACGGGTGTCATCGATTGTGTTTAAGATTTTTTTTTTCAATTTCTGTCATATTGAACATCGTATGATCAGTCACAGGTCTTTCGATATATTTTGCAATATATCGAAAGTGTGAAATTGAGAGTTCGAGGCTGTGAGCAATAGTAATGTTTCCACATGTCACGCTAAATAAACACTCAGTTACAATTAAATACATATTACAACTCATTCTTGGCGTGGATCCAACAGCGCAATGGATCGTAAAAACGCAAATACTAGTTTGATAAACCAGATTCACACGGACGTTTTCAGGCATACGTACGAACGAACCTATTTTAAGCTGTACAAAAACGCCTTGCTAAAACAAATCACCCCTTGAATACCAGCTGCGGGCTTTCACATTCACACCAGCAACTAGCTTTGCTTGGTTAACGGTACATTTATGGACCTGCATCTCATAAAAATATAGCACTGAATGCTAGGCATACATACTGGCATCATTAAACTACAGCCATATTACCAGTCTCTGCGTAAACAACGTGCTTATAGAAATGTTATGGCAGTACTTAAATAGGACGTGGATGTTCAATAAAAGGCCATTGAATAGAACGAACAAAACATATGACAGTGTAATGACATAGGTCGGTGTCAATGGTAGAGCACTGATGTGATAAGCAGATTGGGTTCGAGGGAACAGATTGAATGGGTTATACGATAAGTGAGCGGGAATGGGTTTACAGTAAGTCTCGAAGAATGGTGCTGATTGATGAAGCAATAATATAACATAGCATCACTGCACCAAGCATCGTACAAAAAGGTTATCAGCAAACATCTACTCAATAAATCAGTAACTGTCGCTAGTCTATGCACCAACTGTTGATCCGAATGACTGAAGCAACATAAGAATTGCACCATATTTTCCCGCTAGTGCCCACCACAACATTTTCCTCATTGTTTTCCTCCTTTATATTTACTTGACCAGCTGATGACACACAAGTTGTCGAAAATACAGCTCCCATGGCATGATTATAACAGGCGCTGTGCACACTGCATCGGTAGTAAATTCACTGACGAGTGTTACTGCTGAAAATTACACGTAAGACCTTGATAGGTTAAAAATGACATACCTTTTCACAGATTCACCAGGATGTATGATCTAAATATCAATCTGCACCATCGTATGCCACCAAGTGATTGCTATTTAGCTCACCGTGCTCACAGATATCAAACCAAAATAATGACTCGCAGCATGACAATTGTCTGCTCAGTGACATGTCGTGTAATTTAATGCGACATGGAAACGAGGCTTGGCATACCCACATAAGAAGTGAGTTGTGAGCTGTTTAAGCACAGGCCCTATTAAACATAATTGCGTGACTTTCCGTTGGTGTTATGTGCTATTCAATTTTCATAAAGCTGTTTCGTGAACAAGAACACTTTGTTATAAATAATAACTTGCGGACGGTTCCCAACATCAACCGAACCCTGCTAAATGCTCCTCTAGTGTAATGCGGCCCTCATTCGACTGCCCGGAAATATGATAATGACCCGTCATTAGGCATTAGCGTTGTCCGAAACCTTGCGATTAGGAAACTGCTGCCAATACCAGCATAAACATAGACAGCCACAATTATCAGCCATGATGGACTACGCGGCATAAAAGCGGTTGGAGAGCACCGTCATGTGGAAGAGAATGGCGACGTTCACGGATAGTCACGAGCTGAACCACCACATGCTATCAGAAGGCATGACAAATTGATTTTACGCACGTGCGTAAGTGCGTATCGCTGGCTACGCCCCTGGAAGGGAATTGTATTGCGTCATTACCAATCCTCAATGTCTGGCAGAGAGGAGATTTCACGAGTTTATGTAAAATTCATAAAAGCTATGACAGTTCGTCTTAAACGCGACGCACGTTGAAAAGATAAAAATGACATGTCAAAGTGATTACCATATAGTCCTAAATATTCATTAGCGTGGAATTGAAGCAATAAAATGAAAATGATTTTAAGAAAACGCAGATATTCTAATTATTGAAGACAATTCAACGCCATAGTTTATAATTGATAAACACTGGTGTAGACCTGCATGGATGGAGCAACCCTGTGTTACTAATAGCAACTGGTTGATGCTCTTGATTTAAAGTTAACGCGCTCGTTTGAAAAATATTGCAAGCCAAAAGTGATAGCTAGAATAAATCGTGGTATAGCCTGCATATTATTGTGGATCTTGACAAAAGTGTGTGGCCGCCAAAGTCCATCATAACATCACGAACTCACCAAATAGACATCTTACAACATAAGTGCATTCAAATTACCTCATTCCACAAAAAGTTGCATCAATACATCCTTACCGCTAGTCTCAATTCAACAATAAGCACTTGCTCTTTTGAAAAACATTGAAAGCCATAAGGGGCACCTGTGATGGATTGCGATGGGGCGTGTTTAAAGGTTATTGTCGGTCTTGAGAAAAGCGTGCGGCCGCCATAATCCATCAAAGCATCACAACCTCACTGAAAAGACATTTCACCGCTAACAGGGTGTAAAAGGAGAAGCGTGAGGAGGTGTAAAATATCACTAAGAGCTTTCGCGTTAACAAGAAAAAGCATGTAAGTTGGCACTTTACACATGAGCCATCCGAATATGCTGTTAAAGGACTTGTTTATTGGGCAATCAAGAATACCCTTTGTACTGTAAAAGACATGACAATGGCAAATAGGATACATCAACACACACATATATATATATATATATATATATATATATATATATATATATATATATATATATATATATATATATATATATATATATATATATATATATATATATATATATATATATATATATATATATATAACCCTTAGGTATCGCAAACTGGACAGCCCATATCATTAGGCTTTCACCCCACGTTCTTGCTCAATCTATATACAGCATGAAATCATCACGCTGCATCACATCGCTAAATTCATACCATCACCATCCAACCATCTACAGGGGACAAGTATCTGATGAGTGTATCCATACTCTATCGTGCTTCGTTACGGAATCTTGCGTTTTCCTACGTAGTACCCCTGCAGGACCGCTCGTGTGTAAAAAAAAAACAGAAATGAAACACGGCTTAACGTCGCTTTTAACGCACTCAATGGTAATATTGTGACCAAACTCCTGGAGTTGATATATAGTACAACTGAGCAAAGTTACGACTTAAACATGAATGCATCCTGGCGTTAACGCCATATTGACAGTTATTTAGATATGTCGGTGCATGTTGTAACGTTAGTATAAGCCTTCAGCGAACACAATATCATAAGAACCAACTTTTCGTCTTGGCAGCCCCATAAAAACATGTGATCACTTCAATGATTAGTCCTTCTATATTTATTTACCTGAACAGATCCTAGTCGCAATACCAGTGAAACTCTGAGCGCCGCCGACAACTGACCCGAATAAGCGATGAAACGGGAGCGTATAAAATCAATTCAAGAGAAGGACTTAAAGGCATTAAAGAACGATATGGGTGTACGCATCGCCTGATAGGGGAAAGGGGTGATGCGCATAGTGCAACGAGTGTACGCATCGCCTGATAGGGGAAAGGCGTGATGCGCATAGTGCAACGAGTGTACGCATCGCCTGATAGGGGAAAGGCGTGATGCGCATAGTGCAACGAGTGTACGCATCGCCTGATAGGGGAAAGGCGTGATGCGCATAGTGCAACGAGTGTACGCATCGCCTGATAGGGGAAAGGCGTGATGCGCATAGCATAGTGCAACGAGTGTACGCATCGCCTGATAGGGGGGAAAGGCGTGATGCGCATAGTGCAAACGAGTGTACGCATCGCCTGATAGGGGAAAGGCGTGATGCGCATAGTGCAACGAGTGTACGCATCGCCTGATAGGGGAAAGGCGTGATGCGCATAGTGCAACGAGTGTACGCATCGCCTGATAGGGGAAAGGCGTGATGCGCATAGTGCAACGAGTGTACGCATCGCCTGATAGGGGGAAGGCGTGATGCGCATAGTGCAACGAGTGTACGCATCGCCTGATAGGGGAAAGGCGTGATGCGCATAGTGCAACGAGTGTACGCATCGCCTGATAGGGGGAAGGCGTGATGCGCATAGTGCAACGAGTGTACGCATACTGATAGGGTGAAAGGCGTGATGCGCATAGTGAAAACGAGTGTACGCATCGCCTGATAGGGGGGAAAGGCGTGATGCGCATAGTGCAACGAGTGTACGCATCGCCTGATAGTGGAAAGGCGTGATGCGCATAGTGCAACGAGTGTACGCATCGCCTGATAGGGGAAAGGCGTGATGCGCATAGTGCAACGAGTGTACGCATCGCCTGATAGGGGAAAGGCGTGATGCGCATAGTGCAACGAGTGTACGCATCGCCTGATAGGGGGAAGGCGTGATGCGCATAGTGCAACGAGTGTACGCATCGCCTGATAGGGGGAAGGCGTGATGCGCATAGTGCAACGAGTGTACGCATCGCCTGATAGTGGAAAGGCGTGATGCGCATAGTGCAACGAGTGTACGCATCGCCTGATAGGGGAAAGGCGTGATGCGCATAGTGCAACGAGTGTACGGCCTGATAGTGGAAAGGCGTGATGCGCATAGTGCAACGAGTGTACGCATCGCCTGATAGTGGAAAGGCGTGATGCGCATAATGCAACGAGTGTACGCATCGCCTGATAGTGGGAAAGGCGTGATGCGCATAGTGCAACGAGTGTACGCATCGCCTGATAGGGGAAAGGCGTGATGCGCATAGTGCAACGAGTGTACGCATCGCCTGATAGTGGAAAGGCGTGATGCGCATAGTGCAACGAGTGTACGCATCGCCTGATGATAGCGTGGAAAGGCGTGATGCGCATAGTGCAAGTGCAACGAGTGTACGCATCGCCTGATACGCATCGGGGAAAGGCGTGATGCGCATAGTGCAACGAGTGTACGCATCGCCTGATAGGGGAAAGGCGTGATGCGCATAGTGCAACGAGTGTACGCATCGCCTGATAGGGGAAAGGCGTGATGCGCATAGTGCAACGAGTGTACGCATCGCCTGATAGGGGAAAGGCGTGATGCGCATAGTGCAACGAGTGTACGCATCGCCTGATAGGGGGAAGGCGTGATGCGCATAGTGCAACGAGTGTACGCATCGCCTGATAGGGGAAAGGCGTGATGCGCATAGTGCAACGAGTGTACGCATCGCCTGATAGGGGGAAGGCGTGATGCGCATAGTGCAACGAGTGTACGCATCGCCTGATAGGGGAAAGGCGTGATGCGCATAGTGCAACGAGTGTACGCATCGCCTGATAGTGGAAAGGCGTGATGATGCGCATAGTGCAACGAGTGTACGCATCGCCTGATAGTGGAAAGGCGTGATGCGCATAGTGCAACGAGTGTACGCATCGCCTGATAGGGGAAAGGCGTGATGCGCATAGTGCAACGAGTGTACGCATCGCCTGATAGTGGAAAGGCGTGATGCGCATAGTGAAAGGCAACGAGTGTACGCATCGCCTGATAGTGGAAAGGCGTGATGCGCATAGTGCAACGAGTGTACGCATCGCCTGATAGGGGAAAGGCGTGATGCGCATAGTGCAACGAGTGTACGCATCGCCTGATAGTGCAAACGAGTGTACGCATCGCCTGGAAAGGCGTGATGCGCATAGTGCAACGAGTGTACGCATCGCCTGATAGGGGAGGCGTGATGCGCATAGTGATACGCGCATAGTGCAACGAGTGTACGCATCGCCTGATAGTGGAAAGGCGTGATGCGCATAGTGCAACGAGTGTACGCATCGCCTGATAGGGGAAAGGCGTGATGCGCATAGTGCAACGAGTGTACGCATCGCCTGATAGGGGAAAGGCGTGATGCGCATAGTGCAACGAGTGTACGCATCGCCTGATAGGGGAAAGGCGTGATGCGCATAGTGCAACGCAGGTTGAACTGTGATCGCTTAGCCGAGATCGTATTCTGCACTTGGCCAACTGCACAAGGTAAACTGTAAAAATGAGATTGTATGATTTTACAGTAATGTAGAAATATCACAACCCACTTCAGGAAACTCGAGATAAAACGCAGGTCTATAAGATCTGTTACCGTCAGTATGTCATGTGAGAAGGATATCCTATATCAAATGAAACTGAGCCACCATACAATTGATGTATGATGTCGGATGGGTTCAGATTAAGCGTCCAGTGATGAAATGTTACTAACTATAATACTGATTGGTTGCGGTCAAGTGATATCACCCCGCTATCAATAGCAAGAATAACTACCAACTCTCGTCAACGACCAAGCACACGATGAGATACAGTCAACTTATATGCATTACATGAAGTCGATAACAACTTCAATTGTATTAAGCACAGCGTGCCACAACAAACCAAGAACAGTTACAGTATTATTGATATTTAACATCTCCGAACCACCCCTCCCCCAACCACTCACGAATCCACACCACATCATAATCACATGCTTACACTTACCAATACACAAACCACCTGCCCATGTAAGACCATCCTTAACCCCCACAAAAACCAGACCATCCTTAACCCATACACAAACCACCTGCTTATGTAACCGGATCCTTAACCCATACACAAAACATATGCTAATGTTACTCTATCCTTAACCCATACACAAACCACCTGCTCAAGAAACATAATCCGTAAACCATGGATAGACCACCTGCTCATGTAACACCATTCTCAAGCCAAGCACAAACCACCTGCCCATATAACACGATCCTTAACACATGCACAAACTACCTACGCGTGTAACACCATCCTTAACCCATACATAAACCACACGCTCGTGTAGCACCATCCTCACACACAAATCACCTGCTTAAGTAAGACCATTCTTAAACTACACACAAATCACCTGCTCATGAAGCACCATCTTCAAACCAGGGTCAGACCACCTGCTCTTGTAATACCATCCTTAACACATACAGAAACTAACTGCTCCTGAAAAGACATCCTCACACCAGGGTCAGACCACCTGCTCTTGTAATACCATCCTTAACACATACAGAAACTAACTGCTCCTGAAAAGACATCCTCAAACCAGGGTCAGACCACCTGCTCTTGTAATACCATCCTTAACACATACAGAAACTAACTGCTCCTGAAAAGACATCCTCAAACCAGGGTCAGACCACCTGCTCATGTAATACCATCCTTAACACATACAGAAACTAACTGCTCCTGAAAAGACATCCTCACACCAGGGTCAGACCACCTGCTCATGTAACACTATTCTTTACACAAACAGAAACTAACTGCTCACGGAAGGCACACACAAATCCATCTCACAACTACCTGTTTGTGCAACACCATTCCATACCCATACCCTCACCTGTTGATATAACACAATTCCGAGTTCATATCACAACTACATATTAATGTAGCACCATTCCTAACCCACTCACAAACCATCTGCTCATTATGAACCATCCCAAAACCACAACCACTTGCTTATATACCACCAACATCCACAAAAATCGCAAACACCTACTCCATCTGCTACAGTAACCCATACCCAAACCATCAGCTCATGCAGCATTGTTTCTCATCCACATTACAGCCACATGCTCAAGCATGCCCAACGCATGTCATATCTACCGGCCAACGAACCATCACTGCAATTAAAATCAGATCTAAGATAATAAAAAAAACCTTTGAATCCCACACCATCCCAAAACCTTCTTAAATCTACCTGCTAAAGTTACAATATCCGAAAACATATGACAGCCACTAGCTCATGTTACACCATTAAAACACCTAATCTAGCTCCAGTGTAACGGTAACATGAATTTATACCGTTACGAAGAGTTCGTCAAACACAGTCGGCGTGTTCTCGTTTGGGTTGAAGGGCTATATTTTCGCACCTAGAAAATAACATATATCAAGAGCCTTTACAAAAAATAGACCTTTCGCTCCAAAAAACTTACCACCACTCGACAATATTCTTCAATAAATGCCATCGATAGTTCGTTTCCGAACAAATCGCGATACGAAGTCTGCCATTTTGGAAACTATTAATTCTCGCGATTTCCCGCATTGCCTTAGCATCCCAAGCGGGGGGCACTTACCCTAACTCGGATAGGGGTGTGCCGCGGGACCTCGAAAACCCGTACCCGTTGTACTCGTTGAGAATGAGAAAAAGTATACTCCATCGTACAAGGTATTATGTGAATGTCTAACCCGTCGTAAAGGTCATGATATCGAAAAAACCACCCCCTTCGTGCGGCACATGTATACTATATCTTTACACTTAGTGGCCCCCCCCCCCCCCGGGCTTAGCATGAGTCGTCGTCTCTCTGTGCATGCGCAGTGCATGTGGTCTTGAACTTGTAAACAAACATGTTGCTGTGTTTCTGACTTTTTACCGCTTCCCAAATTGATCAAACTATAAATAATTACCACGGATGAAATCCCCCGCCGAAAAGGGATAAAATCGTCCGTAAAACATCATTGCATTCTATAACTCCATCACTTGTGTATGTTTGGTGTTGGTAGTTGTCTGAATCGATCTAAAAATATTCGCGTTGCGTTGTTTCGAGAAACGGTAAGACGTCTACGCAGACGTCTTGTAGGGCTACACCTAATCATGATAAAGCATCCAATGCCCACTTTACACGCTCATGTTACATCATTCTAAACCCATTTTTCAACAACCTGCTTATGGAACACCATTCCAAACACACTGCCCAGCCATCAGTTCATATAACACTATTCCCAACCACCTGCTGGTGTAACACCATTCCAAACACACTGCCCAACCATCAGTTCATATAACGCTATTCCCAACCACCTGCTGGTGTAACACCATTCCAAACACACTGCCCAACCACCTTCTGGTGTAACACCATTCCAAACACACTGCCCAACCACCTTCTGATGTGACGTCACTTCTCTTTCCCGTTCATATAATACCATTCCTCACCCACTTCTCAATCGCCAGCTAAAGGACCACCATTCAATAAAAACTTCACAATCACCTGCTCATATAATACCATTCCAAACCCACTCCCCAAATACCTGCTGATGTAACGTCATTCCCAACCCACTTCTCCTTCCCCTTCTGCTGATGTAACGTCATTCCAAACCCACTTCTCCTTCCCCTTCTGCTCATATAACACCATTCGAAACCCACTCCCCAAATACCTGCTGATGTAACGTCATTCCAAACCCACTCCCCAAATACCTGCTGATGTAACGTCATTCCAAACCCACTCCCCAAATACCTGCTGATGTAACGTCATTCCAAACCCACTAACCACAACGTACGATCATGTAATACTTTATGCAATCCACTTCCCAACCACCGGCTCATGTAGCACCATTCCATACCCACTTACCAACCACCGGCTCATGTAGCTCCATTCCATACCCACTTCCTAACCACCGGCTCTTGTAGCACCATTCCATACCCACTTACCAACCACCGGCTCATGTAGCACCATTCCATACCCACTTCCTAACCACTGGCTCATGTAGCACCATTCCATACCCACTTCCCAACCACCGGCTCATGTAGCACCATTCCATACCCACTTACCAACCACCGGCTCATGTAGCTCCATTCCATACCCACTTCCTAACCACTGGCTCTTGTAGCACCATTCCATACCCACTTCCTAACCACCGGCTCATGTAGCACCATTCCATACCCACTTCCTAACCACCGGCTCATGTAGCACCATTCCATACCCACTTCCTAACCACCGGCTCATGTAGCACCATTCCATACCCACTTCCTAACCACCGGCTCATGTAGCACCATTCCATACCCACTTCCTAACCACCGGCTCATGTAGCACCATTCCATACCCACTTCCTAACCACCGGCTCATGTAGCACCATTCCATACCCACTTCCTAACCACCGGCTCATGTAGCACCATTCCATACCCACTTCCATATCACCTGCTCATGTAACACAATTCATTACCCTCTTCCCAATCACCTTTTCATATAACACCATTCATTACCCGCTTCCCAATCAGCTGCTCATGTAACACCATTTATTACCCTCTTCCCAACCACCTGCTCATGTAACACCATTCAAAACCCACTTCAATATCACCTGCTCATGTAACACCATTCCAAACCCACTTCTAAATCACCTGCTCATGTAACACCATTCATTACCCACTTCTCAACCACCTGCTAATGTAACACCATTTATTACCCACTTCCCAATCAATTTTGTGGTTGGTTCACTTTTCAACTCGACCAAAGCAGCCAGTATCATGTCCTCTACCACCGCTTATACATACCAGCACATCAGAGCTGCAGGCTGCGATAGACACATGTTGCTACACTTCGCATCATATAGATAATCTCGGATGTGGTAGCTGTGCGAATAAAACCTTACCTGGTGCTCTCGTAGCTGGGAAGAGAATCAGTAAAGATGCGTCAAGATCTACAGCGATGATACCAGCGGGAGCGTGGTCAGACAGCGCAAGTAGTACGCGCATTGATACATAGTGTAGTCACGTGACACATGTCATTAAGTTCCAGATACACTGGCCGACTGCACCGAGCGTACGTAATTCTTTGCAAGAGGGCCATGCTGACGATTGCAGTTGGTTGGATATTACAGAGAAGAACTCAATACATCATAGATAGATAGTTGGAAGCGATGACAGCTGCAAACAACATCCCCACACAATAACTGTCATTGGGGTAATAATGTTACGCCGCCCTATTGAATAAAATCAAAAGATCTCTGATCAACAGTTTGCACATTTAAGTGACTGGTGACTGGTTACTCAGCATTGGCCGTTTTTGCATGCTTTGATCAGTCGGCTAATCCAGTTACTTTTTGGGGGGACGTTTTCCCCATCCCCTGACAAGGAATACTAACAGAGCGTTGCGGTTGGTCACCTGAACTCTTGGGAAAGCAGGGCAAATACTATTAATTGGACGCTTTCGTCCTATGATATGTTATACTTATAAATTCTGAAATTCTAAGTATGAAGCTTTCCATTTCAATCACCGCGCTTTTTGCGGAGGACGGCAGTCACCTGAACACGCGGAACCATTTCGTCCGCAGCCTCGCAAGAAACTAAAAGAAGCTTTATTTCAGCCTCGCCATCTGACGACCCTAAGTATGCCCCTCATGTTAATAACCATGGTATTTTTAAGTATAACCGCAGCGTGACCTATATATCGCCAACGAGAACCCCAATCAATAGTGGAAAATTCCTCTCGATTGTTTTGGTCTTACTCTGGACAGTGGTGTATAACATTCCGCCAGCTATGCTGTGTTCAATGCTGAGATGGCTTATGAAGATATTTATAGTCACTATAGCCTCATTTCAGTCATAATCACGATTCCTACGACAATGGATGCAGCTATAATAATACATACCTCATGATGAAGACATGTTTGGGTTCCATTGTCGCAGATGGCTGGCTGAATGCTGTTTACCGTGACGGCTTGGTGCGAGCCTTCCATTTTTCTTCGGTAGGATCAGGTATATTCAGCAATTCTGGCTTGGTATTGCAGGAGGGTTGTGGGTGACATTGGAGATTGTACACAGCATCACCAGTGTCACCGTACAGTATTTCGACCCCATACCAGCCCATTCAACCGTGCACCCCCACCTCCGGTGTCACAAATAATTACCATGGCCACAACTGTGACACAACGGCTCATAATTACCATGGCCACAACTGTGACACAACGGCTCATAATTACCATGGCCACAACTGTGACACAACTGCTCACAATTACCGGAGGGTGGCTACAACAGTAGTCAACATAACTTTGGAAAAGTTTAAACCACGTTTGTTACATCAATTCACCACACAAAGTAATACAACGTTTGTCTGAAATGTTTATTATCCTTTATATCGTTTCACAATAGCATATTCCCGAGTAATGTAATACAGTGTTATCCCCAGCATACCAAATGGTCAAATAAAATGTGGTTGTGGAGGATGGGACGGGGCTAGAGCAGAACATTAACATGCGCCTTCACTGCTGAACGGAAATATTACAGTAACCGCTTTCACCGACCGACCTTGAACCGCAGGGGTCGGTGCATCAAAACCACAATGCGCATGCGTCGATTGTTGACATGGCCTTAAAAGCGGGTCACATGCTCGCGTCTTCACGGATCCAAATATACTATCCGCAATACGCGAGGGCGCACATGTTTGTGAATGAGAGCTGAAGCCGCTTTTAATCAAACGCATTTACAAAACGTTTGACTTTAAACGATAAAAGGCAGGCATGCTCTCAAGTAGTGGTGGGTGTAGAAAATCTGACAAGTCTGGGTAATGGCAAGCTTCAGCATGAAATCCCAAACATCGCGCGTAGCGCAGTGCGGGCTTGGGTAAACAAATAAGAAGGTGATTTCGAATTCACGCTGCCTCCTCTCTATTGAGTCTGCGCTATACATCACCATGCCATTGAGCCATACGTCATACTCAATAAATACGCTAAACAAGGCACGAGCCAACTTTTAAAATATTTATCATGAAGGAATAAGCAAAGAGTTTATAGCGCCACCTTACGATTGATTGTATTTTTAGTAGGGAAGCGATCACCGCAGAGCCACTCGAAGTGAGCCCGCTTAGCGTAGCTATAAAGTCTTTGGAATAGGCTCGATGAGTAGGGTTGCGTTATGATCATATATCGTAGGCGCCATCTACTTAACGGTCGTTATAACGGCTTCCATTGACGATATATGTGGCAAACATGCAACAGGCATCCTCGATTGATAGATTGCGAAAGCGATAGACAGCCACGCTAAGAAGCTGATAGTTAAAAACAAAGTCTGCGTAAAGATTTCAAACAATGAAAAACAATATTGTGTTTATCGTACTTCAACCACAAAGTTATCTTGTAGACACATAATCCACGCCTAGTAAACAGCTGGTAAACTACAATGTTATTTATTTAATGTATCGACTCTTTACCTATCGCATACAGACCATGTGTCATAATAATATGCTGTTGCGATGTGTATCGTATACTTGTACATTTATGTGATTCAACTGTTAACAACCTGGTGATGGGTGATGGGTTAAATTGAAAGCTGGGTACTATTTTCTCGATAAAGGTGATTCTGTTCGTTATTATAAGCTTATAAATGAAAGACCGCCTTATTATCATGACATGGTTGACGACTTGCAGTGCTGCCCGGTACATCATATTGTGCCAGGAACATTCTACATACAGATGCAAATAGACTAGCCTTTTGTGTCAATTAGGACGATCAACATAGTGCTCTCTTGATGTCTTAATGTAACTGAACAATGGAATGAAGTCATGTTCGCTCTTATCATTTGCCCTGATACGGTTGGTGCGGGAAAAATAAGAAGGAGGACGCAAGCAACTGGATTATTGCAATAGTTGTCTGTTAAATCCAAATATAAATGCCCGCGTAGTTATAGCTGCTTCCAGTGACCAGTGTTGACATGCTTGCGCTGATGGTGATATCAAGTAAGTTGGCAAAAATATCAATATACACATCGCCGCATGAATAAGAGACTTTCATTGGTCCTGGCACCACAATCGATCAGTGGTATTCACTATGATAAAATCGTAACGCATGTGACGTTTACTGTATACAAGGGATTAATTTGCCTCTCATTGATATCCGCAAAAAAATAAGAGTCGATTTGTCGTTCGTCACATTCAGCTGTTCAAACTGCTCCTTAGTGATGTGCTGTAAGAAAAACCTGGCAATGGCATGATATCTCATATAATACAAGGGATGTTGATGTTAGCATTCGTGAAAACAAGGGATGAAGTATTGCATCACAGACCGACGTTAAGATACCCGAACGAAGGCATCAATTCATGAAGTATGGATCAAGCTTGTGGGTTTTCTATGTCAGAGGAAATTAATGGTTGATACTAGCTTTCGGGCAAAACGCTTTACTGCTTTGAGTTTATCCGATTCGTCTATCTTGATGAGGCTTCTATATCAGTACTTTGGCCTTTATCGTGATATCAACGTTGCTGCAAACATATCTTAACAAGGGCCTGCCCAAAATCCTTTAGTTAATTATTTCACAGAACAGAGCAGACTTGGATGTTTATGTAGTGGATACAACTAATTCGTCATGTCAGATGTACAGTCAGCAAAAACGGCAATGAGTATGCATGGTTTGCTGTTGTATTGCCCTGAACTGAATTATCTACGCCACATCATGTTGACATCTCTACACTTATTATTCTGCATGCAATCATTTTAATATCCTACAGCCAATAATGTGAACGCTTAGTCTCAATGCTTTAATCAACCGTTGAATAAAAAGACACTAGTTTTTATAATAAGCTTAACATATGGAAATATCATTTAACATCGGCAAAATCGCTGATTGAAATATACACTGCTAACATACAAAAGCGGAATGTATGCGATTCTTACACAGTGCTCATGGAAGCACCATATGATCTACTTGGCGAATTCTACCCACAGTGAATATTTTCATATCTAATCTAAAAGTAAGCCTCACCTAAAATTACCGTAAATGCAATCTGATTTTCTGCTAACCCGTTCTTGCTATTATAAACATACCCAAGTGGTAAGGAACCGGAATATCGTGTAACTACCTTTGCGTGCTCTATCATCAAACACTGATTAATGTGGTTGGATCATCTCTTTTGCTAGCTTGGTTAGCTTGGATGACCGATATCAACAACTCGGACTTTGGCAATTATCTGTGTCATGGGGTGGTAATTTATTTTCTCTTTGATGTTGTTTGATAGCTCCCGGATGACCTAGGTGATGAATCATCCTTTGCTTATCAACTCATGTAAGCATTTTATCAATTTATGATGTGGTCACCGAATCATTTACTGTCATTCATGTTCTAATATTCATGGAATATGCATATCTGAATATTAAGGTGAGCCACCGTAATCCCATTGATCAATTACAAAAGCATCATCTCTTCACTTATTAATGTGATAAACATTTTGCAAGCTAACATTTCCGACGCATCATTGGGCTGGGAGGGACACGGTTACAAAAGTATTACAGGTATGCCTCAGAGTTTTATGGCAAAGAATTTGTGAGGGATTAAGAATATTTACCTTTACCATTTTATACAGTTGCACGATGGTTGTTCTATACATCGCTGTACAATGATTGTCAATGGCGCTTACAGATATATACTTCTACCTTTTTTCCTGTACATCAAATGGTTTTACTAGCGTCTGATCAAAACGCTACCAGTAACATCAGCATTCCTTATAAATAAATCTATCAGGTGTTGTGGTGTTATTTGTGTTGAGTAGTTTTGTTCAAGCTGCAATCATACAAAATGCTTGATGGTAGGAAATAACATGAATTATCGATAAGATTCATTTGCTTTGTTACCCCTTTGAATTCGTGAACAAGCCCCGAGTGCTTCTCAATCTTAGTATTAAGCCACCGCTTCCACAGGTCCCAAATGAACTTCAACGAGTTTCCACGTGCTTAGATGTGATGATATTCTTGCTGTGTGCGACTAGTCGACTCACGCGTGGTGATTCTTTTGGATGGTGCTAGTAAATCCAAACTAAGCCGATTGGCGCACTTCTAATTGATCCTAACATAATCAATACCTACAAGTTGGCCACAGTGGTGTAGGGTTAAAATAACTACGAACTTTCTATGACTTTAGCTATTGAGTAAAACTTCCGTGAATTTGCTTGACATTAATGGGGTCATCTGGTAGTTTAGTCATGTATTGAACAGTCTATGTAACTAATGTTGGCTGAATTTAGTAGGAAGGCTTGGGTGGGGGTAGGTGGTAGGTCCTTTCTGCATCAACATGTATCTGAAACAACTAGAGATAAAATCATTTCAAACATGCCATTAATGAATCGCCGTAGTATTAAAAAACTTTGATGGCTGGATATTGAAGTCAATGATGTCATCAACAGAACAAAAAATACAATAACGATAGTTTGAGACAAAAATACATAATGAAAAATTTACACTTACACCGGTTAATGGTGTCGATGAGGAAGAATTTAAACATGTGCCTCTCTGACAGGACAAAGTGTTAAAATTGAATTAAACCCGAACATGGCACCTAGCCAGGCCAAACTCTACGCATGGGTTCTGCAGAAACTATGAATTATATTTAGCCCTTCAATCGAGGAAGGGATTGTTCCAGATGACATAAATATAATAACTAACGCTGCGACAATGTTCACAAACGTCAATCTTCATCAGCCAGCAAATTACCTGCCGACCAGCTCTACATGCACAGTAAGCAAAACACTTATAAAAGACAAACTGACGGAATACTAATTTAAATATAACTTATCACCAAATGTTTGCGTTGCAACACCAACCTTGCCAATTGTTGAAATTCTTTGATGCCGTTTCTTAATTTTGATAAGCAAATGTGCTCGTACATAGTACAATAATGTATACAGAACAATCAAGTCTACTCCAGTTTATGTGTCAGAGGAAAGGGAGGAAGTATATCAAATCGATTAGAGATGCTTTGCAGTAGCTGTAGAGGCAAACAGAGTTATCCAATGATATTATTATCAAATTATAAAAAATACTTGTTAGACTGCATCTACAATATACAATTCCGATGTGGCTGCCATGCCTTCATTTGGTGCAGACATATTGGGAAGGCTTGAAAGGCCTAGTTACCTAGTCTGATTTAAGTTATGGACAAAGATATCATTTGGACTGATATATCATAAAACAAGACGCCTCAATAGGAATCTCAATTAGGCTTACAAAAGCATTAGACTGGTGTTTCTTTGTTTTTTCCACTTACAAAAAGGGTTTGGACAGTACTTAGAAGAAATGGCTTCTCCCATCGAATGATGATGTCACCCAATGGTGCAATTTACAAGCCAAAATAGTTACTGCCAGTCCACTCGTTAAAAACCGACTCGATGAGTTATTCAAGGACAAAAATGTATTAACACAACCATACTCTATGGCATTAATGTACAGACTGTGGTTCAATATTGATTACAAATAAGACAACGAATATGGACCGGATGGCATTAAGCTTTTGGAAAACCCTTCACTTTACGGTCTGGTTAGTAATGACTTACTCAATTGGCAAATAGAGTATTTTCCCTGCTCACATATGATCACACAAAGTAGGCCTTTCTACCTCTATCAGCCTTATTCTTGTACAAACGCATGCGCATACAGCTATTAGTATTACATAATATCCTACATTGATTGATTATCCTAATTTTTAAAAAGTTCTATTTGTAATGGTTAATAACCAGTTGGTCCCACTTTGGATCGGTTGTTCAATTGAATCGCCTCACTTGGAAGTCTGAACTTCAGGCCATGGATCATTTATCGCTTGGTTAGCAGCATTCGTCCTTGTTTATATTGAAAGGGAAAATAATAATTATAAACAAATACTACGCTAACTTCTCTACTCATTCTGTATAATACCTGTTACCTGCGCAATATTAGCAGGCGGTCACAAATAAACAATTGGGGATTTGCGATAGCATACACTCAGACTCATAACTTATTGGACTTCTCACCATAATTCAGGTGATTCCGACGAATCACCACCAACACCATCAAAAAGACACGGAATAATGGTGTTGATGGCTGTCAGTGACATCTGAATATCGATTGTCCGTATGTGTACATGTGTGTATGTGTGTGGGGAGGTGAGTGTGGGTGAGTGTGAGCAACAACTATATTCTAGTGGGAGAAACAAACATTTTATAAGCACTCGACGGAAAGAAATCTTTAACCTTTGTATATAAAGACATGCAACGTTCTCGCGGGACACGAATGCTCGGTTAATTTTCACTTACACGATGAATAAGTAGGATTGGTATTGTGCCGGGGTATTAGTACAGCTGCGTTTGTCACTGATTGCACCTGCTGTAACTTGGAGGAAATCGAAAGGACTCATGACAATGATTTTATTCAGCTCACGGCGTGTTGGCGTTTGGTTATCACGCAGAACAAATCAATCCAACTTGACAGAGCTAATCCTATTAGTCGTCTGTCCCTCTCGTCCCTCTTTACTTGCTGCTATTAGATATAATGATGATGTATTGGTTTTGTGATGTTATCAAATATGCGCTGCTATTCTTTACCCCAAGTGGGATGTTAAATCAGTCCACGGATGGACCATTAAGCACCTTTCCCTCATGTAATGCTATTGCTTTTTCATCCATCCTTATCAATTTTGATTGAATAGTACGATAAAATACTTTGGCGTTCGCCTTTCAAGTAGTCCCTTGGAGGACCGCTTACTATCAGAGTCATCCCTAAAAAGCAGCAAGCGCACTTTCCTGAACGAGCTATTTTCTTGGCAGTCGGTCATATGAATCTAACATAATATGTGACCCACTCGGCAATACACAAAAGCAAGCATTAGCATGAAAACTTGATTAGGCAGCTGCATAAGCTGATAACAAACTTCAAACATGTAAAAACTTGATTGCGACACAGAAGGACTGCTAGATATAAACATTAAGTTGAGTTAAGTTGAGTTGCTTTCGTAATCACAATACATCCAGCTGTTAAGCGGCATTGTGATAAGGGTCATATTTTTATACCAAGACAAACATTCATTAGCTGCTTAATTTGACGCTAACGTCGATGTAGTATGTGATTTTCGTATATTACTCGAAATATCGATATTGCCAGCTACCAAACACTCAGCCAGTTGGGTTTAGTTTAAAGCCTCTATGCTTACTTACTGCAACAATTGTTTCCAAGTCCAATTTCGCAAGATTTACCAAGTAACGTTCCCCCTGGTATTTGATAAGTTCGCACAATGAAATTGACTCCTAGTGTTAACGATATGGCTTATTTACAGCAGAATAGTCATACAAAATACAGATACTCTAAGAGTGATCCCTCGTTTTGTCGTGACATCTTCTGAACGTCTAGTATAATAGCCCATGTAATCAACTGTCTATGTAGGTCGTCTCTCAATCAATTGTGTAGTATAAGCTAAGAACGTTGATCGCAGCGATGTTGAATCAACAATCTCTCGTGCGTGGGGTATCGCCACCTGGAAGTGGTAAAACCGATGACTCACTTACAATGGTTCTTTAATATTGTTGCAATTCAACTGTTTAGTGCTGAATGGTTTGTACCTCCAGGTTCTTTTCTTTGTTCTAAAAATGTTACAGTTAGCGTATGCAAACTTAAACATGATTTCCTTCCCATAGGACGGCAAGGCCTATCTAACAGGTGGCACCTAACTTTAAAACACAACACCCGCGATCCGTCATCCGTATTTTGACTTCGCAATGAGCTGACATTCCCTAGGGATACATCTTCTACAGTTGTTGCTAATATACTGTTGTGTTTGGTAATTCTACAGTTTCATTGTGTGGAATTGCATGCAAAATGATTATAATTAGTCTATAGAGAGTAAATGGGATGAATTATAAATTACACAAGTTGGCTTTATAACCTTGCTTGCTGTACCCACAACAAGCACTGGTATTCTATGCGCGAACCATGAGGTTATTGTGCTCTGATGCAGCAGCCGTTGAAATGATTATCCTGTCCTTTCCCACAAATTGATATGGAACAAACCACAGCTACTTGCATTCTCTATGTAATACGAAATATATTCAAATACAAATGGGAAAAATGGCCATTTTATATTCCGCGTGGTTTTGTCATGTGGTTGTTGTGGTGTTTGTGTATGCTAAATGCAACACAACAATAAATTCGTTTTTCCAGCGGATGAATTACACTCGCTCATACAACAAACTGATTATTTGTTCATGTTTTTATTATCCAATTTCGACATTCAGGAAAACAAACCAGCATTTAATATTGCTACATACTGCTATCTTGCTACTTTGATGTAAAATACACGTTAATATAGTAATTCTAAGTATTGTCAAAGTAGGTAAGGCATATACAAGAGTTACCGTTACATATTTCTTCATCCACTTAAACAACTGCTTAAGAATGCCTAAAGATGCTGTGGTGCTATTTCATCTAATAAACACTTATCACTGCCTAACAGCACTCTCGTTACAAGGCCTGCCGGCACTGTCTGCCTTGCTTGTTATGTCAATCGTAATTGTCTGCTATTGAATACCTGCGAAATATACTGTCTTGGTTATTATAATAATTCAAATTGGCCTTTTAGGCGACTTTAAATGTATCCACACATGAATACTCTATAAGACAAAAACATGCATTTACAATAGCTCGGTACAATACTACTACAAATGAATAGTCCAGTGTGTGTGTGTGTGTGTGTGTGTGTGTGTGTGTGTGTGTGTGTGTGTGTGTGTGTGTGTGTGTGTGTGTGTGTGTGTGTGTGTGTGTGTGTGTGTGTGTGTGTGTGTGTGTGTGTGTGTGTGTGTGTGTGTGTGTGTGTGTGTGTGTGTGTGTGTGTGTGTGTGTGTGTGTGTGTGTGTGTGTGTGTGTGTGTGTGTGTGTGTGTGTGTGTGTGTGTGTGTTTGGACATTTTTGTTTCTCACCACTGGTAACTTCTACAGGTATGCTGTTATTTTGCTGAAATTGATTGAATGATTGGATATATTTAAATGGTGGCGTTTGTTCAATTCGAGGACAGTCATCGTTTCAATGTAACCAAGGTGAATAGAAATATGTGTCATGGAATATAAAAACGAATATCATTCATTTATCAACCGTTGGCAGGATTTCATTCTTGTTCCCTTTTTATCTCTTTCTCGGTCTTAATAATTCACATATACATTTAATGTGGTTATAATTAAGAATCAAGCCACTCCCGGTAAAGCATTTGCCGATCACGAATTGAACTAAACTTCTTCCAGTGAATCTACTACATCCAAACAACCAAAGAATCTAACGTTTGGTCGGATGTCTCAAGGTGGTGTGTTAGTCATTGAGATAACGTTCGAGCGGCAGTATTTCTCACGCGCATACTTTCCTCCGTTTTGTACCACCGCGTGATTTCAATCAACGATGGACAATGCTCTCTATCTTTTCATTAACCATGAGGTTATTTCACTTTGTTGCAACAGCCTGTAAAATCATAATTCAGCCTTATCACACATATGAATAAAGACTGATTGTTGCACCAGCATACTAACTTCGACTCACGCAAGCTTATCAAAGACAAGCAAAAACAGTGCTGATGTTTGGGAGACCAGGTCAAGTTATGCATGTTTTTGCTGCACCCCTGAGTGCATGAAGGGGCTGTTTCATCTTTGAAGAGCAGATTCAGAGTGGGCCATTAAACATTCATAAAGGGGTAACAACATCGCGTAATGATGAATCTGGAAACACACAGATTTGATATATGCAAGAATAGGCCTGTCTGTGTTTCTATATCGTGCTATCATTATCATTGATTGTTGTAGCTGATTCATCCACTTTTGTTGATTTATTCCTTTTCCTACTTACATATGAACACACAAACTTGTCAAAAACTGGTACAATTCATTAAACCTCAAACAAAAATGTCGTTACCAATATACATTATACCCTCTTCGTGCTTTCCATTATTGCTCCATTCAGCATTATCTTTAGGAAACATAACCAGTCTTGTCACAGATGTTACTATTTTCGGAAAGGAATATAAATTGCTGTCACCCTCCAACAAATTATTACAGCATATACCAATGTTCTGATGAAATCATGCAAGAAAGCTGGTTTGTGCTGATTATCGATACTTCTCATATGTTGGAGAATAATCCTCCAACTCGACAGTAAGCATATGTGCTCTACTGCATACCAGTTCCCCGACAGTGATCGTAGACTCTGTAATTAGGATGGCAAAATCATGTATCATATTGGCATATCCATTCCTCGATTAAAACGCAGGCTTATTGCATCAATAGACACTGAGCACACTTTTGGCACAGTTTAGTTATACAGGCCCATCACCCCTATTTTTCAGAGATTGACAAAACAGTTAACGTCCATCATAAAAACGAACGCCTATTGATTTGTGTCAACGTCAAAAAGTTCTAGAAGGATCTTACAAACAAGCTAGCAATTATAGTTTTAGCAGTCATTACCAACTTTAATGAGCCGTTTTTGTTTTTCTAGACAGTCAATGATATGAATATCATTATCACAAATGAGTCATTCGGCTCATTGTCGACTCGCTTTGCTACTCTGCGTTTAAACATCGTGAAAATAGTAGCAGCTGATGGGTAATATGCATTCACAATATATATTTATGCGTACTTTAATCAACAGATTGTCAGTAAGTGCGCTAAAGAAACATAATGTAATTATACTGATAATTAAAATTTGATGGGCCCACGTGATCGATCGATTTTATTCAATTTACAATTGTCTGCATGGTATGTTGCTGTAACTTCAAACCGGACCCATAATTGTCAGTTTAAGAAATATTGTTGACGGCTATAGCCAGCAGCTGTTCTATATTCCCGGTTTCATAACAAAAATCGTCCTCCTAAGAATTCACCCTGACAAACCACCAACCTGTGTTGTTTTTCTAAATAATTCCCACGGACGTGACATATGTATTGTTTTCATTAATGTGAGTAGATGGGCATGGGTCTTAATCATGCAACTGGGTATTTTGTGATCCGATGGCATTCAATAAATATATATGAGGGATCCAGACAAAATAACCAACCAGTAACTAGAGGAGCAGGCATTGATGACAGTTAGCTCATATATTCATTATATGGACACTATGAGAAACTTCCAAAGCATCCGTCAAACTAGGTAAGTTAAATAAGGTAAGGTTAGATATTATTTGTGGAGGGATGGAAAGAGTTGAAGACAAGATAATTATCATCTTTTATATAAATTATAAATGAAAAACATGCGAAACGAAAGAAATGATTAGCAGTTAGTATAATATTGGCCTGGCTGACAGGACGGCAGATTAGTCGGAAAGAATATCCCAGAAAACGCATCTCAGATGTCATACCTCTATATAATATTCTGGAGTGGGGAAATCTCAGTCAGTGCACGCATTTATAACTCTTATTACATTCTTATCATTTTCGTTATGTATGTTGAAGGGGCCATGAAAGAGCGGATGTCGACAAAACCCTGATGTGACTAGCCTAGTGAAGTACGGCCTCCGCACACAGTATGCATAATGTACCAAGAAACTTTGGCTAACTAACCAGTCATTAGATTAGGCAAGTTGAATGAAAGTCCTCCACATTATAATCTGAAAAGGTAAATTTTTAGCTAATAACCTGTGTGCTTTATGCTTTGTATGCAGTATTTTGGATTAATATTTTTCATTTTAAATCCTCCGTCAGTGACAGATACGCCATCGCCAATGGCATATCTGCGATGTATTGTGATGTTTAAAAGGATAAACGTTATGTGTGGTTTTGACCATTCTATTTGACGCTGCTGTTAAGATCACTTTTAAAACGTGCAACTTGTTTGTACACTCGGGACTGACGGCAAAACGGACGTTTTGTGTTGATGTTGATGTTAAGGAATTTGGACATTTTCTTTTATATAGGATAGACTGCGAACAACATTCAAATAAATTTACCCAACTGACTTTAGCACTTGATGCTTGCTCAAAATACCGCCATCGTAATCGATGACCGACCTCTCCACGTGTGAATAGCCCACAAAGATCATATTTTGAATAGTACCATCTGTGCTACTGGATGGGGTGTGAATTTTGAATGCATTCATCCTTGAATCAAATGTAGTTCCCCATAGTATGAATTCGAATAATTCATTGCCAATACGTGTTTTATGCCGTTGCGTTTTGGTTCGTAAGGTTGCGCTTCATTCGTTTGTTGGTGTTTAACTTCTTTGACTGGCGGTGTGGGGGGGGACAATAGCATAGCGACATCGATCCCAGCATTCCTTGTCGAGCTAATCAAACCGTTGTGCAGTGGCCAGTTTCGTCCCGTGACTATTACACTTTTGCTGGCATATTACTTGTTTTCCTCGCCAAGGAAAGCTGTACACTGCGGATGAAAGTATTATCTCAATTGGATGCTTGATGTTCAATAACAATCTAACTTACCATTCTATTTTTTATTATTTGAGTACATTTGCTACTGTATCGTTTGCCTATTCATTTGCCTCTCTGCTAAAATTGGTGCTTTGTTGATGTGCCCACAATGCTGCTTAGTATATTGAAAGTCTAACACACATTCTAGAGCAAAGGAATTCTGTGAGCATCCATCGTGAACACTAGAATACTATGCACTATCACTGTCAAAATGTTGTGGGTTAAATCCCCTGGGTAAGTTTGAAAGGATGGAGCCAAATGAAGGCTAGCGTTCTCAGGTGAAATATTACATTTCCTTATCCTCAATACAACCCTCAGATTTTTGACCCCTCTAAAGAGCCGTTGGTGATGGTTTGATGACAAAAAACTGAAAACTTACAAGTCATACAACGTAGCAATCAAAACTACTTGCAGTCATTTGGGGCGGCCCTGCTCTATTCATCAGCTACCATGGCTAGTTGCGATTAGGCTGGTGGAGTGATAATATGGAGAAGGCCGTTTCTTGTCTAAGCCTGCTATTTTTACCGCGCTGGTCGTTATGATAATATTGATTAAATGGCTTTAACGTTGCTTCAGGATTCTATCTTTTAAGCCAACCATATACGGGTTGAATTTCCCATCCATCGCATTCATCTGTTGAAATTATGGCCCATCGAGATGAGGCCATATTACCTTGATCTATGAATGAAAGCCACCACTACCAGGCTTTCTTCGAGCTTGGGTGTATTTGATTGGTCTGTTGCCTCAGCTGATAACAACTTCAAAAAGTATATTACGACAGAAGAAGTGATAGATGTACACATCTTTTTGCAAAACGACGACTGCGTTAGAGTACTTTAAGCGGAATAATCATTCAGGGGTGAAGAGTCACAAAACAAGAGACGTTTAGCTGGAGGGCCGCATATTTCTGTGTCAGGACATAATTCATTGACACCTCCCTCGGGCATTGTCTTTGATGTCGTGTGTTTTCCTTCGCATTGCCCGATATTTTGCTGTTGCCTGCTTCTCAGCATTCAGCCAGATGGGTTTTGCTTAAATATTGATATCAGTCATACTTTCACACAAATTTAGCTTGTAACGTTCCAATAGTATTCGTTACAGCGTGCTATATTATCAACACAAATTATGGCTTTAAGCGGCAGTGCCATCTGTCTGATGCGAAGCTGTCATACATTCAAAGAATGTCACGGTGTAGCATAGACATATTACAATCAATCCAATGGTGGTTTGCAACAGTTTCCGAATCTCATTCTCAATTGTGACAAATACAAGCGGGATTTTATAGCACGCATTCAATGAACCTCTAACTCGGTAATATTAAAGTGATTGATATTCAACTTTCGTAGTGACATTCATTTACAGCGATCCTGTGAGATTGTGCCACTATGATGAGCAATATATCTTTAGGTAGCATTGGCAGCTGGTTAGGGTAATTCATTGATCATTGATTTAAGAAAGCTGTTTTGAACCGAGTATAACATTTTAAGAGACTTATCACCTATACATGTGGGGCTTAGTTTGGTTTTAGAGTTACCGCTTTTGAACATGTACTCTAATAATCTCTTAGGGTGGTTGTTGTTGTTATTGTTGTTGTTGTTGTTTTTGTTACGCAACAAAGCATCAATTCATCCTGAAACATATCGTTCTGCATTCTTAGATGGTGCGTCGGGATGGGGTGCTGAATATAGACAATTCAGGTGTTCATGGCTAAGGTGTCATGCGTGTTATGAATCTGTAACACCATAGTGTTGTTTGCCTGTCATGTCGCAGGTGCTGCTTAATAAACAAATGAATCAGGCAGCTGCTAACGGGAATGGTCAAGAGGTTTAAAAACAGCTTATCAATTATTTGGTTGTATCAGCAATCTCTACTGGTATGTATCTGACAGCAGGTGCATGAATATTGCATTGGTAGGAAATAATCACGTTGTGTTTGATGAGTAATGTTTTTTGTTTTAATTCAAGATATTGTAGACGTTGTGATGCTTCATCTATAATGCAGCTATTGATAAAAACATAATAATCTGCTTTTAGAGTTATTTTATTTGAAGGCGTCTTCATCCTTTGACAATGACATCTGGGTATCTAGCCATATCCACCTACCAATATTGCTTCCAGAAAACTAACTTGCTACTTAGATGTGTGATGCAGAGCTATATTGGATTTAGATAAGAAGGATTCCAACCTGATAATATCCCGTTTTCCCCCTCTATTTTCCTTTCTTTGTTCTCTAAATATTACCTTTGTCGCACCCAAAAATGAATGAAGGAAAGACAATACCTCAAAGCAAGTCGCACACAGTACAACACAACGCACGCCATCAGTAATCTTTCTTGTGACTGAACAATGAGCTAACATTCCCCAGGATTAAATCTTGCTTATTTTTTGCCGGTACATAATGTCTGCGGTGAGAATCGCATTGGGTGGTTCTTTCAGCTGCATGGTTTGTTTTTGCATTCAGCATGCTCTTTTGAGAGGACATGGCATGAATTATAAATCAGGCACGTTGTTTGTATTACTTCGCGTGTTATATACATACCACGTACTGGTACTCCATCTTAGTTTGAACCATGAGGTTAATAAACGCAGCATCAGCAGCAGTAGCAGTGGGACTATTTGTTTATATATATTTGTAATGAATTAATCATATTGCCTCGTGAGCACTTACAAGATTGTTATGAAATCCTGTCTTAACTTCGCTTCTCAGGAACCTGCTTGTATTGCTTGTTAAACAAAAACAACAAGTGACGCCAATATTGTTGTTTTTGCTCTGTAGCATTCATTTCCAGTCAGTGGCCATTAACAGCATAAGGCGCATACTATACTTGTGATCAGAAATGTTTTCGTCATCATATCGTGTCATCATAATGTTTGATTAGCAATGTGCTCCGGCTCATTTTTCATGCTTGTGTCTGAAGGCACAAAAAGTTATCAAGTACTCAAAGCGCATAACAACTCAATAGGAAACCGATGTTGTTAATATATATATTGACGACTTTTTTTGATTTTCCATCTTAGCCAAGCATTACCCAGTCATGTCCCAGCTGGGAGTACCAGTATATTCTTCCATACAACACCAATAAATTTTTTCAATGATTTATTATATCTTTGTCGACATTCATGCTCTAACTTTCTGGAAACTATTCCTTATAGAAACATTCTAATTCATTTAAAACATATTTGCCAGTCAAACTATGTTATGCACGATGTTGCAAACGAGAAGAAATTTATAAGAATCTTTTGCGTTTTTTAAAAAGAATGTGACCGATTGTTGCCTAAAAGACAAAAACAGGAATGTGACTATCTTCTGGGGATAGATTTCCTGTATTTTAGTGTCACGGCCCTATTGTCCCGAGGTCTTTTTCCATCTTTAGAGACAGCGCATAAAGTTGTGTTTATGAAGTGATCCCCCACTCAACAGACCCATTTCGTTTCATACACTGTCAAGCTTGGATAACTTGGATTAGTTGTTTCGTATGCTAAATGATCCAGAAAAGAGAAATGGTATAAATTATCAATCACATTCCTTCGTTACCGCCCCTGCATGTTGCACAAGGACTGGCACTTCATCTAAACATAAACCACGAGGTTATTGCCCTCTGCAGAAAAATTCCTGGGAATTATCACCAAGTCTTGTCACACTTATGGGTAAAGCAGGACTAATGTGACACTGAGCATAGTAACTGCGGCTTATTTATGCAAGCATGTGTGCAAAACAAGGAAATACAGCGGGGATGTATGAGAGACCAGGTGGCGTTTTGCATGTCTTCACTGTTAAGGTTTAAGGCCGCCTATTAGTTGTATGGCGTTGTTATGCACATTTAAAGAGCATTTATAGAGAAACAACCTGTGTATTAGAGCACTCTCTATGCTTCCCTCTGCTAACACAAATCATTAATCTTTGCAATCATGAACCCATTCGCACGAGTTTTTTTAATAGTAACTTGTTTCTCTTATAATTGAAGTCTGTGTAGAATATCAAAGACATCAATCAAAGTTTAGTCCAATGTGTACCCGTCTTCCTTAACTCGGCACTTCAATTCGCGCAACATTTGCACCGTGTTGACAGTTTATGCGGAATGGAAAGCTCAACTGACGTAATGGGCTAATTGAATTCTCCTCAATTTAGTTGTTAACATGGTCACTTCATCAACGTTATTATTATATAGGTAGTAGTCTTATCTTGATTATTGTATCAACAGAAACATTATCATGGACACAAGTGACTGATTTGCCATCTTAATGAAGTAGTGTATAGAGCCTGTATAATCGAACGTCGCTTATCCATAAATATGCTCTATCCACAAAAGATGCCCTCGCTATTAAGTTGCCCATACATATGTTACTCATGTTTGCATTTGATATGCACATCATGCAGCTATGTATTAATCAGCATTTTGTTTCTAACATGGATGATGTCGATTTCAACACTAGCACTTTTGCATGTTAAAAAATTAAAATCTACTGAGTCATTTCATAGTAGCACGTGATAAGAATATGGAGTAAGGCCAATTCATTATGTGAAACTGAGCATTGGTCATAATCATGGAGATTAAATATATATTTTTGTATAGCATTACTAGCGACTGAAAGCAAGGGTTAAACATGAGACATTCACAGGGTAGGAAATAACATACTTAAGGAGAATGTATAGATGAGAGTCAGCACAAGCACTCTTTATATGAGCACAGGTTAGGGGTGTAAAACCAACCTACGTTATATTGAACTCTGCATCAAATAATCAAAAGGTTTTACTGAGAGCTTAGAGACGGATGTTTAGATACCGTATCATCAGAAGGGATGAATTGGCGTAGTAATGCACGTTGATAAGTACCTGGCCGAAGATGCATGCATGTTGCATTGGTGGGGACTGACCGTACCACATATATATATATATATATATATATATATATAGAGATATATATATATATATAGATATATATATATATATATATATATATATATATATATATATATATATATATATATAGAGATATATAGATATATATCTATATATATATAGATATATATATATCCTCCCTATAAAATATATATATATATGTATAAATATATATATATATATATCTCTATATATATATATATATAGATATATATATATATATATATATATATATCTATATATATATATATTATATATATATATATACAAATATACATATATATATGTATCTATATATATATATATATTGATAGATGCATATGTATATACTTATACATGTCTATATTATATGATATAATATATATATATATATATATATATATATATATATATATTTATATATATATATATATATATATATATATATATATATATATATATCTATATATATATATATATATATATATATATATATAACCTTGCCATGCAAGAAACACAAAGCCATATTTAGATTTGCTAGGCTTAGAAGGCCAACGTGGTCCATGATGCACAAGGGGCCATGTCAACGCATCACAATCATCCTCATCTATCACCATCACAATGTCATACTGCTTACAACTCTACTGCTTTACTTAATGTTCATTTGTTGCTTTGATAGTGACGCATGTACGTTTTGTGGCATAATTGAATGTATATTATGGGATTTTAATGTGAGTAGGTCATCCTATTATTCATCTTAGAAGGCCAACGTCCCTTATCCTTCCTTTCATGATGCAAATAGGGGCCTGTCAACGCATCACAAATATTCATCCTCATCTATCACCAACAATGTCATACTGCTTACAACTCTACTGCTTTACTTAATGTTCATTTGTTGCTTTGATAGTGACGCATGTACGTTTTGTGGCATAATTGAATGTATAATGGGCACGCAACCCGAGTATGTCATCCTATTATCCTCCGAATGATCTCTTTATCCCTTATCCTTCCTTTCCTTTGTTGTCAAATAAATGCCTCCGAAACACCACAAAATATTCTATACCTATGGGTAGATAAAGCATATAAGCATGCCATTTGCTTTCAAGCGCACGCAACCCGACATGCCTCTTATCCTCCGAATGATCTAAAATTCCTTGGCAATTAATCTTCCATAGTTGTTTTTGCTGATAAATTGTTGTTTCGAGAGTCGCATTGGGTAATTTCTCTCAGTTGCATGGTGTGTTTTTTGCACTAAATGCTCTCTAGAGAGGAAATGGTATGAATTCTTAATTAGACACGTTAGTTTTGTAACCACATAATCGTCTGGTATTATATGGGTAGTGATTTAACAGTCTTGCCATGAGTACGCCTGTTGAGACATAGATAGGTTGATAATCCTTATCACATGTGAGATATAAGTTTATTTCTTGGCCACGTTGCCTTCACACAAGGTGAAATCATTATTATTTGTCTTTCTCTCAAAGGAAATTGAAATTGGGCTGACACAGTGTCCAAAAACCATTTTGAAACTCTCTTTGAAACTGTCTTTTGAGAGCATGTGATGCCATATGCTTGCCATACTAACGCTCTCTTTATAGTATCGTGTATTCTATGCACTTAATTAGAGATATTAGCTAGGTATGTTTGAACACGCATAAATTAATAAAATACGGACAAGATGTGCCAAATGGCGCCAATCTTGCCATTATGGCATTCACTTCCGGTCAATGCCTTTTGAGAGCAAATGGTAACCTCTGTTTGCCATAAGAACGCCTCTCCTTAAAGTATCGTGTATTCTTTGTGCTTAATTTGAATATATTTTCTAGTTGTTTGAACGCACACCAAGAAGTCAAATACAGACATGATGCATCAATGCTTAATCAGACCCCTAGATAGTAACCATAGCATATTGAACGCTTCTCTAGCTTTCTATCTTACAATAAACAAGCAGGTCGTTGCTTCCTGCGACAACAACCATTATCTATCCCAGAAGGAGTATCCGTGAAACGGAAAACCAATTTACAAACCTAATTGAATGCTTCTGTAAATATATATGTCCTGATTGCATAATTCTTTAAAGCTGGTTTTCACAAAGCATCTACATTTAGTGTTTGTCGAGAAAGTACCAACTAGTACTTACTGTTGAATGCTGACACGTTCCCGAACACGAGCCTTTGAGTGGCGATTTTATTCATCATTTTCGTATATGCTCGACTCAATTATTTTGCATTAATTCATATAATGTTTCAGGCTAATCGACGGGAGTTGAGTAAGATGATTGAGGTCTGAGTAATACTTATTTACCTCCCATAATTTCCCGCAGATTTAAGATGTTTGCTCCATCATTTCGCTCAAACAATAGGGAAGCTATTTCTAATGGAAAATTAATAGCAATCATAAAGAATATAAAATAAAACCCCAATTTATTGTAGGCCCATTTAAAGTAAATGGCTATGATGCGATGATGAGTGATTATAATTATTTTTTTACTACAAATTATCTTGCTCAGGAGTACCCCCAATTAACGCAACCCCGCTTCGATCCTGGTGGTATTTTTATACCCCAGCAATTGCATTATAACTAGGTTTTTCTGTATATATCAGTCATGCTATATTTCGTACAATTTTCCAAACTAGAAGTTATATAGTTCAATTGTGATAACAGTTATGCCTCCACATTCTAGGGTCTATTTAAATGAGGGACAAATCAAACATCATATTGCATTCTCTTTTTCCCAATCCTCTCCTGGAAAGTTGACACCAAACGCTCTCACGTTGCTGCTTTTGATCTCAATGCAGCCATAAGATGGTTTATTGACCGTGTACGGGGAACCTAAAAAGACAATCGAACTATTTGTCTTCAGTGGGGTGGCTCCCTTTGTCAACCAGCATCTCCAACATTCATGCAAACAATCTCTGGTGTAAGTGATATCACAGTGAACGCTGTATCTGAAAACAGGTGGACCAAAATATTGATGCCAGTTATTTTCCTGTGGGGATGTATCTATTCAATGGCTCATGATGACCAGAAATGTGATTGCGTCTAGAGACTGCCACGTAGTTCGGAGCAAAACATTTTTCGAACACATTGTTAAGATGTGTACTACTACTAAAAGGTGTGAAAGTGTGATCTACTAGTTATTTTGTATAATATATTTTATCGGTTAAAATCACATCCTACCGAGATGAAGCCAAAAACTATAATTACGTGGGTCTGTGAATCAAACCTTGCATTACGTAACGCATAAATCATATGGGACTGGATGTCCTAGCTGATAACAAACACTAGACTATTAAAATGCGGATATCAGCGACAGATAAATCTGTGGCATTTCATGACGTTCAATGACAGATCTGTGGCATTTCATGATTCAAGCTTGTTTTATTTGATTGATTATGGCAGTGTGGAAGCGGTGTGGTCCCAAAGTGTTGCTTTCAACCATTTGATCAGCAGTTCATATCACACATCCATAGAAAAATAAGGCATTTCCCACCCTCGCATGTGATGCATAATATTTGGTTATCAGCATGAACTATGACTAAATTGCCATGCTTTTAATTTTTCGATGACATCATAATGTTGCTTGTCTACCTGGTCGCAGGTGCTGCTAAATAGGCAAACCAACGGGATATCTGCTTAAGGAAATAATCTACAGGCTTTATCGATGAACTGATAAGCGTTACAAAACCATATGAACTCGGCATTGCTGTAACAGTTCTTGTTTATATGTTGCTGGCCGCATGTGCAGACATATTGCAATTGCAGGATATGAACATACTTTTTGCGAGTATATTTGTATAATGCCATCAAAATAATATGCGTCATTTTTCAATAATTCTAAAAAAATTTGAATACTACATAATAATTATCCCGTCTAGGTTATGAGTCAACCATCTAGCGTGAGTGAGACGTACTTGCTCAGGCTTAATGCTACTTGGTTGTGTAGGTGTATAAGTGATCGCATCGTGTGTTTATGTCACCAGCCGACGAAGGTGCATGCAAAATTGTTGTGTTGATTCAGCCATGAAGATCACTCAATGCAACGCAACAATACACTAACAATCCTGAATGTCGTTGGCACCCTGCTCTTCGCTCTGTGTGCCCTTTCCCTCATTTCCCCCCCGGCTTTTATTTTCTTCTCCCCTCTCCTTCGTCTACTACATCCTCAGCCCTCTTTTTCTCATACTTTCCATCTGTCGAATATTTTTCATACTCCGAATTTGAACTTCCCGTCTGATATCTCTAAATCGTCTGTTTGTCTGTATCACTATTAAGCCACAATCTGTGCAACACAGAGCGGGTATTTAAGATATGAAAGCGTTATGATTACATAAATGCTAATACGATCATAATGGCACTATTCATACTTTTATAACGTTGACAGAAACATTCATTTGTAACCAAGTGTTTATTGCGAAGTATCAATGCACAAGCTCTGCTGTTTAGATCATAACGGATACGTATACCTTGTCCCGATCATTCCGGCCAGTTTGGCTTACCTGAGTTGTGTTCGGTAAGAGTCGTTCAAGTTTAACTTTTGTCAGTTATAATAGATAAAAAATGCCCTAAAAACAGAGTAGAAAAATGATCAAAACTAAGCCTTGTCACTCAAACGAGTTTCTGCTTCAATACTACCGCACGGATGGCATTCGCATATGAAGATAAAAAGAGTGGGAATGATCGATACTAATCTTGTGGTCAAAATTGTAATCTGTTTGATATCACACTGACACTGTAACCCTTAATCCATTAAAGCAAAAACAATCGTTCACGCGCTCCGAGTGACACATTCCTCGTAAGCAGTAACGGTACGTGATCTGATTCCAATTAGCCGACTGCATCTGGCTTTGCATAATCATAACGCACTGAGCGGTGTTAATATCTTATCTACGTTTACGCGTAGGGTTAAGTATATGGGTTTAGCTAAATTGCGCGTATGGTGAAGAATATGGCTATATATAGCTAAGTTTAAGATAGCTCCGGTCGAACGGTAATATTTACCGTTCTGCTTCATCATTTCCCGCGCCTCCTAGAAAACGCGTTAGGGTTAAAGTGCTGCAAAACGCATCTAAAAAATAACATATATCAAGAGCCTGTAACCAAAAAAAAGTCCTAACGCACCAAAACACTTACCCCCACTCGACGCTATTCTTCAAGAAATGCCATCGATATATCATTTCTGAAAAATCGCGATACGATGACCGCCATTTTAGAAAATATTGGGTCGCATGATTTCCCGCGATATCCCGCCGCCTCATCCGCATTACCTTAGCATTAGTCGTCGATGGGTCACGTCATTCTGAGCCGAAAAGTGATAAAATTGTCCGCATACATCATTGTATTCTAAAACTCCATCACTTGGGTATGTTTGGTGTTTGGTAGTTGTCTGAATCGATCTCAAATTTTTTACATTGCGTCGGTTCAAGAGAAAGTAAGACGTCTACTCAGACGTCTTGTAGGGCTAAGTTTAAGACCATGCTTAAGAAAGTTGGCAGTTATGTTTGCGCATATGGTTAAGGATACGGAAATAAGTTGACAATTGTGATTACTAATACGGGTAAGGCTCAGCTGACGCGTATGGTTAAGAAACGTTTTTGCATATGCTTAAGAATACGGGTAAAGCTAAGCTTACGCGCATGCTTAAAAATATGGGTATAGCGAGATTAACGCGCGAAGTTCAGTTTCTGTAATGCTAGCTCTCACGGCATTGAAAGCAAATATATACAAATCTATACAAAAACCCATGGATTACGCTGGCAATCCATTCCTCGACATCCAGATAGAATATCCCACACAACAACTCATGGAAGCACGACTGACAGACCGAAAACAGATAGAACATCCAACATAACCTCATGGAAGCATGACTGACAAACCGAAAACAGATAGAACATCCAACATAACCTCATGGAAGCATGACTGAGAAACCGAAAACAGATAGAACATCCAACATAACCTCATGGAAGCATGACTGACAAACCGAAAACAGATAGAACATCCCACACAACAACTCATGGAAGCATGACTGACAAACCGAAAACAGATAGAACATCCAACATAACCTCATGGAAGCATGACTGACAAATCGAAAACAGATAGAACATCCCACACAACAACTCGTGGAAGCACGACTGACAAACCGAAAACAGATAGAACATCCAACATAACCTCATGGAAGCATGACTGACAAATCGAAAACAGATAGAACATCCCACACAACAACTCGTGGAAGCACGACTGACAAACCGAAAACAGATAGAACATCCAACATAACCTCATGGAAGCATGACTGACAAACCGAAAACAGATAGAACATCCAACATAACCTCATGGAAGCATGACTGACAAATCGAAAACAGATAGAACATCCCACACAACAACTCATGGAAGCACGACTGACAAACCGAAAACAGATAGAACATCCAACATAACCTCATGGAAGCATGACTGACAAACCGAAAACAGATAGAACATCCAACATAATCTCATGGAAGCATGACTGACAAACCGAATCAGATAGAACATCCCACACAACAACTCATGGAAGCATGACTGACAAACCGAAAACAGATAGAACATCCAACATAACCTCATGGAAGCATGACTGACAAATTGAAAACAGATAGAACATCCCACACAACAACTCATGGAAGCACGACTGACAAACCGAAAACAGATAGAACATCCAACATAACCTCATGCAATCATGACTGACAAATCGAAAACAGATAGAACATCCCACACAACAACTCGTGGAAGCACGACTGACAAACCGAAAACAGATAGAACATCCAACACAAACCTCATGGAATCATGACTGACAAATCGAAAACAGATAGAACATCCCACACAAAAACTCGTGGAAAACGACTGACAAACCGAAAACAGATAGAACAACATAACCTCATGGAAGCATGACTGACAAACCGAAAACAGATAGAACATCCAACATAACCTCATGGAAGCATGACTGACAAATCGAAAACAGATAGAACATCCCACACAACAACTCATGGAAGCACGACTGACAAACCGAAAACAGATAGAACATCCAACATAACCTCATGGAAGCATGACTGACAAACCGAAAACAGATAGAACATCCAACATAACCTCATGGAAGCATGACTGACAAATCGAAAACAGATAGAACATCCCACACAACAACTCATGGAAGCACGACTGACAAACCGAAAACAGATAGAACATCCAACATAACCTCATGGGAGCACGACTGACAAACCGAAAACAGATAGAACATCCCACACAACAACTCGTGGAAGCACGACTGACAAACCGAAAACAGATAGAACATCCTACACAACAACTCGTGGAAGCACGATTGACAAACCGAAAACAGATAGAACATCCCACACAACAACTCGTGGAAGCAAGACTGACAAACCGAAAACAGATAGAACATCCCACACATCAACTCATGGAAGCTAGACTGACAAACCGAAAACAGATAGAACATCCAACATAACCTCATGGAAGCATGACTGACAAACCAAAAACAGATAGAACATCCCACACAACAACTCATAGAAGCACGACTGACAAACCGAAAACAGATAGAACATCCAACATAGCCTCATAGAAGCACAAATGACAAACCGAAAACAGATAGAACATCCAACATAACCTCATGGAAGCACGACTCACAAACCGAAAACAGATAGAACATCCCACACAACAACTCATGGAAGCTAGACTGACAAACCGATAACAGATAGAACATCCAACATAACCTCATGGAAGCATGACTGACAAACCAAAAACAGATAGAACATCCCACACAACAACTCATGGAAGCTAGACTGACAAACCGAAAACAGATAGAACATCCAACATAACCTCATAGAAGCACAAATGACAAACCGAAAACAGATAGAACATCCAACATAACCTCATGGAAGCATGACTGACAAACTGAAAACAGATAGAACATCCCACACAACAACTCATGGAAGCACGACTGACAAACTGAAAACAAATAGAACATCCCACACAACAACTCATGGAAGCACGACTGACAAATCGAAAACAGATAGAACATCCCACACAACACCTAATGGAAGCGCTGCTGACAAACCGAAAACAGATAAAACATCCAACATAACCTCATGGAAGCACGCTTGCAAACCGAAAACAAATAGAAATCGTATACTTGAATCCATCGGTGCTCCTGCTAAAAAAAATCACAATTGGCAGAAGCTAGTTTGGCTGAGAGAGAAAATCATTAAAACATGGCTCACAATACACAGACAAATAGAACACCCTATAAGATATCAGTGAAACATGGTTGGCCAACCAAACACACGTAGAACACCCCGACCCCACAAAATATAACTGAAACATGGCTTAAAGCAACGCAAACAGATAATGTCCAAATCCCCAACCCCTTTACATAGCAATGAAACACGGCTGACTAACTACGGTCTCCGCAGCGGACCAAACACCTACCAAATAGCGCGTCCTAACATTGATCACAAAGCCTTGGGCCACAAACCACGTTTAACATACAAACGTATCTTACTTCATTGCGAGCTTTTTGAGTCTCCAGTCTTACCATATTCATTTCCTAAACCCCCCACCACACCCCCGCCCTGCTCCTCCCCCATCTCACGACACCTGCGAAGCCAACACCTGCAGCTAGTACGCGGTGCAATGATCCATCAACCTGATCGCATCACCAGCAGTCTGTTCCGATCGATTCCTCCGCTCCCTAATCTCAGGCTAAACACATACAAGCTGATTCAAAACGAACTGCATAACTGTTTTAGCCAAGAAAAACAACTACGGGGATTAGTTGACTTGGTGAGGGGAGTAGATTTGATGGAGTGTCGCGGCTTCCTCTGTAGTAATCACTTGTGGAAATAGTTTAATCCATGACGGCGGATGACAAATCAAGATTCATTACTCAGAGAAGGAGATGTCATTTACACCTGCGGAGAATTGCAGGATTTCAACTGCGTTCTTTTGCTGTGATATCCAACAAAATAATCCATTCAAACATAGGAGTATTTGAATTTTGGATAATTTGTTCCGGTGGATCAAATTGTCAATAACACTGAGCGACTTATGAGGTTAAATTGGACAGTTTGATTCTGCGTAAGAATCTGATAGGTCGGAAATTATAAAGTGGATTAAGGGGGGATTAGCAAGTGAACTTGATAGACTTTATTATGATGTGACTCCAGGTCATTGTCCCCAACTCCTTCAGGATGAATATTTACATATCGAATGATAACAAATCAAACAGCAGCGAGACTTAGATGGCCGATTTATTTACTGTCAAAATCTAGTCAATATGATACATTCTGGTGAAAACAATTGTAGAGATTAAGTGAAAGCTGTACGGTTAGGGGCGGGGAGAATGTGGTTCTGTGTCGTCTTTTCAAAAATCATCAAAAACAGTGTTGCCTCTCCTTCTTGCAGTAACTAGGGTCGTAAAATAGTCGTAGAACGCGGATGACGTGTCCACTGCTTAGAATATATACTCTTATTGAACCAAGTTTTCAAACTAATAGGATCACACTAGCGACTTTCTTACCAGTGTTTAGAATGTGGCATCAGTTATATTTCTTCAAGCGGTCACCATCCGCGCGCCCGCTTTAATTACGGAAGCTGCCTCGGAAGTGAACATCACCGCCAAGCGACTTCATGAAGAGGTGTTCGGTGTTGCGGGCAGGTGACGCTTATTTGCACAAAGTTGTCTGCGCACGCGCCTGACACCATTCTCGATACACAACTACTCACGGAGCGGACGCCGCGCTCTCGAGTCAACGAGGACGCGAAATGGTCCTCGTAAAGCCGGCCTCTTTAAAAAGAGGATTTGCGGTAACAAATTAGCTTCCACTGATCTGTCAGTTCAAGAGCAAAGCCCTGCCATTGTACAAAGTTGACTGGTGACGGCCACCGGAATACATCTCCATGATATGTCAATATTGGTTTATCCCTTGATGTTAAGGGAACCGGCTAGCCTTCCCCTATTGCTGATTCACTTGGTCGCCGAGAGCTTCACAGTTGGCCAAGCTGAGTTTCGAAATATTACGAAAAATGTTTTATTCTTAATGTTTTTTCTTTTAATTATAATTCGCCTTTCTTGTAATTTAACTACAAAGAATAAGATATTATTGTTTTATTATGAATCTGCACCAATGTACGTTGGGTTTTTTTCCTGAGCTTACCGAAGCTGACATTTTCCTGCAAGCCCTTTTGCTCTATCAACACAGCAAGAGGTGAATGTCACATGAGACCGATTTGAAATTGCTTCTTAGTTCCGACAACAACACATCAAACAAACCTCGCCCACTTAAACATTTATGAGCCCTTTATAGAGTGGAGAAGCGGCAGTACTCTGCGGAGTACAGTCGCTGTCATTAGGTATCATGATTAGCCGTGCTAGTTACTTAACAAGACAAACTAGCCAAGCTTCCCCTGAACGCTTGCTGGGCTCACCATCCTTCAATCTCATTCAGTGGTTAGAACAAGAGCATAGCAATGATGTGCAGTGGATAACAAGGGCATGGAGAGCAGGATGGATAGTAAACCACTCCTTCTTTCACAAGAGACCGCCTCTTCTTGCTCAAGAGTGAAACTTAAACTACTCCCTCAAGTGTTTCCACGGTTACTGGACTCTTTAACGCCAGCCACTGAGCATCCTCTAAGCGCATTAACTCTCAAGGCCCAATGAAAAAAAGCTTCTGGGGATTTTTGTCAGAGGTGATAGATGGCGTATGTGCTTATATTCTCTTTAATTGCGTTTAAAAGCGCGTCCTCACGTGCTACCGAATGGTAATGTCAGGTTTTTTTCACCACATCACATAAATATTGAGCCCTTGAAGTTCAACTGGCACCATATGAAAGTGCATAATCGATTGAAGCTTATTTGGTTTCAATGTGCGTTCATGAAGTGTAATTTGAATTCATTAATTTCACTTCACTTATGATTATTACGTAATTTTAAATTCATTCGTCCCTTAGCGATGATTTCTTAGTTATTATAGATATTCTACATTACCAATGTTAAATCTCTGTATGATCCAATTATTTATTCGATGTTCAATCCGATCATTATGCTGTGCATGATCCAATCATAGATCTCAATCCGATCATTATGCTGTGCATGATCCAATCATAGATCTCAATCCGATCATTATGCTGTGCATGATCCAATCATGGATCTCAATCCGATCATTATGCTGTGCATGATCCAATCATAGATCTCAATCCGATCATTATGTGGTGCATGATCCAATCATAGATCTCAATCCGATCATTATGCTGTGCATGATCCAATCATAGATCTCAATCCGATCATTATGCTGTGCATGATCCAATCATAGATCTCAATCCGATAATTAAGCTGTGCATGACCAATAATCTCAAATATCATTGAACGATTATTCCTATACATGATTGAATCATTAATCATCCGTATGATCCAACCATCTATCCAATATATCAATGTTTTAATGGCGTATGTAAAGTGCCATTTCTTATTCGTGACAGGACGTAAATAATATATCGAATATGGCACATAGCAGTTACTATTAAACATCCGAGGCAAAAAAATCGGGAGGTGTCTGAGTGATTACCCTAGTAAATGTTGGAATTACGAATGCTTAATTTCTTAACTTTTTCACAACTTGCTTTGCATATTTTTGAACAGAAACTTTAATGGCTGTTGTCAAGGCACCGATATCGATAAATATCATGAATGCCATAAAACGGTTACAGTGAAGTCGATTTAGCAACTTTACTGCTTATAATAATTTTACGCACTTTACATTATGTATAGTTGAATTAATCTATAATCCGGTATTTAACAAAACAAGTTATGATTGTTGACCGGATCGTTGAACAAACAAGCTACGTAAAGCGAGAAACGCCATTCCCGCTGGCACAAATGCTTTATTGAAAATACTGTGGTTATCCTTGTTCTTTCCTTGACTGTCTGTGTCGGAAAAACTGCGGATATTAGAGTTTAGAGTCCGTCTTACTGGCCACTTTAGACAAACGGCATACGTCAATAGAACAATTCGTAAAACAGATCACCTGTCGATCATATATATATATATATATATATATATATATATATATATATATATATATATATATATATATATATATATATATATATATATATATATATATATATATATATATATATATATATATATATATATATATATATATATATATATATACTCTTCCGATGTTTTTGTCCACCACTATTTAGTTTACTATACAAACATGTACTTGATAACGAAAAAATGCAGTGTTACTTCACAAAATCGGACTTTTTTATACTTAATTGTTGATGACGTCATCGATGTCGTGAGTCGTACGTGAAATCGGCGTTCGTAAAACACTCGTTTAACTATAGACATATGTATTCTGTTGTGGTTTCGTTGTAGCTTCCTGTTGGAAAGCCATGAGCATGCATGAGGTCCAACCGTATGTTCCTAATATAAAGAACTTCACAAAACGAAACCATAATTAATGAAATTGCGTATATATTAAAGGCGTGGAGCAACACATGAGATCATTTGATGTGCTTTATGGTACATAGCCATACCGAATACAGATCAAGTGATCAAGGTCTATGATCTATTAACAGGCAAGCTGTTTCATAACAGAATGTTACTCTGTTGTCATTTGGAAAGCACTACTTCATTCTTCTCCGTCCATTGAATATGCTACAGCATAATGACTTCCGCTCTGTCTGTAACTATATAATCAATCTCCTTCTGATATGCTACAATTAACTGATTTTCGTTTTGTCTATACTTTATCGATCCTTATTTATTCACTCTGATGTGCAACTAAAAAATGATTTTCGTTGTGTCTATAACTTCATTGTCGACTCTTCATTACACATTTGGATATGCTACTACTAAACGGTGGTAGTTATAAATAGGGTCATCAGTTATACAGACTGCATATCCCAGCATCACGTGCAAGCGACTCGTCCATGGATAGGCGCACCAACCACAGCGCAGCCTTGTGCTTGAGGCTATGAAGTCCCTCCAAACCAGAAACCGATACATAAGTGCCTGCAAATAGTGCTCTTCTCGTCAAAGCACCCTCCATCTCTCATCAATGTTCAGGCTAAACACCGATGATTTCTCCTCAAAAAACTTCATTTACATACACTTTAACCGCTTGCATCCATCAATCGCACTTCCTAGCCTTAATCGTCATCACGTTTTTTTGTGTCAAATTAGTCATGTCGCTGAAGATGATAGTTATGAAGGACACTACTGCATTCATGTAATCCATCCGCTTAATGTTATATTTAGTAGATGTAGATCATTTGATGTCTGTGCTCTGATGCAGAGCGTTATTTCGTTCTGGTGTCAAATTGCCAATAGGGGGCGTCCATATCGGCTGTCTCACATTGGCAATTAGGCCTTCCTCAGCAGGTGTTTATGTTGATTCATGATACATTAGTGATCATATTGATGTACCAAGAAGAGTTTATAGAAGGGCAGAGAGGAGGGCGAAATTATTAAAGTGGTGGTGAAATAAATCAATAACCACCACGTCAGTTGATATGAAATGAATTAATGACCACCACGTCAGTTGATGTGAAATTAATCAATGACCACCATATCAGTGGATGTGAAATGAATCAATAACCACAACGCCAGTTGATGTGAAATGAATCAATAACCACCACGACAGTGAATGTGAAATGAATCATTAACCATCACGTCAGTTGATGTGAAATGAATCAATAACCATCACGTCAGTTGATGTGAAATGAATCAATAACCACAACGCCAGCTGATGTGAAATGAATCAATAACCACCACGTCAGTGGATGTGAAATGAATCAATAACCACCACGACAGTTGATGTAAAATAAATCAATAACCACCACGACAGTTGATGTGAAATGAATCAATAACCACCACGACAGTTGATGTGAAATGAATCAATAACCACCACGCCAGTTGATGTGAAATGAATCAATAACCACCACGTCAGTGGATGTGAAATTAATCAATAACCACCACGTCAGTTGATGTGAAATGAACCAATAACCACAACGCCAGTTGATGTGAAATGAATTAATAACCACCACGTCTGTGGATGTGAGGCGGGAAAAGTCTTGAAATCACAACTTTCATCTCGAAACTGTGAGTAATTGGAGTTTGACTGATCCCTACCACCCTCAACATTTCTCTTGCTCAAACATGTACAATAGCTTTCTTTTGCCCTCATCATTGGATCATGTTCTGCGTTTACTCAGTGATAGACGGGCTTTTGAAACAATAAGCCTTGTATTTTAAAACAGCGCTATAACTAATAATTTATGCGTCTTTTGCATTGTAAAGGAATGAGATGGAAATATGGGATTAACGATCTACATCTTATCATCAAGACAATTCAAATAGACAGAAATTTGCTGCATTTCTTCTGTTTGCAAATTATTTGTGTCAAGTGATAATTGTCTATTAAGTGATCTCTATTAAGTGAACCTTGCTACTTTTAGAAACATCATGGAATCACGAGTGACACATTATAAAATGCAAATTTATTTTACTTTGTACAAATACAGAAGTCAGGCATATGTGCCTACATAATACAGGGTAAATTTGATAAAGGGACCAGAATATATGTCATTGCGCAAGCGCATACAGGACTCTAGTAATGAATACATCTTGAATAAATAAATATATATATATATATATATATATATATATATATATATATATATATATATATATATATATATATATATATATATATATATATATATATATATATATATATATATATATATATATATATATATATATATATATATATATCGACTGCGATTATACTAGGGATATATAGGTAAGTTTGTTACATTTTGTTGAACACTTGGAATACCACAATGACTATCAAAATCGTATTGCTTCATTGTAATATTGCATCATTCCACGTAAAGAGGTGAACACAAGCTGAATTAATCATATATCGCGGCGTATCATTGATATAAACCCTCACACAAAATTTGACATTTGACTCACTTTGATTATATGTTGACAGGTTGACCGAATACAGGTGACGTCAGACTAGCGCAATAATCTCAACATAGTGCTGACGTCATAAACGTAACGCAACTCAAATTGGTTCATTCCGACATTACGTCTCTTTCTCGGTGAAAAATACCGTACTTTTAAAACGAATAAATAAATAATCTCAATATATCACACGCGCAAACGATTGACAAACCACACACGCATCTTAACATTTACTCCATATTCCCACACAAACACAACAATATTTTCATCGAATCTCCGCATCAAATATATACATCAGTTCCATCATACGACAAACATGTATTGACCCTGTTAACGTTTATATACAAGTATGGCAATGTAAGTATAGAGGCCGCACAGGGCAACTGGCTGTCGATTACACAGGATAGAAACCTCTCTCTATCTTAGTCCCCTGTTTGTTACCTCATTGAGGCTTCCATTTTGAGAGGCTTGTGACCTTGTCACGTCGCTGAATGTTATCACGTGCATGATTTCTATGACAACGATGGACTTGTTGCCATGGTTATTATACAGAATTAACTAGATTTAAACATATCGCATAGCAACCGCTCCACGGGAACGTTACCAATAGTTTTTCCAAAGAAAAGTTTTTCCAGTATTCTGGGCGAGACGGTTTTCAGTGCAGGGAGAAGGAGGATGAGTTTGCCAAAGCGGAACTTGTTGGAGGGGTACTGTTGGAAGGTATAATCCCTCAACATGAGCTGGGCTTGGTCCTGAAGTGCCTCTACCTGTCCAGGGTCACGCAACTCTTTGACTTCTGTGAAAGAGAAAGGGGTTTAGTTCGATTAGGTGTTAGAGAGTTATAAGCTGGAAGAATCCATGAAATACCTCATTTTCTTCATAATTATATTACTGTGTAAATATAGTGTTCATTTTACCTGCTTTAAACAGAGTGAGGGCCTTCAGGCATGCGCACTCGGTGGCGTCTACACGCAGAGCGTTAAACCGATTCATGACGTCACGCAGGGACCGAATCTGCCCGACGATATGCGACTCTGCTTCGCTGTGATTTCCCTCTGTGGTTATACCGTTAGCTGCCAAAAGACTGTCTGCAAACAAAAGGAACGAGCTTATTTAAACAACTTACATATAACAGTACACAAATATACCCTTTTAAGCGTCTGACATGCATTGCTAAGTTTATAAATTCTAATTGATAATTATTCATATAAAAGTGGACGGTTTCAAACTTACTTGTATCAAATGGTAGCGCCCATTGTGCTGCGCTCAGCATAAAAAGCTCGCTCCAAGATTCTTCAAGTAAGATAGCTTGATCACGGAACGGAAGTTGGAGGAAGGACGGTATATTCCGGGCCCATTTGACGCTCATAAAAAGTAGCCTGGCCGCTGTCTCGTAGACGTTCTCGCTGGGTGCCGAGCTACTGAGGCCTCCGAGGTGCATATGGTCCATGAGGTGTGCTGGGATGTTGCCCATGGCTGCTGGGTGGTGCGGGGGTGGGGCCAGTGTACCGTGACAGTTAGCGCTCAGGAAACTAGCGATGGGTCGCACCATGGCGGCTTGGGTGTAGGTGCTTGCCGGAACTGCAATCAGTTTATTAATGAGTTGAAATACGTGTTCCATACCATGGCGATAAGCCCTGTTTTTAAATACGATTATCTGCCTTGCTTAGCTTCATAATAATACCTGTCGAACCAGCATTGATTGAAACCATCACAAATGACTGATTGTTGGACATACCTTTTTGTGATTCGGTACTGTCTGACTTTCCATTATCGTTGGGATCTCGTGAATTCTCGTCTTCTCCGTCGGATTTATCCGAGACCTTGGCAGGATGAGGGGAAGTGAGTGACGTCACATGGTGGAAATGTGGTCGCTTGCTGGAGTCAGAGGTCATTTTAAGCACTCGGGCAGCGGATAAGAGGGGATTAGTGAGGCATCCGGCATCCGGTGTCATCCCCACTGGAGGACTGTATTGGTGAATCTGACCGTAGTGAAGTCTACAACGAAACACACATGGTTACAATGGATGGAAACAAGAAGTGATATTATCTTGAAAAACGTCATTTTTACTAGCGAACACCCATTTCGGGTCACTGAGAATTTCGCTGTAGAAGACATATGACTTACTTAGCAAAATCAAATATATATGCTATTTACCTAGCTCTGTCCATGAAAGCAGCGGATGTGACGTGGGCTGGCTGGATGACGTGCGTCGGTGGAATACGGTCATCACGTCCGGGTGTACGTTCGCCTGCTAGCTCTGGACTCTCTCGTTTGTACTGGTAACAGCGTGGTGCCCTCTCGTGTTGGACTGCTAAACGGAAAAAAATGCAACACACAGTCTTAAATCGATGCAGTAACAGTCATTGCAGACTGAATGTCATTTCCAAGCAGAACAACGGTTCAATCGTCATGTCATTGGGTTTTACATAAGAATGTATCATCGGTGCAAACGCATCATAAATCTCCCTTTAAATAAACCCAAGCAGTAAATAAGTCCTCATTATAGATATATTATCATGCAATAAATAAGTCCTCATTATAGATATATTATCATGCAGTAAATAAGTCCTCATTATAGATATATTATCATGCAGTGAATAAGTCCTCATTATAGATATATTATCATGCAGTGAATAAGTCCTCATTATAGATATATTATCATGCAGTAAATAAGTCCTCATTATAGATATATTATCATGCAGTGAATAAGTCCTCATTATAGATATATTATCATGCAGTGAATAAGTCCTCATTATAGATATATTATCATGCAGTAAATAAGTCCTGACTCATTATAGATATATTATCATGCAGTAATCTATTCTATATGTTCGGATATGATAGTGGAAGATCAAAACCCGCCGGTGCACCATCACGCGATGAAATACGATACGGTGAAAGATTCTGAGACGTCGAGTCAGTGTTCAGCATTATCAGTTTTTGGTTTCCTCAGAAAGGGAATCATGCATTTTCTCCCATCACCTGTTCCTTCCCACGACTTTCCCAGACAAATCCTAGTCCCAAGATCTACCTCAGTCATAAGCCACCGCGTCCTGCTGGACGCTGAGCAAGCGCGCATGCTCTTTCGTCACTTAATCCCGAGCGCAGTCGATAATTCCCGAGCACAACCGAGCTGCTCGGCAAGGGATTATCCTCAGGGCGCATTCCATCGACTAGCCTCACTTGATGAGCCTCATTTATGACCCTATGGTCTCCGCAATGGGGGGGATGTGGAGAAGTCAGGGTGGAGGATGTCAGTGGAGGGTGAGGATAGACACTTCTGTAAAGACAAATCTGAGAATGGTGCAGCTGCGAAATAAACTAGTAATGAAGCTAAGCATTGATTGGTTGAGAGGAGGCTGAGGAGTACGTTCTGCTCATAGCCGCCGGCGACGACGTGCCCGCGCGTTAATCGTGGTACGCTCGAGAGGGTGCGAAAGATATGGCCGCTCCTAACGTTCCCGTAAACATAGGAATGAACCGTCACTCAGACCTTCAACTGTGTTTTCTGTATTTCATCATTTATCAAATTTAGTTATTGCGAAATTTAAGTTCGGTCAAGCATGAGTCTGTTGGATGTTATTCTAAAAAATGAGACTAATGTGCATCGAATTAAATCTTTGCATTTCGAAACACGCCAAGCGACTCGGATCTCTAAAGCTTAAGTTATTAGAATACGACCGTATTGTAGCGAAAAACAATACAGCTCCAACGCCAAGAAACATGGATCAATGAATTTCGTCACCGTTCGAAAGTCACCCAAATAACACGATTGCATCAGCGCACTTAATGAACCAAATCAGCTGTCACGTGACCAAATATATGATCGATGACGACCGGTCGGATTTCCAGGACGTTGACAAACGTCGGAGACGCGAAATCGGATTTATCGGATGTCGAAACAGGAATCAGGGAAAGGCAGGCGGATTTATCGGACGTCGAATCAGGGATCAGGTAAAGACAAGCGGATTTATCGGACGTCGAATCAGGGATCAGGCGGATTTATCGGACGTTGAATACAATTTGGCGCAATAAATTGTCCGTCGGTCCCTGTTAATACTGTCAAATTGATTTATGACTTAAAGAAAAGTTGACGACGGGTAGTTGCTCATAACTGGTGGGGTGGGGGTGGGGGGGGGGTTGTCGTGGTCACGTGACCTGTAACGGAATATCTATATGACGTGGGATATTTCATTAATATCCATTCACCAAAAGCCAGAATCGTTTCATGATTCGATTCATTCACTGTGTTTAAATAAGTAAAGTCGCAGCGACCAGAATAAAACAGATAAGTACCGAAAAGTCAATGCCATTCAACCATAAGTGTTTTAAGGACCGTTGTGTGAACTCTGTGTGCTTTGACAATGTGTTGACCTTCCCATTAACACCTGAGACATGTCTCAATGCACCCACCGGACCTCAAACCTTATACACAACAGCCTTTATCGCATAATAGACCTCTGATCCCACCGTTTTCACACACACACCAATCACCCAGAAATACAAAAGACAAATAAATGATCGCGGACCACTGACGAGTGTTGATACATCCGCGGTGACAAAAGACCAAATAGCTTTAAGCAGAACAATGACGTGGTAGGAAACAGCGTTTGTAGAATTAGCGGAATCGGTCTGGATTGCAATCGGTCCCCAGAAGGACCGTCTGCAAATCCAACTCACCTCTACACCCTTAAATCCACACCTCCAATCCTCTCCCCCATTCCACTCCATCACTTATTTCTTCGCTCGTGAACAGAACCAAGAATCGCAACCTCTTAACGTAATTATCCTAAGCTGACATGGGGTGGAGTTAATTACAATTGGAGAAGTTGGTGGCTGATCAGAGGGCGACTGCCCGACCGTAATGCACACAGTCTTCTCATGTTTAGTCACTGGCCTACCGGGAAACACAAGATCAAATACGACGAATGTCCCGAGAAACAAATCCTTCTATTGTTTGGCCTTTAACGGCCAATATTTTGACCAAGGAAACCAAAGAAAGTGGGATTTATGGAATGGGGAAGTTTTGGTTGTAAACATTGGTGGTTGACAGGACGAAGCATGCTGGATTCTGGAAAGGATTTGACCGTATTGTCTTAGCGTGTTTATGTGTTAATGGATGTGGTAGGGTTTGGGGGTTGGGGGCGGGGAGGGGGAGGGGGAGGGGTGACGAATGGAGGTGTTGTTGTAGTCGCGAACCTGTGATCTATGATGGAGCTTGCCTATGGGCATTATTGATAATGGGGACAACAACAGCGTATATGATGATGATGATGATGATGATGATGATGATGATGATGATGATGATGATGATGATGATGACAACGAGTAAACATACAACAACATCACCTGCAACAACAGCAACCATAACGATGACAACGGCAACTCGAATTACTCACCGTCTCTGTTCATGTTGACTTGCAGACACTTCTTGAAGCGACATGCCTGACACTGGTTCCTACGGGCCACGTCCACCACACACGTACCGCTTTCTTTACAGACGTAGTCCAGGTTACGTCGGATGCTCCTCTTGAAGAATCCCCGGCAACCGTCACAGCTCTGGACGCCGTAATGCTTCCCAGACGCCCGGTCTCCACACACCAAGCATAGGGCCTCGGGCTTCTTGCTTCCTTGGAGCATCGAGTGACCGACTGCCGATAAGAGCGGGGAGGGTGAGGGGGTGGTCACCGCGGAGGTTGCGGCCACGTGAGGGGAGAGGCGTGGATGAGGAGGAGGGTAGTGGGGGCCCGGGAATAAAGGAAGGCTGTGTCCAGGGACACTGGGGTTGGATCCGGCGTGAATCCCGGTTCCCGGACTTCCACTGGATCTGGGATCCGTGTACAGGAAATGTGGAGGAGGTGGGAGGTGACTCAGTTGGTGATGAGGGGTTGGCTGCTGATGCTGGTTGCCATAGTGGTGAGGGAACTGCTGCTGATTGCGGCTGCGGCTCAGATCTTCAGGCGGCGATGGCGACCCATCCGCGGAGGATCGAGATGGTGATGACAGACTACTGGTGGCGCTGTCCGGGCTGACAGGGCCCCGAGGTGAAGACGAGAACGGAGAATCACGTCTATCGTCCGGTAGAACTTGAGTGGGCGATCCCTTGGTATCCGCCGTGTAAGGCACCGCGTCTCTCATCTCGACTTTCTCCGTTGTGGCTGCACGCGCATGCATGAAGTGATAATGTTACACGGGTTGTGTCAGCTTTCAATGTGGCCACAAGATGGTCGGGGCAAGTGGTTGTTGGGGGTGCCGGGGGCGTGGTACAATAGAAAATAATCCCCCCGCCCACCACTGAAAGGAACCCCTTCCACATTCCATCCCAACCCCCCATCTTTAACAGCGCGCACAAACAGGTCAACAATCAGCAAGAGTCGCGCTGCATGACGGGCTCAGGGAAGTTAAGTACGCGCTGACCCGATCGGGGTCAGTGGGGGGTGTGGGGGTAGGGGGTGGGTATGGTCATTCACATTAGCGGATAGAGCGGAAATTGGGTGGATACGCATAAATATGTAACTATCAAGCACATTCACATAATTCCAACCTCATCCCCAACCCCCACCACAAAAAAACCCCTAAGAATTGATAACTATTCCCATTTATATATATATATATATATATATATATATATATATATATATATATATATATATATATATATATATATATATATATATATATATATATATATATATATATATATATATATATATATATATATATATATAGCTTCATCGAGCGACGGCGATGATGACGGGAGTTTGCATGGAATATATATATATATATATATATATATATATATATATATATATATATATATATATCCATGCATATATAACTCCCGTGCAAACTCCCGTCAAAACACCAACTCATCGCCGTCGCTCGATGAAGCTTTTCGACAAGACGATTACATAACACGTCGTGGCCGAACAAACCTCCCACCCCCACCTACTGCCCTTGTAGGCTGTAATGATTGACCCTCTCCGTCAAAGTAATTTCAGTTTAATTACAATTAACGACTTAACTTACTTGAGACACCTCACCTGACATTTTATGCAAATGACTCGAGATAACCGTAAAGTCAGGTTTCGATTCTTTGAACTAATTGCTCCAATAATGTGTGTTTCGACTATTTGTATATCAATATATGAATTAATGTGATAAGAATATAAGATAGATTGATTCGTCAGATTATCCGCTTCGACAACGAATTCTTCTTGTGACACCTGACACATTGGTATCTATGGAAACCTTGTACTAATCAACATATGCCAGGTAATTCACTGGTGATATACGCTTTGCATTTCAACTCACCGGCTGTATTCACTGCATTGAACACAGCCCGGCTTGGCTTGACATAAGCACGATTCATTTCCACCTCCATTTAGTCAGCATCTGTTGAGAGAGATTCTGATTCCCACTTGAGCCAGATTGTCTATTATGAAAGCTGCAAATATCCCAGATTAATTCCTCGTCGAGAGGCGAGGTTTTCTCCGGGTTTTGATGACATTTGTATGGAACCAATGACTGGTCATTTGCCAGGGAGCTCTGACAGTGGGAGTCAGCGAAAGAGGTGTGTGCGTTATGAGGTTAGCGACGGGATGAGAGGTAGATAAGAGAGTGCCAGTGATACTTACGACAAAGGAGGCTTTTGTAATTATGTTGTCAATTTCAGAACATTCTGCTACACGCATGCGCATAAAAGTCAAATAATGGACATTAGAGAACCTTCCATATTAGGTCATTTGAGTGATATACTATCCTTCTGAGGGAGCTAGAAGACGGCTTTAATGTCAGGTCATATATATTATACTAAGGCGTCATGTGAACAGTAGCTCAATATTTAGTATACTTCATTGCCAGCCCGGCCTGATTCGTACAGCCCGGCCTGATTCGTGCAGCCCGGCCTGATTCGTACAGCCCGGCCTGATTCGTACAGTGCCGGTAGATAGCAGTTTGATGTATGGACAATTTTGGATAAGTCCATTGGTCAGTTCACTCAGTTGATTCAGGGCTGACTTTAGTTGTGCTCTTTTTAATATTTTCATTTTGCACACGGTGATCTTATTTCAGACTATGTCTATATTAAGAGAAATATGCCCAAAACGAGGCTATCGTAAATGGGCTAGATGCCGTGTGGAGCTTCCCACGACCCCATTATCGTTGCCTTAATGCTACTGACATGTGCTAAATGGCCAATATTTATGATATTCAATCATAACCGTTCATAAACATCGACTCCTAAAAAATCTCCTCTGAACCATCTGTTTATAAGTGCGGTGAGCTCAATAGGAGACATTATACGTTTAGCTAATGTATGTCAATCGCGTTATCACCTCTAGGCTGTGAGAGCGAAACAACACGCGGCCACAAGACGGGACTTCCTCTTTCATTGACCCGCTGACCCCTTGACTTCAGCGATAGCGCGTTGGCTGGCGTGAGACACTGACAGGTGAAAATGCTCGAGTCAGCATATATTTATATAACACCCTATCTAACGTGGGCACCTGATGACTGAGAGAGACTTGATCTGATGGACTGGTGTTTAACTTTCTCGCCGAATGTCGACCCTCCTTACAGGTGCCCACCCCCTCTGACGTGTAGAAGGAGTGACCTCTCCGAGATGAGGGCTGTAAGCTCAAATAGAGGAAGAATTGTTAGGTAAATTAGACAGGGATGTACTCCATGCCGGGACTACGACGCGGTGAGTCCGCGTCAGTCCCCAAGCAGAGGTTAGGTTCACAGGGTAGAGGTTGTGTGGTGTGGGAGATTGATACTTGGTGTAATGCATGCGCGGTTGTTATAAAAATCTGCAATTTGTAGATTCAGCTTGAGGTCCCTGTTGCAGGGTATTTATTTCCTCCACGCTGAAATGTTGTATGCATCCTTGACAGGCTACCACCGTTCTCCCTCCGATAAAACCTGATGTTACAAGACATAACCCTAACAATTATGCAAGGTGTCTTGATTCTAACAGTACTTGCTCCTCATATTTCAACCAGTCTCGTGTCTTTATCGTCTTGTATGCTAATACAACCGCCTTGTTTTACATCTTAGAGACTCTAAAACATTCAAAAGTTATAAAAACGCGCCGCGTCATATAGCCTCGCTGATAGGTACATCGAACGCGTGGACACGCGACGCGTCATTGAGCCGTATTTACCTAGCTACAGATCCTTCATGCCCGCCAGCTACAAGGTTACCTGAACAGTGCGCTTCAGACAGCGAGCCACTTCACATTAATGAAAAGAAAATCCCCAAAACCACTTCTATTTAATAGAGAAAACAAACATTTCAAAATGTCGAAGCGCTGATCTATAGAGAGGGAGAAGTAAGCGAAAATGACAGCTTTTAGGCCATGTACTAGTGGTTAGGAAAGGATGCGCGGGTTGGGAGGAGAAATAGACGTGCTCTGATGGCGCGGATTGGGAGGAGAAATAGACGTGTTCTGATGGCGCGGATTGGGAGGAGAAGTAGACGTGTACTGATGGCGCGGGTTGTGAGGAGAAATAGACGTGTACTGATGGCGCGGGTTGGGAGGAGAAGTAGACGTGTACTGATGGCGCGGGTTGGGAGGAGAAATAGACGTGTACTGATGGCGCGGGTTGGGAGGAGAAACAGACGTGTACTGATGGCGCGGGTTGGGAGGAGAAATAGACGTGTACTGATGGCGCGGGTTGGGAGGAGAAATAGACGTGTACTGATATTTGTGTTAAAGCAATAGAAATCTCAATACAAGATTTTTCTGTCAATAGTGTTATATGTGGACTTACTTGGAAGGAAGCTGCTCATGTCGTGTAAATTGTCCCGTTGCTTGGTCAATACAGCATCACTTCAGGGTGGTTAGTTATCCCTCTGAAGTTTCTGTCACTTTTGAAAGTTCCCTTTTTGCAATTGTATCTATTCCGGATTTTCCTGATAACGCCTTCGACGCCAAAATACATATGTATCTTTACGAATGACTGCTAAGGCAAGCGTCACAACTGGAATTCTTTCGGAATAAACTTTTGCTGCGTTGCATCTAATTCCCTTCCTCGGTAAGACTGATAATGAATGAAAGGGATTCGCCAGCCATCGGCCCATATAAGGCCCGTGATCTATGGGAACGCGCCCAGATGCTGCGGCGCGCGCTGGTGGCTGGCCAATAACACCTTGTGATTGGTTGGTGGTGGGCGTCTAGACCACGCCCATCGCTTCAGCATCCCTGACTCGATGAGCGGCATCGGCAAGGATGTAATGGCGGGTTAATAAAATGAGTTCATTGTACGAATATCGGGTTGATCTCGATACGGAATGAAGGAAAAGAACATTAGCCTAGAGATATATAACAGGCAATTCCTGCACCCGCTTGCTCAAAGAAGTTCCCCACTTCGCATATCATTTCCAAAGAAAACAATGTGCTATTCCATACACATGTTGTAAGTTATGTGATGAATGCGCATTGCAAACGATTCTACATGACTTTGGTTGTGCAGGAAGGCGAATACTCATTCAATTGACCTGGCCCCAAGCGCTCGGCTCCCGACGTCGGGTTTCCGAGCACCGAGTGGCAAGACCTATACATACCGAGTGTTTTGTAGATCTGTGTGTACATACATAATGGCAGGATATATCAAATAATGACACTCACTCAATAAGCATTTGTGGACGAGCCTTATTCTATCCCTGCCTTGATACAGTATACTTCCACTTGCTCATTAACACCACACGCGGACCCACGACCCACGTCACATTCTCACACCAAGCTACCCCACCCCAACACGCCCATCCAACACTCAAGTACCACGTGATCATTAGAATATCTAATTAAGAGAGGTGCTAATGGGGGCGGCTTATGCTCTTTTGTGCTCCAAGCCCCCAATGCCAGCTAAACTCGCCTCTACGATTCTCACCCATCTTCCCACGGCAAATCGCCTTCATTCCATCCCCAAGACTTCCTCTCGCTTCCTATGCACCCTGGTACAAATCATCGGCGGATTAAAGTCACACGATCTATTTGCTCGCCGACAAGCCTCGTTTTGGTTTCACGCATGATGTGAGCTTCGCCATGTTTGATGAGGTAATATGACGAGGCTGAGCTGAACATGCTGTTTTGTTCTTCAATCTGATACGAATTTGGTTGTCAACAGATCAGGGAAAGACGCTGTTTGATGATGTTAAGTTGAGATGAAGAAGCTGCCATTTGAACAGGTGCTAAGGAAGGGTTTAAGAGCGCATGCGCGTGATTCGGGGATGGGGTCTATATATAATACAAAGGTCATGGGTGCAGAATTGGCATGACCTTCAAAAGAAAACTCTATGCGAGTAAATCTCAAGTCAAAAGCGACAAACCTTAGCTACAATAGAAATTATAGTTTTCAAATAATTACACCTTGAGTGCATGGTTTGAATCAACTACGAGTTATCGATACGGACGTAAACTGTTAATATGTGCTCCGTACGTCTATCACCCTTAATAGTCATTTTTTTAAGGCTGAAGTAATATTGTCAGGGTATAGCTCTGGTATGTTAGTTGTGAACAGGTGTAAATGTTTACATAAAGCCCCTGTTCCCACTTGAACCCGAGCATCAATGCAGCAACTTTCTCGCTTCGATATGCCACGCGTCGTTTTGAAGTTGCCACGCATCGTTTTGATATGCCACGCGTCGTATGGATTTGCCACGCTTCGCCGAGCGTATTCTTGTTGCATTAAAAGTGGTTGAAATTATATGATGTCCGAACTAGGATAGGGAAGTTACAAGGGAGTGGGCGAGGTGGCAGCTCATGGACATTTCTTGCCTGGGACTCCTTACCCAACCCCCACAGCGACGCTGAAATCAAACGAAGACATTACCTTATTGAAATATACACACAAAAGATGAATGCTCACATCTGCACATCAACACACAGTTAATGACAGCATATTCTGATCTGCTTCAAGTGGATTCGTCACTTCTTCTTCCACCACGCCCCCGCTGTGCTCGAGTTGATAAGTAAATATACAGCGAGATTTATATCAATTTAGAGGAGACGTATTTAAGAATAAAAGGGGAACCTCTCAAGAGTTTATATGACTGATACTTCCCCATTTTAGAAAGGGGTCATTTCAAGTACTGTCATACTTAATTAGGTCTGTAGGTGTCCTTTGTAACAGAGTTGTCATATGGGGTTAAATATCTGTTGTATATAAGTAATAATGTAAGTGATTAGGAGATCATAAAGAGTGACACGTGGGCTTCTAATAAATCATGGCGCCTCTCCGCGGTCATTATCCGGTGAACTTCCCGGCCCCTAGCCACGCCCCCATCCCGACACGCCCCGCCCTATTCCATTACCTTCGAATTACTTATAAAATCAACACACCTGTGCGTTATCAATCAATGTGATATGTCAATAATAAGGAACAGCAAACCAATTAGTCCTAAACGCACCTGATCTTGAATCATACACGTAAAATAGCATAGTTTTATTTGCTGTGTATTGGGAGATGTATTTTCGACTGATATATAGGGCGGATTTTATTGGCATTTTCTTAACACTGTAAACCAATTATTCACCTGTCCTAAACAAAATCTTCTTTGCGTGTATTGATATGGAAATCGATCCATAATTGCACATTAGGAGCAGTTCCGAAGAAATGGGCGATAAGGCAGGAAAGATGAATAACGGGTCGGTTCCCTGGCGGTAGCCCACAAAGCAAAACCAGGGGTAGCATATTGAATCTTGATACACTATCGAAATAAAACAATCCCAGCCCAGCCCTGTCCGGGGTGCGGGTTAGAATAAAAGGCAAACATCGCCACCTTGTTTGAGCAGACGAGATTGTCTCAGCTCATCCGGGGGCACGACGCAACGATACTTCCGGTTTCACACCATCCGCGTGTTGTAAAACTCGGGTCATTGTTTCAACAAGATGGCGGTGCAGCTGGTTAATGGCATGTTTGTTCTACAATGAATGAATCCATGCCTTTTATGGCAACCCCGATTTTTGATACCGTTACTAAATGTGTTTAATCTCATGGTCCAGGTTTTCTGTCAATGGAACGACTGCAAGGCACGCTCGTTGTTCGTGCGAGCCTTCCATAGCAGTGATTCTAACAGGTGCTTCATACAAAGCCAATCTAGGCGTGAAATGAAATGGTAAACATGACGGGCAAAAATACAAACTATCCTGGAACCATGGACTTCGATGGAAGCCAATAATTCGTGGTGTCTTTAGAGAAATTGACGGTGGAATGGGATTAGATATGCTGGTGACAATCGAGAGAGGAGAGCTTTTATATGCTGCGAACATGCAGTCGCAATTTCAAAGTTAATGGCTCCACTTCACACAACAAAAAATTGCTCCTTGTGACCAGGCTGGTGAATGGATGGCAACTGAAAGTCATTTCCAATGACTGAGTTGGTTTTTCCCGGGACGATCACTCCCATCCGCTTAATGCATTTGCGATTGTAAGTCTGATAGATCTACGAAGAAAAATATTAATGACAACCTGGATCCAGTTAACCGGCGCTCGGAAACCTTACACAGTAATCCGAGCGTCAATTGGCATGCATAACATATAATGAAAAATCCGATCGACAGCCTCTCGGAAATGTGCAAGGACAAATCCGTACTTTCCTTTTTTAATAAGTGAATAAAACATAGCCATGGCTACAGATGACATCTTGGGATGCTGCGGCAAGTCGTAACAAAGACATAACCAAGCAACCACGCGTGTATAACGCATCACGCGCCTCCGTCACGCGCCACGCAAGTCACGCTAACTCGATCATAAGTGAGAAAACTTGCACAAAAGCCATTTAAAAGTAAATTATAATATTCAACAAGCTGGTCTGACTGATTAAGTCTGTTCCAACCACTCGATGTAAGCAGGTAGTCTATGAAAGGTGTCATCGGCGGATTAAGCTAACCATCCGTGAAGCTCCGAGCGAGGTGCGTTTATCGTCCCTGGAGGGCAGGAGGCGGACAGTGCGTGGATAAGCGAGCGGCAATCATGCGCATGCGTAGAGGGCTGTAATCGGGATGTCACGGACACTTAACTAAGGGCGCATGGTTGTTCAACATGTATAGGTATTACCTGTCGCAATAGGGTGCAACATAGATATTTAAAGTCATCTCCAAATATAGCTTCGTCACTCGTGTATCCATAATTCGATCATAAGCTGAACTAAATACGTGAATTAAATCCGATGCATATGTGGAAAACAGCTTTATATCCGAGCGGGTGTGATCCTCTGTCTAGAAATGGTTAAAAAAGGGAACACACAATCAGCTCACAATTCAAGAACTGTTACAAAGGACCTGTTTTAGAACCGTGGCCATATGGTGAGGTTATAGTACCCAATGAATTTGTTTCTTTGTACATTTTTCAACATCACTCAGCCCGGTTCTGTATTACTTTAATCATCATACGATGGAGCGCGGATAAACCCGTGGTCGACCTTTAGGGGTACCGCTGTATGTTATGTAGGGATGAGTGACGTGGCAATCGAGTCGCTCGCTATATATTGGACAACGCGACGCGAGTGATCGCTTGTCATTCCTCCGTCAACTTCATTATCGCCAGATGCACATCTTCTCCTTTTAAGTAGCAATAAGATTTGAGGATTCATTTACGAGAACTCTCTGAATGACACCGATTGTAAGTGCTCCCGCGTTCGTTCTACAACTGCTCCCGCGAGCGTGCTACAACTACTCCCGCGAGCGTGCTATAACTGAATCGAGAGTCCACTTATCCTCAAGCAAGCTCCCTGCGTCCTGGGAGCATTAGCACCGTAACGTCCAGTATTTCACCGGAGGATCCTTCCCACCCGCTTCCAAAATCTCTCGCCATCGCATAAAAACAAGCCACCTTTTCTTGGCGCTTTAAATGGTGTAAAAAATAGGCCGCAGGGGAGGGCTAGGGAGTTAATTGGAGGGTGCGATACTGTCCAGGGCAAGGCGGGGGAGTGACAGGAGGGTCGGAGGACCTCCCGCCCACCTCGACCGGGAATACATGCAAAAGCCCTCCCCGTCTTCCCCCACCCAACACCCCTTTAACATGCCCCCATCCCCATACGCACCTCCATGCTGGCATCGTCACAATAGACCAAACTTTGCATTGAGAATTGCACGTTAATTGAGTTCAACGTAGTCCACTCGGTAGATCGTACGACACCAGGCCGACTTTTGTCTGTGTATATCGCGCTGCAGTAAATGGTCGCAAGTATGACCGAGGATCTACTATGGAATCAGTTGGATTGCATTAATTTGTTCAGTAGGACACTAGCTTATCAATTTAGCTGAAGTCTGAGGAAGAGTAAATTTACCAGATCTGCGTTATTAACTACATGAGTTTGAGCGTGCTGTGGTGCTAGGAGGGTCCCTGCACCTGCCTTACAGACTCTATCTCTGACGTCATCTCATGGCACCTTAATGACGGTCATCACTGAGTTACGCTTGTCATTAATTCACGCTACCCTAATGTATTACCTCCAAAAAGTTACCAAACTTCCCGCCAAAACGCAACACCTGCAAAGGCCGCTAGGTGGCGACTTGTATCAGATCCACTTCCTGGCTCTTGAGTCAGCGTTCAATCTTTTATTTGATCAGCGCTGTTTATCGCAGCACCTTCTGTTTGATGACTCGACGCCTTTTAAGCAGATGCTTTGCCTTCAGGGAAAACCTCTAATAAGCCTCCCACGTGAAACACCTTTCAAATGTGCCATATTGTCGCCCGCCTACCGCCGCGGGACTTACAGGCTCACAGTAACGCTCGACGGAACACCGATCAGAACAGAGACGTTTTGACTCCCTGGGTTTGCGCCTCCGGGTAACTAACACTCTCGGTTTTTAAGAGGGTTGGGAAGTTATGGTCAAAGGCTCAAGCCAAATATGGCGGGCTAGTCGGCGTATACTCTCATCGGTGAATGGATTTACGAAATTTCAATAATGTCACTTATGTTGTGCCTAAAATGGATGTGTTATTCGAGGAACCTAGTGTAATAGTGGAGAACTCGGCTGTGAGCAAATACTGTATCACAGGATTCAGTGAGATCAGATATCTGTAGAATGGCGCGCGATGTTGCGAATATACAGGCTTATTTGTGTTTCCGTGTCATCCATTGAACACACCCCTTTTATCTGACCGGCGCCATTGTTCAGCGTAGGCCATTTGCATTTCGTTACATTATGGGAGAATATAAATATAAATTGCCTTCCCGATAAACTCATGGTATGCATTAGCCTCATGTCTGATTATGAATCACAATTGAAAAGGTTCAATTTAACATTGAATTTCCACCAGAAAAACCCAATCAGTCCCTGGGCGAATCTAGTCCAACCCTAATCAGGTAGTCTCATGTCTGCACTCCAATCAGGTGAATTACCTAAACAAGTGACTTAATCAGATTTGTACTTTCACAGTTCACTGTTGAACAGCAGTGATCGGCTTATCTCCTCTTATCTCGCTTTATCCCGTAGTTCCCACCCTATCCGCCACCACATACTGGAGACCATGTTAAGAGTAGCATCTCCCGAGTGACAGCTCGCACTATGACGCCAACTCTTCCCTCTAAGCTCATTGTCTGACCTCGGTCATTACTCCCCTATTTACCCTACGTTATGGCTGCTTACGATCGCGATAGATGATCCTGAATGGAGGAGGATTACCTTGAAGAACTCGTGATAAATGACAATTGACAAGACTAGCCACTGTTAGCGAATCGTGCTCTTTGGACAGCACATCAGCGAAGGCGAGGAAGACTGGATAAAGGGGTATGATGTTGATGATGATGATGATCACTACTGCCAATCTCAGTGGCATCATTATCCTCATCGCCATCATCCTCATCATCATGAGCAGCAGCAGCTGTATCATCATCATCATCATCATCATCATCATCATCATCATCATCATCATCATCATCATCATCGTCGTCGTCGTTGTTGTTGTTGTAGTCGTGGTCGTCATAGTCAGCGCTCGCCTTGACGTCACTCCTTCCATCATAATCAACATATCACAATTTACTGCCTAAATCGGATTGACTGACAAACCTCTCAACGTTAGGTCCGTACAAACAAATCAGGTCTATGCTATCCGCTGAATACGCCTGGCAGTCGCGGATAGACATCCAGAAACGAGCCACCTGCTCCAACCAGACATTTACATAATCCCACCTTCCACTCAAGTATTCCATGAACTACTATGACGCGGGTTATGAAACGCCCCCTCGCGTCGTCCATCAGCGCCATATAGACTCCATATCTGACATCCCAGTGCGTTGACAAATTCGGGGTCGTTTCAAGACCTCAGTGTCTATACAGGTCAACGAACAAATGCTCAATTGAGTCGATGGTGGAGAGGGCAGTGGGACTGGCAATCAGCGGTCAACACTAGGCCTACCTCAAGCACCCGGGTCACATCAAAGGTTAATATGACAATATTTACCGTAGCAGGTAAGCTGTGAAGTTATTCACGCTGATGGAAACGTACCCATGTACCACTACATAAGCTCTGATGAAGTATGCAGTCTCTGACTTGTATTTGTTCTGCATAGACCTCTAATTCCCTGACTGGTCGATGGGAACAATCCCTCTCTTTCTCTCTCTCTCTCTCTCTCTCTCTCTCTCTCTCTCTCTCTCTCTCTCTCTCTCTCTCTCTCTCTCTCTCTCTCTCTCTCTCTCTCTCTCTCTCTCTCTCTCTCTCTCTCTCTCTCTCTCTCTCTCTCTCTCTCTCTCTCTCCCTCTCATGGGAGTGGGGTTAAGGCTGTGACTGTCGATAATGCAACAGATTGTCCCATGCGTTTGCCAATGTATTGATCCATTTGTCTTACCGAACTAAAGGCTCTGGGTCTTACTCCCCAATCTCGTGATGTACGTTAAATTATTTTCTCCAAACCCTTTCTGCTATCGAGGTAAGAAATATTTTGAATAAAGAATTTGAATAAAAAAGTGTTGTTCGCTGTTAATCTAAATCTTTGATACTTTGTCTGGATCCCTGGTAATGAGAGAGTCAAGTATGGATCCCTGGTGATGAGAAAGTCATGTTTGGATCCCTGGTAATGAGAGGGCCATGTTTGGATCCCTTGTAATGAGATAGTCATGTTTGGATCCCTGAAAGTTTGGATCCCTGGTAATGAGAAAGCCATGTTTGGATCCCTGATAATGAAAGAGTCATGTTTGGATCCCTGGTAAAAAGAGTGTCATGTTTGGATCCCTGGTAATGAGAGAGTCATGTTTGGATCTCTTGAAATTAGAAAGCGGACATAGCAACACGAGATGCGGAGTATTAGAGAAATTTGATTATATTCCTGTTTATATTAAATAGTTCCAATTCATGACAATTCAGGGTTAAAATTTTTCAACTGGATAACTCTTTATCTATTCGTTTTCACCCTACCTTTGTAAGCACCAATGAACACTCTCATTAGTGTCGTTAAACACTATGCTTATTTCATCTTGCATCAAGGGGAGTCCGCCCTAACCAATAATTGATTTATAGAGTCATCTGTTTGAATTGTAGCACCATGAGCAGCAATCTCTATGGCATTAAGGATGAACTGTGAACTGAACTGTTGGTGAAAAATCCTGCTCTATAAGCAGCCTTTTGTTGTCGAATACATTGCGAACAAGTCAAGTGAGTGTTGTGGCGCACTGACCAAGCCACGGGCGCTTCGGCTCGACCATTATGATCTTACCATCAGGCAGCAGTAGTTTATGGTAGACACTGCATCGAGGCTGATGGGAGGGTCATAATGGTCTACCTAGAGCATCCATGATCCTAGATGTGGGCAACGATTAAAACCAAAAGTAAGCACCATTACATGACCGGCCCTCGATCACGGGTCGCATGCTTAGTGGGGTAGGCACCAAGCGCCGGGTACCAGACTGCCAGTTCTCACGGGGACGTACCGACTGATGGGGACGGCGGTGTCGCGCGGAACGAGGGGTGAACGAATTTGGAGGCCCTCAGTTATATTCTGTGGCCTTTTGACATAGTTGTTTTCAACCGATATATATATATATAGTTATGTAAGATGCCATTGAAGTAGCAGTTACAATATTAGTCTGTAAGTTTTATTCACATTTATAGGTAATTTGACTTACCTCAGACAGAATAACCTAAATCCTACAAATACATTGTAATATTGACCAAAATCACGAGTACCCCCTCCAATTTTGCGGTGACCATCGTCATTGAGTCGGTGTCCGCAGTGAATGCGTTGGACAAACATGGCCGACTGACCAGAGCTCAAGTGGGAGTACTGAAGGAGAAAAACACAGGGTTCACTGCCCTATACAGATCATATGGGAGGGAGTGACCGGGGTCAAGGTGAGGTAGAGGTCATATCAACTCAATAACACAATGATAATTGAGTTAAGTAATCAACATTGTGTGATTATGTAATAACAAATAGAACAAATGAAAAGAAAGAAAGAATTCGTTACTATCATCATCAAGTAAAAGACTGATTATCCGGCCTAGAATGCATGTTGCAAACGCGTAACAATGAATCAGGTGGTTATTGATTATGCCAAGGCGAGGGGGGATCGGCTGAATGTGACAAGAGGATGACAAAGATGGAAGTAGAAAGCGACGCATGATTAATCTACCTCATTCTTCATCCCTTTGTTTTATCAAGATTATATCAAAGATGATATCAAACGCACGATTTTGGTGACATAAAGTAAAAAAACGCTGTATTTTATTTGTCGTTGTGTTTAGCAGGGTTTGTGTTGACTAACGACCCCAGCTATATAGCGCGTTATGATGATACCGTTATGATGTCAATTGTTGAAGGTCATTTGCTTCAGATAAGAAGTCGATTCCCATGTCAGATTCCTGTAGTCACCATCCGCTGAGTGACCAATGCAAGCCAATATAACTGGTGAACACATTCACCTTACATGCACCCTAGGAAGATTTAATATCAAGTGAACTGTTGAACGAGTGCCCGAGATATCTAGAACTATTATAGCAACAGATTAACACACATATTTGGGGGGGGGGGGGGTCATTGAACAAGGAACCAAGATCATTCAACATTAATCGTTCTCACCCCTCACCGTTTTCAGGGGAACTTACTCTTAAATCTATGGTTCGTTGAAGTCCATTTTAAAGGGTGAGTGAAGCGCCTTTTGTCCTTAGTGATGTAACGTGGGCAGCGCTCATGCGATGACGGCATAAGTAGCTAAAAAACAAACATCTTAGCAGATCAGAAGACCCTCTTTCTCCTTGTCAAGATCGAGAGCTCTTGAGGTCGATGTTGATCGAGTCCTCAGGAGATGATTATTGACTTGTGGTGAGTAACAGTGATGTTGGCTGTAGACCCCATGGTCTGCTCGGAAAATAACAGAGAAAGGTAATAACAGGGTATATATTTGTAGTTACAAACGGTGGTACAGTTTGATTAATTGCTGTGAGGTAATGAGTTTGGTAAAGATATCATCATTGCGAAATAATAGCAGAGGTGTATCGTCATAAAGTCATTGTAAAATAACGATTATATTCGTCTGTTTTAGATAAAAATGTCATAACTTTGAGATGTTGGTGTAATTGCGATAACGGTACACACGAGCCAAATGCTGTCTATGGGCAATTGATGCCGCCTGAATACAAAACAAACATGGTATGTGATTAAATCATGCCCAAGAGCAAAAAGAGATTTCTTGTTCCCTCAACCTTCATTATTTCCCCCGCAAGCTTTTTGCCACCCACAACAACGTATCTACCCCTAACCCACCCCACCCCTACTTTCCGCGATCTAACCCCACTTAACATCCTTCTAAATGTCATGTTGTTATCTCTGCCGCCAGGGGGCCTCGTCATCAACCCCAACCGACACATCGAAGACGCGACAACAAAACTTCGGCAACACAAATACAAATAAAGAGTCCTTACAACAATGATTTCCACAACTGTGTTTCTTATTCAACGTGAGCTGTTTCTCCCCAAAACAAGCGCTTTCTCAAGGTTGTTCCCACAATCATCAGACTTGTAGTTATTGTATTTGTGATAAGAGGTGAAAAGCTTCCCCTCATTCCCGCCTAACAATCATGTCTAGTCTAAGGGATTTACGCTACAGCAGGTTCCGTTTCCTCACATTCAATCCCCATTGTGGCAAATCATCCTTTTTTACAAGTTCTCGTCCGTTCTCGTTCACGCCATTTACAAGATGGCTTGACACGGACTTGTCTTATGATGTCAATGAGACGAGGCATTCACTAAAGCAGTGCTCATATTAACTGGTATTGATGCGTCACAGGATAGGTCAATAACCCGAGTGTCTTTAGTCAGGTGACAAATGCTTAGTACGCCCCTTTTTCTGTAAACTCCGCTGTCCAATCTAAGACTTGGTACGATCGCCTGCGTGTGTTAGGGGCCTTTGATTATCAATGCGGGCGAAAACGGTTATATGCATGGGATATTTCTTTTGTCCCTTGTAACCCGGGAATATTTCCGAAAATTAGTTATTTCGCGCAATAACAAGTTACCTCAGTTGACTACACCACCTGTGAAAGTAGGTAAATAGCATGATGTCATTTTCAAACCAAACCCTTCAAGTTTATTCGCACCCCGTTGTGTGAAACAGAGAAGGCAGCAACTGCAAATGAGCGCTGCCTGTTCATATACCCATTCGAATTGTCTTTCTCACTGTCTATTAATTTTGTTTTTCAGATTTACGGCGTTTGAGTGAGGAAATGTGCAGCTTTATCTACAATGATTTTAAGTGTTTTGTTCGCATTTGCATTTATTACTCGTAACCCCATAACACAACGATCTAACGAAGACGGCTTTGTAAATCTTTCTCAGCTCGGAATAATGCTCTTTCAGCAGCCTACACATTTAAAGGATAACTATGCATAGGTAAATTGTCTATAACTCGCGATAAGTAACTCTCCCAAATATCAAACCAACCTGCGCCTCGCAGATCAGGTTCGTCGGTTTTTTCAAATGCATCATTCAGACGTTCAAAGGCTCCACTCCGTTGAACCCGACTCACCAATACTAACCCCTGTTACCGTGTTTACGGGCAGATAACACTTCTCACAAACGTGTCGGGAATAACAACCTCAGCTTAACCAACATATCCCTATGTATTATGGTAATCGATGCACCCTTGACAACACGATGGTGAAATCCACATAGCACATGGCATCAAACGTCATTTTCAAAAGCGGATATGGTATGTTAATGGTTTTGTAGGAACTGTCAGAACTTGTCAGAATAATGTCCCATCCGTTACTTCTCTGATCTGACAGACAGGAAGAGGTTAGGTATATATTTGACCTTACACCATGTCATCAGACTGGAGTAGCAAAAAAAGCAATGCGGGGGGGTATTCGACATCACCTCGTGATTGCTATTAGATACAACACGACACGACATTTCTTCTCTGAAAAACTAGGATGTGAATTCGATCCATTACGTTAAGTAAATATTGAACGGACACAAATTGACGTGTTACAGCAATCTAGCTAACGATAGGTCTTTCACACTTTTAGATGAAACAATGATGCAAGAAATGCAGACAAGCAAATGAAACCTGTATAGGAATCCGCATGTAATGCAGACAACCTGTATAGGAATCCGCAAGTAATGCAGACAACTTGTATAGGAATCCGCAAGTAATGCAGACAACTTGTATAGGAATCCGCAAGTAATGCAGACAACCTGTATAGGAATCCGTGATTGAATAGGTAATCCGTGCATTGCGTATCATATGTTAATTTCTTGCAGATTTCCCGCGTTCGAACGAGGAAATTTACAACTATATTTTTAACATGAGAACATCATTGTTAAAGATGCATTTTTTGAAAAAAATGACATGCGGTTTTTTTGCTCCATTTAATAGAACAACTCTTTTGGAACCCATATAAACCATTTTGCGGACTAGTTCAACGCTATATCGTCGATTACACCGTATCGAAATCTGTCGGCCACACCCATGTTTACAAACATGAGCACATGTCGATGGGAAAATGACGCATGCGTATTGAAGGGTCATTTGTTGACAACGCATAGTCGTGACGTCACGCGCAACGCAGATTCGATAGAAGGTGGAAACGCATGCAACCGAAATGGTGAGTGTTTTGATTCCTACATTTCTCTTCTTTCTTCTTCTTTGATTGGAGTTTTCGAATGTTGTATATAAAAAAGAACCCGCCTCAATAAAGTGAACACTATAAGTACAATAGATTACCGTAAATTTAACAACAGATAGCCTGCGAACGAACCCTGAGGTAGCCCTTAGACTTAGTATATTTATACTGAGGCTGCGCATGTTCAAGCGTAATAAAAACGATATTCTTGACTAGTCTTTCACGTTTTGGAGTGTAAAGCCGTGACTCTTGTTCGAAGTTTGATTATTTCTTATGCAATTATCGGTGCTTTTTCATAGCAAACTATTGGAGTATTCCTGAATGAACTCATAAATTGTATCATAAATCAAGGGACTGGGGTCTCCCTCATGACGTCTACTTTATCTGGTTATAGTGAACTGAAACAGGGATTTGAATTGGCTGGCGGGTCGCTATCTTCTATGCATACATAAACCCTACAGAGAAGATAACGGCCAGCCAATGCAAATCCCTGTGTACTGAAACGTCAATGCTAGGAGTTTGGGGTGGTATGTATCATCGTATGGGTTTGGCTGACTTTTGCAGGCTTTTGGCTCAAACACTGTAACATTATTGATTGAATTATTCTTGTCATGTTCATTCATTGATTAAATTGAACCAACCCACTTTCAAATTTAAAGGAAATCAAAATGCCAAGGAGGGGATCACATACAAGAAGAGGCAGTGGAAGGGGTCATGGTACAGATTCTGACAACATGTGTGGAATTGAGGTTGATTCCTTTATTATTTGATTCTTATCAAGGGTATTTTATTGAACTCAATACACCCATTATGACTGGGAAGGATGTGTTTAATGGTTTGAAATTGTTCACCATGACACAGGTGTCCAAGTTGGTGGAGGTTGCAGACAAGCCTGAAGAGGTGGCAGAGGAGCCCCACCTTCTTCAAACAAGGTACTTTTGGGCTTGCCTTACCTAATTGAATCACTTTGTCAGTAAATAGGTCCAATGTTGAACTATCGAACCATAAATTTCCATTGGTTCTCATTTGTTTGTAGACCTCGACAGGCCGAAAGCGAGTCAATCTTGTTTGCAGTGGCTACTTTTGCAACACACCAATAACTAACCAGACCCTACACAGCAGAGTAGAGTGACTGCTAAATCTTTAGAGCTGTCACAGAAGGAGAAAATTGTACAACTCAGCATTTAGCACTCTTCAGCTGCTCCAAAAACCTTCTTGCAATTTTGGTCACAGAGAGAGATTTGTATTGGAGATATTCAATCCATCAAAAAGAAGACTTGATTACTCATATTTTCGGAATTTAGTGCGGTGGCTGGATTTGGATGGGGTGGGTCAGTTGCTGGTTAGAAAGACAGCCACAGTTTGCGCTTACAATCACCCGACAACCCACACCGCGAAAAGAAGGATTCCACCATCCATCAACTACCACTTCCCCAGACTGTTGCATCTGCCTTCAATGTAGGGAAATGCCTCCCCCTGTGGAGTGGCAATGGTGCACTAACAGCCCAGACTTTTGCACATATGCACTACCTCAGATGGAAGGAGTTGTGCTTGACCTGATGGTCATTGAGGTTATTAACAGGTACCGGGTGGACTTGCTATGGGATGCGGTTGTCGAGGACAAAAAAAAAAGATGCTTAGACACGGCGCCTATCAGCAATGGGTTCAGTGGATTCATGTATTTTTGGAGGAGTGCAACAGGAGGGTAACTCCGGTTGTGTAAGGAAGATCAGAGACCTCTTCCGTAACAAGTATTGACAGTATACAGGCTTAATACAAAATAGGTTTTGGTAATATACTAACCCTAAATGTTTTAATTTTTAATTTTAATCCGGAAATATCACATTGTTCTGATTGGTATTTTTGTGTAGATTATAAATTGCTTAGTCTTACAAAACATGTGGTATTATTTGTTCTGAACATTTTTGCTTCAACAATCTGATAACTTATTGTCTATATGTTTTATGGAATGAGCATTCATATATTAGTAAATTTTTTCGTCTCTCAAACACAGAAGAAAAGAATTATGCACACATTATTTTGTCAATTAGTCATGACACTTATCTTCAGATTTGACTTTTTATGTTCATAATTCTAGCCCTGATAAAAAAAGAAGTGACATTACAATGAGTTCATGTATTATTTATTTGCCAATTACATGAGTTCTTCTATTACAGTTTGGATTTACAGACAAAAGAATGTGACTAATAAAATATTTGTACAAAAACAAATTTCCAAATCATATTTTTAATCAAAATGAGACTCCTGCAACTGTTTCTTGGGTAGATGGCCTGGCACAGGAGCAATGTTCAAACTGATTTTTGCGGGGTCATCAACAGAGCATTGTGGGTGTTGTTGTGATTGCTGTCGCATTGCTTGGGCCTAAAGATTTCTGTCATCATATCTGGTATATGGGCGCAAGTCTTGGCCTCTAAACCGATGACCACGTCTTTGACTGCTTGTTGAAGTGATTGCTGTACCTGTAACACAACAAATGGCATTATATGGCCAAATAGCTAGAACACATTACATGTGCAGCATCAGTATTTTGTTTTCTGATAGGACATTTAGTCAGTGTGTAGTTGAGTGGTCATGAGAGACTTACATTGGCTGACCAACCCTACTTGAGTGCATATGCCTGTTGTGGTCCATTGTCACAACTTGACTGCAGGCAAGGTTAGACGAAAACTTGATCACCAGCCATTGAATTAGGGTCAAGAGGATGCAATAATTTCTCTACCTGAAATTTACAAATTAAGTAAGGTATGTTTGCAACAACAATTTACAAATCTAAATGGTGCAATGGACTCACAATAGGCCCTTAGATTTTATTTAATCGGTGACATTTACATAAGTCGATTCAATACAGACCGATTCGATAGCAGGGTATTCATAATACAACGAGATTACTAGCTCCGGTCATAACGGTAACATGAATTTATACGCAGACGTCTTGTAGGGCTACGAGATTACTTACATGTCCAGCAAAACTTTGCAGCTTCTTCGTTGGTCACACTCCTCACTTCCCTGAATGCCTATCTTAAGACACCCTCGTGTTAGACCGCAGCTGGTCTAGCTCCCGCTTCCTTCTCTTAGTTGTTGAATTTATAAACAGCTTCTTTCTCCCTCCACCTTTTATTCGTTTCTTGGTTTGATCGTCCTTTATCGCAATGAAAATAGCGCAAACTAAACACCCGCAGGCGGCAATCGGCACAGAGTGATGACGTTTCTGCGCTTCCGGAATTAATAATACATGAGCTTCCAAATATGGTCTATTCTTGGCTGGAAGTGAAAAATAAGGAATTGAAGGTTTATTTACGAACAACAAGAAATATATACGGCCATTCCAACTTTGGAATCCGGATATCAGCACTATTTAGGGTACTCTTGGAGTTAGCAACATTTTTTTTCGATTCGATTTTTTTCAAAAAATGCACCTTTAAGTCAATTAATATTTTCATTCAGTAGTTTAACTATGGTATATTGTACGATATTGCATAGATGTGGTACTTAGTTCCTGTGATCTCTAACCAGTCAGCTGTGAAATCAAGCGACCCTATTCCCCCGTCTCTGATCACCCAACCATATAAGTCTTGTCTTGTAATAAGACTTAAACAGCAAAATACTCATTTTATGCATATATTTATGAGGGTAAATGTTTAAACCGAGCTTAAATAGCTGAACAGCAACGTAGGTTCGGCATATATGCATTCGTTAGAGCCTCTATTGTCTTGTCAAGATGTGTTCGATAGGAACCGCATTTCCATATGAGGTGTAACAGTACCTTATTCGGTCCCAGATAGAGCACCTCAACCACTCACTCAACAATAAAACTATATTGACTTGGTCAATCCGATTATGCGTGTAGACCTAAATACCAGTATTCGCAAATCTAAATGTGTTTGTTATCCGCCCCAAGAACAAATACGTTTCAATTCCTTCCATTTAACGCGGGTAGGTTTCGATGAAGTCGGGAATGATTCTTGAAACCAACTTCAAATGTTCCATTTGTATAGAATGTTTCTATGTATTTGCTGATAAGCTCATAGGTTTTTTTGGAGCCATGAACTCGAATCGATTGGTGGAGTCAAGTGTAATGGAAGTGACAAGTTTGGTTGCTTAGGTCTAGGGCGGTATGCTACAACCCGGCCCGAATGAAGCTGATCTATCTCAGGTCGCCTTCAGTGCGCCCAGTGCCTCAGAATATAATGTTCATCACGTGATAAGACACTGCATCAGTGGTTGGTGATCTAATTCAGGCGATGACTTATCAAATTTCCTTTTGTAAGATCTCTCCGTCCTTTGATTCCATCATATCACTGATTCATCATATCACTGATTCCATCATATCACTGATTCCATCATATCAATGATTCCATCATATCGCTGATTCCATCATATCGCTGATTCCATCATATCACTGATTCCATCATATCACTGATTCCATCATATCACTGATATCGCTGATTCCATCATATCACTGATTCCATCATATCACTGATTCCATCATATCACTGATTCATCATATCGCTGATTCCATCATATCACTAATTCCATCATATCACTGATTCCATCATATCACTGATTCATTTTTTGGCATGAAATAAAGTTACATAGATTATTAAATATTGTTGTTATTGTAAGGGAAATATTCACAAGCAATCATGTAATTTTTCATTTCCATCATGTGGCCTTACATATAGATTAAACATCCCATTTTTAACAATGGTGGCGTCCTTGACCATCGCACTATACTCAAGTGGGGTTTTCAAGAACGTATATATGTTAATACATAGACTGCGTCCACATCTTAGAACTTGCCGAGTCACACGCCTTCGAATTACTTAACCTTGGTGAAGCATTTACTGAATAAATTTGGTTTGAAGCGTCATCTAACTGTACATATTGAATTTTCAAGGAACCTGAAAATTACGATATAATACTCTCTGATACATTCATTGCAAACACGTACTTCGTACGCGATTATCTCATAATACATCCAACATTTATTTAAGGTAAATACAAAGTGACACTTGTCAAGTTAGTCGCATGTATATTCATAAGGTCGATCAATCTACAATAAAACTATTGCTTACAAGTGCTATTTTGCATCCGCTTCAATCGAGTTCCATATCGGATATATATATTTTTTTTAAATTATGTTTGAGAATGTAATGCTTGTTAGTTATTGAATCGTTGTGGGATGGGGCTGCCTGGTGACGGATGATTGCTGTAGGATGGGGCTGCCTGGGGACGGAGGATTGCTGTAGGATGGGGCTGCCTGGTGACGGAGGATTGCTGTAGGATGGGGCTGCCTGGGGACGGAGGATTGCTGTGGGATGGGGCTGCCTGGGGACGGAGGATTGCTGTGGGATGGGGCTGCCTGGGGACGGAGGATTGCTGTAGGATGTGGCTGCCTGGGGACAGAGGATTGCGGTGGGATGGGGCTGCCTGGTGACGGAGGATTGCTGTGGGATGGGGCTGCCTGTGGACGGAGGATTGCTGTGGGATGGGGCTGCCTGGGGACGGAGGATTGCTGTGGGATGGGGCTACCTGGGGACGGAGGATTGCTGTGGGATGGGGCTGCCTGGGGACGGAGGATTGCTGTGGGATGGGGCTGCCTGGGGACGGATGATTGCTGTGGGATGGGGCTGCCTGGGGACGGAGGATTGCTGTGCTGGGACCCCAGGTCATTGTTTGTGCTCTTTCCTTTCATTCAATCTCTCCGGTGGCTTAGTCAATATGGACAACGCAACCATATATGTCTCCTTCTCTTTAAGCTGAAACCAAAGCTCATTTATATTCAAGTCGAGTATAGCATCACTTTCTAAATATCGATGTAAACAGTATTATTGTCAGCAAAAAGTTGTTATAATTGCATGATTTTCTCAATCATCAACAACTGCAGTCATGCGCATGTGTTTATTCACACATATAAACTGTCAACTCTCTTTGCTATAAGCTAACGAAGGAGCAGTATTTGCATCCAGGTAACCCATCATCATGAGTGGTTCCAAGATCAAGTCCACTTCAGAGAGCCACCCCCTCTAAATAAACACCAGGTTGACGTCAGGCTTGTGGAGGTCTATATAAGATGCCCTCCTGGTTGACCAGAACACAGTTGCTACCCGGCAGATAACGACGCCAACAACACAGACAAGGTAAGAACTGCCTCAACCATTCCACTTGCTCTTCTAGCAGGTTACATTTTTATACAACTGCGTAGAACCATTGCCTGAAGATATAACATAACGTGGTTGGCATTTGGTGTAACATAGTATCAGTTAAAGTGTATTGGTTTAGATATGCAACTCAACTGTACTGAACGATACCATCTGATTCAATCAGTCAGGCAACATATTTCTCGCAGAAATCGAGAGTTGATAGAAAGGAAATTTTGAACGTATTCCGTGCATGTTTTAGAACTCTTTTCTATTGATTTGAATTTTTAAAAACACTGCTAGGAAAGTTTGGACGTATTTCGTGCAAGTTTTAAAGTTATTTTCTGTCGATTAGAATATTATAAGAACGCTGTTAGCTGGAACGAGGTCAGACCATACCATCTCAGCCCATAATGTGATAGCCATAACATTTCGTAAATGCATTAGTATCGTAAGGACTTTGCATTGACCGGTCGCATGTTTACGACCCGATTTGAGCAACAGAGTCTAATGCTTAACTACACTATTTAGTTCATACTATGTCAAAATTCCAAAGCGACGTTGACGCTGACCTGTCCATTTCCTATCACTATGCCTCTTGTCTTGCATCTATACCTGTGCGTTGACTTGTGTGTGCGTTACAACTAGATGAGGTGCATGGTAGGACTATTGTGCGTGGGTCTGGCCCTGGCCACCCCTCTGCTTGACCGCCAGAAGAGAGACCAGGTTCCCGGTGAGTCTTAACAACACCAGGCACTCAAAGCTTTGATATAATGTACGCAATTCTAACCACGGCGTTACTCTGTGTAACTAACTCTCAAGAAAGTTGGAACGTTCTGGGCTTGACCTTACTAACACTCTTTGTGGCCAAGCAATATACATGGAGCATATTGCGTAGGTTTGTAGTTATTAAAAGAGAACTTGTAGTTCTGGCATGAGTTTCCCGAGAGTAAAATACTGTCGATAGTTGCACATTCGGCAAAGTCAACTTGAGTGAAGTATGTGAGCTGATTGTCATGGATCTAACGCGACCAACCTCCGACCAGGCAGAATTGAGCCGACTATCTATAACGTTGGGACATAGGGTGCTATGAATATCCAATGGAGTCCAACCCCTACGGGCATCTCAATTTGACATTGAGTTTTCATTACTGGCGTTTTATTCGTGGGAAGCTTGTTAACTAATGCTCAGTGTTCACAGCACGCAATGAGCTGAAAAAGCTGTCGATATATTGATTACCGGCGACTACTTGAAAATGTGATTGTTTGATTTAAACGCTTGTAAATGCAAACTGTGTGGTCAAAGATGTTTGCGATGCCCAAGGTATGAGGGTGAACATCTTATCAAATTGCAAACACTGTCAGCATTTGGACGTGAGCTCCGAAGTAACATTGTTTTACTAGTCAGCCGTGTTTGGGTGGCCAGCAGGAGTGTATAGGATGGGAAAAGCGCCAGAATATTGCGCAAACTTGCTTAGCCAAGCAAAGTTATTTGCAAACTCTTATAATGTAAAGAGTTAAAGTAAAGTATGGCAGAACTCAGAGCCCTGATATTACCACAGAAACATCTTGACATGAATGCGCAGCATGGATGCAGTTATACGACTAAAGTAACGGCTGTTTAATGTAACTATACACCCTTATGAAGCCATGTGAAAGATGCTTATAAGTATGACTCAACTGAAGGTAACCTCCAAGCTTTGCAACTGATCTGAGCTCGTCTGTTTTGGCAGAGGGACCCTGGAGTCAATGGAGTGCCTGCAGCGCTAGCTGTGGCAGTGACGGATCACAGTTCAGGACTATTGGCTGTCGCGATACTGACACAGGTGACTTCCTGGACCCCTGTAAAGGCACCACCGCTAACTGCAACAGCTTCCCATGTCCCGATGGTGAGTAGGCGGAGCCGAGCGACTGAGCGATACGAACATAGTCCTCGCGTGACAGCGAGCTGACTAGAGTCCGTCATTGTCCTGTTGATTGCGACGCTTCCGAAGTCGACTCTGCGATATCATCATCATCATCATCATCATCGTCGTCGTCGGCATGATCATCATCATCATTATCATTACCATCATTACCAACATCAATCCAACGATTTTTTTACCTCACACTTTACCTGTGTGCCCTGATGCTTGACAGATCCTAGCTACGTCAACTGGGATGCGTGGACTGCTTGTAGCGCTAAGTGTGGCGGTGGAGTGAGGACCCGTGCCGGTGTCGATAACTCAGGCATATCTGTCTCGGAAACTGTCAACTGCGGCATGCAAAAATGTGCACCTGCTGACCCCAGTGAGTACTGAAGTGTGTCTCGGAGGCAAGATACCGGTTCACGATCAGAGGAGAGTTAGATAACTAACTGTTGGTGTTTGCGAAAGCATAGCCTAATTGGAAAGATGTTGATTAGTAATTGTTCGTGATGTTTATAAATTCACGGTTCTCACTTTTGTTATTTTGTCATTTTCAAGTTATATGTCAGTTCAGTCGTATGCGAAAATCTTCTATCCAGCGATATTCTACCTTTGACGACGATAGTTCAGACCTATTATACTCTGTTAAAACACTCTGGTGGCAGACATCGTATTGGTAACTTTGTGGGTGCCACTTTTGCATGCTGGTACGTGGTGTTACAGAGGAGGAGTGCGGCATCGCCAACCTGGTCTTCATCCTCGACTCCAGCCAATCTGTATCCGAGGCCAACTGGTTCAAGATCAAGCAGTTCGCCATCGACGTCATTTCCGGTCTGACCGTCAGTGAGGACGAGTCTCACGTGGGTATCGTCCTCTACTCTACGGAGGTCATGACCGCGTTCGGACTCAATGACCATTTCAGCAACCGCGACTTGAAAGGTAGGTCTCGATGAAAAAGGCTGAGCTTGTAAGATTATAACATCAAATAGCTTTTCATAATGAGTGTGAATTATCCAGCATCTACTGATAATAGACTTGAATCTTTCTCATCTACTAATGAATCTGTCACCGTCCATTACATCAAGACATTTGATTCTACTGCCTCATACACTGTCTCCATCTTGAAAAACAATTACTGAGTATCCACTTTGAGACTCATAGACAATGCCATACCCACTGAAGGTTGCCGTTATGACGTGCAGACGCTATCTGGGATCTGCCTTACCTGGCTGGTGCCACTAACACCGGTGAGGGAATCGTGGCGATGACCAAGCTAATGGCCGCCGGACGCCGCGATAACGCCAAGGACATCGCTATCCTCCTGTCTGACGGAGTCACCAACATTCTCCCAGATGAGGTCCTGGGAAACGCGGACGCCGCCAAGGCTGACGGCATCACCATGCTCACCATTGGTATGTATATATATACAGCCGACTTCTCCCATCCAGCATCAACGAGAAAAGTCAATGGCAGAATTGATAACAATAGGGTATGAAGACAGGCGAAGGTGGTGTTATTACCTATGTATGGTATACCTGTGATAACCGATTCCGACCTTGACCCTGTGTAGGTGTGACCAACCTGATCAACGAGGCTGAGCTTAAGGCCATCGCTTCGGACCCCCAGTACTACAGCTATGTGGAGAACTTTGACGATCTTCAGAAGATCATCGACAGCATCGTGGAGGGTGCCTGCGAGATCAGTGAGTGACACTGATCATAGATCGAGCAAATGATGGAGGCAAATCATAATTAAGTTTATAGATGGATGAGATGGGGAAAAACTATACAAGATTTAATAAGAAAATCAGAATGAACTTGAGGGTAAATCAGAATGAGCTTGAGGGTAAATCAGAATGAGCTTGAGGGTAAATCAGAATGAGCTTGAGGGTAAATTGCTTGGGGAGGATTAACATGAAGCAGTTGTTTGACATCCGAGAGGGTCGCGAGTTGGGGGGAGATTTGAACAGAAAGATTAACTATCCGTCATTGAGAGGCATTTGTTTATGTGGACAAGTCCATTTGAGTCGTGAGCCGCTGTGACCATGATCATATCACAAGCAGGGAATAGTTTCATCTTCTGTCACAAGTCTTTTTCACTTACCCAATTTAATTATCCTCAACAGCCAACGAGATCGTCTGCGAGAGGTGGGGCGAGTGGAGCGTGTGCAGCGAGAACTGCGGTGGTGGAACCCAAGTCCGCACCCAGAGATGTAAGGTCGTGGACAGCAACGGTGACCAAGTCGGAGATGACCTGATCCGTGTCGACGAACAGGCCTGCAACGAGTTCGATTGCACCACAGCCACCCCAACAACCACACCCGCCCCAACAACCACACCCGCCCCAACAACCACAACCACAACCACCGAGCCCCCCACTGCTGGTACAAACCTGGTCATGTAGTAACTGACAAATCTGAGTTTTGTACAACCTGGTCATGTAGTAACTGACAAATCTGAGTTTCGTACAACTTGTTTATTGGTTCATTTCAAATGTTTTTCTCATAAGTATATGACCCACCTTGGATGATTGTTCTCAGTTCCCTGCATCTATACAGAATAATTTCCCATATCCGAGAAACATGTTCAATATCCCTTTCTAATGACCATGATTTTGTCGATTATTCCACATATTGCCTTATTGCAGCTCCCATCGACTGTTCCAAGTGTGACTACGGCAATGCCGCCATCCCCCCTCTCTTGCCCGACCCTGCTGACTGTAACTGCTTCTACCAGTGTGAACGTGTCGGTGTCAGCGGCGGCAAATTCCAGTACATCAGTGTAGGATATTGTTCCGTCATAAAGCCTTCACGTGATAAATTGGGTAGTAGAGATCGATGCCTAGTTGCCTTTTGTTGGGGTTTGTACAGCTTAGTAGTTTCAGTCCTCGTTGTACATTGTACACATATATTGGTATATAAATACCGAACAAGGGGGAAATCACGATGTTAAATCTCGCGCACTTGGGTGTTCACGCGAGACTATCTTAGAGCATCCTTTAAGATGAGATGACGCTGGTAATGTGAGCTGGTACCGCCTGTTTCAGCATCACAAGTGCTGTGCCCCTACCCTCTACTGGCGTCAGGCCTGGCTCGCCTGCGTCTACCCAATGTTCGCTAAGAACGACGAGTGTGTTGTCAACCCCATCAAGACCACCACCACCACAACCACTGCCGGTCAGTATACAACCCGCATCATCGACTTCTTGTTTGATTATCATCACAAATCTCAACATATCCCCTAAAACATGAAATGAGCTGGTATCATATCACCATCACAATCATATGGCGTTATCAAAAAACAAATGATAATGAAATGGGCCACAACCGAGTCCCCCCCCCCTTAGAGACTACAGCTGTATATAAGTTAATTATTCAGTGAACATACTTTGGAGTGTACATCAATGATATGACAGGTTATGGCGTAAATTGTCTCAGTGCTGCGACAGCTGAAGTAATCGTTCTGCTTCATCAGACTGCCCTAAAATCACCAAATCATAACACCCCAGTCACTTAGTGCCTGAATCCTTGGTGAACGCTGAAGTCATGACGTCATGATACTGTAACGTGCTAACTCAATTCCCCCCTTGTCCATGGATAGCCGCGCACGACGGTAATATAAATATATACCGTCGTGATTGAGGATATGTGGGTCGTGTGGCAATTTTTGTATTTCGCGTGCATATAGCTTCTCATCAATGTTGTGTACTTACGTAAATATATATGTCCACAAATAAGATGAATATCCGCTAAACCGGACTATTTTGGTTATCCACTGTCTCGTGATTATTTAGCAATTGTCAAATGAACTTTTAGAATCACAACTTTCGTTCACGGCAGCCCCAGTTTTGGAGATATGACGTCACATTACGCAGTTTCATTTTCACTCGCCATGTGGCTGCAGGTCCCGGGGGAGGGGGCACTTAAGTATAAAGAGGTAGAATACATGTGTCGGGGTAGGTTTTTTTCGGCCTCCCGACGGGTTTTGTTGACATCATAATTGTAGGATGGGGTATGCTCTTGCCATTTTTTACCTTGTATGACGGGTACAGGTTTTTGAGATGCCGGGCACACCCCTACGCAGGACAAGGCCAAGTGCCCCCTCCAGACTGCGGGAATCAATAAGTGTTATCTTTTTTTAAATGTCATTGTGATATCGTTGAATACATATCGCCCTTCAAAGTAGATATTTCCAAAAGATAATCATTGACAAAATGACACATATACTTAAATAATAAAATTCAGAAAGAAGAAGTTCGCTTGCGAAGAACCTTGTCTGCGCATGCGCGCAGAAACCGATCTTGTCGTTCAAAATAAACATGAACTTTTCAGAATTTGTGTGGCTGGATTAAATCGCCTTTGACGAAATCTAACACGTAAACTAACTCAACTTGTTAATATACATTCAATTATGTGAAAAATTATTCTTCATATGTACGTGTCTGTAATAATCGTGTATAATTGGAACTCATGTATTGTCGCACCGCATTTGGTTACGATCATCGCACGACGTTAATAAACGTCGTGCACGGCTAGTCCATAGATTGTATTCACGTTGCATTCACACAGAATGCATATATATCATAACGTCGTACTAACACCGAGTGGCTCTGCTCATTTCAGCACCCGCCGTCTGCCCGCTGAAACCCGTCCTTGGGGAGCCCACGCTCTACAACAACTTCGGCTACAAGCAGTCCTGTGGTGCCAACATGTACTTCAACGCCGTTGCCTGCGCCTGCCTTCCCTCGGGACCCAACCCCACCGGTGATTACTTCCTTCTCTTACTCACATTATCACAATTTGTGATGTGTGCGACTATTGCTTTAAGGTAATAAACTTCGGTCGTGGCCGTTGGCAGAAAGTGATCGCCCTACAACCTGAGGATGGCGAGGTCGTCCCGCCAAGCGATGACACATTCAATCACTATGAACTGTCGTTTCGTTATGAATCCCAACAAATGCAACATATACTCAAATTATTTACCCCAAGAAATGTCAAACGCGGCTGGTTTCGATAAGATTGTTCACGCAGATTAATTCAGAGGTCATGGTCCAATGCCCAGCCCATGATTCTAACGCAATTCTTCTCGAATACGGGTGGTTGTATGATGTTCCTCATGTAGGTTGCGACAAGGACGTCCTCCTCTACTATCCCTTCGAGTCTGACCTTCACGATCACTCCTGCCACCGCGCCATCTCCGTCCAGACCAACGACGCTGACCACGTCAAACTCGTCACTGACACTGAGCGCGGCACAGTGGCATACTTCAGTGGCCAGAGCTCTCTCGATGTGGGTTTTATGTACAACTGGTTCGCCAACAAGCAGGTCACTAGCTGGACAGTGGCTCTCTGGTTCAAGAGGACCTCTGCTGGTGGAGGATACAGAGGCCTGGTCAACAATGGTGATTGTGAGGGAGCTCCTAGCTTTGACGTGCACGCCAATGATGGTCCCGTTAGTACAGTGGGTATCCGCAGTGTGGGAGACAACAAGGTGGCAGTGACCCAGTCCGCTTCCGTAAGTAGAAATGCTCCGTCATGGCTCAAAACCTGGGATTTCAATGAATCTACGCTAAATTCCATTGTTGTGTATTGACCACAGCATATAGCACATAGTTTACTTAACATAATGGATTTCGTAACAAGCTATCAGTCACCATATGTAACAGTTACTGGTATCTGGCTGCATCCATCAAAACAGTTGATGATTTTGTCTCTGCATGGTGACGTTTATAACAACCGCTTTTTATGTCATATAATCACCTCACCATAGCGGTCATTAACTGACATACAAAGACAACAATTACTATTTCAGACATTTGTAAATGCATTCAAATTCCCACTGACCATTTCTGACATCTTCTGGCCATAATCACCCACGACTTACCTTCTCTCCCATCTGCCCACGTGACAGATCCGTATGAACACATGGGAGCACGTGTCTCTGGTCTATACCGGATCCGAGGTGAAGATCTTCTTGAATGGCAAGGAGCAGTACTCTACCCTCGCTTCTGGACCCCTGGCTAATACCCACTGCTCGCTCAACATCGGCGCTGACCACCCCGGAGTCGGTCACTTCACCGGCTACATGGACAATGTAAGTTTCTTTAGAGAAATCTCACAATATGCTTGACAATAAAATGGTATTACACCGGCCTGTCCTGACAGTGGGGACAATGTTATACTTGTCAAGAAGATTAGATAGTAGATTTAGCGGTGCTATATGTGGGATATTGATCACGTGATATTGGTGCTATATGTGGGATATTGATCACGTGATATTGGTGCTATATGTGGGATATTGATCACGTGATATTGGTGCTATATGTGGGATATTGATCACGTGATATTGGTGCTATATGTGGGATATTGATCACGTGAGGTAGTAAGAGACTATATGTTAAATATTGACACGTGATTGATTATATGTGGGATATTGATCACGTGATTTGGTGCTATATGTGATATTGATTGTGTGATGGTATATATATATGGGATATTGATCACGTGATATTGGTGTTATATGTGGGATATTGTATCACGTGATATTGGTACTATATGTGGGATATTGATCACGTGATATTGGTGTATATGTGGGAATTCAACGTGAGGGAAGAGACAATTTTCGATTGATTATAACGATAATGTTATCTTATATGATGGAATATGACCGAGCTTTCTTTGGCTGTGTTACAGATCTACATTTACGAGCGCGAATTGTTTTGAGCATAAGCTGATTTATATGATGGATATGACCGAATTTCTTTGGGATTTTAACAGATCTACATTTACGAGCGCGATGGCACGTTAAAGAAATCCAAGCTGGACTACTGACATCCCCTCTGATTACAAGCTGAACCGCTTTTTTAACCGATTACATTGATTACAGATCATTGATACAGATCATATTAATCAAATCAACATGATTATACTTACTTTATTTTGAGGTTCTTTGACGGCGTTTTGTTTTTGGAATTATGAATGAGTTGGAAACAAAGTATAACAGATTGTGTGACGTCATTGGACATCTGGCCTTAATCATTATTAACAAAGTGTGCAGTTTGAGTTAATACTTTGATTACTATAAACGAAAGTAGATTCACTGTTAAAAGATCTTGTTGACTAATATAGCTTAGATTTATTAATCATCCATGAACAATAAAAGACTGTTAAATCACCAAGTGGGTTTTTATTGAAGTATATATCGTTTACAACACATTTACAATACAATACATAAGCTTGAAACGAACGACATAAAAATCGGAATTGTACCCGAAGGGTCAGATTAGTCCATGTTCCAATTATGCAGAGTCGCCCATGGGTGGAAATTTGGCGCCTCATTGATTTGTATGCAAAAATTCCCTTCCGAGAGTTACAAAAGGTAACGCAGTTATTCCGCCAGGGGTCCCTCGTCTCATATACAGATAACAGAGCAAGCGCGCAATATGGCCGACTATTGACAAGGATGTGACCTATGAACCGAAATGGAAGGGAGTCCAACCGCTCAATCACCCAATTAGCTCCAACTACAGCCCATTGACCACGCCCCTACGCGTTGACAATCGCATAGGACCATATGCTACCCTTCCTTGAGACGAGCGCCTACAATTAGATCACGTTAAAGAAGTCTGAAATCATCCTCGCAAAATAATTAGCCCAGAGTGACAATTCTTGATTCCAGTCGCCATTGTGAGCGCATGAATGTGACAAAATGCGGTGACGTTCGCTAGAGGGCGCAGATTGGTTTGCGCGTCTATTGGAAATTCTCCATGGGGTGTTTGGTTGCAGTGGGTTCTTCGTGCCGACGATGAATTAGCGAAGGTGGGCACACGCTAGGGCGGGGATGTGCCAGCGAAGAGGGCGGGGCGCGGAGGAGAAAGAGGCAAAGGTGTCACCTGAGGCTGGACGACTTAATTGGCAAATCGAGCAACTCACTTGACAAAACGTATCTTTGTTAATCTCAGGTAGTCATAACAATCTCTCCTCTCCGTGCCACGAGGCATCCCCTTGTGGGGTTAACGAGCACGTCCCTTGAATTATAAATACTGCATTTTCCTAACATTCTATGATATAATTTTTCTGAAGTGACATTGGATGGTCGAGCGCGGACAATACCCAAACTCGACATGCAGTCATCTCAAGCTCTGAGCCGTTGTGATTCATGGAGCCATGTTCGGGAACGGAACTAAATACCTCATTTAAATTGGCATAAGACAGACATGTCATAGAGATTGGAAGATGGAGAACAAAAGTTTATCGGTGCCTCATGAAACGTTGTGAATCATCGTTGACGTTTTAACTTGGTAAACAAATTTCACCTTGTGTCCTGATGGGTTGCCTCGTCCATCTTTAATCGTCAGTTGTCAGTCCCATGCTAATCGTCTGAACAAGTAAAGGGTGACAATATCAAACATATATCATTGATGTTAACACATGAAACACGAATAATCCAGTGCGAATAAAAAACTTATATCATTTAGTTCTTGCGCAATAGCGACATAAAATACAAGCAGAGTGACTTTCTGTGATTGTCACTGATGAACACTCACAGTCATTCATTGAGATCAACTGTTCAGCAAAGAAGTCGACTTTCATAGAAAACCACAAAGAATGGCGCCTGAAAAAAAAATCGGAAGCACATTATGACGGACAACTCTATGATGAGTTAGTCGAATTGTAAAAACTGAATCTTGTTTTCCCAAGTTCCTCCAAATTGAGAGGGCCAGTTGGTTTATAGCACGGGAGGGAAGGTAGGATTCTTAGTTATTTCCATTCGCGTCCCCAGTTCTTATTCATATGTGGTGTGAAAAATCTCTCCATGTTTGGCGAACTTGAACTATTATCCACCTCTTAGATCAATTAAAATATATCACTCGCTGTTTTCTGGTCGGCAAAATGAGTATTTGCCTTTAAGACTCATGTCTTTAACTGCTCGGTTCTCCACATTGTTCTCCCAAAAGCAGAACACCTGGATCCATTAATATCAATAAACAGATCCAGCCGCTCAGATCACGGACACCATTTATCTTCCAAGATGTGAACTAAGTAGCAGATCAGCTATCCAAATATCAGTAAAGATTGCCAGCGACGCCAAGCATGACTCGATTGAGGCCCAGTTCTACTCCCAGCAGCCTATTTCACAAACAGGAAAGTTTAAAGCCAGGCTTTGGGCGCTACCGCGTTCCAAGAACAACTCAGGTGTCGGGGGTTAGTCGATTTCAGTTATCCTGATGAATTGAGTACAGGGCATATTCTCTGCTGACAACGACATGGCCGCACAGTGAACTTGAGATGGCCCCCCGCAGCAGGGAGCATTCTGAAGGTTTCCACAGGTGTCCCTTTTTCATGGAGTGTGCAATTTTAAGCAAGGAGAACAAATCAAACTTCAAGGGTGAGCAACAGATGAGACTACGAGCTCAGTCAGTGAGAGCGTAGATTGAGAGGGATCTTATTCCACAGAAGCACAGGTTCACTTTACTACCTGGTAAAGGAATGGCCACAGCTAAAGCAACCTACACAGATAAAACATTAAAAGCTACCACATTTGCTACATAGGCGTGTGTTGCTTTATACTGTTAAAATCTATATTAATGAGGAAGAGTCGTTTATACAGAATCAAAGTACATATTGCTGTTTTAGTGACATTATAATACTCTTCGAATGAAGCAAACTCGTATTCGTCAGATGCAATGCGGGCGCTATATGAGGATAAGCATTAAAGATACGTTATTCGTCAATTTTTATTTTGCTCCTATTATTATGTAGTTGGTACAATAACTCGTTTATAATCCTTACATTTAACTGGGAACACTAGATCATTGATAATTGGTCGATTAAGGCGCACTGAAATCTTTGTTTTAAAAAACATTCGTGCCAGATCCGCTTTATGGGTTGCAAATATGGCGGGGCTGAAAACAAATTTTATATATATATATTGTCAAGACTAGAGAGCTTTGTAAGCATGGGGATGTAGCTCAGCGGTAGAGCGTTTGCTTTGCATGTAAAAGGCCCCGGGTTCGAACCCCGGCATCTCCATATGTTTTTGGTTATTTGTTGCAGACGGCCCTATGCGTACATGTTTTTGATATAACACAATGAGTGCGCATATCTTTAATACAATACCATGAGTCCAACCGATTCAATGTGGTCGACTACGATGATTTTCAAAGGAATCGAGGCAGGAAGCGCGCACTTCAACGTGGGAGGGGCAACTTTAGAAATCGCATGAAATCCGCACTCAAGCCGTCAAGGTACTGCCTCTGGGTGGTGCGAATGATAGCGGGATAATCTACATGAGTTAACGCCCATTTCAATAAACTTTGTCCGTTCCATCTAACAGGTGAATATTCTACATTCCCGGAGATTCAATATTATGGTAATCAGGTAAATGTCTTAATAAATACCGCTGATTATACATTGTTATTGAATACTTACCCCCGAGACATGCCAATAGAATGCAAGCAATGCATATTCCCTCGAAAACTCCCGTTATGTTTTGAAAAGATTCAAGACATAACGGGAGTTACATTGTGTTCTAATTGTTTGAGGATTGTACGTTCTTACTTAATTGTTTGACAGATGCGGGATGATATCCGGTGAGGTGCAGTTTGGAACCTGCCGCATGATAGTCCTAGACTTCTGATTGCAAGAACATGATACTTCGTCTATCACTGAGGCATCATTTATCAAATAAACGTAATTCAATGGAGCCCCTCTTGTGTCGTCTCCCAGAAACCTGCATCATAGCCACATTGACAAGTTTGGTGAATGAACTTCCTATTGAAAATATAGATTTTGAACTGTGCTGGAAATCGAACAATCAAATATCGGGTTTGTTGGGAATTTATCGGAATATATGAGCCGTTGGAATAGGTCTACACAAGCAAGAGAAATTGAAATTCTGCATTTATTTAGGTGTGAGAGCTTAAGGTCGTTTAATATACTTGACTTTAAAATAATCTGGGCTTGAGTCTATAGCAGTAGCATCTTGACTGAGTGACTTGTCGCAGACGAAACATTCCATTCATGATTTCTTCTACTTTGATAGCTTCCGATGAGTTCCCCTCCTGTCAATCCTGTCCCCTCCTGTCAATTTCTACCTTCGCGTGCTCGTAATTATTGCTTGATGTCAAGCCGTTCATACCTCTGACCTTGCTGCATTTGTATTCATAGCAGTAATAAAGTGCCCCCACCAATACATTTTCTCCATCGAGCCACTGCTAGCAGTCACCATGTGACAAAATGTGACTGTGGTTTGGCATGTGTTGGTTTTCACAATTTGAAATTAGCCCCCTTCGATCCACAACCCTTACTAATCCTTTGAAAGGTCAGTGCACACTGCCGCCGCGCGAAATAATATCGATTTCTGGAGATTCCTCATATCGTGTCTATTTCCCAGCGTTACTGTCGAGGTCCAGTTGCTCTGTCGTGCAGATCAAACACGTGGTCACGTCATACAGAATCGTAAACGAAGCAGACACATAAACGTTAGAGTGTTTTTCGGGAATTCACGCAGTAGGAGCCGTTGGTTTATCATTCGATCGGCAGACTTTGTGGGGGAAAACCGTCTCCTCAAGCGGCCTTGCAGTCTGCATTATAAACAGGAGCACATGGTTTTTTTCAACTTCCGGTTTTAGCGCTTTCTGGACCCACGACTCACATTGACAAGTGACTGTCTGTCAACAGTTCGGCTGGACCGCATCCATATACGATTCAAAAGGTGCATTCGGATCTTATTGCACTACGATGGCGGTGGACTTCAGGGAAATGCTGAAATCTGCCCGGGAGAACCGCTACGCCATATATTGCTTGGTCATGATGATGTTGGCTTATTTAGTCAACCAACTCAACGCGTGAGTACTCGGTGTAATCTCATTCATGACTTCCATTGTCATTGACCCATGACTTGTCCGCCTAACCGTCCACGCCCATTCAATTGGCGCTCGGAAGCCAAATCACGGGAACCGAGAGTCAGTGGATTTAATATGGGGTAGACCAGTATAACTCCATCATCAAGCTCGCATGCAGTTATAATAATAATAATAATAATAATAATAATAATAATAATAATATCAATAATAATATATATACACGAGCATTATTTTCATGTTATTATTCACAGATAACACTTTCATGTGAACCCCACCGTCACGAAATCACCTCGATGTTCAAAGTGACCTAAAACTCCATTATTACCATTACCCTTGACACATGAAATCACATTGTTACAGACGAAATGAATTACTACCCCACATTTGGTATTCATTATCTCACATACAGACGTTCTCCCTTTCTCAGCAGCTCGCGTGCGTACTATACTGACAGGTGGGTGGGGTCATGGCTGGCGTCGTCCGTGTCATATGATAACAACACTCGTCCTGTTGGATTGTTATTAATTAGCTGTGTTCATCGGTCTGCTTTTGGTAAGTGAGACGATGCGCAAAGTACATACATAGCCTTGTTCTGAATGAAGCACGTGGCCTTATCCGTCCATATTGTGGTATTGTTTTGTCCTGATTGTCCTGATGTCCATTATGTTTCGTCCCGATTGTCCCAATATCCATCATGTTTTGTCCCGATTGTACCAATTCGCATTATGTTTTGTCCTGATTTCCATTTGATTTTGTCACGATCGTCATTGTTCACTTCCATCATGTTATTTTGTAGAAGAGGTTTATCGGTGGCTAATTATACAGATAACTAGATCCATGCTTTACTGCAACATACGACGGTCATCAATGTAAGGAGGACGATCTGTGAGAAGTATATATAATATGGTGATTGTGACTTTATTGCTGGTGCTATACCTATATGCTGTCGGGTTCAAGCCATGTGTTTATTCCGAAAGTTATTATTCATTGCTGTGCTCTTTCGTCATCATCATACACAGCGGCCTCTTCTGTGACTTCTGATATATGTGTCCATACATTGAAATCCGGAGAGGAGTAGCGCTTTATGACTCGAGTGTGTGGGATCATTCATTCTTCACTTTGACCTACGATGTTCACATTAACGTTCGACCCGAAAAATATTGCGCTTATTTATGTTTTTTTAATGAAATACATCCATTTGATTTCGTAACGTTACATATTTATAAACTACTTTTGGATATGGCTGTTGCAGCTTCTCGCTGGTGGCAACCAACCTCAGCATGGCTAACGAGTTTGGCTACGGCGAGAGGGAATGTGTCACCGATAACCTGACAGCACTCAGCGACTACCTCACCACAAACGCCCTCAACATCACACCAACACTCTTCTGCCTCCAAGATGAGACATGGTAGGCTTGACAACAGATATTACTCTTACGGAGATATTGACAAGAGAAGCTTCACTGGCTTTTCATATCGCAAAGTATTTCATTTCGCTGCCGACGAGTCGCCAGTTTGAGCCCCGCGGAGGACCCAAAGATAAATCACAATTTATGTTCAATATCACCATTTGCATAATCCGCCGAGTCGTCATCTTCAATAACAAAGTTATGCGGGCCCACAGTAACTCCACGGGCTGCGAGATCGAATCCGGGGCGATCTTTCTAAATCAACTCTACCTTTTTACATAACGCTTCGTTAGTGTTATATAAGTTTAAATTACATTGAGTATTGTAACGATGGATGAAGAATTGCACCTCGAGCACACACAACGCACGGGTTGTATCGGATACATACGTTTCTGTCTGCCAGGTGTACCGATATGAACTATACGTTTTGTGACTGGCGGTACACTGGTACCGGATGGGAGTACCAACTACTAGCGGGACCCTTCTATGTCGTCATGTTCAGTATCAGCGGTATTCCACTAGGTTAGTCCTCGTACTGCCTTATCATGGAGTTTGGCATATCGTTGTCATGAATGTACGTTATGATTCAAACAAATGTACAACACTGGTTTCCTTAGCAACATTTGGCCTGTGCTGCTCTCATGCTGTCTGTTGTCATTTCTTTAAGCTGCCATCGTTTTAAATACCACTTTATATTTGTCCTTGTCACTTCTTTCGCAAATTTCCTACAGCAAGAACCCAGATTTTCACGGATACAATTATTGGACGCATTCATTTAATACATCCCATTCTTGTCTTTAACGCTATACTTGTAGAATCAGAAACAATGGGCGCCCCAATCATACCTGACCACTCATTGTCAATCACCTGACAGGTCTAGTCTCGGAGCTTCAGAATATCAACCGCAAGTGGCTTCTGGCGGCCTGCGTGGCTCTGTGGTCAGTGATGACAATACTTGGCGGGTTTGCCACTCAGTACTGGCATATAGCCATCACCAGGATACTGATGGGGGTGTTGTGAGTACCTAATGACTTGTTTCCTATCAGATAACAAGTACTCAAGTAGTTTAACAATGTGATGAGAGATAAGAACATTGTCATGATAAATTTATTGGGTTATGAGTACTTGAAAATCTTCAGGCAGTTGAAGAGGTGTACTTGGTCAATCTTAATCTGATGAAGCTGTTTATCTTTACACTGTTTCAACTTGTTCAATCCTGAGTAATATACATTGTTTGAATGAGTTTGATAATCCCGTCGTGTTTCCGAAAACCATTCTCCCAGCCTCCCATTGATTAAGTATACTGTGTTTTCCTACTGAATGTGATATGGCCGTATAACCGCTGAAGGGTGTGTTAGTTCTGCAGGTTGTGTCCCGTTCTCTGCCAGTATGATCGCCGATTACTTCACCCCAGTAAGTGAACCCCTCCAAGTCACTGCTTATCGCTTACCTATTGTCCACTACTTAATTGGGACCCCACAATAAAAACCCAGTGGTTATACCTTAGATAAATATGTATGACACACACACATGAGATATATATATATATATATGATTTTAAATCCTTTGATCTGTGAAGACATACCGTAATTATCACATTGTCCAGTGTATCATTGGTTCAGTCCTGCATCGCTACCCATGTGCTAGTTTTACCTGACAGTTCCCACCTGTACTATATAGATTGATTTATTTCCCCCGTCACCAGGAGCAGAGAGGGGCTGCTCTGGGCTTCTTCAACTGGGGCGTCTACGTCGGCTACAGCATCACATTTCTGCTGCTGATAGCTGAGAGAAATCTGGGTTGGCGCGCGGTGTATTTCCTGGCCGGGGCGCCAGGTATTGTGGTGGCTGTTATTATACTGGTTACGGTACAGGAGCCCAGCCATGGCGAGAGTGACGTCAAGCAAGAGGTGCGCATGTAGATGACTGGTTGTATTTATAAAGTATAATTACGTGTGTTATAACAGTGTGGATACTATAGATCCTACCTATAGCCTTATAAATTTATCTAGTTTGTATGCTTCATTTATTTCTATGTCCCTGTGAAGATGAACCTTGCATTCATAGTTAAAAAGGACCTTTTCAAAAGTAAACAATATCATATTGAAATGAAGCAGATTGACACCCGAAACCTGTGTCATCATTAACTTACCATCCCTATATTAACAACTTACCTCCCTATATTAACAACTTATCATCTGGATGTTCATTTAACCACATCTATGTTGACTACTTATTTTCTTTGACATAAACATCTTCTAATCCCAATATTAACACTTTACCATTCCTATTTAAACAACATATTATCCCTGTATCAACAACTAACCACCCCTGTATTAACAACTTACCATGTCCATATTCACAACTTATCATCCCCACATTACCAACTTACCATCACTTTGTTAACAATTTATCATTCCCATATTTACAACTTACCATGTCAATATCAACAACCTACCATATATTTTTTAACAAGCTTACCATGTCCATACTCACAACTTAAAACCCCACATCAACAACTTTCCATCTCTATATCGACCAATCATCTTCTGTACATCAAACAACTTGACCATCTTTATGATAAAAAATTACCGTCTGTACATTAATAAATTATTGTTATTACATAACCAAATTATTATTAACATATGAACAAGTTTTCATCCCTATATAAGGAATTTATCATCCATACATTAATAAATTTTCAGATAGAATCAACAAATTGTCATACAAGCATCATCAATTTATCATCCATACCATAACAAATCATCTCCGCATCCACAAAATATCATCAGCACATCAACAAACATCATCTGCACATTAACATATTATCATATGCACATCAACAAGCATCATCTGCCCATCAACAAATCATCATCTGCCTATCAACAAATCATCATCTGCCCATCAACAAATCATCATCTGCCCATCAACATATTATCATGCTCATGATATCAGCTGAGCATCTCAACCTTATACATGCTTGCAGCAAGTGCTATCTGCGTTACGCGGGACGTGTAGTAAGCTACATACGGCAGCTCGACACTTTGCCAAGCCCTCACTCTTACTGCTCTGCATCGGGGGAGCTATCCGTAATGGAGCTGGCATCGTATGGGCTTATAACATCGTCGTCTTCTTCGACCAGTACCACCCGGGAACACAGGTACCGCTTTCTTTCTACTGGATGATGTGTGTACTCATATTGCACAAGCAAGATGGTGGACTATGTTACAGCTGACATTAGGGTCAGGACATCTATTTATAGGACCATGTTGATTTACTAAGTTTTAGCTGTGCGCGGCTCTGTCAAGTGGCCTGGTTACAAGACGTGGCAGTACATGCATTGACTGAGTCTACCTACAAGTCATTGCGTGGGGTTGGGTGGGGAGTTGGGGTGATTTAGTGCACAATAGATACTTGTTCTGAAAACATTGAGACAGCCATCCACCACTTAATGGCATATCTCACTGTAGAAGGTGGGGTGGTGTGAGAGGGATGTGTGCTTATTGTGACACTATAACACGCTGCTATAATCGCCAAAAACTAGGCGTGGTCAAAGATCGGTGCGCAATGAGCGCATAATGATAATGATATTGGTTAGCTGATTGGGAGAGTAACGATTGGCGATGTTTTTATTTCGTACAATTCACATTCTTATGCATGGTTTGTGTGTGTTTCGATAGACAGAAGAATGGATGTCGTGGATCCCGCTGATCTTCGGGTCATTAGGTGCGTTTGGCGGTGGTTATGTATCTGATAAGCTAGTGGCGTCGAAGGGAACAAGGGGACGTCTCATGGTGCTTATCGCGTGCTTGGTGAGTGTACATTGTTGACATGACCCCTGGTTACCTGTAATACACAAACTACATAATTATCCACGTACTTCTGACAATCATTTCCCTTGCAAGATACATGGATTATGCAGTGTTATCATGAGCTTCCGCTGCATGTTACTACATTTGTGTTGTTGCTTTTTCGCCAAACAGCTGTTAAGTGCCCCCTTCCAAGTGGGCACCCTCTTTCTCCCGATGCCCTGGGCGTTCATCATTCACATCCCAGCTTACCTGATCGGGGAGATGTGGATAGGTGTGTGTGTAGCTGTGGTGGTCGATCTAGTACCGAGTGACCTCACAGCCTCAGCAGTCGCTGTCTACTTCTTCATCATTCAGATTATCGGCGGAAACATGAACCTACTGGTACCCCCGTTAACGCAACATCTGAGTCTGCAACTGGCGCTTGTGGTGACCTTTCCGGGGTTATATTTGGCGGGGGCACTCTTCTTTATTGCGGCTTTGTTGGTGGTTTCTTATAGCGAAGGAGACAGTCAATATATGGTAACAAATATCGACACAGAAACCAAGCAGGATTCGCTTGAGGCTTCTAAATTATGATATTTGTATCAATTAGGTTGTTTGATCTTCATGATCTGGTATAGTTTATTGTACAAATCGCTGTACAAATCAACATCATGTTTAGCTTTGAGCGATGGCAGAAGTGATGCCATTTTCAGTTTCTATTGTAAGTTCATTGATTTGTCACGTTGTCATAAAAGCATGTCGAGTTGACGAAGTGAATGCGTTTGACTTATTTATAGACTCTTCTCGACTGTATTATTACTTCTGGTAAGGGCCGATGAATGATGATGATGATAAGTGAGAAATTGTGTTAAGGTGTCGTCACATAACGCCCTGTCACGGTGTCGTCAACATGGCTGTGGGAGAATTCAGGTACCCATTCAACACCATGCACCAGCCAACAACGCCTTGATGTCAAATGTCTCGGTGTCCGCCTGGTGTTCCTTGGATGCAAAGTTAGCAAGCACAACACCAGAAGGTTACGGGTTCGAGTCCTGATGTGGTCCTATATGGGCGATTGTAATATTTCTTAAAAGTTCTACATGATCTACGCTATTCAAAGGGACATTTACTTATTTTTACGACATTTTAACATTTCCAACCTAAGTTTTACAAATTCAGGCTTACGGTTGCGATGTGTACTACCCCTTACCAAAGTATGTCATCCTCAACTGCTGCAGCATGAAGCACTTTACACCCTTACACTTCACCACTACATGCGTACACTACAAATGTTATTGACTTTCGCACCTGCCTCCAATTGCCGTCCAATTATTCAACGCACCTGGCCGTCTTACCTATTGATCCGCCAATGACTCGCTGTCTTATTTTTATTGTATATATAATAAGTCTAAAGATGAGCTAAAGTTATTATAACTCCGGGCGTGCTGGCTTATACTCAAATAAATGCCCCTCCCCCCCGCGGCATCGATCAGTGACCCATAAGACGTCCACGTACATCCTTTGGCATTGATTTTTCTTTAGCGTTCTTGAGAACGTTCACCCTCGACAGGTGTTATCATTCAATAAAATACTGATGAATATAATTTCTCAAATGCCCGTTTTGGCGTTTCATAAGGTATGAAATCGTTCAGCAAAAGTCGTGTTGCTATTAGTATGGCATACAGGTTGAAGCGCTGCATGCGTCAGTCAATTTGTGGCATAGTCCTCGTCGTATTCCTCTTGTTTGGAATATTTGGCCTGTTTCAGCAGAATGGCGATCGAGCCCGGGGTGAACATCATAATTATCCTAAGTTTAACGACACAATGGATGCTCCTGTGCAAGCCGTCGCTGGTCATGCGGCGCAAGCCGAACAGAATATGGCTGAAATCGAGCAAATAGCTCGCCAGTTGCCGATAAAGCAACCGAGTGGCAAGCTCACGCGACCTGTAGAAAACTACGGCTTTCCACAGCCCAAGAAATTCCCAGTGGATGTCAAGCTCACCCCGTGGAGCTTAGGTAAGGATTGCGAGGACATTTTGTCTGTTCTGTTGTTAGTAGAGAGCGAACCGAATCGTGGTGGTCGACGAAAAGCCATCCGGGCGACCTGGGGAAGCCTGTCAATGGACAAATACCCCACATTGAATGAACCCAAATGGCGGACAATATTCGTAATGGGCAAGTCGGATTTCCACCAATCGCACCTGGAAGCTGAAAATAATGAATACGGGGATATTTTACAGGGTGACTTTAAAGACCAGCCGAATGAAAACACAAGGAAATTCCTTTTAAGTTTGAAATGGTTGACAGAAAATCTACCCAATACAAGATGCCAGACACAGTTTGTCCTCTTCAGCAAAGACAACATCTACCACAATATGTTAATGATCACAAAATGGCTGGAATATCGATACCCGAATTCAGAGGAAACAGATCTTTACACTGGAAGACTTCTCCGTCGTGATAAACCTATCAGAGATCCATTCGATCTCCAGTTTGTTGCAGAAGAGGATTTCAAATCTGACCAATTCCCAGCTATCATCCAGAGCCCTGTTTATTTATTCTCCTATCACACTTTTATCAAACTGAACAGCGTGGTGACGTCACAGGTTCCCATTGCCATGACAGACGCCTATATTGGGATCCTTGCGAAGAACGCTCTAGTGAAACCGACACATAACGACCACTTCCAGATGCTCGCGAAAACGAACAACGTTTGTCATTATCTAACCCTGTTCTTCGTCCACGACGTCTCGGCGAATGACCAGCTGATTATTTTCAAATCGGTGTCGGACGTCACCAAGAGGAAACTGTGCGAGCGTCATCATAAAATAGACGAGTGAGCGGCATTAGCCAAACAACTAGAAACATAATCAAATTGCTAATGTTTATGGTAAATATGAGACGTTTGGCATGAGGTACATCATATTGGCTATGTCTTAGTTTAATGGTCACGAGGATGATTATTCCTAGACATGATATGAAACTTAGCACATCTGCTGTCGTTACAGTTTCCCTTAATCGATGGGAAATTTCGTTGATTCAATATCTGACTTCATTAAGGATACACTCGGCATGTCACGGTTAAGGTGGCTGTTATCGTGTAATGAACGTTATGACGCATGATCAATGCGAGGGCTTTTCCGTTGGGCGAGCATTTCAGTTGAATACCATTAAATTCGAATTAATTATCTTTTCGCATTTTTTTGGAATGATTTGCTCACTTACTTACACCACGCCAAATACACAAGATCCAACCAAGAAGAATTGCCGATGAAGCATATAAAGCAACATTAAGGCGAAGTACAAAAAACCTTCATGGCCCCCATTCGGAATCACGACGATGTACGTGAGTTCAATCTCTCACTCGGTTGATAGTCGACGGTAATCACAACAGTTGGTTGCACCTAAACGCATTAATGAGACCCTCAACTGCAATAGACCTGAGCAACCCATATAAATAACATGGAGTTATGCATATATCTAAAATATGTATTCCTTTTCCTGTATGTCTGTCTATCTGTGTGTCCATCTTCTCCCAAACGGTTGCACCTTGCCAGTTGCATATTGCCAATGCACCTTCCGGTTGGGGATTATGAACGACTAAGTCACGTGGCGTATATAAGGCGGGGTGACGGCGGGATAAGGGGAGCTCATGGCGGGATTAAGAGCGGGATCACTTCGGGATGCGGGTAGGCTCATGGCGGGGATAAGACTGGGGTCACCAAGGGTATTATGATGGGGTATTGAAGTTGGGTCACTGCGGGGTTAAGGGTGGGGTCATGGCGGGGATAATTGGTGGGTGACGCCGGGAATTCTTTTACAGCTGGTTTTTTTTAAGTGTTGCCAACGTAGTTGTATAAGACGACTGAGTTTGAATGTAACTCAAAAATCGCGCAAATGACAGATGTCAAACTCGGAAGAGTGTAGGGTCGCCACATGAGCGTGAACCCTATCATGAGTCCAAGTTACCCTAAGTTTATCAAGGAAGTAACCTTGTCGCAACCATCTGCCTGGCAATAATAAGCCATTATCGCCCCCTAAACCCCGCCACCTCTTCTATCCCAATAACTGGCAAAGCACGTGCGCATTAATTTCCAATGAAGTCTTAATTTGGTCAAAGCGCTCCGCCGGAGGGATCTGCTTTCTCTGTATCTCTATAGCGGTATCACAAGTTATAACGTGCTGATGTATCCCCTCCAGGTGTTACCAATGACGACAGCATATGCAACAGATAAGTGCTGAATCATCGATGAGGGACGAAATACTCATCGATAAACCATTGACAATAGAAACACTCTTTTGTATATAAGGCCCGCTTTAACCCAAACCCTTCTCCACCCCCTCCTGTTACCACTGTCGCCATGTTATCTGCCATCTCCCGCTGTAATGATCATATACCCTACACCCGCCTCCATTTACCTCCTCCTAACCCCATCCCTCCATTCCATACCATTGTTTTCATACGACGCCTGAAACCCTACAACATTGTCCCCGTAGACGACCAACCCCAACCGCGCTCCTTTCATCGGACCATCTTTCACCCCTCCCCACCAATTCCTCGAGGCCCGCACCAGGGAACCTCCGAGCAGAAGCCACAACAATAGCTCCGTCGTAAGCCTGAGAGTTTGTTGATCTGGAACAGATGCTCGTCCATTCTGGCCACTCAATCTCAGCGCATCCCATACACAATGACACATGTTCACCTTTGTCTCTACCCGCTAACTCGGTCGATCTACAAATGTGGAAAAAAATCTCGCAGAACCATTGACGTCTCTGTGTTGGAGTGGAATCGCACCGTGCATACAGGCTTTATACAAAGCAAAATGAGGCTTTAAAATGCATTAATTGAGTGAAGATAACAAAAGGTTTGATTCGGAGAACGCATGGTAACTTTGTCGCAGAAATGGACTTGTACAGTAGGTAGTTGGCGCAGTGAATCTATTCCATATCGGATGTCAGCCATCTGGCGGCGGTTACATGGTGTGAACGTCTTTATTTTCCCAAGGTGACCGACATTATTTCCAAAAAGACAATCCAATCCCGACCCGCTCCGCACACCTTAAAAAACGTTTTCCTTTATTCAATGAAAATTTATATTTTTATTGACAGAGAGTATGGAAAAGTACATCCAGAATTGTGTTCTGGCGACCGCCACAACGCTAAGCGTATGCGCTGGTCCTTTACTATCAAGCGGATGTGGGGTACGAAATATTCATTTATGGAGTGTTTTAAAGCATTCGCCTTAACGATTGATAATAATGCGTTTCCCATTTCTTGTATATAATTATAAAAGAACGAATCTAAAACCATTTGTCGAAAAATGGGCTGTCCACTCCTCCCGATTCGGAATATTTAGCATCAGCTGAATTGTGCCAGTAAGTACAATCACATATGCACACAAACACGTTACCACGCATGGACGAATGCCAACTTACACAAACCTTGTGAAGTGAACCGACAAAAAATACGTCTAAGTATCATTCTCTGCAGGACAAAAATGACTGTTGATTTCTCAAAGGCGGGACAGACGGCTTCAATTGGCGGTATAAATTGGCGGGAACGTATTGAAAGTATTCTTGTCAGTCGCTCTTCGTTACCACAACGGACATGCCATATGAAATTCTATATACCCTGACCTCAACAACCACGCGAAGGAGACAGCCCGTTAACTCAATGGCAGTCTTCTTCTTCTTCTTTCAAGCTTTGAGCCGTTTTTGGCAACAGAGCCCATGTACGGCTATCAAGGCAGTCATTCTTCGCTTATCAATATATAGCTATGTTGATAGCGAGCCGTCTTTAATGTAATTGACATTGTACACAAACCCCTTTAATAATACGGCACAATTTAATAGCTGATTGCTGCTCATATTTTGTTTCTTATTCGAGTTAGAAATAGGAATTGTCCAAAAAGTTCATCCTCCTTGGCGTCTCGAACCAATTAGTGGACGTATAAGACAATGTAGGGAGCACCAATGACAGCCTCTACACTTGCTGTGGTCGCAAAACGCATTTAATGCTATTCGACATAGCGCACTTCGCTGGCCACCTGGCAGGGCGGGTATTCACAGAGATGGGTTGCGCGTGCGAAAGTGGTAGACATCGACTTATCGTAGGACGAGAAAGCATAAAAATTACCTTTACCGGGTCAACGGAATATTTGTCGTTTGCGCGCGTTAACTAACGCATGCGCAATGTGAAGCACAAAACATTATGTTGTGTTGGTAAACACTGTATTGGAGGTGGGATTGAAAGAAAGTATGGAAAAGCAGCAATGCGTTTAGCCGTGATTGGCCAATATACATAAAGAAAGCCGACACACCGATTATGACAATATAAAAAAACTCATGGCTGCGTATTTGTAGAATCCACTTGGAATTAAACCCAAACCAAATATTCCTATATCGAAGATTTCTGGAAGTGCCCCCTCCATATATGTTTTGCAAGGCCTTACATATTTGATCATGTCTGCTCCTCGGTGCAACAAGTGCTTTGGCGCGCATTTTGAACTAGAAAAGCAGACGACAACTGATCAGCTACTCTTTTCCACACATTGTGGCACATTGAGTTCTCGCTACCCCGAATTGGGAAGTGTTTGTCGATTAAACTCTTCGCGACGCGAAGGTAAGTCATCGAGTGGAAGATTTAATATATATTTCCATCATCGCATTGACTTAAATTGTATTTCACATAATCAAAAGGAACCACTGCAGCTTTTCCAATGATTTTGATTTTCGCCCAAAGGCACCATATTACCACTCGTGCCGTTAAACTCGAGGCCAAACCCAAGGTCCTCACCTTGAATGGAGGAAATTGTGAAAACGTCCATATCTATTGGGTGATAGGGGGCATTCCATATATATATATCGGTTAGAGAGTATGCTCCCCGGTAAAGAACCCCCTTTTTAGACTTAGATGGATCCTGTTGACCCCGAAGTCTGACGCAGACAGTTTGACCCTCGTAGTTGTCCCTACTGACTCTGATTGTAACCGAAAAATATATACGCAAACTTCATTTCATGTCACTCCCATGCGGTGTAAATTACTTCCCTGCACACTGAACTTGGACTAAATTCTCACTTCTATATAGGAATTGACCTCAAAATCAATGTCCAAAAACTTTTCATAGATAGTGATATAAGTATATAGGATCGTTACCGGTTAGTTGTACCAGGCCAGGCAGATGTGTCTGTGTGGCGCCATAAAATATTGGTATTCGTGCAATCATAAAAAACTACCCTGGTTCGTCATCAACACCTATTCTATGTCAAGCGTGGCTTGTAAAACTGCGACACAATCTCATTTAAAGACCCAGCTAGCGCGGGACATTTAAGGACAAGGTTAAGAGTCTTAAGAATATCTTAAACGCGAAAGCAATTTCACATACATATTTGTTGTATATATCGTGCGGTTAGCAGTTGACGAGCACTGGGGCTCACAGACGCGCGGTTCTCCTTCCGTGCGCCGAGCCGTTGTCTTAAATTGCATGCAAAAATAGGAAGAGGCTCGGTGCTTGGAAGCTTGGCATCGGGTACCGAGTGCCTGTGGGTATGCAGACACTGGTTCCCGCCTTATTCGCTGAGTTTTAATGCGTGTGGTGCCTTAAACGCTATGACTTAGCCTCTCGCCAAAAGCCTGGTAACGTTATGAGTAGCTTTTGACGACCATCTCTCTATCTCTCTCCCCTCCCTCTCTCTCTCTCTCTCTCTCTCTCTCTCTCTCTCTCTCTCTCTCTCTCTCTCTCTCTCTCTCTCTCTCTCTCTCTCTCTCTCTCTCTCTCTCTCTGTCATATACTGTAATTAAGCATGCATACATGGAAATATTCTTTCTCCAAGTCAGTGTACGATGCGTGTATCCAGATACCTCCATGTCATCAGAACACGATACGCTAGCTGAAGCTACTAACACCCAGATAACCATGGAAACCGATACAACGTCACCGGCAAAAGTAGCGTCCCCTGAGAAGAAGGTTCTGTTTCGAAAAAGGTAATCATCATTGTCGATTTTGCCAGCCTCATCTGTTGTTTTTTTTATCTCTGTCACCCTCTTCATTCAAAGTTCGATCTTCATTTATTTTATTTCCATTTTCGTCTTCATCATCATCATCATCATCATTTTGATATTAGAATTTACGATAGTGTCTATGGCCAAGCATCCCTCCCTCCCCGCATTTATCTCTCATGGGTTTCTCTTTCGCTCGGACAGTCGTATAAGCGGTCTGTACGTTATGATTACATTCGTTATGACGCACATTTATGTGTAACCATAATCCCAAACGAAGTCATATCAATAATGACCCATAATGTAAATGTCGTATGTACTTAGAGCCAACAGTGACAATACCTCCAAAGAAAACGAGGAAACGACAGAAGCTCCCACGAAGAAACAGCGGCTTCTGCGACCCAGCAGTGTCACAGACACACGATTTGTAAGTCAGCATACTCTCTCATAAATGAATTATTATCTAAAAGGGAATCGGCCGAGTGAAAACAATTGCGCTAGATTCATTGTTGGGTCGCTGAGGTGGAGGTGATGGGTGAAAGTTAGGAGATAAAAAAATGTTTTAAGTTCCCCTCAGCTGACCACTTCACGCAATCATCACGTCAAAAGCCTGTACATCATTTTTTTCGGCGTAAGCGCATTATGAAATGTGTCAAAATGCAGGTGCTGCCAAATAACAATGTGTCAGCTCGCACTTAATAATTGAAAACGTCTTTGCTATTCTGTCTTACCTGCGGGTTCTTTTTTAATGGATGGGATTTTATAGCCGACTTAATTATTTATCCTAAATTTTAAACCGTTAATGCGTTACATCAGGCATTGTTCAATGGTTGGTGTTGTCATTTGATCATTCAGACGACATGCTGCTTTGATCCATCTCCTGTATGAACAAGAATATAATCCAGAGATCATTAAGTCACCAGGTTTTATTTCTAACCAATGAACTATGTAACCATGCAACATTGGTGTGCAACACATTGGACAGCGATCTTTATTAGTTCTGTTGGATTCCGCCAGGCGGCGCCGGTGCTGTGGGAAGCGGACGCGGGTGTTGACGGCAGGGCGCTATTGGTTGACAAGGAGCGATGCATCATGGGAACAACTGATGGCCGAGGTGATGATTTTTCTACGGCACCCCATTCTGTCTTTTGAAATCAGCACATTTGTGGGGGAAACGTTACATCATATTCATGTTACAACAAAAGAGTCTTAAACGCCCATCCTCTCTGGCTCCTTAGGTATAAATATAGGTCCATGTAGAGGGGGGACGTTGTTAGACTCGAGCGCGTGTCTTATAAGTCAACTCCGACCTTTATCAGCTCGTTATGTATAAACGCTTATGATCCATAACTTATGATCCCATCTCTCCTCTGACCTTTACTCATAGAAAAGGGGGTGGGGGGGGGGGCGGATAAGCAATATTGATATATACGTCACCTCATATTTATCCTCTGCTGTTTCACTGTTTCCAGTCATCGTACTGAACCACAGTGGCGAGGTTCAGAAACAATGGCTGCTCTACGGCAAAGTGGGCGCTATCTTCCAAGATGGCGGTCATCTCTACGCCTGGTGTCACGCCCATAAGGCCATCGATGAATATAAAGGCAGTCTCTATGGTAACCGCTTCTGTATCATAATGTAGACCAAGACGAGGGACTGAACCCTCAGTCAGGCTACCACTGTACAATATTTTTTCATGTAACTTTCAATTCAGGGAAGTGAAATACTGTATCAAGCTCGTTGAAAAAAATTCCAATTGATAACTTCAACTATTGATTAGATGTATTGATTATCGATTAATCCTATGAATAAAGCATGATGCCACAACCAGTGACGTCACGACAATTGTCAATAGCTCTTGAGCATATTTTTTATCCATTGCATTCTGCAGAAATCCTCGAAGACGAAGTAATTCATCATTTTGACCTTGTGGAATTCGGTGAATTGGTGAGTAGGGTAACTGCATTCACCGTAACCCCATCTACTAACGCCCCCGCACGATTAATTCACCTCTCCAATCAAGTGTGTACCACTCTAAGGTGTCCAGGGGTTGACTGTAAAAGGCGTGGGTGGGTGAACAGATCACTGATGCACTGCATTCACATATGAAAGCTTGAGGTACACTGTGGAGAAAAACAACAGACACCGAGGTGTTTGGGTTTACCATGCATTATAATGATGGAGATAACTTCTAAGTAATCTCGAATCTTCCAAGACATCTACCTATTTGGTCATTCACATATGTCGCGTTACGTCATGCAAACACTACCCATATGTGTGTATTCTTGCAAACAGATAAACAAACTGATATGAATGTGTGGGGGGGGGAATCAACCCTGTGTTTAGTGACACAAAACCACTTGATGAATTTTTATCGTTCCATAGCTTTGAGTGGCTCTCTCGTGTGTATTTAGGTCAACATGGCGTGTATGTACAACGGTTGTCTGGTACTCGGCGATCACCGGGGAAGTCTGGCCGTCCTGAACATCGAGGGAGAGTTCATTTGGCAGAAGACAGAAACACAAGCCAACAAAGGCTTAGTCAGTGTTCACATTGAACAATTATGAATATTTATGACAACTTTATGAATATTTATGAGGATCACCGACGGTTCACTTTAACAGCCTATGATTACGGTTGTGTATTGACTTTTGACAGCTTCCCCGAGGGTATATATATATTTAACGTCTATATCTAGATGATGCATCCAATCACAGTGCTTGCTGGTCAGAACAATGGTACAGTTTGTGTCCTGTAAACCCAATCTGAAAGGACAAATCACGCCTCTTCAACAGCGAACAAGTACCAATCGAGGTCGTCCATTCTCCCAGGTCATCGACACGGCCTGTGGTACTTCAGTCATTATTCAATTGCGTGGGTGGGTCGGGCTCTACATCTCAGCCTGACCAGCGTGTCATGTGTTAGAAATAACCCTCACTATGGTACTATTTGGTACTCCAACCCTAAGCAAACACCACCTGGCCATTCTTAACTTTTTAGCGGTGGCAATCAAGATTGGAATGCTGGCTTCAGTGACATTTGTAGACGCAAATATCGTCTATAGACATCCACCCCTCGCCCACACCCCCTCTTTCCCCTACCCCTCGCCCACACACACCTGAAGAAAATATATTTGATAGAATAAACCTCCCCTAGCTGTTGTTGGACCACATATACGACCGACCTTTTGACCATTTCCTTACACCCCCCCCCCCCCCCACCCTCTAGATAACGAATGAACTTCCCTCGATGTAACAGCTACACGTGGACTCAGCCGGAGGGATCTACCTGGCCCTCACCAACTCTGTCCGCAAGTACGATGTCGGCAGTGGCGCCCTCTTCTGGGAGTATGGTGTGTCGGGCATGCGCAACATGGTACAGTCTGCCGCTGTGGTGAGTCGCGTGGGTGGTGGCGTACATGCCAATCCGTTCACAACCGTTGACGCTCGGAACCCAATAGTAGGACCAGGTCCGATCTCTATTCGGTGGTATCTCTTAATGTATATGGCTGGCCTCACGCCAGATACCTCCCAGTATGAGACCACAGGCGCTCGGTTCCAGGTGCCATTTACATAAATAGCGACTCGGCGTTCGAAAGCTCGTCATCGGTAACCAAGCGCCTGTGGATGATACAATATTTGGGTAGTTTATGACAATTGGCTTAAATCTTGTAGCCCACATATACTCATAAAACGGTTATTATAAGGATATTTACGTTCTCAATAGCTTTTTATGAGTACCACATAATGTGGACGTATAAGACTTTACTGAAATTGCCATGGTTGTGAGAGTCTGTGTGTCTGGGCAGCATGGAGACCGGGTGTATGTGGAAATGGATGGGCAGGTCGTGGAGCTGGATACAGAGACTGGAAATGAGCTGCGCACCTTCTCTCTAGGACGACACAGGAAGTCAGGCATCGTCGTGGGGGGTGGTTACCTCATCGCGGGGTCTTGCCCCACGCTGTGAGTAGCCTACAGCATTGTAATCACGTTACAGCACACTGCGGTATTGTAAACACACAACAGCATTGTAATCACGTTACATCACACTGCGGTATTGTAAACACACAACAGCATTGTAATCACGTTTCATCACAGGTTTCTAACTGAGAAAAATTACAGCATTATGAGAGTACCGAATCATTAGGCAGTATTGCAATCAGCACCACAGCATTATTACCAAATTACAACACTACAGCATTATTACCAAATTACAATGCACTACAGCATTATAGCCAAATTACAACGCACTACAGCATTATAACCAAATTACAACGCACTACAGCATTATAACCAAATTACAACGCACTACAGCATTATAACCAAATTACAACGCACTACAGCATTATACCAAATTACAATGCACTACAGCATTATAGCCAAATTACAACACACTACAGCAATATATCCAAATTACAACACACTAACTAACTACACAATACAGCCAAGTTGAAACGCATTACAGCTATGACACATTACTGTATGAGGACCACAATGGTCCATTGTCATCACCACTGTAACTATGCTACAGTTCAGCATTGTAACTTCTCCACATCTCACCACCGTTCTTCACCCCATGGCCCCATGTTACGTCACACCAGTCTGTATCCTCTCCACCACACGGCATGACACCGTGTGCCATTTTTTGACTTACTTATGTTATTAGCGCTGTTGGGTATACATCACAGCAACCCAAGTAGTTTCCACATCATTTTCATCACATTCCTATCAGGAAGCTATTTGGTTTCAGTATTTTCGATCTGTCGGACGGAAAGGAAGTGTACACTATGAACTTTGCTGGGCGCCTTGAAGATGCAGTCTCCGTGGTAGGCATTATAATGAAACACCTTTTTTAACTCTGAAATTCGTTCTACATTCCGTCGTGTTAGGCCCAGTAATCCCATCTGAGGCGATGCGGTGGAACTGTGGTATGGCGTTGGACAGCATGCGGGAATGGCAACTCGGTGTGGGCCAAGGGTTAGTGCCCCGGGAGCGATGGCACAAGCGGAGCGCTGTCCAAGCATCGCAGCCATCCCCATGTTGAAATCGATGGTTAACTTCACTATTTTATAACGATATTAGTCGCAAGTTTGTTCGAATGAGCAACATTTGTAAGTCATCAGTTTAACACACATGCGCTCAAGTCCTGAACACCCCCCCCCCACCCACCACACACACACACACACACCATCCCTATCTGCTAATGCATCAACAAAATGGGGACGAGGGACGTTATGAGACTCGAGTGCCTGTTGTTTCACTCGCCCGTGCACTGTACGATACAGCCCAATGTTGCAAGCATTCTTCGGATGTCAAAGTTCGATGTAACGTGTTACGTTCTTCAGGTTTGGTGATATTTGTCCCTCACCCCCTGCCCCCCTCTCCTCAATACCCTTGGCACCAGGTCTGCAAACAGCGCACCACGCGGCCGTGTACCGAAAAACACAACACCCATGCGAACATTCATAGCGCGTCACGTCTGTGTTACAGCTCCATGCCGAAAGCGGACGTCTCTTCTCATTCTGGGACAGGCTGTACTGCATAGACCTCAGCGAAGTCACTGTACAGCGCACCCTGGTGGGTTATGACTGTACACGCCTGGTGTATGCATTCACAGACGATCTCATTTATAGACTGTTTAACTCACCTCTCACAAAAATATATCCCTCATGGGCGCATATTTCCGTCATACACATATATCTCTCATAAAACCTCACTCATATATCCCTCATTATCAGCAAATCATACAAACCCTCTTTACATTTACTGTTACAATTTTACCTGTTTCATGGTTATTTTTCTCTACCTTTCTTGCCTGTCCCTCTCCTTTTCCTCTCTTTCTCTCCCTCTTTTCACTGTCCACCACAACACCCCCCCCCTCCCCACCGTTTTCTCTCTGTCTACTTATCTCTCTCCCTCAATATTTCTATCTCTCCCTCAATATTTCTATCTCTCCCTCACTCTAGTTATCTGTCTTGCTCGCTATGGATCTCTTTCAAATTGTTAATCTCCATAACACTTTCACCTCCTATTTCCACATCTAATCCTCTCTCCCTTCCTCTGTACCTCTGCCTAACTCTTACTCTATATCTCTGTTTCACTCCCTATCTCTACCTCATCCCCTATCTGTGTATCTTTGTCTGGTCCCTATATCTTTATTTATGCCCCTCCATATCTTTATGTATCCCCATTCTCTGCTTCACTCGATATCTATATGTCTCTACCTTACTTCCTATCTATATATCTCTGTCTCACTCTCTTTCTCTGTCTCACTGATTTTCTCTTTTCCTTTGTCTCATTCGCTTCAGTCAGTTTTTCTCTATTCATGATTTATCCCTCTAAAACCCGACATCATCTGTGCCCAGGCTGGTATGACCACACTTCAACTCTCGATCCGTATTCCCAAAGTCACAACTCTCACAGAAATGGTCCAGCCTGAAACAACCGAACAGCCCCTGGGTCCTGTCGTCCAGTGTGTGGAGATAGAAGGCAATATAATGGCGCAAGCACAAGGACCCGATTACGATGGTAAATGTTACAGTCAAAGATCGCGTGCTGAAGCCTATTAGCATTTTTCCAACCTACTTGTCTTGGAGTTGTTGAGACGCTCCTAATGACATATAAGACCAATTGAAATTCAACGTTTGACATTAATGCTGTGTTTATCATTGTCAACAAGTGCTCAGGAAGACATTGAAGGGTTGCTATTCACTTTTTGGAATAACTCGATGCTATTGCACATTAAGAAAGTCAATACCCTGGGGGCTTTCTATCTATACAGTAAATAAGTCATTAATGTATCACTTTATATATGACCTAATTCTTGGTTGGGTCTGACTTTGGCAGGCAACAAGTTCGTAGCGGTTCCCCTGGCGTGGAGGGAAGCTGGGAGGTGCTTCACTGTGGAAGAGCTGGAGGATTGCTGTGTGGCGAACTGCTACAGGTCAGTGAAGAGTGATGTGAGCTGTCACGATAGCGGTGGTGATGAAAGGGCGATTGTTTAAGGATTTTCATATTTCCCAAAGCAATTCCGAATCAAACGCGTTTGCTTCTGCGCATGTGTCTCGCCTTCATTGTGCTAACATTAAAAGGCGTTATTCAATGGGCCAGCTTAATTCCCATAAACGCTAGTCATAAGGTCATTGAAACTAATGGTCAATTTTCGATAACGACGTGGTAAAATCGAATGCTTTATGGCAGGTAGCAGGCTCTATTCACATTCTAAGGCTTGCATGGTACTCTCGGTCAGTGTTTTTTTTCGAATGCCGAAGACGCTAGGCAAGCATGGTTTTCATTTCGCGTCCTATGAGGAATGCATATTATCGCATTGGAGTATCACAAGCGATAGTGTTTCAAAGCTTAGCAGCATCTAGGCATATACTAAGTGTGTCGGTTGAATGACGTTGCGATGATGTTATTGGAGGCCTTCGATGATTTGTATTTTGAAAAGAGGTTTGCATAAAAGATTCACATGTTGTTGGTCTGTTAACGTGCAGACCCCGCGGACAACTCCGCCAATTACCTGACGCCGTTCAAGTGACGTCACCAAAGTCTCAAGTCATCGAACGAACCGCGTCCCCTTCGATTTCAACCTCCCCTAAATCTACCCCACCGAACCCGATAACAACAGAGGAATCAACAACTCCGACCCCTTCACCCCAAAAAGCACCCCTAAACGGTGACACAACTCCGACCCCTTCAACTCAAAAAGCACCTCTAAATGGTGACACACCGAAATCAATAACCTCTGGGGAGACCATGTTAACGCCTCATTTCTCGTCCATAGCCATTCCGAACTCCCCAGACGCCGCCACACCAGTCAGCTGCGAGAGGAAGAAGCGTCGACGCACAGGCAACTTCCTGCCCTCACTGGCGCTCAGCTTGGAGAATGCATCCCCGACCAAAAACGAGGACGAGGGAAACCAGATCCAGTGAAATGTATGAAACTAACAAGTAGCATCTCATAGCTTGGACGAAATGTGTGTTTTCATTCTCAACCTGCAAAGATCTCTTGCTTTAAATTTCATGTAAAAGTGTCTTAAACATATTTTTTGTTGTTCTTTTATGTCCCCTTAGGGTTTTATTACCGTTAGTGCTGTGGAGTGCCGTAAAATCGCTGTTTATTGAATCCACTTTAATGTCTGGGATATGTTTTGTATTTATATAGCTTTGCAAGCTTTAAAGAATGGTCAGTGCCACAAATTCTATCCCATAATATCATCATCTTATCCTTTATTTAGAGTTGTAAACTGCAAATGCGTACATTTATATGAATGCGATCAAGCTATGCATAACAATATCTTAGGATTACTAAGACCGCTTGGCTTGGTTCTTGGTGTTGCTTGAGTTAAGAACAAAGAGTTGTTCCAAGATTTTAATACCCTGCATACTATTTGAGATACGAGCGTAATAACCAACCAGGGGTCACTGTGCTGAGCAGCTTGTATGCTGGGTCATATAATTGTGACTGGTGATGGTTTTATGATAAAAAAAATAATGCTAGTGTCAGATTGTTTTCAAATATACTGTGTATATATTGAATAGGGTGTCTGTATTTTTATGTACGCTCTGGTGTATATGTTCGCGCTTTGCATTACACACAGCAATAAACAGATACGCTCTATGAAATATCCATACTTCATTTCTTAGTACCATTAAAAAATCTGATATATTACATTCAAGGAACACTTGCGGGTCTATGATGACAATAACCTTGTGGTGCTATGGCGAAAACACGTGGTTGTGGGAATTGGCTGATTAGAAGACCGTTAGGGTGACCGTGACTTCATTCAAGATTTCGCTTTGAGGGTGACTAATCGCATGACATTTACATGCCAACAACAACAAAAGTACTTAAGCCAATGATCAGCGTTAAGGATTCATCGCATGTCCACAGTACATTATCTGGGGGCACCTCGATACATCAGTTTATGGGCCCTTCCATGGTCATCAAACGTGTGGGACCGAAACAGTCTCGGTGCACTGCTCCCACGCACCATCTGCTATACAAATATTCTTGAATTAAAAAATCTTCAAATCAACATAATGGGAGACTGCAGTAACTTTCACTAATGCCAATGAAGTTGCAACCTTCCTTCGATCCAACTAGTTAAGCTTTACTCGTTCGAGGTAGCATCAGTTTCTAGTGGTAGTTTTTATTGGCAAACACTGCTTGTAAAAGTGGAGCAAGGCCAATAAACTAAGTCCTTATGGTGAAAACAAGGGCTTAATACAACCTCTTGTACCAACTTAATGCATCTCTAATCCCTTTAAATGGAGGAGTTTGGTGGGTTCCACCATATATCTGACGAACAAACCAGTTTTTGCATCCGTCGTTATATGAAGCAATGAAGTTGGCAGGGATACTCCTGCTTCTGGTGGGCCTCGCCTGGGCGGACCATGACTCGACCGTGAAGCCAGGGGAAGCCGGCTCTAAAGTCGTCGAAGCAACCGTAGACAAAATTGAGGCAGCCTGTATATTTTCGGAAGACAAACTGTTCACGAGGCGAGTGGCTTACGTCGAGTCTCGAGATGGAGAGGACCCTGAGACATACAAGGAGGGTTACCATGGGGGGATCTGGCAGGTAGGGCATTGTTTGTGAGGGTGCTTATTTGTTATTGGGTGGGACGTGGAGGTGGCGATGTTGATGAACCATTTGAGCCATCTAAGTTCTGAATCACAAGTTGCTCAATTGAACATGCTTATTAGTTTACCAGACGAGCAGCAAAGCTTAACTTGCATACAGTTCTGATCAATAGCTAACATGTTTCAGCTTGTATATTTGAGTCACTTTTTTTAAAACAGCAGTGCGTACTATATTTACGGGTAAAATCTACGAACCCGCCCACAACAAATTGCAACCAACGCTTTAGTTTGCCATGCCTCGCCTCTCCATTTAATGTGAAGTAACCGTGTACTTCAGATTCCTCTTATACTAGCCACCTTTGTATTAATTACATGCAAGCATAATCCTTCAGGATATGCAACAACAATTGCACTGGCCGAACCGCAGTCTTAACTCGAAATAATACATTTATTCGTCTCAACTGAAATGCAAAGAAACCTAGTCAATTAACACAAAATACCTTGTTAGTATACTGAACAATCAACTACTGTATTATTGCAACGACTTTATCATAGAACTTCTTTTAAAATCTACTTGAGTTCAATTGTCTGATAATGGTTTTGTAACATTTCTTACTTTTATTTTAAAATAAACTGGTATTTCCAGCAAAGGTCTGCAAAACCAACAAACACATACTTTGCATCTGTAAATTGCAGAGCTGAAAACATGGTCAATGTAACCAACAACAGGGAAATCATGTTCATAAAAAAAGAGCTCCATGGCTTCACAAAAGTTTCAATAAATATCGCATTCCAGGTGGATGAGAGTGAATTTGAGTTCTTCATGGCTCACACTGCTAGCCTCATCCTGTCCGGAGAGCTTCGTTCCATCTATGAGAATTGATCTGACTTTACCACAAATATATATTACAATCAGCGACATCTTTGTGCATTTATGGTTTTCCAGGATGCTCCACATCTAATCCCATTGACATCGCATTCGCCCTGGACAGTAGTGGAAGTGTTGGTCGCACAGGCTTCGGTCTCATCAAACGATTCGTCAAAGAAGTTGTCACAAACTTTGATATCGGTGGGTTAACCAAGCCGTTTCATGCTTATCATATATTCAATAATGATACATCCAGACTTAACTCTGATATGCATGGAAGTAATGAAACATGGTGAATGCATGAGTATATTTGCTATTTGCTCAATACATATAGTAGATGTCCAGAAAGCTGGTAGGTTCAAATTATCGTTAAGATGTCCAAGAATTGGTAAGCTGATTGGTGCAATGTATGTTTAAGATGTTTAGGAGCTGGTAGGATACCTATTTTCTATGTAGGTTATCATTTGGTTCAAGAACGTGGTTAGATAATATTGAAACCGTGATGATGATGGTTTGTTGAACAGGGGCCAGTGACACAAGAGTAGCTGCTCTGAAATACGGAACAACAGCCAATGTAGAATTCAACTTCAACACACACCAGACAAAAAGCGCTTTGCTCCGCGCAATTGATAATATCAAGTAAGTTAATATGTAATTTTTATATATGCTATTTACAAACTATATAGACGTCCATTATACTGCTTTAATGCTGCATAACGTAACATTCGTTGGGATAGTTATTATTAACAACATCAGACATCTCAAACTCACACTCGAAGTTCTAGACTGTTATGGCAGAATTAATATTCCATCATCATCATCATCATCATCATCATCATCATCATCATCATCATCATCATCATCATCATCGTCGTCGTCGTCATCATCATCATCATCATCATAATCATCATCGTCGTCGTCGTCATCATCATAGTCATCATCATCATCATCATCATCACCATTATCATCTCAATGCAGAAAAAGTAAAACAATTTTGCTGTACATCGTGCATGACATCAAATTCACTGACGCGATTGTTGCTCATTCAGCTACTTGTCAGGAAGCACCAACACGCACCTGGCGCTTGACGTGATGCGCACGCAGATGTTCACTGAGGCAGCAGGTGCTCGAAAGCTAGACCAAGGTCATCCTCACGTGGCTGTCTTCATCACCGACGGCAAGTCTAACAAGTGAGCCAATTATATCGTCACTTATTGAGTTATTGATTAACAATGTCAGGAGTTATACAATGATATTTCAAATTAGGCGGGCCTGTGGTTTACAGAACTTCGCGGGATAAATCATTGTCATTACACATTTTGTGTTAATATTTCAATGATTTCAAATTAGTGAAATATAACTGTATGGGAGACATTCATAAAAGTCACCCTCATCAGGTCGCTTATACATTTATATCCGAAAAGGTTATCTGTTAATTACATTAATCGCCGAAAAACTGATATAGACATGTTTTAAATATTCATCCTCCTCAGTTGCTCCCGTTTTTAGTGCAGCTGCTTAAATGACTCACTTGTAATGCTTCCATATTATTAGGAACATCAAATCTTCGATAATTATTCGACACAGGTGCATTGAAAAGAGCCTCCGAAATTAATAGCGACCTGGACCGATATATACGCATGCGCAACTCCATCATTTTCCGGAATTATCGCTCAAACTTCGCCAGTTTTCAGCTTCGGATACATTGCCTACCGTGTGTCATATTCGGTTTAAAATAAGAATGATGATATTTACAAAGGCGTAAAAAGTGGTAACAAATTGGGTTTTTTTGAAGGTTTTTTTTTTTTGCAACATAATTTTGATGATATTTAATGAAATGTACCTTTGATGTTCAAGCATTGTGATGTCACAGGCCAAATAATACCTTGATAGCAGCCCAGGCAGCCCACGATGCTGACATCTCAATCCTGGCTATTGGCATTGGGCTGTCTGTAGACGTGGGTGAGCTGCACGCCATCGCCAGCAGCCCGGAATGCAATAATCGTTTCTTACTCGATGATTTCGAGGAGATCAATAGTCTCAAATATGCGGTTGAAACAAAGACCTGCCGGGGTATGTGAAGTACACGTACGATTCATAAAAGTTGCACGATTGGAACACGCAGATTGGACAAAAATTATACTCTCATCGCTAAATTATTACATACATTTTCTGCGCACTGTACTCTTCATTCCACTGATTTATTCAACGTATGTTCACATTTCTTTTATATACTCCATGCAGTTAAAGACATTTGTTTGCAGACGCAAACACAAGCATGGAAAATGCGTATCATGTACACTTTTTGCATATATTGTACATTTCTGTTCCCAAAAGTTTTTTTACTTAAAGACCACAATTCTTGACCATGAAATATCATCCGGGATTCACAATTGCCATTAATCTGGATGTAACACGAGGAAAAAATCTGATTACTTAATGATGCTTGATTTCATGCAGCCCCCATCATTATTGGGCCCCGTGATGGCGAGATGAATATCACGTACAAGCCGGATGTCTCGCAGAACTGCCGCGTGAGGATTCCACCGAAAGGTCTCACTATCGAGGTCAGTTTAACCATGAGTTTATTGTATAACGTAAGGTGAACAGGATTTACCGGTATATCAATGATTAGTGCATATAGCATAGATTCGCTGTTGATGTTGAAAGAAATTTAACTGATATCCAAGGACAATTTTTGACCAAATCTATTTGTGGTTAGATTGATAGGTAACAAAAGCAGTTATTACTACAGTATTGTCCCGATGTTGTATTCTGGAAGTATATCAATGCAGGTGGAACTTTGTTGCTAACATCAATGGCAAACCATTACTATATGTTTGTTAGTAATGTCTCATACACTTATTGCTATAATCAGAAACAGAGTCGGACTGAAATCTGCCCACCCCTGTTGAGATATGGTATGATGTTTTTCACAGCTCTTCTCGGTCCCTGGCGAATCTCAGATGTATTTGTCCCGTGACACCAGTCCCAATAGAGCTGTGTACTCGGAGATGATAACCACTCATGGCCAATCTGCTGCGCAGATATTTGTAGCTAACACGTTAAATTCAGAGGAGGATGTCAGCTTCTGCAACATTGCGGGTGATGGTGATAGCCATATCAGGATCAAATACACTGTGGGTGGTGAGTGGATGTGTGTGTGTGTGGGGGGGGGGGGGGTCACATTATGCGTTATACACACACTATATATACATATATACATATACACATATATCTATATACATATATATATATATATACATATATATATATATATATATATATATATATATATATATATATATATATATATATATATATATATATATATATATATATATATACATATATATATAGATATACATATATATATATCATATATACATATACATATATATCTATATATATATATATATATCTATATATATATATATATATATATATATATATATATATATATATATATATCTATATATATATATATATATATATATATATATATATCTCTATATATATATATATAGATAGAGAGATATAGAGAGATATAGAGAGAGATATATAGAGATAAAGATTCCCCGTAAATTCCCCGCGTTTCAGATCCTCATAGCTGTAAGACGAAGCATGTCAGAACGATGGTACGTGCGTGGAAGATTCCTACAGATGGCGCTGTGACTGTCCGCCTGGATTCCATGGCACATACTGCGAAATAGGTCGGGCATGTCTAAAAACAATCGCAAAGCAGCATTGCTTGTACTTTTGTTCATGTATTATTATACAAATTGTCAAGGACTATGCTGCTTGCCCTCTTTTAATCAATTTGGTAGATTTTTAATGAAAGAACAGTAGAAGTTCAACAGCCTTTAATACCAAGTTCCTCGCCTTTGTGGTCATTGCAGTGAGACTAATGACTGCCATGCCCCCATTTGCTTTGCCCACTTAGTGATTGACCACTGTGACCCAAACCAGTGCTACAATGGCGTGTGTATCAACCATCCGACTGGCTTCACATGCCGCTGTCACTTCGGATACACTGGCCGCCTCTGCGATTCTTGTATGCCAACCAGTTTCATCCCAAAGCTTATTTTATATTAACTAATCATTGGTTATTATCATTAAGTGTGTTTCTGTTGCGTGCGCTAAGCATACCCAATATATCCTGATTGAGTTATCATTAGTCTTACAAAACACAGTCATTTTATTTTTGCAGAAGTCTTTTGCATTCCATATATTTGATCAATTTGCTGATAAAGCGCGTGTATTTCTCTGTGATATCTGCCTGAACAGATTTGAATCTTCTTCAAAAAACCAAATTTGAAGGGTATATGTTATAATAA
>CM067352.1:57232182-57449682 GCA_034190875.2 Urechis unicinctus
CCCACCCCCGATCCATAAGAAACAACAACGCCAAACCAAAGGCTCTCTAGGTGATACCTTGTCGTCTATGACCGTACAAGTGACCGCAGAATCGCGTACTTAACCGTCAGTCTTAGTTTCACAGAAGCCAAAAACAATCCGCGAGGGTGGCGCATGAACATGCCTACCGTTGTTAGACGAAACAGCGCTTGCGTGTTCATGAAATGGTGCGAAGCCGAATACAGTATTTAGCGTTAGGCAAAACTACAGCACAACGATGACTTCGTTTGAGATACTTGAATATATGTACATCCATATGTCACCAGTGTATGACTTTGATATTCACAGGAAAGATCGTTGCTCTAGTATTATTGGCCCCACTTAGAAGGAAACAATTTCAGGAACCCATAATCCCTGATGAATTAAGAATATGTCCAATGCGCAAATTCAACGTTTGTAGCCAGAAAACGGATGAGATTGTAGACCAATAAACATTAGAGGGAATACATCAAGAAAATATGGGGCAAATGTCATTGATCTTAACACGATGTTGTTGGCAGGTGGACGAGCAAGCGTTCGACCTGACAACTGGCAGCGCCGCAAACTACTTGCTCCTGGATCAGCTGCGAGCTATTGATGAACACTTCGGGATCCAGTGGTCGGCAGTCAAGTGGCAGGACCTCCGTAAGCCACTCTACTCAGCACTGGCCATGCGCCTCGTTGTAAAACTGAATTCCCAGAAAGCCGAGGTCCCACGATCGATATCCGACCAAGCCCAATTCTGGAAGGATAATTACAGGCGTAATGGAAATACTGATGACTTTCAATCTGCTAGTCAACAACTCGAAACGAGTGAGTATAATCACAATGTTTCATGTTATTTACATTTGCAAGGAAGCGTAAGTTGGAATAGGAAATATATAACAGGTGCATTTGCTATGTTATGATCAGCTTACGCATGTTCATTTCTATCACATTCCTATAATGAAGATACACTAATGACTCCAACTTTACCGATTGTGAGCCCTATTGGGGGTTACTGACACCGCTCTCATGAATGCTTCATTCACACTAGGTTCAATCATCGACAAGTTGTTGTCAGAATGCAGTACATGGTTCCAAATCTACAAATAAATAATAACAATATCCTGAAATATATTTTTGAAAGGATACTAACATATGAATAGTGAATAATTGATAACAGTTAGGAAATATGAACTCACAATCGGATATTATAGTTTAAATTATTTCATAAAAATGTCAATAGTATTAAAGTACATGACATGACATCATTTCCTGGTTACAGGGTGTTCTACCTCCAACCCACCCGACATCGTCTTCGTCATCGACAGCAGTGGCAGCGTGGGAAGATCCAACTTCGCCCTCATCAAAGGGTTCGTCAAAGAAGTTGTGGACAGCTTCGATGTTGGTAAGGTCCATTTATGAGATCAACAATCTGCATTTGTTTCAGGAGGATTTACGTATAATTTAGTAATTAGTATGAATGAGATGCTCATTACCATTACCTGTAATTGGTGTGTCACCTGTAATTGGTGTAGGTACGAATGGCACCAGAGTTTCTGTTGTCAAGTACTCCACATCAGTCAAGGTCGAGTTCAACTTAAACAAGCACCGCACAAAAAAGGCTGTTCTCGATGCTATTGACAACATAGCGTGAGTTTTGATTATATTCGAACATTTAACTGACAACAAGTTCACAAGAAAAAGTAGTAGGTCGCAAAAATATCAAGATTAACACTCACGATTGTACAACATACTGAATTTGTATGTGCTTCCAATTTCCTAGCTACTCTTCTGGGAGCACCAACACTCACATGGCATTGGAGGAGATGCGCAACCACGTGTTTAACGGCGCAGGGGGCGCGCGCCGTCTGGAGGATGGACATCCCCGAATAGCCATCATTATCACGGACGGCAAGTCCAACAAGTAAGCAACTCCAATAGTTATTGTCACTACATGTAAACCTCATTATGACGCTACCACATCCCAACATACACCGACACACCCAACAATTCACACCGCGACCATGTGTGACGTCACAGGCCATCAGACACCATAATGTCAGCACTGCGTTGCCATGATGAAGACATCACTATGTTCGCTGTGGGTATCGGTCTGACGATCGACGTCAGCGAGCTGCAGGTGATCGCCAGTCGACCAGAGTGCATGCATCTCTTCCTACTCCAAGATTTTGACGAGGTCGACAGTCTCAAGTCTGTGATCGAAGCCAAGACTTGCCAGGGTAAAGCACGACACTTGACCTCACTATAGAATGATCCCATGCTTACATAAAGTGATTCTTTACCGCACCCATTCGATTACCCGTCCTCTAGGGTGTCATATAAGGGTAATCAGAGTGCATTATTTATGTCCAAGTCACTAAAAAATTACTGCTAAAGCGGATCCATGAATATTGTGTTCCGCATCTTATCAAATGCCCCATGAATATTTCATTGAATTGGAAGAATGGTGATATTTCAGCTCCCATCATTATCGGTCCTGGTGATGGCGAGTGTGAAATCAACCTCGTCTCAAAGCCTGGTCAATCTCAGAACTGCCGCATCAGGGTGCCAGAAGAGGGCGTCACCATTGATGTGAGTAGAAAAGACACCGTTTTCACAGGCAAAAATGGATGTGGTGATACTAAAGGATCCCAATAGCTTTTAACTTAGTGATATCGGCACAAATAAGTTCAGATTTCCATCATCTTGGAAGTTGGTCGTGGTGTTGGTGGGAGTGGAGGTGGGGGGAGAGGAGGTGGGGGAGTGGTGTTGGTGGGAGTGGAGGTGGGGGGAGTGGAGGGGTGGGGGGGGGGTGGGGGAGTGGAGGGGGGGGGGTGGGTGGGAGGGGGGTGGTGGGGGGGGGAGTGGGGGGGGGGAGTGGGGTGGGGGGAGTGGTGTTGGTGGGAGTGGAGGTGGGGGGAGTGGTGTGGGGGGAGGAGGTGGGGGGAGTGGTGGGGGTGGGGGGGTGGAGGTGGGGGGAGTGGAGGGGGGTGGTGTGGTGGGGGGGGGGGAGGTGGGGGGAGTGGAGGTGGGGGGGGTGGTGGGAGTGGAGGTGGTGGGGGGGAGTGGGGGGGGGGTGGAGTGGAGTGTGGTGGTGGGAGTGGGAGGTGGGGGAGGGGGGGGGGTGGAGGTGGTTGGTGGGGGGGTGGAGGTGGGGGGAGTGGAGGTGGGGATAGGGGTGGACTGATTTCAATGTATTAAGTTCATAGTTCGTGCTTATCTCGAATGAAATTATACGGATATTTGCTTGCTCTAACTGCTTACTGACCTTACAACGTTTATACATGTCAGCAGCAATTATTTAACAATTTAGTTAATCATGGCATGATATACTATACACTGAGTTCAAATCAAGCCGCAAAGTTATCAGAATTTTTACACCTTACATTAATTTCCCTTTGATCTTATTACCTGGCAGATGTCCTCCATGAAGGGAGCGTCCAGCATGTACCTGTCTCATGACACGTACCCTAATAGCGCCTCCTACGTCGACAAGGTTGACGCGGAGGGTGACAATGAGGGTGAGATCTTTGTGCCGAACACGGGTAATTCTGGAGAAGATGCCTCCTTCTGTAACATCGAGGGTGTTGGAGACCAGGAGATCGATATCAGACTGAGGTGTTCCCACGGTGGTGAGTGGATGAGTTTCTTATAAAGGTTAAGATATTTACTGCTTATGTGATGGCCAGAGACTGATTGTTAATTAGGTTGAGGTTTTATGGATTGGTATTGTTATAATAGTTAGTGAATGATGAGTGTGGAAGTCATTTGCAAGAAGCTAAGCACCATTGATGCATATACGATCTGTTGGTGGTTGTTACAAACATTAATGACGTCATTGTGAATGGACGAGCAGTGACTATGTTATAGTCGTGTTGCTCAATCAGATTCGTAAAAAAGTGATGGGCCGTTTTATAGTTAAATAAGGACAAGGTATCGTGCCACACGTATGTGTCTAGATAGGTGTTAAGACATCAGGCACAAATTGTTTTCAGATCGCTGGAGTTGCAAGTGGAAGCCTTGTCAAATGGGGGAACATGTTCTTGGCGTTTCTTCAAATGGCGTTGTCAATGTCCACCAGGCTTTGTAGGCTCACGCTGTGAAAAAGGTTAGTCTCTCATAAACTTAAAAAGGGGAATAGTTGTAACCTCCACGGAACACCTTTTGAATGACAAGTTTCTATTCCGTCTTCATTTTGCAAATTGCTATGTCAAAGGCTACCTCTTTTGTAGAGGTCAGAGTGCAAATACACCTGTTTTCGCGTTCATAAACGACAATCTTCACAATCCGCTACGAGATTTCTCACATTATCATAGCCCTGCTCAGTAAAACCACAGTCCCTCTTAAACATAGTACCCTATGGATTTCAACCTATCCATACGTGAGGCATGTATCTTTTCGATATGACATGGTGTTGATATGACATGTCCGTACAGAGATTGACCACTGTGCCAGCAACCCATGTACCAACGGACAATGTACCAGCAATCCTGATGGTTTTCAGTGTCAATGTCCTCCTGGATTCACCGGCACATTGTGCGAATCAAGTAAGTCATTGGTTTTTATTTTTTAGCTATGGCTTTTATTTAGTGATTTATTATATCAAAAACTGTCCAATGAAAGAGAAAAAAACATAAGTATTGTTTTACTGTTTTGGCCATGCTTCCTGTGGCTTGTTGGTATTTTTTTGCAATTTTACATATGCTTTTAGCGTTGAATTTCAGTGTCTTTGTTCATAACATGCTATGACAAATTTTGATATTAAAAACCGAATATTTGTGTCAAAACAAATTATCCCCATACATGCCTTATGCATGATGCCTTAGGACTTAATAATACCGTGCAAAATCTTGTGTCATTGCCGTAGTTGCATTTTGCTTGAAACCCTTACCTGTGGAATGGGGCATTTCTCCTCTCTATCACATGTAACTTGTTGCACTCCTCATCCATCTTTCATCCTCCCCCCTACGGCTTCTTCCCTGGTACTAGCTGTAGACTTTTGCAACCCGGAGCCTTGTCTAAATGGCGGAATATGTGAACGCATACACCATTCCCCGGGATACATATGTTACTGTGAGGACGGATTCACTGGCACACACTGTGAAACTGGTTAGTTGGTATACAGCAAATGACCAAAACCAATCTGACAAATAAAAGGTGCCACAGTGATAAGCAATGAATAACTGGATTACACAATATCTGACATCCATTATTTGATCAACAAAAGTACGTCATGCAATACATTTAACAGTAAATGATTTGGCTTTTTGACACACTTTTCTCCGCATATTTTTTTGCAAAATATAGATAAAGGTATTTATTTAAGTTATATTGAAATCCTTGAATAAATCCTACTTAAGCTCCTACTTTCTCTCACAATCTACCCCAATTATTTTGAAATGTCTTCCAATCCCCCGTAGATATCGATGAATGCGCCTCCCAGCCGTGTCACAATGGCGCTACTTGTGAGGATAAAGTTAATGGTTACTCATGTCATTGCGCCCCTGGCTATACTGGTGACCATTGTCAGACAGGTCAGAAATATAGGCCTTTATTTCACTGATAAATTCAATGCACGCCACCTCACTGCACCAGTACTCTTCTGAGAATGACCTCTGAAGGTCCGGTTTGTCGTTTGGTTTTTACAGATATTGATGAATGTGCCTCTAACCCTTGCAAGTATGGCACATGCACTGACAAGGTGAATGGATACGTCTGTGAGTGTGAGCCTGGATGGACAGGTGCAAACTGTGATACAGGTAAATAGTAATCAGCTATTTGGTTAAAAGTTACAGAATATAGCAAAGGTAAATATCAATTAGCTGTGGGTGATATATTAAAAGGTTGTACACTTTGATTCAGGTTAATCTAACTAGAAATGTGACATTCAGAGTGATATCCACTCAGCAGAAAATACCATAAACATTGTTTCCTATTGTCTAATTTACGACATTACTTACGTGGCCTGTGTGTTTCACTCGTCATGTCCAGACATCGATGAATGTCAGTCCAACCCGTGCTTAATGGGGACTTGCGAAAACGGCCATAACCACTACAAATGTCACTGTGAGGAGGGATGGACAGGGGTCAACTGTGATGCGCGTGAGTTCCTTAACTGTATGATATTTACTGTTCCAAATAAATATTGTTACTTAATAGACAAGGGGATCTTGCTGTCCATGAATTTTGCCGATCATTTACTTACTTTACAAAGTACAATGTTTACCCTACAGCTATTGATGAGTGCACATCAAACCCATGTGGTTACCATGGAGACTGTAAGCCTCTTCACAATGGCTACGAGTGCTGCTGTCACGACGGATGGACAGGCAAACATTGTGAAACAGGTAAACAGACATCCATTAATTAAGCTCACCTGTTATTCGCGAAAGCTATTGTCAAAGTTTTTATGATATAGACTGATTTAAAATTCCACATTTTGTTGATTTATTGACAACCTAAAAAGATGACTTATATTTGGTGTAGCATTGTACGTTTCAGTTTAATGGGTAACAATTGATGCATTGTTGTCCCCTGCCGTATGTCAATTTATTACATGCATTGGGTAATATGTGCATGCTGTGCGGCGTATAATGTGCATACAGACCCCTTATGAATGAACAGTTTGTCTTTTCATGATTTGTCATTGTTTATGCAATGCGTGAATAGATATCGACGAATGCGCCTCCAGTCCATGTGTGAATGGAGAATGCAAGGATGGTCACAACCACTACGCCTGTCAATGTGACCCAGGCTACGAAGGAATACACTGTGAAATAGGTAGACATACTTTACATTAGCTTCAATTCACTTTCATTTTGTGTATATTATGGCTTATGGTATGCATCAAGAAATGGCGAAGACAAAAAAATTCTACCTTATAGGAAAGCAATTCGAATATTACAGTTGTGTGTTTTATGAGTTATTGCGTACTGATACTCGCCATTGGTTCTACGTGGTGTGTGAATACATTGAGATATGCTCTTTCATCTCCATCCGCAACCCTCGCTTACCCAACTTGTATTATTCTAACAATTTGAATGCCTTGTGTGGTCAGACATTGACGAGTGTGCATCTCAGCCATGTCAGAATAACGGCGAATGTGAAGACCAAGTCAACGGCTACGTCTGTCACTGTCCCCCGGGCTGGACCGGTACTCATTGTGAAATCGGTGAGTTACATACTTGGAGATAATTAATGTCAGTTATGACAGCACTATCTACGGTTTGTCTTACTAATATGTAGGTTGTATCAGGGAACGTATAAGGTATCATTGATTTATCTCTATCTATCTATCTTTCTATTTTGTGGAACATGGCATGTTGCACGTGATCTTATATCAGAGAGAACAGAAGTTGCTTTTCTCATCTGTGGCCTTGTGTACTGTGTTATCTATGAAGCAGTACACGTCGATGTGAGTGGCAAGAAAGATTCATGACATGTGTCACTGTAGTCAGATGTCAAATGATGCTTTATCGCACCTTACAATTTAATCTGCATTGACCTGAGAAGCAATAGAAGGAAATTATGTGACGATTAGTCACAATGTAAATAAACATATGGTAAACAAACGCGTTAGGAAACAATCACTAATTACTATTAAAGCATACATTATTCTTGCATAGAATAGAGTCTGGTTCACATTTCTTGTAATTTGTTGATACCATTCTGACAATGTCTACAATGTTGAAGTGCTTGATTTAGTTCATTACGTATCATATCTCACCGTATCAGGGTGTGTTGGGACTGAGAGTGGGTTATGCTTACACAGCCACTCATCAAGGGTTAGTTTGAAACAACATGAGGCCCGTCTGCCGTATTGCTCAATATCACCCTCGTGTTAACATAGCACCTGGAATATATACAGGGCGTATTAAACCTGTCTCACTGATTGTAATAAAGTGATAAAGGCACCCACGCCATTCACAAGTGGTGTCGGTTCAGGCACACGACAACCTGAGTATATCACCCCGCCAGGCCACAAGCACTCTCAATTCAAATGTACCTCTCCCTCATAAACTGAAGTGTTATCACAGACTATACAGCTACACAAAGTGTGAGTTCAAAACGTGATCATGTCGTTTCTTCGTGCTTGTGTTTATCATTGTTCTCCAAGACAACTAATTAGTGACCATGTGAAGGGACCACTTATATATTAAGCTTATCAACGAATATTCTTGAAGACAACAGTTGACATTGTGAGAGAGAAGGTTTTAGCCACTGTACCTTATTATCTTACCATACAAGATAACATCAAGGTTCTCGGTAGTATACATATCAGTTTCGTTTGACCTTGTGACTGATTTGGTATCCATATAAGATGCACGATCGTGAGTGCTTAAGTGGATTCTGACGTAGTTCATTAACGACAATGAGGTTTATGTGGCTCCGTGTGTAGGAATCAAACGTCACAGATCATGACACCAATATTTCCTAACCGACACGGGCATATCGATAAATTGCATATTTGGAAAATAGAATCAGATCTTGTTCAGAACACGGTGAAGTTCATTAATCTAAATTGAAAATACAATTCATATTGTTCCTTGTGTTAGGGAGTACGAAATTTGTATATGATGCGACAATAACGTTTTAAAATATACTTACAGTTCATTAAATCTTATTCTAGGCTTGCTCATAGAGCATACATTTTCCATACATCAAAACTAAAACCCGTGTTATTTCAGATATTGATGAATGCGAATCTAGCCCTGTCAGAACGGAAAGTGTATCGATGACATCAATCGCTATGACTGCATCTGCTACCCCGGATGGACAGGCACTCACTGTGAAATAGGTACGTTATGACGCGCGATTCATTATCAGTGGCCATCCCTAGTACAATATCTTTTATTACCGTTTACGTTATGCCGTCCAATATTGCTGAAAAACTCACGCATATTTCTGGAGTAAACAGCTAAGCAAGGTATTTCCTGACTTCTTTATGCAGACATCGACGAATGCGAGTCCAATCCCTGCTACATGGGAAGCTGTCATGATAAGGTCAATGGGTACGGATGTATCTGCGAACCCGGATGGACTGGCACGCACTGTGACATTGGTCAATATCATACATTTGACTTGGAGAAATGCTTATTCCGATTGTTTATGGTTTAGATTACTCTGACTTTGCCATTGATAATTACTTGTATTGTTTAACATTACTTGGCGTTGTCTGACATAAGTCGTTACATTACTTGGCGTTGTCTGACATAAGTCGTTACATTACTTGGCGTTGTCTGACATAAGTCGTTACATTACTTGGCGTTGTCTGACATTATTACATTACCTGGCGTTGTCTGACATAAGTCGTTACATTACCTGGCGTTGTCTGACATCTGACATTACATTACCTGGCGTTGTCTGACATAAGTCGTTACATTACTTGGCGTTGTCTGACATAAGTCGTTACATTACTTGGCGTTGTCTGACATAAGTCATTACATAACTTGTCATTTTGTTCACATTAGTCGCTACATGACATGGTATTGTTTGGCGTTTTTGGTTGCGTTACCCGATTTTGTTGCCTGATAACAGACATCGATGAATGTGCATCCAACCCGTGTATCCACGGTGAATGCAATGACCACGTCAACGGCTACACCTGTACGTGTCACCCTGGCTATACCGGCACTCACTGCGAAACAGGTAAGTTTGAAACACTAGCATCAATGTAACGGTCACCCTACGATTTAGGTTTGACTGGATACGGGACCACGCATGTACCATGTTTGACACAGGACCTTACATATTTGATATCCATGTGATATGCAGATATTGATGAATGCGAGTCGAACCCCTGTGTTAACGGCAAATGTGAGGACAGAATTAACCACTACATATGCATCTGCCCACCTGGCTGGACTGGAGTTCATTGCGAGACAGGTAGGTTGAGACCCAACATTATTCACTGCTACGATGAAACGTATACGAACGATTTACTGACATGATGATAAATATGCGGCAGATTTCTCAACCACAGGTTGAGTTGTGTCTGTTCAATCAGTTGAACGATTAGTGTTCTGTGATCTCTTAACCAATTATTGATTTGTGTTTGTGGATCAGATATAGACGAATGTGAGTCTGACCCGTGTGTCCACGGAGAATGCTTTGATAAGGTCAACGGTTATTTCTGTGAATGCGCCCCAGGATGGACCGGCACCCACTGCGATTGCTGTAAGTCTTGTCTCACTTCTTCAGGTCAACTTTGGGTTAATTGTCTTTAACTAAATCTTATTGTCTCAATGGGGTTACAATTTCGTTATGGCTTTATTGTAGTTCGTGTATCGCGGGCAAATGGCGTTGCTATGCGAACTGTTGCCAACCTCTGTTGATGTCACTATGGTTTGCGAATGTGACGTAACGATATATGCCTTCCAGTGATTGACAACTGCGCGTCCAACCCGTGTAAGAATGGCATCTGTGAGAACGGCGAGGGGACTTTCGCTTGCCACTGCATGCATGGCTGGATTGGTGTCACCTGCGAGACGCGTAAGGAAAACCTAATACATCAGCGGTGTACTAAAACCATTGGTAGCCCAAATAAGTGAACAGTCATGTTAGCGTTGATATAACTGGTCAGACTGATTTCCGTGCATGTTGAAAAATAATAATTGAGTGATTTGTCTTTGCAGCTATCTCAGGCACTCATCCGCCACCAACTCGGCCACCACCTACGGATGCTCCGACCACAAAGCCCCCAACAGCAGCCCCAACAACGACGCCCCAAACGGACGCTCCTACACGACCACCTCCCAGCCCCAACAACGACGCCCCAAACGGACGCTCCTACACGACCACCTCCCACGGACGCTCCTACACGACCACCTCCCACGGACGCTCCTACACGACCACCTCCCACAGATGCCCCAACCACTAAGCCCCCCACGGCGGCCCCAACCACGAAGCCCCCCACGGCAGCCCCGACCACGAAGCCCCCCACGGCGGCCCCCAACCACGAACCCCCCCACGGCGCTCCCCCGACCACCACGAAGCCCCCCACGGCGGCCCCAACCACAAGCTCCCCAACCACGAAGCCCCCCCGGCGGCCCCAACCACGAAGCCCCCCACGGCAGCCCCCCGAAGCCCCCCACGGCGGCCCCCCCAACCACGCCCCCCCCCACGGCGGCCCCACCACGAAACGGCGGCCCCACCAACGACGGCCCCAACAAAACCCACCACGAAGGTAAACCCACAGAAGGTACTACTCTTGTTCTGGCAACAACCCATGCAGTCCCAATTTAGCCGTGCCAGACAAGTATTATTACGCCCATGTTGACCCTGTTAAATTCGTACAATGTAAGCCGTCAGGTGAATGCTTTGAACTAAGCTGCCCCGCGGGAACTGTCTGGGACGACGCAATACTAACCTGTGACTTCGCTAACTTATAGATTGTACACAAATCTCCACTGTCCGTTCCGTCCTCAATATTTGACCTACAAACATTTTGTTTCTTTTTCACCTCACACGTCGTTTAAATATGCGACCAAAATAGCGTGTGTGTTATTTCTGATTGAAATTAATTTGAGTGTAGTATAAAAAGCCACATATCCTTTCTCCAGGTAATACCGTTTGGCTATGTATATCTTTCTGGTGCTTCTTAATGTAGTAGTATTAGTAAGTAGCATCTGACGATGAAGATTAATTGTCTTAACATTTACTATGCAAACGGCCAGGCAGAGCACATCGACGGTAATCATCTCAATCGTATATTTTTATACTCTACGAATATTAAATTGTTTTATTCGATTGCTATTATTGAAAGCCCATTTTGCTGTTTTCTGTTGAATGAAAATGAGCTTTCTATCTGTGAATAATAAATGCGTAATCGCATTGACCATTCGAATTGTTTTTTGATTATTGAGTTCATGGTAACCTGTTCGTTTGCTGAAGCTCCAAACCCATGCCTTTCGTTCCCATGCCAACAAGGAGAATGTCAACCAATAGGGAGCGACGACTTTATTTGTGATTGTTTACCTGGCTGGACCGGAAAACTTTGCGATTCTCGTGAGTCACACGTCACGTGACTAAACAGTGGTCTCAATCTTCCACAGCCATACATGCACCATGATATCACCACATGAATATGCTTGATTACTTTATTTAAATATATATATATTTATTTTTATACCCTGCACGTCATGAAATGGATTTATTTTGTCATACAAACATGCAATGTTTCAAATCACCATTCCTTTCCTCAAATGAGATTTTACACGAAAGTTAAATTAATGACCCTTGTTGAATGCATGCATGAATACAATGAAATGATAATTCAACTGCTGATTAGTGGTGAAAGAAACTATTGGGATTGTGAATATATCTATTGCATGAGTGATTGGGAAGATATTGCGGAGGGGGGTTGTGGCCATAGCAAACACATTTCTAATACTCACATTTGGAAACCGCCTATGTGATTCACACATAGCAACATCGATTGAAAGCGCCCAGGGAGCTACATGACAGCACCAAGGCCTGACAAGGCAAGCCTTATTTGACATTTACCTGGCTTTTTTTCTGTCTAATCATGGAGCCATGTGAGTGACAGATCTTTTTGAATTTGAATCTCGTCGTAGACACGCCTATTACTAATGCGTTGGCTACAATCCCCTCTGGGTTGGTAATAACCTTGCCTTATAAAATAAACTCGTATTTGCATGCCGCTGTACAGATCTGTCACTCACAACTTTCTCTTCTCGCAATATCGTTATTGCCTGTCAGTCTTTCCTATTTCTATCTCTTCTCAATCTATTTAATTCACCACACTTCTTTGTGAATTATTCTTTCAACATCCTTTTATTCTACGACCTAATCTTTATTTAGAGTTAATGGCAAAATTCGCCGTTGTATCTCAATAAAGAAACATACCCAATCTAACGAATGAACTTATCGACATTTCAAAAGCTGTGTAAGGGCAGTAACTGTTGAACCGTGAAAACCATTCACGCAGTATCAGAATCGTCATCATATAAATATAGAACATATATATGTAATTAATATTAAAGAGCCATTTTCGGTTTGATATAAATGCACAGAGCACAACATTTTTGTATAATTCGTGATAATCAATTTTATTACAGTGATCGATACCTGCGTATCCAACCCCTGTGTGAACGGAATATGCGTGGGTGGACTAAATGAATACACCTGCATTTGTGAACCTGGATGGACAGGTGTCCACTGCGATCAAGGTAAGTCATCGTTGTGTCTTTGACACATCCTTTTCTTCAACTATGTAATATGATGTCACTCTATCACCTACCGGCCTGCACCATCAAATGTGTAGATTGAGATTGCATTAATGCTTCTATTCTTTTAATGTATTGCTGATATGCACCTTTCAAAAACAGAAATTAATTGAATATGATTTACCAAATGCATTGTATCTTTTTGTCTTATTGGCTATGGCTTTCATTTGTTAAAGATGTGAGCGGCTGTGAATTAGAGCCCTGCGCCAATGGCCAATGTGTCGAGGAAGAAAATGGCGGATTTGCGTGCATTTGTAACCCCGGTTGGACGGGCGATCTCTGTGACTGCGGTATGTTAAATAAGTCAGACTGACCGTCCTTAACGACAGAGATGAATGATTATCAAAGAATTGCAACAAAGTCACAGTTTATTAGCATTTGCTACTAAAACAATACGTTAGTAACCAACTTAATTCTAGTGACAAGTTGTTGTTGGACTGCAGAGATCGACAACTGCTTATCGAACCCATGTGGAGATCAAGGCGAATGCAGCAGCTCTCTCGATGGATATACGTGTACCTGTTATGATGGCTTTTCTGGTACCCACTGTGAAACTGGTAATGATTTGATTCAGTAGATCTGTAGATGGCAACGACAGAGCAAAGTGTAATATACTCCTTGATAGAGCCTATAACGCGCTGACCCATCATTGTGTTTTTCAGCGTAGAGTATAATAAGATTAGCTGTAATAAATTTTTCGCTTGTCATTTGAGCAATCAAGCTATGTCTATAATCACATATGGGCCTCACGAACTTCATACCTGGCTAACTAACTAAGTTGTCAATTTTTGATGTGTTATTCCCTTCCAGTGATTGACAACTGTGCGTTGAATCCATGTGTCAACGGACAGTGTCTGAATGGCCTTGACGAATACACCTGTATATGTCATCCCGGCTGGACAGGTGTCAACTGTGACCATGGTAACTAAACCTTGTAACTATAGTTACTCCCATTTTCAACAATAACTACAAAAACTCCACGATAATTAAACCAAACATAGTATGCATAGTTTATGTCTAGTGATATTAGAAGAATATCGCCTGTGTATGTTGTATCAGCGCTAAGTGGTTGTGCAACGCAGCCGTGTACGCACGGGAATTGTACCGACCGTGAGAATGGCGGATTCCAATGTCACTGCAAAACGGGATGGACTGGAGCCATTTGTGACTATGGTTGGTGTTTAATTGTGCTTCCTTTTTTTGTCGATTCCGTCTGTGTGTAAACGTCTTTCTGTAGTGTATTTATTTTCGGGTCCTTTACGCTAGAGGCTTGAAAAATTCGATTTTTTTTTATTCAACAGTGGGCAATTTCTAATGTGAAATCAACACGCACATGAGCGTGTTGAATTTGATGAAAATGATCTTAACAGCTTATCACTGTTTATCAACAACTGTAGAAATCGACCACTGTTTGTCCAAGCCATGTGGAGATTATGGAGAATGTAGCAGCTCTCTGGGTGGATACACGTGTTCCTGTTTTGACGGCTTCACTGGCGACCATTGCGAACTGGGTACGAAGTGGCTGCATCCACAAACCTTGCTTATCATGTTTCCTTGGCTTTAATCACACAAGTTTGTAGCAAATATATGTTGCATTACGGAACAATTGCGTATGAAGGCATTGCTGGTGAACAGTTATCAAATTGTGTGTCATGACTATCGTTCTAAATGGATGCTGTGTCTGCGTTCTAGTGATTGACAACTGCGCATCGAGTCCCTGCCAGAAAGGTCTATGTCTCAACGGCCTCAATGACTACACCTGTATTTGTCATCCCGGCTGGACAGGTGTCAAATGTGACCATGGTAACTACTTGCAACCCACATATTAGATAGCTTGCTGGATGCATTTTCCTGTCAATACTTTTCTCATTTAAATATCAATACAATTCTCTAATTAACACCTAATGTCTTTATTGTGTTCGTATATGTTAACATGCAAGCAAACTTTCATTACTTATTAGTGTTTACTGTGCTCTAATATATACTTGATTATACATCTATATAAGTCATAATATATACTTGATTATATATCTATATGTATATTGCAGCTGTAAGCGGGTGTGAATCCTCACCGTGTCAGCATGGCAATTGCACAGACCAGGATTATGGAACCTTTGTGTGTGAATGTGAATCCGGATGGACTGGAGATCTGTGTGACTGCGGTGAGTAATATTCTCTACTCATCTTAGCATGTCGGCATTAGGTCATCATAGAATGTCACGTCCTTATTTATAATGAACACCTTACATTTGGATGAAACGCTGCGGAGTACAAATAAACTAGATCATATGAATAATGTTCTCCACATGGGATGACCCGTTGCATATGACGCTGTGTTTTTATTGAGCATGGCAAATAATTTCCAGTCGAACTGTGCGTCATTTCCCAACGTGACAGAGAGTTTGTGTTCGTTGCAGTTGAGGATAATTGTCAGTCGAACCCGTGTGGTCAGTATGGCGAGTGTGAGAGCATAGAGGGCGGATACGCATGTCACTGTCATCACGGCTTCACTGGAGATGACTGCCAAACAGGTGATCTTGTATGGTTAATCAGATAATAAACACGTTTCCTCATTGATATAACCGTGGTATATAACCACGCGTAGAGCGTTAAGGCATTATCTTCTGTACGCACTTATCTCTTCTGTATGCACTTCTGTATGCACTTACGTATATTGAATATTCATTCCTTAAGTATTACCACCAAGGTTATATGTTGTGCGTGTTCAGTGATTGACACCTGTGCTGATGATCCGTGCGTTCACGGCGTGTGCCTCAATAATGTCGGCTCCTACACATGTGCCTGCTACGCTGGTTACACGGGCCAGCACTGCGAGACCGGTGAGTTACCTGATCTTACGACACCTGACCAAGTCTAGTTTCGTCCTTGGTGAAGAATCTCATTGATAAAAAAAATGGAAATACATGATATTGTAGAATAATATCGTTGAATTAGAAAAGCTGTAAAACAATTCACAAGCCAAATGGGCTTCGCTCGCAAAAACAAATAATTAAAAACTGCAATCTATATGGATATTTGTACTGTAATAATACCATGTGCATCACCTGGAGGTGTAACGACATTTATTTCATGGCTTCAGTGTTATACGATATCGTCAGCAAACTCAAATGCGAAAATCGAGGGATGTTGCCTATAGTATGCAAACCTGGCGAGTTCATTCACATAGTGGGAGCCAACTTCGGTCGTACAGAACCTAGTAGTGAGGTCTGTTCCTATTATCGCCCACACCAAGACCGCACAGATTGTATCAGCCCTAGCTCGGAAACCAAGGTCACTCAAGTGTGCGCAGGAAAACGGAAATGCGTGCTGTTCCCTAATGTCGCGTTCTTCGGGGAGCCTTGCCAGGGAACCTACAAGTACCTTAACGTCTCATTCCAATGTATACGTGAGTATGCAGAAGAACTTACTTTTGGTTGTCATTCTTGAGCCTTTCAAGCAATGTAATCAAACTGCCTTAGTATGATGGTATGCCAACAGGACAATGGCACCATACATTAAAGCGAACTTCCATAACATCTTTAACTTTATGGAAAAATATAGGAATTTTTGATGTGACATTTAAATATGCGTTTTACTTGATCTATGTATAGAGCTTCTTTATATGCTAGACATTTACATACAGCAAAGGACTGTCTGTCCAGAGTACTTTATTACAGCATCTGAGATAGACTATGAATTTTTTTCTTTTGATCTTGAGTTTGGTTGATCTGTTTATGGACAGCGTTTACAACCCCAGCTCCCACCACCCCAACCACACCATTAACCAGCACGCAGCCACCATTCCCAACCACACCTGAAGGATCTGGGGAAGAATCAGGCGAGGGATCCGGCGAGGGATCCGGCGAGGAATCTGGTGAAGGATCTGGTGAAGGATCCGGTGAGGGATCTGGAGAATATCCCCCAGATACCTCGGGTGAAGGATCCGGTGGTGATGAAGATTATGACGAGCTTGTCCAGGAACTGATCTTCTTGGCTCACAGATGAACGGTCTTTATCCGGCATGAAATAGGCCTTAGAACTTGACCATACGTCTTACGTTACACTGCAATTATCTATCCATCCATGTTTGTGTAATTTGGTTTTCAACCCTTTAAGTTTGGACCCAGAGCCCGGACTTAGCACAACTGGATTTTTTAGCTTTGAAAAAATATAATGCAGTTTGTAAGATTGAGATTTATAAATAAAATAAAAACTGGTGCAGCTTACAGACATATGCAAGCAATGGAAAGTTAGCATTTTAAGTGCTCTTTAAAAGCTATAAAGTTGCATTAGTTTGAAATGTGATTAAAGCAAAACCCAGTTTCTCATCCTGAAACCCAACAAGCTTGTGCTAGTCGGCTATGTTGAACAAGAGCCTGAACAAGCTTGGGCTGGTCAAGGATGCCTTAACAGAACAGAGTTTGACCCGGTTATATTCCAAACCGTTCCACTTGTGATATGGTAAACGGTCCAGTGTGTGTTAAGTCCTTTTGAATAATGTTGGCTTTATTTTGTTGAAATTAGCTGATTTACCACGTAATTGCTAAGAAAAAAAATCCCCAAGAGATTATCTGAGTGTATACGTTTGTATATAGCTTAGGCCGTATTCTTGTTTACATGTAATCATGGAAGGTCAAATTATTGTTTTCAATAAAAATACAGCTGAATTTCTATTGTATTTATTCTTTGCCCGAACAACTGCGCTGCTATCGACCAAAGAACATTCTACTCCAAACTCATTCTGTAACCAGATTTTTCTGCCTGTCATGGGTTGTGATAACAAGTGAAACTGAGCCGCTATAGACGTCTCAAAGCACAGGACACGACATATTGCTGTATAAAGTGACCATTATGAACACTTCCATAGATAACATTGAAAATAAATTATGCAGAATGATAATTTCTCAATAATATAAGTGATGCATTATGCAGGTTACATTCAGAGCCAGTTTACTGAACTTACTAAACGGACCGCATTAAGGTTATGGAGTCAATGTATACAACTACATCGCATATGTTTTATATGTTAGTTAAAATTTAACGGTTTATGTAACCAAAAGAACACAAAACATAACCAAACAGTCTAATGAAAATTTTATTTCGATAATTTGGAACAAATCGTATGTATTTCTGGAGGTCGAATGAAGATATGGCAGCCAATGGCTGAATATTCCCGTTATTTGGCGTCATACTGTTCAGTCTCAAAGTGGATTAATAACTAAATGGGAATAAACTATCCGTGCTCGTTGTAGGAATATCGGGCTTAATCTATATTTGAATTATCTATTTGGATGAAATTCAACCTCGTTTTAACAATCATGAACTTGTCTTTTGTTCATAAGTAATGTCCCACGGGTACCCAGTCATCCGAGCCACTTCATTGATATGCATGAAACCATGCATGCAGCCAGTTTTATGTTAACATCATACCGCTCTCTGCTGGTAAACCTGACAGTGTCACCAAGCACCTGAATCCAATCATTGTGAACATGCTGCATGTGGAAAGTCCCACACTACGAATCATAACGGTGTGGAAATATTGTAAGGTTGAAGTGACTGTGTCAACATTTACTTAATGGAAACCATTTGTCATATAAGTGTTGCTTCCACGTCTTTCGAGAGGGTCGGGGTCGGGGTAGGGTGGAGTCGGGGTCGGTGGGTCGGAGTCGGGGAGGGGTGGAGTCGTGGTCGGGGTGGGTCGAGGTGGTGGAGGGGAAGATGGGTGGTAACTGGTAGTGGAATGTATGTCTCTGTTTCCTGTCAACGCTAAAACATCAGTCTGGCCCCGGGAGTATTTTTTTCAATGTCATAAGCTTGAATAATAGGCTTCAGAATGTACTTTTCTTCATTGTGCGTCACAGGGTGTGGTCCCAAATACACATGGATGCCACCCCCACGTTTACTCTATCAGAGCTATGTAGTTCTACTAAACTTGTCCTACCATCCCTCGCCACACTGCCACAAATGCTATCCTCTAGCCCGCGGAAACCTGGCCGCTTGTTCGACATCGCTCTATCCGCCCTCCTTCCGTCGCTCCAGGTGGCTCGGAACAACGCCCGGGCATATATCACAGAGTGAGGCAATTCTGCTCTTAGTTCAACTTGTTTGACTTTTGGCAATAGCCGCGTGGTGGAAGTAGAAGCGTTTGATGTCTCATTGGTATGCAGCCAGCATGCCTAACAGTTCACAACTATCCATCACATGAATATTGCCTCTTTATCTCGGGATCTTTTACAGGCGAGGAAGTGATTCTATTTATAATACCAATATAGTTAAATTCCTGATTGTCGCTTTGTGAAATGGTTCTACGCGCTACCTGTTGACATACCCCGCCTATTCACACACAAACAGCGTCAGAACGAAGAGTTGACATAGGCGGTCACGTGTCTTAGAATGCAGGTGGGCGAGACATGTAGAAGTTTCGGCCAAGCACAGGTATCTCATCAAAGCGGCGCTCGAGAGGTACGAACATATATGGAAACGAACACGACTGGGTATATGTAAGGTGGAAGCGAGTTTGTTGAAGAGAACGTGGATGGATGGCCATAGAGGATATACTTGAATTGATTCTAGACGGATATAAAAAGGAAATAGTGATGATAAACATTAAGTGACCACGCCTGGCATGAGAGTGACCACGCCTGGCATGAGAGTGACACGCCTGGCATGAGAGTGGCACGCCTGGCATGAGAGTGATACGCCTGGCATGAGAGCATGTAAGTTGTCATATCTATTATTTGAATCGGTCAGAATGGAGAAGTTGGTATGAATACGTATATATGTACAATGATTACATACGTCAAAGCTTTGACAAAATCCACCTAAGCAAGCGGACATAGTGCGCGTGGTCACACTTACGGGGGGGTGTGTGTGTGTGTGTGTGTGTGTGTGTGTGTGTGTGTGTGTGTGTGTGTGTGTGTGTGTGTGTGTGTGTGTGTGTGTGTGTGTGTGTGTGTGTGTGTGTGTGTGTGTGTGTGTGTGTGTGTGTGTGTGTGTGTGTGTGTGTGTGTGTGTGTGTGTGTGTGTGTGTGTGTGTGTGTTTGCGAACGTCATTTGAACGTGGTGGATTTGTCATAGGTTGGGACGTTGTTTGTTAACTCTGCTTAGAAAAATGACTGGCCACCTGGATAAGGCCAGCTTGTCTGTGCGTTCAGGAGGCGCCAACGTGACCTCTTAGTATAACCTGACCCAGAGAGGCGTTTTTAGTGTTCATATAGCAATGTGCATTCGACCTGTCGGAGTGTCGCCTATGCACATGAACTCACATGGAGTGGCCAGTCGTCAGATTGATGTATGCGTTATCAAATAGATTTACTTAACGATGTACATGGACACGATAAGGAATGGAGTCCTTCGTCTGGTCGACTTCGTCTATATTCGCACAGTAAACGTCTTGCCTTTTGTACACGGTGACATACATCTATGCAGGTGTCCAATGTTCAACGTCTTCAGCTTACGACCATGGCGTTAGATCTGACTCTTCAAGGTGAAATATGACTTTAGAGTACAAATGACTAGCCTTACTCTCGAAAGGGTGAGGCATTTACGTCCCATGCTTCAGGCTGTGGAGCGGACCGACTGACAACGACCTCTGTTTTCTTACCTGCCACATCCCAGTGTTGATCCAGGCTCCTTGCATTGGAGTTGCAGTTATCATTAAAAATATTTAATTAAAAAAAGTGCACCTTTTATTACCGAGTTATCTAAGGTAAGCTGGGCGTTTTGTTCGTGTACTTAACGATTTTCGAGAGGGTTTCGAGATAGAAATCCTGATTGAGTGGGACAAATCCCCAGGCAACAGATTCACCAAGGTACTTCTATTTAGTTCCTAACCCCTTGTTTAAATCCGAACCTGATTAAAAACCAGTCCTGGTCTGACGCGGAAAGGATGCCCATTGATGCCAGTGTCTAACTTAGCTATTTACATATTGGCCGATCATCTTGACTGGCTCTGTAGCATTGCATAAGCACAAATGTCAACTCTCGTGGACCGCAGAAAATCCAATCCAATACATCAACAGACGCGTCCGACGCGGGTCTTTGTTTGACGGTAATTGTGAAATTCCATTGTAGGGAAATATTTGAATGACAATTACTAGCCTTAACGTCTCTGGAAATATATACCACCGTGGATTTTTGGAATGGTAGATTTGTATTCCCCAACAGAACAACCGTGGGTTATGATGGTCGTTTGAAAGGTAGGTCATTTTCTACTCGTTTAACGGATTAATCCAATACCCACAAATCAATTTGAACTTTTGTAATGGATAACATCTGGATTAACCCTGATCGACTATGTTAGACACACCGTTGTCATACATAACCAGGTGCGACATATATCCTGGAAGGTTAGATCAATGTCTTTTGAAGTTTCGATCCATGGCGCAGCACGCCTGCCGCCAGACGACCGCGATCTGACGACAGAATAACCGAATCTCATAACTAATCCAACTCACTTACGTCTGGAACACGAGCACACAGCGGGCTTATCGTGTGTAAGTACGCGGATCAAACAAATGGATCTCGTGAGATTACCCCGTCTGAAGCCACCGGTCAGCTACTGTCGTATTTCGGACAACTTACGCTGTGTGTAACCTGTTAGCCTGCAAAGTAAAGTGAGCACTGCATAAGCCGATAATGTTATTACGCTCAGGTAAGTCAATTTGAAGCTGGATTGACAAAGAACTAGTCACTTGGAATACGACGCTTTAGTCGAGACATGGTTACAGATCGTCGCAAGTCGATTGTTAAGGTAAATTTGCCAATTTTCGCAACATTATGAACACAGCGCATTGAACACGATAATCACGCGGGTCTCGAGTGCCATGTGATCCGATCAAATTCTATTGATCGAATCTAACTATATCACTCCCAAACAGTGATCAGAGAATCGTTCATGGACCCGCTGGTATCTCTCTCGCCTCAATATCATTATGACCGTATAATCACCACGCGGCTGCTTAGTTAGATACGGTCATCGTCAGCGCTTACTCGATACGACCCCTCTCCATTCTCGCCTTCAGGTGAGATACGGTCATCGTCAGCGCTTACTTGATATGACCCTCTCCATTCTCGCCTTCAGGTGAGTAACCAGCCTTAATAAACACCCTCTTCACAAGTATGGTATGGGCGTGTGTTGATACCGCCCAGGAAGTAACCTTGAGATCCGATACGGTCCTGCTGTGGCGCGTTGGATTAAGGTATTTTAAACTTGTGCATGAGCACGGTCAGAGGTCGCGAGACAAGTTACGTGAATAAAAGTTAGTGCCGTGATTTGTTTGCTTAAGGTGGCCTGATTACATGTGCCCCGATTACAGGTAAGTATCACGTGTACTCCGATTACAGGTAAGTATCACATGTGCCCAAATTACAGATGAATGTCACGTGCCCAGACCACAAGCCTAGGTTACAGGTTAGTGTCACATCTGCCGAGATTATATTCCATGTCACATGTGCCAAAATTACAAGTAAGTCAGTGATTTGCACAAACGTAAAGGTTAGATAAGATATCAAGGCAATCGGAATCATACACCCTGTTAAACAAACCAAGCAAGGATTGCTCTTCGTCAATATTATTTCGCAATTCAGATCAAAACCTTTGAACGCTGTTCGACATGGTATACTGAGTGACATTGGAGTTGTTGACGTCACATCCGCTGTGACTTTCGTCTCCCTACGCGATCAATTAATATGTTGTATCACTTCGTGTTTGCACCATGTGATTCTCTCTCTCTCTCTCCCTCATTCCTCTGTCTCCTCTGTCTCTCTCTCTCTCTCTCTCTCTCTCTTTCTCTCTTTCTCTCTCTTTCTCTATCTATCTATCTATCTATCTATCTATCTATCTATCTATCTATCTATCTATCTATCTATCTATCTATCTATCTGTCTATCTATCTATCTATCTCTCTCTCTCTCTCTCTCTCTCCAGTTCTCTCTCTTTCTTTCTCCCTTCTTCTCTCTCTCTTTTTTCACTCTCTGTTCTTCATTCACTTTCTTCCCCTCTCTCTCTCTCTCTCTCTCTTTCTCGTTTTTTCTGATATTCCCCCTCTGTCTCCCTGCCCCTTTCTCAAGATGATCTCTATTATTGTTTTGTTCTCTCATTCTGTCACCTCACACCCTTTCCCTTCCAACTCTCATTCCTTCCCCTGTCTACTTCTCCTACTCTCTCTCTCACTCACCGTATCTCATTCCTCTCACCGCTCTGTCACTCAGTCGTCCCCCTTCTCCCTCTCACCCATTTTCTCACATGTCCACCTAATCTCCTCCGTCTCATCCTCTCTCTCATCCACCTTCTCTCATCCTTTCCACTCTCTCTACCTACCTTGCTGTATAACACTCTCTCACCTATTTACCTGTTGATTGGCTACAACACAAATAAGATCAAAATAAGTAACCTGATTTGCATTATATTGTCAGTCCCCGCCATAGAGTAAACACGAGTACCAGATCACACGGTAACCTGCTGTTATATATCTTAGACTTATGTATGTTTTTTTAACCCTTTGTCTTATTCGTATGCGCCTGGTACGATCAACGACGCGGCGCACGTCTCTCGTCCGTCATGTGTGGGCGTGACAGCTAGCTAATATGTACAGTCGGAGTTTGGTTGTAAGTTTACTTTCACTTCAGTTTACTGAGTGTCGTTGGTGTCATAGGTATAACACAGGTAAGTCAATTTTTCCTCGGGATATTTTCGTTTAGTGTGTTATTGTAAGGGGACTGTCTCAAAGGTGGGCGTTAACGTTTGACAAGACTACATATTTTGAAATATGAATAGCTTTGGAGAGGACAGCTTTAAATCTCAATTAACTTGCTTTAGATTTGTCATGGCATCGGATTGGTCATATCTGTTAGAGTAAATACCATCCAATCCCAAGAGACGTTACGTAAACCGAACTGCCATTGTATACCACACTCAGGGCGCGGTGGTCAACATTTCTGTTGTGTTAAACAGAAGAATAAATATGATTCAAAGAGGGCCAGGTAATTTCTTAAGCCTACGGAAGTAGTTCAAATCCTATCGACCATTCTGTCTCCGGAGTTTGTGGTGTGACGGTTAGGTCATTATTGGCCTTCAAACTTCGTCACTTATGGACACCAGACACAACCCAATGAGTCCATGACCGGGTCAAAAACGAGGAACAGCCAGTGGATATTTCTCGCACTAGCGCAAATCGTCCATTGGGTCCTTGCCGGCGTTCGTCGGATCTTTGCTAGCGTCCGTCGGGTCCTTGTTAGCGTCCGTCGTATCCTTGCCGGCGTCCGTCATGTCCTTGTTAGCGTCCGTCGTGTCCTTGCCGGCGTCCGTCATGTCCTTGTTAGCGTCCGTCGTGTCCTTGCCGGCGTCCGTCGTGTCCTTGCCGGCGTCCGTCGTGTCCTTGCCGGCGTCCGTCCTATCCTTGCCGGCGTCCGTCGGGTCCTTGTTAGCGTCCGCCGTATCCTTGCCGGCGTCCGTCGGGTCCTTGTTAGCGTCCGTCGTATCCTTGCCGGCGTCCGTCGGGTATTTATATTAGTTGATTGGCATTATTCATCTTGTAAATTTCCGCTGATGAGGTCTCCTTTATTTGGCAATATCATCCGGTGGTATTCGTTACGGATGGTCGTCATTGAAACATGACCTTATATGTGGTATATATTGGTGATCCAGATCACGAGGCTTGTTATTGCTTAGCTGTAGGAATTCACGAGACTGTTGTAAAGGAAGGTACATTCTTCTATTGAGAAAGAATGCTCTTAGTGTACAGACGCAACACTGAGTGGTTTCATCTCTCCTTTGTGATCTCATTCCGCCACACTTAAAGAGGACATGAGTCGACTTGAGCAGAGTATGTGGAAGCTTTTCATCCTCTTAACCGGCTTCTGTTATGCAAGCTTTCACGCCAGCCACAATTCCAATGTTTGCTCCTGAATTCGTTATAAGCATCTTTTTTTTTGCGCCGCGACGGCCTCTTGTTCATCATTTAAAGAGACTGTTCAGTCCCATATTTGTAACGAGGTTGCCTAGCAAGCAGAACAGCGTTGCGCACAACTTTAATAAGTGAAGATTTGATGAAATCTACATTTTGTAACCTAAGCGGAAGTATACACATCATTAGCGAGGTAGTTATAGAGCGCGCAATGATTTACAGCTAACATTCGTGTGGTTCATGGTTTAAGGGAGGCACCGTTATCGATGGAACGACATAACTAAATAAAACAGATTTCCACAGTACATGATGAATATTTCCAGTTAAATAATAACGTTGAAAATTTATCAGCATGATTTTCGATCAAGTACAATTTGCGGCGCAAAGATGGGATTATTTATGTTGCGTTACACGTAGTAATGTATTAACAAAATGATTCCTGAATGGAGCTGAACGGCCTCTGAAGTCTCTCTTGTTTTCGATGGATGGAGGTAGTATAGTTTATCCGGAAGTATAATTTACCAAACAATGTTGCTTCATTCTCCCCGATTGTGTGAACAAATGCACGGCAGTAGTCTGTGGCAATATTGACTTTGTGTCATCAGCAATATGCGTGTAACTACAGTAACGGATTTTAGCGTATTCGATCCGGAAATGACACCCAAAAAGGATATTAAATTATCACACATCACATCGTATTGGCTTGGATTTACAAAGCCAACCGGGTGAAACCGATGGACCCTGCAGTCTCTTATATGTATGCATATATATTTGCAACACCCTGAACAAAAAGAATGTTCTACTTATCCAACATATAGCAATTAGGTTTACTGTCCCAATTGAACCGGATTCGACTCATTTTTAATTGTTCCCGTTGAGTCTATCTGGACGTGATATAAACCACCCTACCACCTGTGACCTGTCACGTCCCTTCTCCTCACTACTGTTGTCAGGGGACCAGTTCTGATCCCAGGATCAAAACTTGTCGTTACTTGCGACTGGCTGACTCACCGACTCCAGGCTGAATGTGATTGGCGGAGACATAGCTGGCATACTCAAGTCGAATGTGTGGTCCCTCAAAGACGCCTTCAAGGTTGATTCGCGCCAAGCACTCTTAAATTACCGCCCGGTTGAATTGGTATTGGTAAACAGAAAAAGGCTGTTGGTTGAGTAAGTAGTTTCCGAGATCGGATAACCAGGTAGGGTAGTAACTGATGAACGACTAGCTCAGGTGGGGCAGGTGTGTCAAACAACGACGGGACCTACCTCTGTTTAATCGGGCGATATTACAATCTAAGTTTGCTGATAACCTCAATTCATTAAGATGTTGTTTTTTTCAGACTCGTGGGTGAACTGGCGTCTACAGGCTTCCCGATTGCGCGCTAACAAGACACTACAACATCCACTCGATGTCACCCGCCTAAACTATCCCTCACACTGCAACTAACATGGCGCTGACGTACCCTCGTGTAAGCGCCATTTTGGTGAGTATGTACGTAGTCGGTTTAGCAGCAGGAGCGATGACGTCATCAAGTCGTCCTGACACCAGCGTCGACGGTACAGACGTCACTTCATCCTCGCTGTTAACGGCAACCGCAAAAATCAAGCCCCAAGAAAGTAACAACATTTTACAGTACGCCGGCTACAACATCAGTTCATCTCCCAGGTTCAAAACCGGCCAGTGTTTCGTCTTCTCAAAAGACCCTTTCATGTCCAACAGGATCGACGAACTGGTTGTCATGAAAACCAAGCTCATCAATTACAACCTTTCCTTCCCTTCTTACGACTACAACCCACTTTTGGTGAACAGCACATGGACTTACAAAGCTAATTCCTGGTCGCGTGTTTCCAACCAACACGGACAAACATTGCTGTCTCTCGCTTTCAACTACGGGGTATTATCGCTCATGACCTTGACCTTCGGCGTGGAGAAGTTGGATATCGAGCTTCTAGACCAGCCTTTTGGTTGCATGGGCCGGCTAAACGAAAGCGCCAAGATTGATACGATTATACATCTAATCATGAGAGATTTCCAACTCACGAATGAGGTGACTTTTGTCGAGGATGAGCGAGTGTGTCACGAAATCATTAGCGTAGAAGATGGCGTAGCTTTCTTCCGGGACAGGTGCTGCAAGAGAAGTCGTATAAATGGGAAGGTGTCTTGTGGCACTGACTTCTCGAATATCTGGCTTACCATCTTGTATGTGATGTTATCTGCTGTGAGATATGGACTTCTGTTGTTTGGACCAGTTTTATTCATTCCTGCCATTGAGAGCATGGCACGTGATAATGTTCCTTTTAGTGTTAAACTCAAAGAACCTCTATTCAAAACAATCCTCCTGTGGAGAGGGGATGACACTCCCGTCAATGTACAAGCGAGGCATAAACTGGACTTCCGAAAATCCAAAGGATTTTACAAACTAAAAGAATCGTCGTCGGATATGCCCATCGGGGAGCCTATCCGGGTCAAAATATCCGAATACGATATTGACGTGTGTTACAAGAGACTACTTACAGAAAACATAGTTCCAGTTGGGCTCATGCATAGTATCTTTCAGAACATCTGTCATTGCAAACTCAGAGATTTACACCCATTTCATAACTGCTGCAAATCAAACATGCTGAAAACTTGTCAAGACCGAGAACCAGTGCCCTGGATCTGGTTTTGGCATAAGGTTGGATTACTATTCATGGTGCTTTTGCTCCCTACTCCTATGTACTTCCGCATCTTTATCTTCTATTTCTTTGAAAATGATGAAGTGATGGAACGCAAGAAAGCTGTGGAAGATCTTGGTTATTTAGAGAACTACCAAAATAACCTGACCCATTATCTCACGCCCACCCACTGGATCTTCGTATTTATCTATATTCTCTACTTCCTAACAGCCATCATTTTAGCCTACCTAGCTCGGAAAACAGAGGAAGGTCGCTTTCGACGTATCATCATCGGAGCTTTCCGTGACTTACAGAATATGTCGTGGGTGACAGTGTTGGATGTGATGGTGACCAATCTGGTGTGGCCTTTCAAGAGGTATGGCTTGGCAGGTTGTGGTGTGGCTATATTCTACTGGCCATTCGCTGTGCCTTTCAGTATCATCGTGTACGTATTGTACTGTATACCGTCCGTGTATCTGACTCTGCGTATGCTCATGTATTCCAAGATAGCCTTGGTGGATAGAGTAAGAAAAAAAATCAACAAGGGGGGTAGATATAAAGTGAAGAAAATCACTGACCAAAGTTTGAAGACCTTTGAGGCTAAGAACATTTTAAATGATGAAGTTAGTATCAGTTCCAAAAGCAGAAGAGCCTCTTCAGTGCAGACAGAAGCTACTCTTCAAGCTATAAAAGTTTGTCCCCCAAGACGAGACATGAATTGGAGAAGGTTTGCCGAACACTTCTTGGCAGCAGTACTTTGTGTACTAACCATGTATGGAATTTTGTTGATGTTGTCCGAATGTGTGGGGTGTCTCGTCGAAATGTTCGTATTTACCATGATGGGTATTATCGTCAATGCGGGTGCCATGTTGAAATACTGCACCTTGATATTTCTCGTCATCCTCTACAGCTATGACACCTTCAACAACGTCCCCAAGAAATATCTCAAACTTAACAAATCATTATTCAACGAAGTGAAAGGAAGAATTAAAGACTTGGACAAGGTAACAAGTTTACCATCTTATCTACAAGAAAATCGAGGATTCAAGGCACAAGAAATCAGTGAACAGGCAGACTATGAATCCCCGGATGAAATATCCACCAAATCAACACGTCATTGGATGATCAACGACCTTGTTCTATTTATAGATAATGAAGATATGCCTCGTATACCCAGAAAACTCTTCGAAGATGTGTGTGAGATTCGAGTTGCTGGAGCCCCCGGACCTGTGTACTGTAGCCTCATGGAAGCCTTCCAACAATTCCTCATGATCGTGCTATTCCTGCTCTTCGTCTTCATTGTGATCTTGTCATTTGGAGCTGTGTATAAAGTATCTAGTACGAATCAGATGATGGCAACATTGGCCGGAGGTTTCCTGCCGTTCATCCTGAAAACATTCATGGCACCTGCTAAACCAGAAATAGAACTGGGAACAGTGAGTTTCAAGAGTAAATGTGATGAAATCATCAAGAATTTCTACCAGCATTGGCCTATATTTGATTTCCCGTTCGTTCGAGCTACTCCTGAGGATGAAATGAAAGAAGGGGAAGGGGATGAAGACAAAGATAAGGATAAAAAAGACGAAGAGGCAGATACTGAAAGTGATGAAGCTAATAATAACGAACCCGGACCATCAATGCCTGTTGCTGCAACCGTCCCAGCTGCTGTACCCGAGGATAACGCTATCACATTCACTACGACCGACACTGCTCTTGATGGCATCGATTCAAGTAAGCCCCCAGCGTATAATGTTGCATCCAAAATGGACTCGATTGGGCCACTGCATCCAGTTCCCGGAAGTTTACCTCTGAGTAATCCAACAATTTATTCTAACGAAAATGAGTTGAAGGCTCCGGGTTCTCAGCCAGAAGAAACGGAAGGTCTCCTCAAAGCAGACGACAACGAACCCCCTCCAACTCCAAGCAAAATGGCGGCTTTCGATATTTTAGGACAGTACTTCAAACCGAAGGATGACGTGACAGAAGTTGATTATCTCATATACTTGCCTGAATTATACAATGAGTTCTGGTTGGATGAATGGTCGGATATGGATCCGTTTGAAGAACCAACCTATCCTGATGTTGCAAGCCAGCCGTTTAAAACGGAAGTGGATATGAACTTTGAAATGAAGGAGTATGGTGATGTGCCTAAGGATAAGCCACAAACTACAGCTACAGCAACTGGTAATGTCACTACTGAAGGCGGACTCAATGGCGGATTTCGCGAAGCACAGATTGTGTGACTTTCTAAAGTATGAGTTATGCGCTCAAGAAAATGAATACGGACTTTCTCAGTTCAATTCATTGGACGATGCAGTGAATTGCATTCTGCTTAGTTTTGTTTGTTAATGCGAATGCAGTGCATTTGATAGAGCTTTACCCATGAATCTGGGGCTCGTATTAAAAACTATGCTGTTGTTACAACGGTGTTGATAGATACCGACGATCATGGACAGGTCACGGCCATACAAGGTCATTGAGACGTTTAGTTGCTGCTCACAAAAGGTTAAATACGCTATGGAAACAGCGACGCTGCTGCGAAGTTGCTCGGTAGTGCATAAGCAGGATATTGATCCATGATTGTACGAATACTAGACCGGAAATAGTATGAATTGTGTTCAAACTAAGGCTTCGTTGACGCCATTCAATGACGTCACTCATTCTATTGTTTTGTTTGAATCCTCTCCTTCATTACTGACCTGATTGACTAATGTAGTTATGCTTCCATTGTTTAATACGCGTCACATGACATCACCTGTTGCAGTGAATGTACTTTCCTTTTTGTATCATATTTGTCGTGCATATATTCATCTATCACACGCAATAATTGCGTATTTGGTCTTCTTTGATATGTTCTGTCTTCCACATCATCTTGTCATACTTTCATTCGACGTCACGGCTTCGTTACTCGTGTGGGTATCGTATAAACTCTTTATATATTTGAAACCAAAGGGAAGGGTCGGTTTGTGACTCGAGTGCCTGTGACATATTCTTATCCGTCTATGACGTACCTACAATCATCACTCCGCTTAACCAGCATTTAGGTTGAAATGACATATCAGTTGTGTTCACCATCAGCTGCTAGTACAACTGATATCACTCGCTTATCGCTCTTATCGGCGCTCAATAAATGAATGCATGATAACTGGGTTATTATTTTTGGGATGCTTGGGTCGAAGGCCAAGCGACTGACGGATGGAAACAAATCATTCTAGTTGTAGAAACTATCAGCTAAGGTACTTGCAGTTCTCTTGTGAATTGATTCTAAATGAAGGCGCCAATACTCACACATACGACGAACGCCGTCATCCAAATAACTATCTGTATGGACCCACGCATGCGCATAACGTGTTCCAGTGATGGTATGCGCCCGGTCATGGACGCTTTGTTGCACCGGAATTAGTAAAGGCGCATTCGTGATTCATGTCATGGATGGTCTGAGTCATGTTATAGACACGTCAGTCATGATAAATACACAATTACTACGAGCATTTCCCCAACTCATTAAATCATGTCTGTTCAATGTCCCCACATGAACTTCAAAATACAATATTTCTCACACTCCACTAATTTGTCAACTTGGCCCGTTCATCCATATCCATGCTTCTCTGAGGTCGACATCTGGGAGTATAAGAAAACAAGCCGGATTCTTCTGAACACGGCGTCATCTTTTGTGTGGGTGTTTTGGGGTTAAAGTAATTTAGTCACAGGTCGTATATAACAGCAATCCTTGAATCACCCTGATTGTCAGGTGTGAGTGGAGGTAAAGAATTCCACTCACCCATAAATGGCGTTGTATTGAGAAGATCGACAATTTCTCACCCTGACACTGAACAGACAGTTAACATGCCACACTTCATACTCATATACCATTGGCATGGATTACGAGACAAAGAAGTTGAAAGGTAACATAAACGGTAAAAAATTCTGTTTTTGTGCGATTGAAGCTGATTGCCATTCCGCTACATTTTCTTTATACTGTCTACGGAAGTGGATGTTTACGTTTAAAGAGACCAGTATATGGCAGTGTGTCTATTATAAGTTCGTTGGTTCCCACCAACTCGGCAAGCCATTTGTATAGCACCGACCTTCAGTCAAACGGATGAATGATCACGCAACAACATTACACCACGCGGCGTAATATCTTCAGTAGAATCGGCGGCAATTGAAATATATCAATAACCGACGCTTGAAATACATATGGAAAAAACTGATCGATACAAGGCCATTCATAAGCACCACCTTTAAGCGGAATAAACACAGGGTAACCACTGACAGATTATCTTATCCGTTTTGTAGATAACAGTTCACAGAAGAAACGATCACTCGAACCTGAGCCTGGCTTCTTTTGATCCAATTCAGAATGACACTCGGTGATGGGTGTTTGTGAAGCACTTTCACGTGACGTCAATCAGGAGAGCCACCAGAGAAGGTAGCAGCTAATTATCACCATATATGGTGCGAGCCTGTAGACGTCAATCAGGAGAGCCGCCAGAGAAGGTAGCAGCTAATTATCACCATATATGGTGCGAGCCTGTAGACGTCAATCAGGAGAGCCGCCAGAGAAGGTAGCAGCTAATTATCACCATATATGGTGCGAGCCTGTAGACGTCAATCAGGAGAGCCGCCAGAGAAGGTAGCAGCTAATTGGTCACCATATATGGTGCGAGCCTGTAGACGTCAATCAGGAGAGCCGCCAGAGAAGGTAGCAGCTAATTATCACCATATATGGTGCGAGCCTGTAGACGTCAATCAGGAGAGCCGCCAGAGAAGGTAGCAGCTAATTATTACCATATATGGTGCGAGTCTGTAGACGTCAATCAGGAGAGCCTCAAGAGAAACCTGGACGCGCTTGGTAGGTGAAATCAAGGGGCCTTCATGCACAGAAACCTGTAGCATTGTTTCGAGTATAAATCAACAAGAAGAAATATCTGTACAGCAATGGTATCTATCAACCAAACGTCTATCCTGGTGCTGTTTGACTCAAGACAACAGGTGCCGGCAAATGGACCAGTTGAACAGGCAGATAGACAGGTTGAACAGACAAATAAACAAGTTGAACAGGACAATAAACAAATTGAACAGGCAAATATTTTGATGGGTAGATTAACGGAGAGAATGGTAAGTAGCTATACGGACAGATAGGCTGACAAGGGGAGTATAGTAGGATATATAGATAGATACACAGACAGACAGGCTGACAAGGGGAGTATAGTAGGATATATAGATAGATACACAGACAGACAGGCTGACAAGGGGAGAATAGTAGGATATATAGATAGATACACAGACAGACAGACAAGGGGAGTATAGTAGGATATATAGATAGATAGACAGACAGACAGGCTGACAAGGGGAGTATAGTAGGATATATAGATAGATACACAGACAGACAGGCTGACAAGGGGAGAATAGTAGGATATATAGATAGATACACAGACAGACAGGCTGACAAGGGGAGTATAGCAGGATATATAGATAGATACACAGACCGACAGGATGACAAGGGGAGTATAGTAGGATATATAGATAGATACACAGACAGACAGACAAGGGGAGTATAGTAGGATATATAGATAGATAGACAGACAGACAGGCTGACAAGGGGAGTATAGTAGGATATATAGATAGATACACAGACAGACAGGCTGACAAGGGGAGAATAGTAGGATATATAGATAGATACACAGACAGACAGACAAGGGGAGTATAGTAGGATATATAGATAGATAGACAGACAGACAGGCTGACAAGGGGAGTATAGTAGGATATATAGATAGATACACAGACAGACAGGCTGACAAGGGGAGTATAGTAGGATATATAGATAGATACACAGACCGACAGGATGACAAGGGGAGTATAGTAGGATATATAGATAGATACACAGACAGATAGGCTGACAAGGGGAGTATAGTAGGATATATAGATAAATACACAGACAGGCAGGATGACAAGGGGAGTAGAGTAGGATATATAGATAGATACACAGACAGACAGGCTGACAAGGGGAGTATAGTAGGATATATAGATAGATACACAGACCGACAGGATGACAAGGGGAGTATAGTAGGATATATATATATATAGATACACAAACAGACCTACAAGCAGGATAACCGACAGTCAGACAGAAAGATCGGTATACCAGTGAACGGATGTACAGTCAGAGAAACAGATGTACAGACAAACAGACTGTCCGAAAAATTGAAACACGGAAACATAAAACATTGGGCCAGTAAAGCAGGAAACCAATATTTGTCTCTATTTGTAAGAGGATTCCAAGAGTATTTGACTTCGATCACCTGCAACACATATGCCACCTGGTGTGAAAGGTCGATGTTTGTTCCTGAGTAATGCGCTGAACTGACAACCCGTCATACCAATGTCGACACAAGAAGGCGCTTACATCCGGCGAATCAGTGTGAAGTTTTCACATATTACCATTCGACATCGGCCCAAGTAAACGACTTCTGACTGGAAATACTCACCACGGTTGTTATGGTGAGTTCATCGTCAACACCAATCCCAGACAGACTCAAATCCATCGATAATCGGATATTGAATATCATTACACACATTGTTTAACAGACTTGTCTTACTGTGTTCGAAGCACTTCAAATTATTCATATGTCTCAACTAGTTAAACCCATTAATACAGTAGAACTAATATTTTGCTACCTAACTCCTCCCTGGATAGACCCACTGATCTTCATTGAATTCCCAAACTACAAATATTGGGCAAGTACTTTACCTGACTTGAGTTAGGAACGTTTGAAATCGCATTTGTCAGCTCTATAGCGAGAATTGGACCCTTTCTATTTTGTTTATTTTATAACACACATCAGAACGGTGTTGTCTCGTCAGTGGTCCTGTGGCGGAAATGTTAAGACACGTGACAATACGGCTATCGCGCGCTGGGTTGTTGGCGGGAAGAGTGCAGACAGCTGTGGTTGTGTTAGGCTTTGGTGGAAGGGCAAACGGATTTGAGTGACTTGAGAACAGAAGAAAAGGGCGGTAGTCGAGTATGATTTGGCTCTCTCTCTCTCTCTCTCTCTCTCTCTCTCTCTCTCTCTCTCTCTCTCTCTCTCTCTCTCTCTCTCTCTCTCTCTCTCTCTCTCACTAGTTCACCGGGGAAATCGGAATAAACTTAGTTGCTAAACATGGTTTGCTTTTGCTTTGTCTGAGGAAAATAGAGGGTAGACATTAAAACATTAGGGCATTGTTTGGCTCACAAATAGCCCAATAGACCAATGTCAGGTGTTATCACCTTGTCGGTCCAATAGTAAAATCACTAATTTTGTGGTCGATTCGGTACATGCTTACAGAACTTTTTTCACGAAATATGCATGTTCTGACGAGATTCTGGCGATCAGTGTCGAAATGTATTATTTAGTTCGGTTTCAGATAATGTTTCAAATCATAACAATATATTTTCGATAACTTTCCAAGTTTACCAGTGATATTTCCTTCAGTAATAAAAAGCGTGGAGGACGATATCCCAGAGACCCCCAGAAACTTCCGTTGTAAATAAGGCGGTGAGAACATAGGCAAAAACTAGAGATGATCGTTCCTGTCGCCTTTTCCTCGTTGTTTTCGTCGTGATTCGGTGTGATATTTGTGCGACAGTTAATGTTAGTGGCCTTTTCTACATGTTAGACAAGGTCATTTCAGCTTTTAGCTTCGTGCCACAAATAGTCCCTGCGAACCCGCGTCTTGCGAGCTGTCTCGCCCATGTTCCAATAGTCTATTTCCCGGTAACCCCTATTACGCATGCACGCATGCGCAATAGCGCACTTGGCGTAACTAGGCACGTGACCCCGGTACAAACAAAGTGGTCCATGTTCACAACATGGCGCACAAAAACGATTTTTCGCGTTTGAAAGTCCAACAACTGCGGAGTTTTGGGAATGATAGAGGGGTTACAACGACGGATTACCGACGTCAAGATCGAGTTAAACTTAAATTGCCCTGTGATCCTGACTTTAGTCGTGCGAAATTGGTATTGCCCCCGTGCTCGGAGTCTAGTTTTCAGTTCTCCGCTGACTTTTCTGTGGTAATCCGGTGATTACTCTCTATGATATTTTCAACGATTTGATAGCATCGCGCTCTGAATTCGACATAAGGAAAGTGAAGAGCTACAAGTCCTTCGAAGACTATACACTTTTTGCTGATGGCCATGTGCTCCAACAGAGACGTTCAAGACAGCTTGACTGTCCTGTGCCAGTACAGGATATGACAATTAGAAATGCGAGGTGAGACAAATATTTTGGTTCATATGAGATAACATTAGCTGTATTTATCCTGTATCTGTTCTAGGCATAGAACCACACTAGAGTCATAACTTGGTAAACAAGTTGATGCCTTTGACCCTCGTCACCCAAGTGACAGCTTGCCCACCTCAGAGTACCAGCTACAGGGCCTGGCACACAAAATCAGACAGGTATGGAAATGCTTCAGTTTATTGCACATATGCTTAAATGAAGCTGAATAAAGTGTAATATTTATAGAACTGATTGTACAAAATAGATAACTGGGGTATGCAAACAGAATGATGTCACTTTGATTCTTTCTGTTTAACAGAGCAATCCTCACGTTCAAGTCCTCAAACTACTCGAAAGACCCAAGTCAACCTTCATCTCAGGCTCCAGAGCCAGAGCCCACATGCCTCTCACTGGTTGTGCTGGATGGAGCAAAGGAGTTTGTCGGGCACATCATACAGTCTGCTCAAGTCATACCGGGAGCCACCACAGTTGCCTGCACTGCAGATGATTTTGTCCGATTTGTCAAATACGCCCCTGCTGATATTGAACTCATTGATCAGATACTAAAGGGCAAGCCGATAACTCAGCCTGGCATCCAACGAGGCGAGAATGAATCACAGTCTCGGTGTTCCACCAGGTGTGCACCAGGATGCACACCATCATGAACAAACCAGATACTGACCCGTCTGTGCTCATTTCTAAAATAATGGGAGACAATTTACCCGTTACCACTCCAGCTCTCGATTGGGTTCCAAGAAAGAGAAATGTACCCATTCTTTATACACTAATTAATAGAAAGATGCACAAGCACCTCAAAGAAGATACTCCAGGACTACTTGTTTCTTCAAACAGACCGTACATGGCTTGCTCTGCTGATGGCATTGTAAGTTGTTCATGTCACACAAAAAGACTTCCCGAGATCAAGTGCCCATATGCACTGGAAAAAAAAATCCTCGATTGGCAGCCATTGAAAAAGGGTGCGTAGAAAATGAAGATGGGCTTCTTCACCTCAAGCACAACAGTGCTTATTACACTCAAGTGCAGGAACAGATGGGAATTTATGGTGTACAGAATTGTGACTTGGTGTTGTACACAATAAAAGGCTTCCACATTATCAGTGTACCCTTTGATGGAGAAAAGTTTGCAGAAATTGTGTGTAATGTGTCGCATTTTTCTTTTCATCATTTCTCTTTCCAGAAATAATCAAGTTGGCACAGCAATAGTGTTCTTGTTTTCCCTGCTTATTAATGTTTTGATGTATAGTTTGTTTTAATTGATAATATTTCTTTTCATGTTCTCCTTCATAATAGTCATAATGTTTATAAATGAATGGTACTCGTTTAAATGCAATGGAAGTGTATTTATTATTCTTTATTGTAAAATTAATCAGTGTTTTGTACAGTTGGCAAGGAACTGTCTTGTTATATTATGGGGAAAAATATAAACTGGTCTTCAACAAATAGATACTATTTTTTTCTTAACTGCAGTTAAGAAAATAAATCATACTTTTAACACAAGCATATATTTGGGTCTTGAGAATCTGTTTATGCTTTAATATAGTTACTTGGTTCTTGCTACACACACCAGGTTTTTACTGCTTTGGGGTGGGGGGATCAATACAGGATCTTCTTTAGGTGCAGGCCTTTGTTTTTTCGCATGAAGCACTGAAGTTCAGATTGGAAAGTAACAGGTATTGGGTTAGGATGATCAATTGTTGGACCGTTTCCCCTAATGAAATGCTTTGTACAGATATAGGTGCCCTATCTGACCCAAAATCAACCATCTCTGGCCCAAAATTTTCCCGTCCACTAGCCGTCGTGCACGGCTTCCCGTCCACATGCCCTGGCCCACTCTCTGCATTTCTTTGGATTGGAGCCTAGCTTTGGAAAAGGAATGAAAGACACGCCATTCATTCTTTCACGATCTCTATATCGGCTGTCTCAGTTGCACCTACCCCAGCAGCAATGTTTCGTGGGCATTCTGGTTCGATGTGATCGTAAATTATTAGGCAAAAACAGATTCAAAACATCATTTACGGTACGCTACAAACTGTTCATACAGCGTCGCTAAGGAAAAGCTTGTTACGGGTAGCAACAAGACGGGGTACGGGAAGAACTACTTCCGGGTCACCGGGAAATGACCTATTGGTGAAACCTTGCCTGGTCAGTTTCCGCCGCCTCGCCGCCATGTTGCCAAGTCGGGCCCAGATATTACCGCTTGGTGTGATTTTAGGCCGAGATACTAATTCACTACTACTAATTCACAGGAGTCTTAAGTTGCTGAAATTCTCTTTAAGTTCCGATAAATGTTTGGTGAGTTGATTGTATTAGATAAAACTAGATAAAACACGGGATCATTCCGTTGAATTCGCAAACCTAGATGCGGTTAGACGCCAGAACTAAGAGGGAGTGGAGCACTCCCGTGCTTGGTTCGAAAGAGCTACTCACAAATAATACCCATCGTGCCGTACTGTAGATGTTGACTTTTTATAATAGTTAGGCCGCAAAATACAACTAAGTATTACTTAATCACGTGTAATATTCTTATTAACTTTCTGAATAGCTTTGTGTAGTGAGCGATTATTTCCTTAATGTCCAAATCCACCTTGGTATGTACGCGTTGGTTTAACTGGAAGTTCCGCTACCAGGTAGAGGATGTGACAATTCTGTGAAGTCGGCGTGCGGGCATTCGCCAAAACCAGTAATAACACTCACCGATGATACACGATGGTAGAATTTGAGATTTCACCAAGAGTCCGCTTCAAAATGTGACACAGCTTCAAATTATTAATAAGCGGAGATCAGCGGAGACCAGCGGAATAGTCAATATGTTCCACTTCTTCAGCTCACTACACGAGGTTACCACTTATTACTTACAATGGAGACCGCCGACGAAAAACCTGTTACTCTTTCTATGCAGGGCCGCAAATTGACATTTGTTATAATTCGCTTCTCCATATGGTTGACAAAGTCATCATTTATAGCAACAACGTCGGGTATACCGAGTCGGAGCCGTCCAATAAGGACCCTCTGACATTACCACAAACACTTGCCTTACGTTCTTATTATAGGTTCCATTAAGATAGAATCCGCGATAAGTCATCGCATTTGTAAGGTAGAGGCTTTAAAGAAACCTTTTGTCCGAATGAATTTCCCCACAATGAACTTTACATTGGACTACACACCCGCTTGTCTAGGCGTTTATCACCGAAATAACAAACTGGCTGTTTTCTTATTTACACCTGACGCAAAATACACAAGAGAATAAACATCTTATAAATTCAACAGTAAACACTCCATCGCTCCTATTCGTCAGTAGTAACTATTTCAGAAACTTACTGTCCCGTGGATAGGCCAGGCGACTCTGCTCCATATATTGAACTTGTTTTAATGGGGTGAATAATCATTAGACTGTGTTTTTGCGCGGTGGGTGTGCTGAACTTGGCAAACATTATCATTGTAAGGTCACACTGCTATCTTTTCATTATATATTGTGGGTTCGTGCGAATCGTGGTTTAAATGATGGTTTCACTGGGCGAGACTTATATGAGAAAGAATGGGCACACTCGTTGAATTATCTCTCAAGACGCCGTCTTGTCATAGTGAAGTATGCCTCTGTCCACTGAAGAGGCGTTCAAATAATGGAAAACGTTGTTTGGCAGACGATGGTTTGCTATTGAAGACGGTCTGGTGTTGAAGACCGGGCCAATGTGACTGAGCGGATTTTAAGGGGAGGGAAAACAGAGGTGATAGTTTGAGAAACGGAGGTGAGGGAAAAGAAAATATCAAGAAAATCTCACAAACATAGAGTTTAATAAAGACTAGCAGTAGGAAAGATCGAAAGAAAAAAGAAAAGTAAGAGAGCGATTGAAGGATATAAGATACGAAGTATTTCGAGTATGAGAAAGACAACCTTACATCAACAGCCTCATGGATTATGTGTTTTCATTCATGTTTTGTATCTTATAATGATTTCACTTCGCCGGGGCTACTACGAACCACCTCTTACCGAAGAGCATTGGTATGTTTGTATCAGGTATATCAATGTTTATGTTAAAAAGACAAATAATGTGGAAGCAAGAAATCAATTCATAATGACGTCGGGAGCATTTTTGCTGGTGACATCCATCTAACGACATCCTGGAATGTATACATCCCTACACGGCCAAGCCACTGAGAACAAAAGTCGCTCATATTCATTGATTTCATAGCTCATGGCAAGCATAACGCCGGAGGCATATAGCACGAGCCCAAAAGACCCGGCTCCGATTCTTCACACCTATATCCTTACCCCGCCCCTACCCCAGGTATTCATGTGATAATCACCAGGTCTGGTTGTTTGGATCTGAGTTTGAACGTCCTTCTTATATAAATATTGTGATCGCTTGACAATGCTATTAGTTCTGCTTGACGTTTGAGTGTGAGGCGTGAAGAGCAAGTCTCAACTCACAACATGTTATACTAAGCTTGGGGGGAAGGAATAGGCATTGCTGACTGCTTCAAATGAAGTAATGACTCCAAAGGTTCAGGTATAGTAACACAGAGGGTTACTCTGAAAAGTTATTATGATAAAATCACACGGCGCAGATTGACAAATTCGCTAATAATCGTGGGTTTCCATACTACAGAGAAACGTCAGATTGTAACGTTGCTTGTTGATAACGAAGGAGCTGGGTGAGTGAATGTGATAAGGGTGGGGCAGTAAGGCTCAGGTGAGCGAGAGGAAGACAGACAGACAGACAGACAGACAGACAGACAGACAGACAGACAGACAGACAGACAGACAGACAGACAGTGTGTCTGTATCTTGCCTTAAACGCCAGCCAACAAAAGCGATTTACTCTCGCTGGAGATGTCATAGTTATTTGCCCTCGGTCCTTAATTGTGTGTCGAATAGCTCAATCAGCGATAATTACACCATGTTCAAATGGTCATTCCCCCCATACGTCAGTCACCACTGTTTACCGGGTATTTCATTGTTTGTGAATCACACACAGCATGTGAGCGCGTGTAGCTGGCTGGATGCCACTCACTGTGATGACCAGACCACTCACCGTGATGACCAGACCACTCACTGTGATCACCCTGATTACCAGTCCACTCACCCTGATTACCAGTCCACTCGGCTGATCAGTATCACGACTGATTTATGCTGAGTTGAATTGGTATGATCGACTCATAATAAGGGGATTCACAGTGGCTGTTTACGGGCTTGCGAGCCTAAAATATAATGCAGTATGCTGATGCTAAAACCCAGCTTCCATTACATCAGGGGTTGCAGCGTAAGCAATCATACCAGATCTGCTCAGCCGAGAGCACCCGATGACCATAAGATGGAGGTGGCCGCACTAGGATTTCACGAATAGATCCCTTAGATAAAGCTACCAAGATACAATAGGTATATAAAACTTAGAGCACAAATATATTGAATACACGTTATTGGGTGCGCAAACATGGTTAATTTCGCGCAACAATGGTAATGTTGCTCATCAAATTATATTTACTATTATACTCGGACTGTTATGGCAGCATAAGCAAGGAAAAAGCTGATATCAAACTCGAAAAGTTCAACAAAGTTGACACCTTTCGTCCGGGTTACGACAGTGTTATACTTATAGAGCACAGAGTCAATTGACCGAAAATGGCTGTTCTCGCTGAATTGCGTCATGTAATTGGATGGGCGGGCAAGCATTGGAATTGAGTTCCGGGCTACCGTAAACATCCACGGAGGCACCAGAGAGTGCCAGACAAAGAGCTCCATTACGGCATTAGGTGATAATGGTATTAGACTTTTGTATGATGTTTTCTTAAAACGCAGCATATGGTCAGCCTTAATTTCGGAAGTGGCGCTTGGTGTATTGAGAGAGAGAGTGTGTGTGTGTGTGTGTCCCGGGGGGGGGCACTTAATGGTATAGAGGTAGTACATATGTGCCGCGCGACGGGGTATGTTTTTTGTGCCTCTGTGACTTGTACGACGGGTTTTTTGGCCACATACTGTGTGCGTGTGGGGTATGTGTTTTTGAGCTTCAATCTGTGAGAGAGGGGTTATACATTCGCATAAAATACCTTGTAAACGACGGGGTATGCTTTTGGCCATGGGTTTTGACCTGTGTACGACGGGTACGGGTTTTCGAGGTCCCGCGGCACACCCCTATCCAGAATAAGGCCAAGTGCCCCCCCCCGGGGTGTGTGTGTGTGTGTGTGTGTGTGTGTGTGTGTGTGTGTGTGTGTGTGTGTGTGTGTGTGTGTGTGTGTGTGTGTGTGTGTGTGTGTGTGTGTTTGTGTGTTAGAGTGTTAGAGTGTGAGAGAGAGACTGTCTGTGTATTCGTGTAAATGTGTGTGTGTAAACTTGCGTGGTGTTAATGTGCATGGGTATGTGTATATGTGTGTATGTATGTGAGAGTGTGAGCGAGAGACTTTGTCTGTGTATTTGTATATATATGTGTGCGTAGACGTGCATGTGTGTGTATGTGTGTATGTGTATTTTTGTGTGTGAGAGAGAGAGTTTGTCTGTGTATTTGTGTAAACATGTGTGTAAACGTGCATGTATGTATATGTGTGTGAATGTGTTTGTGTGTGTGTGTGTGTGTGAGTGAGTGTGTGTGAGTGAGTAAGTTTGTCTGTGTATTTATGTAAATGTGTGTGTAAACGTGCATGTGTTTGTGTGCGTGTGTGTGTATGTGTTAGTGTGTGAGTGAGAGATACTTTATCTGCGTAATTGTGTTAATATGTTTGTATAAACGTGCATGTTCGTGCATGTGTGTGTTTGTGTGTGTGTGTGTGTGTGTGTGAGTGTGTGAGAGAGCGAGTTTGTCTGTGTATTTGTGTAAATGTGTGCGTATAAACGTTCATGTGGGTAACCGTGATGTGCAAGTGTGTAGGTTTTTTTATTAGTGGGCATACCTAAACAAACAGTCATAACCTTTCAAAGCCTCTGAGACAGCGTGTATGGGGTGTGGGGGGTGACAAAACAGAGAAGAGAGTGAAGAGAGACAGCGAGAAGGAGGGGAAAGGGGGTGTAGGGATCTGATGATGATCGGAAGATAGAGTGGGGGTGACAAAACAGAGAAGATAGAGTGGGTGTGACAAAACAGAGAAGAAGAGTGGGGGTGACAAAAAAGAGAGAGATAGAGGGGGGTGACAAAACAGAGAAGATAGAGTGGGTGTGACAAAACAGAGAAGATAGAGTGGGGGTGACAAAACAGAGAAGATAGAGTGGGGTGTGACAAAACAGAGAAGATAGAGTGGGGGTGACAAAACAGAGAAGATAGAGTGGGTGTGACAAAACAGAGAAGATAGAGTGGGGGTGTGACAAAACAGAGAAGATAGAGTGGGTGTGACAAAACAGAGAAGATAGAGTGGGGGTGACAAAACAGAGAAGATAGAAGAGGAGAGAAAGAGGGAGACGGACGAGAAAACAACAGCGGATTTTATGGGAGTGAGGACAGACTTCCGTCTCACAACCGACCAGTCGCAAGACGTCACGAGGGGATGGACCCTTATTTATGATGGTTTATGTACGACTTTGCAGATGTGAAATAGCTCGGATGACCGCCCTGACTTAACAGAAGTAGTGACCAAGCTATAAACACATTGGTTGCGGTGTCGGCTGAAAAACTTGGACAAGTATCCTGTAAGCTGACAATGGTGGATGCGTTGGTAAGTGCTTTTACTGATCGAAATGGGTCCGTTTAGTGCAGGTGTCTACTTGTGGCGGTTGTATTCGTACGGGTTTCATTGTATAATTGTAAATACAGCTCCGATTGTGGAATCATTATGGTCTACCTCGTGAGGCGTTGTCGGTACATATGAACATTATGATTCCTACCTAACACGTCATTGACCGTCGTCTTACGAGATTGTATTGAAACAGTCAATGCGAGACGCTTTCATCTGTTCATGTGACGCCACATTCAGAGGCGTATGACCAGATGATCTGATCTGATGCTGACCGTTGGCAAATATATATTGTCTCTTGCACATGGTGTAAATATCGACATAAAAAATCACAGTAATTCTGCCTTTGCTTTTACGCATACATCTCGGATTCCTATGCAGATAGCGATATTTCTGGGGTTCTTGGTTGATATGTAGGCAGTATAATTTGTTTAAAAAAAGATAATACTCATACTAACTATTAATAATGACAATAACAACAATGTAGTCTGTAGATCTTTCATGCACTAGTGAATAAACATAAGAAATAAGGTTCTGATGTGTCCAAATAGCGCTATACCAAACATAGTCACATACATTTTAGTCTCTACATAAACGTGAAGGTGCATTTCTCCTTTTGACAGACCTATAAGCTTCCCTTATAAGTTACTTTGGGCAAATTTTACTTTGTTTTATAACTGTGAAACAAACGAATAAATATGGACAAAATAATGTGCTACAATAGCTCTAAAAGAGTCCTATGAGCAATGATCTTATTGAGCAAAGTTTCACATACAATATATGCTGCATTGATCAACCAAACAATCCAAAGGAAATACTGATTTTGATATAGAGCAGTTAATGTGATTCAATGTTATCCAGGGACAAAAGAGATTGTCTGTCTTTGGTGGAAAGCATACAGATTTGGACGATTTGAACTCTATATTATGTTTGGTATTGAATTTCAAAACATTGATCTTGCATAAATCACCAACATAAGCTACATGGTTACTATCCACAGAACATCCAGCGCATGGTTGCATCAACATGTTCAATGAATAAATTAAGGGACATAATGCTGCCTTGTCATACCCCGATGGATACAAATATTACAAAGTTGCGTAATTCCGATTCACACAGATTAACTGGTCATGACATCTGAATAGAATAATCAAGGGTGATTCACGTTTGATAAACTATCAAAAGGTTAACCAAGGATTCATTGTCAAAAGCTTTTGAAGCATCCCCATAAGGGTTCCAAGATTTCTATAATATTTGATGATACATTTGATGCCGTAAATACTTAAATCTGTCAAGTGACCAACTTGAAGCCAAACATATTTATAGTTAGATTTTCCGTTCTGCTTGCCCAATGATACTGAAATCTACCCATTTTCAGAATGTGATTATGACAAGCATGACCTATGTCTGATCATTCGGGCTTACAGAATCACAGCATATGACATTCTTCTTAATTGTTACAGATTGATTGCGATTGAAAGTGACATACATAAAGTATATATATAAGTATGCCAGTTGTGTGGCCAATGTCAATGTTTTCTAACCACGTCTTTCTGCTGAACAATTCAACAGATGCGAGGGTTCTGACCAAAACTTTCCGCACAGACAATGGGCCAGTTTGCGTTATGACAATAGCACTAAAGCATAACGTCCTATTTTCGTTTTCTAGTCTTGATTTTCTACTTAAGTCATGTAAATCAATTTTAAATTTGTAATGATATAAGAATTGAATGTCTTTCATTGCCGCGAAAAAAATATCACGAATGTCGTTCTTATGTGAGACTTGTAATGTCATGGACAGTGAAAAATAATAATATTTTACCAATACTCAAAGTGCATCGCCATTTTCGATTGGTTTATGTTTTGACCACGTGACCTATAGTTGGAAATTCGGCTGGTTTCCGTCTGTCTTGGAATATTTGTGTAATTGTCAAAGTTTCAAACAAGAAGACGATTAATGACATTTCGTGTATTAAAGTATTTCATGTCGTTTCTCAAAGCGGATAGATAGGATAGTTTAATTTGAGTAAATTCATCTTGTTATAACTGTTACAACGATGCGTGTTTATTAGCAAGTCGCCGAGACCTAAAAATGGCGTCGGACGCTTCGTTCCAGGTGAGTCACTTGAGCGGGATCTGTTAATTACTTGTGGAATCTCTGCCAATCATGTCAACTTGGTCGTTTCGTGGTGTTTTGCATTGCCGTGACACATCTATCGAATTCGATCGTCTTAGTTCTGTGTCAATTTAATGTACCGGCTATTTCAAGTTAGTCAAGTCTGCAACGGCGATTTTTTTACTGTTGACAGTAACTTTCGTCTAGACTAGACCTACTTCGATGTTGATTTGGAGCGTTTCATGGTGTAAGCCAGAGACTCGTCCATTGGATGGGTGATTTTAAAATAGGGTGGGCTATGATTTCCCCACAAGACCTTAAAGTTCTCCTGTCTGTTGCCGCTTCCCAGGCCGGATACTAAAAATCAGCTTAAACCAGCTCATTACAAGACAACCAACAATGCAGTGCAATGAGTCTGTCTGATAAAGCTTTTCATGGCACATATTGATTTATCAGCTTCCTAGCATTTCAGTGTTGGTGAATGAATGTCACATCAAGTCTCCCAAACAATGCTCCATATGATGTTGATTTTATCATATTTCCCTTAATGATACAAGATATTTTCCAAGAAGTTTGTAAGAATATGTGCACTCCAGAAGGCTGGTGTGTTATCTTTGCTTCCCAATAAAGCATTGCCAATTTTAGCATCGTTAGGAAATGTCTTATAAGCAACACTTCCACCCTTCATGTAAAATGTGGCAGGGTCTGACACACTTGAAAATGTTTTCCTGCCCTGTCAGGCAGGGAACTGGCTAGAATCCACCTGTCTGAATAATTTAGCTACCTGCAGAAAATCAAACTCGTATGTACACACTAGCAGCAGTACACTAGCAGTGTTTATGCAATATATATCGGTGCATTTCCTTGAATGAAACATATATTAATCTGTTTGTTGCATAAACTGATATGTAAATCATGCTACTTCATTATTTTCATGAGATAGTTTGTGTATTTTGCAAGTTTCTGTCCAAGGTATGATTTTTCTCCTATCGTATATTTTTAAGCAGGTGAGTGGTAAACCTGGTCACGTTAACTCAACATCATAAAAAGACATAATATGAAATACCAAGAATGAATGTTTCCACCACAATATCATGACACACACCCGCAGTCTAGTCTGTTGGACCCTGGGTGGTTTCCCCATTGAGCGTCCCAAACTATCTAACTGTGATCACGCATATGCTTGTTATTCCACAAGTAAACGTCCTGGGGATAGTCAAGTTGGGAAACATTTTTGTACAGCACTGTGGTGTATATTGTTGGCGTATCACAAAATGTCCCAATATGGTCCTTCAAGCCTACACGTTCTGACATGCAGCATCGTGATAACACGACAGATAGCCGAAGCTTTTACACTTTGTATTAGCTTGACAAACTAACCTTGCTTTCGCGTTTCAGAAAAGGCTATGATACAAGACAGCTGCCGTTTTCTTTTCTATATTGCAGTCGCTCAAATTATAAGTTGCTCACCTTGTAGCTTCGTTTGCTCAAGCAGTAAGGTAAGCATCTGATGAATTAACTGATGCAGATAGGTTGTTGAGTGGGATGGGTTTGGGGCCGGGGATGCTGGGATTGCACAGAAATCAGTTATGTAATTTCCGAGTATTTTTAATGTGCCATGGAATGTTACATGTTTCAACCATTTTGCTGAACTGTGATATGTATGTAGGGCTTGTTTCATTACCCTGATGTTATAAATAGTTCAAAATATGCAGCCTTAATAAGTCTCTCAACCAAAAACTAATATTTCATGTTGATACGTGGGAAAGGAAGATTACTTTTATTCCATTAATCAGTGTACTGCTGGTGATCAGCAGAAACATAGTTATTCGTGTCATTATGGAAGAACAATTATTCCTCAAAACTATTCAGTTGAAGGACTTAACCTCATGTTTGCATCTGCCAATCACTATATGACGTGATTGGTCTGGCTAATATCTCTGAGCTGTATGATTGTCCATGAAATCTAAGTCAGCGGCGCTACTGTAGCACTATCACAGTCAACTAATCAATCGATTAGATCATATTGATGGTCAGAATACAGATTATTGACGGCCTGGCTTAATCAAGATCCCACGATAATCAAAGTCAGATGATCTTACTTCAACATGTGATAATGGCAATATGCCAGTGATTGTTTCATGAATATGATTGAGAGTTAAAGCCGATGTAGATACAGGTTGTGTGGGTGTTGATTCAATGGAATTATTCCTGGTGATATCATAAATCATTTGGTGAGGTTGGTATGCAGCCATTTGTTATGATGCATAGTTCTTCAATATGTTTGTGGTATATTAGAGAAGTTAGTTATATCATTGTGTAGTTATCTGTCTGAATTACAATATTAGTATACAGCATAGCATTCTGGCAACTGCCTTTATATACACATGTCATTTTAGACCCCATCTATGTATACATCCTACACCATTAAAGTTCATTGCATTTATGCTTGGAAATAAGGTTTCATAGTATTTGAATGCTGTTTTCCTTGATCTAGTTTCTTGATCATACAGCGGCTGTACTAGAGACTGTTTGCTCTGAAACAGAAGTCATTTCCTCTGGGCTTACTACTTATTCATATGACCCGGCAGAACCCTGGTTTTTGGTATCAATGTCTCAACTGAGTATCAGATCATTATAAAAATGCGGTCAGAGTCACCAGACTCTCGGTACTATCACAAATGATGTGCTATTATGACGATTAGATATATCCTTTGTTACTTTAGGATGGTATTTATCTTAACGATGATTTTCTCTGGCTTGAAATTTGAGAAGCTTGCTTTTCATTGGCTGGTGATGATAAACAGTGTGTCAATGTCTGGGTGGATATTCTATCGTTCATGCAGGATATGAGGGTTCAAACATCCACAACACACTCATATGTGATCTTGGAAAATAGGAAATATCTACGGTTAACCAATAGACTTGTCACTAGGTCATAATCATCCTACCAATTTTGGTTGATTTGATGGACTCTGGAGAAGAGTTTTTATGTGAAGTTGATTCCTTGGTCCCCTGCTTATGGATTAATCTTTCTCTTGGCTGTGGGTCAAATGCCATCATACAGAGTATGTGATAAGTGTTCATATGCATATGTGTGCTGGAGCATGATGTAAGATAATAGCTTGACTGATTTAGCATCCATGCCCTAGTGTGCGCTGATAATTTGCTGTTATTCTCTCATATCACATGTTGTAGTACTGGTTTCAGCCTTTGTTGTTATACATCTTACAGCTTATTCAACCCTCTGTTTCATTTGTTGAGCTTAACCAATAAGTTCCATGGAACATATCCCATAATCTGTTTTATCGCTGTAGGATTGTTCCATATTTTGCGCATTCTGAGAGTTTCTTTATCAGTAGCGTAATAAATGAGTTCCTTATTGCTCGAATGGTTCCCTACCATAACAAAGTTTCCTCTCTCTAGCATGTAACCATATCATGATGTGTCATTTCATCTTTCTAACATTGTTCTTTACAGAGACAGTCTCAGTATGGTTCCACCAGCTTGTCATTGTTCCACTTGCCTGATATGCTTCTATTCCCCGTGCGGTCGTTTTCTTCTCTCTATTCAGCCTTATTCCTTCCCACTGAGAAACCATCTGGTGAGGTTAACCAACCCACTCTGTCATATCCATCAATCGAGTTCCTCCCATGCGCTCCTTTCCCATGTCAGTTTTCCGAGCGTTTAGATCTATTGTAACAACGTTGAATACACCGGTAGATAGTTTTCATCCATGTGATGTTTGACATGGGGCCCTGGTAGACCGTGGTAGACCGTGGTAGACCGTGTCCGTCTCAGTGCTTTATGGCCTGTTAATGTACAAACGACTACTTCCTATTACCCCAGTCATGTCTGGTAGTGGCGAGATACGGTACGGCTATTGTCTGCTGCTTGTAGTAAACTAGGCCGTGGATCGTTTGTTGAACAGGTGTTTAACATGAAGATGGTTAAGTGGGGTGTGTTAAGCGGTGATTTTTCGGTCTTAGATACGAAGCCCGCCTTGTGTGATCGTGTATGTGTCTGGTGCGAGACCGCCTCCTTGTTAATGTTATCCTGGTTCATCGCTCGCGCTCTCAGGCTACTCATCCGGATAGCATCTCGCTACTTAGACGTAGAGGGGTTTGAATAACTGTAAAGCGAGCACGATGCTGGTAAGATCAGATGTCGTGGTGCGGGGTTGCAGTGCAGAAGTCTGTTGTAGACTCAGTGCGAATAAAGACATATAGTTACGATGGTCTAATTACCTGAATACTGATTACATATTTAAGGGCCGTACATGTGCTTGTTATTGCGGAGTTTAGCATATGGATGTTCTAATTAGCTTCATTCAGTGCCCCCCCCCCCCCCCCCCCCCCTCACACACACCTTCGGGAGTGGTCAGTCCGTTGAATCGGCGTCCCCGCATGTCGGAACGATTACCATGTATGTGAATGGGCGTCGTTTGAGCGTTTACGCCTCGTTAATAGTGTTAACCCTAAACTATCATGGAACATTATTTATACTGCAGAGAACGCATTACAACAGCCGGCCCACGCTCACAAGTGACCGGGTCGTATTTCCCGGAATCTAATGAGCTGTCATTATTGTCACCGTCCCAGTGGGATTCCCCCGTCTGTTAATAGATTTCTTTTTGCCCCGGGGCTCTTTAGAGTGTATGTGGTTGTCACTATATTAAGTATATACAAGACTCGTTTATTGGATTTTATTCGCAGTAAAATAGACTCGTCACGGGATATTTTCTGGTTGACATGCGGTTGTGAGAGCTGAGGTGACTGGCCTCCTCTGGTCTCTTGTGGTTCACAACCAGAATGGCATCAATAACGTTTCAATGAATCCCGCCCTCGTCTTCCACCACCTCCGTGTTACGTCGTGGCGTGGAATACCACCTGCCTAACAATATCCCAGAGCTTGATACTCTGCTGTAGATAAGTCAGGGTTGTCGCTTAGAACCTTATCGTCATCAAGCGGGCTTAATCACTGGGTGGACTCTGGCCTAGTTACGTCATGATGTCGCCTTCATGTGTAGTCGTATATCACGTGGTGGGTATCGCTACAGTGTTGGCTGCCTGTGTGGGATGTTATCTAGCAGTGATGTTGGTGTAACTTATAGGTCCGTGTATGTACTGTCTTTTTGTTTTTTTTGTTTTTCAAAAACGAACAACAATAGCTTAACCGTAAACCGTGTATCGTGCGACAACGGATATATATGTTCATACCGTATTTACCTATTTTACCTGGTTGGATGACGAATTGCTTGAGTCGTGACTGGTGTCATCAGTGACGGAATCGAGTTCTTGAACGCCGATGGCACCTTGTAACGCTCCAGTGTTGGTGTGCCGTTAAACCCTATACTTACTTCTTGAGCGCTGATGCACACGGCCCTCAACCCACGTTCCAGGATGAGAAACCCTCTGTCTGTGTCAAAAAGCGACTTGATCCTAGACGGAGCTAAAACTAACATTGAATACGTTATGAGTTTGGTTCTTTGGTTTTGTTACTCGAGTAGTCTTGTCCTACATATCTTCAGCCCCATGACCCCATTATATTCTCTCGTATGATTCGCCCCATCACAACGTCCCATACAAACATGCTAGCTCCTTTTTGCGTTTTTATTCTTGCCGTACTAGTTCTCTCTGTGAGAACGAGCGTCTACGTCAGGTGCATGTGTCGCGTCATTTGAGCGAGTGTGAGAAAGTGATCAGATCGTGTTGGACTGTTACGGGGTTGTGGTATATTGTTCGAAACAACAAAGGCACCCTCGCCTTGGACGGTCAGGACGATGAGGAAATGAGTTGTCGTGGATGTCCTTGTCGGACTTCCATAGTGATCGCCGCCCCCGCACCGACTCTATGCCAGACACGAGCTACTTCCTCGTGCATCACCGAGCAGGAATGGGTTCCTGACCTATTCCGCCACGGGATTGGAAAGCTGTCGATATAAATATCGCAATGTCAAATGGCCATGACTTACATTGACCAGTAGTAATGTGTTATTGCGGGCAGTTAGCTGGCCTTTACATCAATAGTCTTCCTTGAATAAATAATGATCTTCCTCGATGATATTGTTATATAAATTCTTCTTAAAATTGCCATCTGCTAAGTAGGTTTCACTCCATTGATTACTGGAATAAGTCTTGTCATCTTATGACCGCCTGTGTATGTTATATAATAGTTGTTTCCTGGCATTTAGGAGGAATCTAATGCCTCTCTTGCAGGTGTATATAACCCACACAGTTCCTGGCTGATATTGGCCTTTTGAATACACCTTACGTTCCCTCTCTCTGTGTGTCAGCGTATTGTGTGTCAGCGTATTTCAGCACGAATGATTCCCACAGTTGTTGATGTACAGTATCTTGAAACTGATATAAGTGTCTGCCTCCCTATGGATGCATTTCTCTACCTGGGCACCATCTCATAGGGTCGGGGGTGGGGGTATGAGTGTGGGAATGAGGAAACCTGTAAATCATATTGATGAGGAAGAACTCGCTCAAGCACTGCATGGTGCATAAGTCCATAGCGTGCTGTGCAGTTTACATGGCATTACAGCCCCACCAAGTTATGGCTGTGAATCGGTCCCAGATGGTCTGATAGGGAATGCTCTGCGGCCACGCCTTGTCCGCATCCATACAATAGCTGTGATTCTCAATTACTGTCTGTATCGGATCAACGTTAATAGGCCGCAGGGATTCGCCGAAATAGATACCCACTGCTTCCCAGGCCCGCCCCAGGGCCTGTGTTTTAAGAGAATGTCTACACGTAACCATTCGGTAAATTAGATTTTGGGGAAAGCCAGGGGTGTCTTGGCATCGATCTCGAGGGGCTATTTTGCAGTATGACAGCGGGTATTGATTGTTCATGCTGCCCAGCGGCTTCAGTGGTGTGTCTGGTGCTTAGTTCACAATATATCTAGAGCTTGTCATTGCATTAAGGGATCATCATTTGTATGGGAGACCCAGGTTAGGATCTCAGCCTCCCAGACGCGATCGAAGCCTCAATCGGTTGGCTGCATACTGTTGAATCTATCATAAAACATGAGTATTCCTCAATTGAACTTGCTGGATTACCTGTATAAATTGAAGGCCATGGTTGTCAGTGTATGTTGAGTTTATTACTTGAAACCAAACAGTTTTCTTATTTTGATAACTTTGCGAATGCTCGTTTATGGACAGTAGTTGACAATGGGATGACAATAGGAGTACTTTGTTTCAGAATATTGTTATTATCTGTTTCATTTTCATTCATTTGATAGAAATCTGTTTCAGTGACCTCTGCTAAGAACTCTCACTCTGTATATATAATGATAAACAATTTGCTTTCCTTTGTGTGACTCAGCATCGGCAGTCCGGGGAGTATTCCCTGTTCGACCTCAGTCAGCGCTTTGGCTTGGAAGGGGACATGTCCTCAGACATGATCCAGGAGCGACTCAACGATCTCCAGGAACAGATCCGCAAGAAGATCCTCACCGAAATGAAGATCAAAGAGGGGGCGGAGAACTTGAGGAAAGCCACTTCTGATAAGAAAGCACAGTCTAACGTGTCGAGTATTGTGAAGGCTGCTAACAGCAAACTGGAGCAGTTGAACGAGGAGCTACAGGATGTCAATGCTTACCTGCTCATGACCAAGTCGAGTGATGGAGTCGCGTCTTCTACAGGTAGGTAATCGTCACTGTTTCAAGGGACACATACTGAGTGACTGTCTCTGTCGCTTCTGTTTTACCAGACATTGTTGTCATATCATCATAGTTGCCTTGGTCATTGTTACCATGTTACCATGACATAGTTGTCATGGTATAATTATTAACATGGGCTTCATTGTTGCCTTGACAATGTAACAATGGACATAATTGTTGCCATAACATCATTGTTGCCATGACTTAATTATTACCATTACCGATGTCATTGCCATCGACTGGTGGCCAACAGCAGATTGCGTTGTGTGGTCGGTGCATCCTATCAGTCAGATCAGCATGGATCCCTGCCTGACCACATCACATTATTGATTGATGACCTCTGGTGCTTCAGACTTAGTGAACCTCCCTCCGCCTTCATAGTACACTGTATCGTCTGGTATTACCGGGTCAGTAAAGTTGACTGATTTCGACTGGGCGAAACAAATCAAACTGGTACTGAGTAACTGACTCAGTATGTAGAGTTTGTGTGAGTCATCAGTGAAAATGTCAAGATAGTAGGTCCTGACCAGGTCTTTAGTCGTTGTCGTTACCAAACATGAACATCTATAACAATGACCTTGTCTGCTATTGATGCAGAAAAAGGTCACGAGCCGGCTTGTATGACCACAGGCGATCCATCGCCAGGGTTTTCGGGGCGGCTAGATCTAAGTTATGATATGAATAATATCGGCTGTTTTGAAGAGCTGGTCGATCGTTGGTCAAACGCGAGGCATGACTAATATTTTTGTTGTCTGTAATCAGGGTTGGTACAACTACAGAAACTATTTCGAATCTGATGAGTGATGGCCTGCTCAAAAGCATGCATGATTTTCAGCAACGAAGTGGGCATTGTCGCTTGCTTCAGCTAACAAAAATGCGTGCTTATAACGTTAAAGTTCTGCCTGGGCAAAGCTCTCTTCAGTGGAGCACGAGATGTGGATCACTCTCAGACTGTCTACCAATATTGAGATGTCTATATTTGCTTGACCTTACGAGCTTTTACACACGCGTCAGTATCAAGCTGGCTGTTGACCACAAGGCTTTATCAATATGAACGCAGTGTTTTATCGACGTGGTTGTTTAATCGTCATTCGAGCTGCGTGTGAAGCGCTTCCTGCTCGTGAAGTCAGCCATATTACCGTGTTTGTAGTGCTATTGTCAGCGCCGTGGATAGGTGTATGTCAGCAGAGGTCATACTTGATTAAACCAATTCTCATGAACCAACTTTTCCGACCTAGGCATCCACCAATATACTCCTCTCTGCGCCGATCAGAAGAAGAGGGGAGCCCGCACATGTAATGATGTATGTTATGGGGCTGTATACGTGGTAGAGAGGTGTTAGTAGCGGCGATATACCGGTAGCTTACGGGGCTGCATCGCTAAGCGATGCGTCATACCGCATTACAGCCTCCAACCACTGACTGAAAAACTATCATGAGTTCTGGAGCTTTATGTGAGATTAACCCAATTAACGCAATGTCCCTATTAGCTGGCTCACGCGGTTCATACGTTATCATCATGGGAGGAGGATATTGCCGACTGTCGTAATAAAACAGATCCATGTTCTGGCCGGTAACGTACCCCTGGCAGATATTGCCAACTGTCGTAATATAACAGATCCATGTTCTGGGCGGTAACGTACCCCTGTTCAGCACACTGTCTCTATTGCTTCAGACGAGACTGGCTGGTTTTTATCTTAGGCAATTTGCGTCTTGATCTTGGCAGCCGGGAGCGTATCTACCACATATACTCCGTTAGATAATTGGACAAAACCTGTATGTAGACCGGAGCATGCTACACTGTTAAGTGATGGAGTGCTGCATACTTAATATTATCAGCAGCTGTCAAGACGAGACCGCTCATGAACCATGATTAATGAACCATAACTACAGACTACTCTTGTGCCTCGTGTATCAGCGCCCTCCTCGCCCTGTGTCATGCATCTACACTCCGCACGCACACTTCCACGTGCGCCCTTGTTTGAGAGGTTTTTTTTTTGCTGGACCTGATTAATTGTTTGTAAGTTGCATGGCATGTGTCATTGAGGCTTTACGATCTTCTGAATCAGCCTGGTGACTGCTTGACGGATTAGCTGGCGGGGGTAGGGCGTTTAGTTGGTGTGCAGGAGGCACTTGATCCAGACTGAGGGTTGGTCAGACAGCCACGCCCTCACCACGCATTACCCTGGTCTATCGCCCGGCTACAGTCATAACCAACCCGATAATAGTCCGTCGATTGTAGAGCTGCTGGCATATACCCCACTATACGAGCTTATCATGCCAGGAAATCAACTCGCCATCTCTCCATCACCCCTCACGAATGCCTAGCTGTGGAAAATCGTATTCGTTGTGGTCAGTTGCTAGTGAAGATGGTGTTAGGCGAGAGAGGGTATGATGATTGTCGCGGCAGGTGATGGTAGATGCCTGGATGCTAGGATGCATGGGATCCGGGCGGACAGGAATGCGGGCGTGAGTATGGTGGGGAGGGGGGGGGGGGGGGGGGGGTGGTGTTAGGGTTGGGTCTTAAGTATTATTGATAGACACCAGTACCTGGGAAGCAGTATGCTGTTATTACGTCAAGGGAAACACGATTACCGCTAAAGCCACTATGGGTGTTTACTCGGACAGCGAGGATGGTTAGTAGCTATTCTCGACGTCGTAGATCACGGTTGGAGCGGTTTAAAATCTACATGGAAAAGATATTTCACATTCTATACTATATGACTACACCAAGCTGTAGTCTTTCAGTGTATGTTGCGTTATGGCTGATTGTTTGTACTGAAGCCATATGAGAGTATAGAATAGCTAAAGAATCGATGATGTACACGGAACAGTATTTCACTGCGGTCAAACTGCTGTCAGAAAGCCATGTGAGGCTCTGCCCTAGCAGAAGGATGGGTTTTATACTCCACTGACTACTACCAGCCCAACCTCAGCTTGTTTCTGTATATTAAGCCTTGTTTCCTCTTATACGTCCGTGTCCTCTGTATTATTTGGCCTCGTATCTCTGCATGTGTGATATAAATGCGAGGTCTCCTTACTCGCTGTGTGTCCATATATATCGACTGGTTCTTCGTTTCCGACTACCATAAGGTGATTCAGCTCCAGGGGGTGATCAACGTAGCGGGACACATTGAGTCTGGCACATTGAGTCTGGGACGTGATTCACTTTTGATCATTCCCCACGGAAGCGTTATACCGGTATTATATACAACAAGTCGGCGTTGTGTTTGATGGCACACGCCCCAATATGAAGGCTACTGCCGACGAGCACGTGGCTGTGACGCCATGTAAACTGCTGACACGGGGCAAGCGTTTTATCACGCTGGCTTCAGGTGATAACATCTAATTCATCATCACCATGACCCCTTGCACGACCCCACCTGTTTCATGCCTCACTCAGTCTACCTCCCACTCTGACCTGACACCCACCTACACCCCACCCCCGGCTCCTCTCTTAGTCTACGTCTTACGCCCACGTGTGAAGTGGCGTTACGGCATGAGAAGGCCTTGAGTTATCTTGACCCACTTATTACTCCACCTGTGCTTGCTGGTGATATGATCGACTGGAGGCAGTCTGTTAGGCAGATAGAGCAATGATGTTTTATTGAAAGCATTTGCGTTGCGCCAAAACGGGGTAGAATAAATAAATTACTGGTATACAGGTATATAGCTGGCCTGTGAACTCTGTGTTAGTGGGCGACTGGGTGTAACGGACAAGTTAAAACGGCCAAATGCTCAAGTCCTATATATTTTAATGAACTTAAGCGTCTGTCAGTGCTTCTACTGCAGGTAACGGAAATCTCCCTATAATGGACACCTATCTCAAACGCATGGTGTGTTCTTTGAATCCAAGTTTTACCTGTTGTTCATTGCTCGCCTCGGCCAGGTAAAACTGACCTCTACGCCGCCCACTGCCCTCACCCACCTGTCAATTGTACCTGTATTTGCGACTTATTCAACCGCAACAACAACAAGCTCAGATATTCCAATCACCACACCTGAATTAAGTCGGCTAATCAATGTCCGTCTGATGTATGGTTTGATTTCCAGACCCTCACAGCTGCTACACGGCCAAGTTCTGACGCCCATACAAAGTGGCTGGAATAATACGATTCCCGGCCTCTTTAGTTATTCTTGGCGCCCATATTGGCACCCATGATGAATACCTATATCTTGATATAGAACGTGTAGTCCGGCGCTCGGAAACCTAACATCCGGATCCGACCGCACATAAACGAAAGCATATGTGTGCAAGTTTAAACCCCGCTTTGTAGCTGGCTTGTGTGGGTGATGGATTGGATATGGAGTGTACAAATGTCTAAATGTGGGTGAGAGATTGGATATGGAGTGTACAATTGGCTAAATGTGGGTGAGGGATTAGATATGGAGTGTACAATTGGCTAAATGTGGGTGAGGGATTGGATATGGAGTGTACAATTGACTAAATGTGGGCGAGGGATTGAATAGAGGCTATTACTGCTGACTACATGTGTCAGAGGGGGTTAAATAAGGAATGGTGCTGTTGGGTTCGTGTGGGGGAGAAATTGAATATTGAGTGTTACTGTCGACTGGATGTGAGGGATTTTATATTGAGTATTACTGTTAACCACGTGTGGGACAGAGTTGGTGTGTTAGAGGGTATGGGGTTTAGTCTCGATGTCCTAGCTGTACATTCCGTGTTATGAGGTGGGGGGGGTGAGCACCAATTAGAAGTCGACAGATTGGGTGAGGTATGATCGTGATGTGGTGATAGGCTGGTGGTGTTTCGGGGGTCCCGGATGTCTGTCTAGTGTACGGCTATAACCAGCAGCTAGGCCCACATACATCTCATCACTGGGTATTCTATGTCATGTTGGCGTGCATCTTCATACATATTGCGCGGTAATTATGTACACATGTCCAGTATGTATGTAAGTATTGTGTCTTACATACTTCGTATGTTGCACTAAATGAACTCAATAATGGTATTGACTAGACCCACTTGATAGTGTGCGATGTTGCCATTTGTATTGTGGGCGGGCATGATATGTTTGCTGTGGGCTGAAAGCCGGTTGATAGTTATCTGCGAGTCACGTTCATTTTCGATTTGGCCGCATAAACGCTGATAAATCGGGCGCTTTCAAGATCCATATCACATGGCTACTTGGGGTAACACAACTCGGCATGGCTACTTGGGGTTTCACAACTTGGTTTTAAGTGTGAATGTATGCAGGTAGGCTGGGGGTTGATAGGGGTAAATCCCTGTTGGTCCTGGCTTACTATGTTCGACATTCCGATCACGACCATTCCTCTACCTAGATATTCACTACTCCTGCCTTCTTAAAGCCGCTCCACAACAGGAGCCTGTCATAAATATGATCTAAACCAGATGAAGGTGGTCTTTAAGTGAACCAGGAAGGCCACTCACTGTCAAACTACTCGACTCACTCCTATGTCCTGTTTGGGGAATCTCAGACATGCACCATGTCCTTTGTCATGACTCTATCACAGCAGACACCAATCTGCTCTCTTTATATCCACTCTTTTTTAAGAGAACATGGCTTAACTGGCAGAACAATGGATATTTTTCAGATGACTTAATTTCTCCAACTTCATAAATGTATATTTCTCGCTTGATAAAATAAATATAGGCAGCAATATTTGTTTGAATGTTGTGACTGAAGTGGGGCTCTTAGTTGTTGGTCATGAGTGTCATGGTGATCATCGTCTTCCCTGTATCAACTCGCAGCAACTAAATGCTCCTGAATGGTCAATTTCTACATCTTCCATCACCCTCATCCATCTCCATATTCCATCAATGTTAACAGCGACACTAAATGTTCTCGTTTCATCTGTCCCTTTGTAATCACTCGCTCGTACCACCTGTGTGACAGGCCCGCGGTCAGACACTCCCGAGCAGGATGGAGATGATGTCAACCCTGTCACACAGAGACTGGCACTCTTACAGAAACGACTCGATGTTGAGGTCAAGGTGGGTCATGTTTCCAGCGTACCACAAGTCTTAATACACATTTATGCTGGTTAGTTCTAACAAGAAACCTGGTTGGTTGATGGCAAACAAACTTTACTATTGGAATTCCCCCCTTCTCATTTATATACTGGAATAAGTTTATTGTAAATACTTGAGGTAAACCCAAAAGGCTACAAGGCATGGGCCTGCTCTAGGTTAGGGGTTTAAAATGACCCTCATGGGTTTGATATGAATCCAGTAATTTCAGTTATTAAAGTAAGCTGTAGAGAGATGGTGGGCTGTGCCGTGTGAACCGACCACTGCAGTAAGCCGTCAGTGAGTTGACATGTGAAGCTGTATGTTTACCAGGTGCGACAGGGAGCTGAGAACATGATCGAGACGTACAGCAGCGGGTCCTCCAAGGACAAGAAGCTCATCGCGGAGGCTCGACAGATGCTCGACGACTCGAAGCGCAAGGTCGAGTTCATCCGTATGCAGATGATCCGACTGCAGCAGCGCAGTGATAGCATCACTGGTGGTGGTGACAGTGATAACATGTGTAAGTGGAAAACAAGCTAGTTCACTCTAACAATTGGAATTCATTATTGCTGGAATGCATTTTTACATAGTTACACATTGTTGCTGAGTTTTCAAGTTCAATCGTCATTTTTCTGTCATGGAGACCAGAGCTCAACCAGATTACGCAACGTTTTAAAATTTTAAAAGTGGCAGTGGATCTGAAAAAGTTTGTAATTTTGAGGCCTTTTCGTTGAAATTCAATCATACCTTCTAAAGTCCTCTTGCAACCTGACAGACAGCCTATAGGAAGTATGATGACAATGTTTCAATCATCAGGGCCTTTGTCAGTTTGTACCATGGTGCATTAGTTGAAAGGGCACTGATTTGGGGGTATTTTTGAAACATGGCCGTTCAGTGAAGGTCAGTTATTGACATCCATTATCACCATACTTTGTGGTTTTCATGCCTGGTGTCCAGCTGCTTCCAGTAGGGAAAACAGCCCCATAGAAATACGTATTGAAGAACTACGGCACCACATCCGCATAGAGTCAGCCGTGCTGGAAGGTGCCAAGAATGCCACCAACCTGCTTCAGAAGACCAAATCTCAGGATAAAAAAGCCCTACAAGAAGTAAGTGGATTCTTTGATGTCACAGTGGCAGAGTACCTGTTGTCGAGGTCCCCATCTTCCAGAGCACACACACCCCTTCAACTTGTCGAGCAAGGCCCCTAAGTTGAGGGATGTAGACTTGAGTATATGGTAACTCCGAGGTATATTCTTGGACTTTAACCCCAATGGATTTGGTTTGGTGTTAGGTGGTACACAAGAGGGGTGCAATCATTGTCCTTGTGACCATGGATACAAATATGAAGTTTGATCTTAAGTTTTCCTTGATGTTGCTGCTAAGATACACTGTTTGATAGATTATGTCTGAACTGTTCTTAACATTAACTTTGACCTTCATATTCAATCCACGGTAAAATCCCTTTTCACTGCACCGAGTTAAGTCAACGGTTGAAGAGGAGCTTGACAGAACAATGTTAACTTCCCTGATATACATTTACTTCCCCAGTTCAATTGTGTAGCATTGAAATGACCCAGTTAGATGAATATTTACACTGTCATACATATGTGTGTGTGGACATCCATTATCTATTTTTAGCCAATCCGACAGGAAGTATCATCATCATTGCTCTATCACATAAGCACATTGCCATGTTGACAAATGTTTCAATGAGTTTTTGAACATTCTTCCTCTGCTTGATGCTGGATTTGTTTATGTTGCTTTGTTGCTAAGTGAGAAAGAACTTGCTGGTTCTCTGTCATATTATGATAACTATTGTAGTAAGTATGAATGAAACCCTATCTTGGTATATCACCTTGGACCTTTGTCCAATCAACTGGGCCACTTGGTTAGTGCCAAGTAGGTGACATCACAGACATCAACATTACAATATAAACCTTGATGTTAAAAGACCCATTCATCAACCACTGAGAGAATGAATCTGTATAGTACAATATATGTGTATTGCAGGCCCAGAACAGCTGGCAGGCGGCCCACAGTAAGCTAGAACTCTTACGCATATCCCTTGAGCTCCGATTACAGGAACTATCACCAGGGGAAATGAACTCCAACAAACTCGATGCACTCAAAAGCATGGACAAGTCCAGTCCCCTGCCCTACATGAACAGCCGCAATAACACGCTCAGATCCCTCAACTCATCGCTGGGCAAAGCTGCTGCAGTCAGTGGCAAGTTACTAGTAAGGTGGGCTATCAAGGAGATGTCTTGTCAGCTGCATTGTAAAGTCAGTGTTAGAGGGTAGAGGAGGCTAGAGGTGAGATGTTGTCAGCTGCATTGTAAAGTCAGTGTTAGAGGGTAGAGGAGGCTAGAGGTGAGATGTTGTCAGCTGCATTGTAAAGTCAGTGTTAGAGGGTAGAGGAGGCTAGAGGTGAGATGTTGTCAGCTGCATTGTAAAGTCAGTGTTAGAGGGTAGAGGAGGCTAGAGGTGAGATGTTGTCAGCTGCATTGTAAAGTCAGTGTTAGAGGGTAGAGGAGGCTAGAGGTGAGATGTTGTATTCATAGAAAGGGTAGCATGTGTTTGTTGTGAGGCCTTATTAGGATAGTATTCATTTTATGATCAAAGTACTTATTCACTGATCAAAGTATTCCCCTATTAGTCATAACATTAATTAAAGTATCAGAGTTTTTATTCACTGATCCTTCATGGATTGATATTTTCATTTGCTGATCATACTTATTCATTCTTTGGTCAAAGTGCTTGTTCATTGATTATATTATTTGTTCTAGGATCACGGTATTCATTCACATATCATGTTTATCAGTCAATGATGGTTGTATTTAATCATTGTGCTTTTCCATGACATATTTTCCCCTTTACCGAAGGGTACAAAATCTTAATTGTAAATCTACTGTATCTCAGTATTACTTAAACCACAGCCAACACCAGAATGCTGATTGTTTTGATTATGAAGATACCCTGTTCCCGTGTAACCATTGTTATTGTGTATAGATTGATGGGATGTCAGGGCCTGTTAGAAGACACTCCATCCAGGCAAGCTGGCAAGAGAGACAATCCTATAGCTCCCGGATTAGTCTCCCCACCAGACAACAAGTTCGCTCGCACGTCCAAAAGTTTTCATGGTCGATCGAGCAGTAAATACAACGTGGAGACCAAGGACTCCAACTTGTCAAGTGAGTGATACATACCCTATATTGACTTCAGAAGTATGTATGTAGAGGAGGTCCTTGGGCATATTTGGCAATTTTTTGTTTCATTCCGTTTTTCATTTTGGAAGAATGTTTTTTTAAAATGAATATTGTCATGTCTGGGTGATATTGTATTGATTATGAATAAGCCTTAACAAGTGACAATGCTGCTCAAACTCTGTACAGGATAGTTTATAATTTTTAGGAATAATTTTGGATGCCTGTATGTTTTTTTAAAAAATATATTCATGTGGACGTATGCCATGTTCCCATAACCACTATTTTGATCACCTTATTTGGTTGCAGATGAAATAATGGCTGTATTACACCTTGATAACGTACAAATGAGCCAAACACCATGGAAACCCTGCAGTCAGCAGTGCTGGGATCAACGATATACATTTGACTTAGAACGAGTAAGTGATTACCTGTTAGGTCTATTCATTGGCATAGACATCCTGTCCTCTTTCATTTATTCAGACAATATTTCCTATTAACAAGCATTGTAACTAAATCAGTGAATAATGCTGTTGCAATGGCCAAGCATTCTTTTAGACCCTGATTTCTGAGGGATGTTATTTGTGACTTTCATATCCATTTAAATTCATTGAGTTATATTCTTCTCCAGGTTAGGGAATTACAAATTGGCGTGTTCTGGAAGGACGCACGTCGCATGTGTGCCGTCAAGTTTGTGCGGTTAGAAGACTTCCTGGACGACCAGCGCCATGGGATGGCTATGCATCTGGAGCCGCAGGGCATCCTGTTTGCTGAGATCCGCTTCCTCGTCAATCCTATGATCTCAAGACAGCCGAAGCTTCAGAGGCAGCGGAAAATATTCCCCAAGCACAAAGGTAGGTACAGCGTTATCGCAAGCTGTATTTGGTTGGCGCTGTTATGTTGCTGCCATGGTTACATTTTTGTTGGAGTAAATGATTGTGAAACATTTTTTTTCTTAAACTACTCAAAATTAGTGAAAGCATTGAAGAAGTGGTCCCATGGGATGTAGATTGCTGTCAATGGAATGTGTGGTTTCTTTTATCTTGTCAAGCAAATAGTTACACAAATTACTGACAACCATAGTGATAGCAATCATCATAATGACTACAGTTTTTAGAATATCATGTAAGATATCCTACAGTTCGCCCTTTGCTGTATATTCACACGTTCCATACGGTCTTCTGTGACTGTGTACAGGCAAGAATCTGATCCGCCCTGGACAAGCCAACATCAACTTTGCCACGTGGACGCGGTTGATGATGAGGGGTGTGATGCAGCAAACAGGGGGGTGTACGGACCCCACCACCTACAGCCCTTCTCCCACGGCACCCCCTCCCCACTCAACCCCACCAAGCAGTGAGTGCTGATGCCATTTGGGATTGTTTTAGGATGTTAAGTATTTTAGGGGGATCAAATATGGTTTTGTGTTGGTGATGACATTTTTAAATGGCCATTAATGTTTTGCAATCACAGTTAAGGTACGATATTTTGTGCTTGCAATGTGTTGGTTTTGTTGTTGCTATTTTGAGGTTCTCTGGTTTTTTTTAAAACGTGTGGTGAAGAATTGCATCCATTCATCTCACTGCATCCTGTTTTACAGCACAAAGACCTACCATGGGCCGTGGTAGCATTGATGAAACTGCCCCAAGTCCATACTACCATGAACCCACCACACCCCCAAACCATGCTCGTAACGCCAACCACACCCACCCCGCCCAGCAGCGTGAACCCCCAGACCTCCCTCCCAGACACGGCGGGGGACTGCCTGTAGCAGGTCGAGGAGCTCTAGATATCATGGCCGGAGGTGATGGGGTGCCTTCCCTGCCTACCTCTCCACCCCCACCCCTTCCTCCAAGACTCCCACCTGATATGGATGATGTCAGGGTAAGCTCAAATTATATTGTTAAATGACATGTCTAAATCATGCAAATTTGATGATGGATTCATTTGCATAAAGCTCTATAATATAAGAATGTAAATTCCTTGTGACTATTTTAATGGGTTGATTGCTTCATTCTTGTTTGCAATGTATGAGAAATTTATTGGTAAGTTTATCTAATTCATTCCTCTCTGTCATTACCATTCTTCATGAATATTTCATTGACAATCTTGCATGTGTTTTCAGGACGTCATACAGAGTGCATTTGAGTTCCTACCAGAGAACTCGCTGGCACGGGAATCGGAAGCGCCGTCGGTCTCTCCTCCACAGCCCGCACCACGTCAGAGAACCAGCCAGTTGATAACGATAACAGTGTCAAATTACCTCCTGTTCCCACCCCTCGCACATCCATACGCATTAAAAACCCACAGGAGATCCCACCCCAACCCCCGATGAGACCCCCCACGCTGCCCTGCCCTGTGCCAGAGATACTACCCAGGCCTGACAACCACACGTGAGTTGTTTAGCTTACTTTTGGTTTCATCATCGTGCTGTGGTAGATTGTGATGGCTACGAGATGGAATCCAATCTTGTACGCTGGCTAAAACAGTCGTGTGGAGTAAAACATGACACTATGTCTTACAGTGGTTGGGAAAGATGTTTGATATCAGGCTTATTCTGATTGCCTCATGGTTATGTGGGTGGATGATGTATACAACTTGTTCATGCTTACTTCTCCCTGCTCTTCCATGTCTGACAATGTGTACTTGTACTTGGTTTGTCCAGTTTACGCACATCTACCCTCATGTTGGACCAGTTCAGGAGTGTAGCTGTCTTGGGCCGAGGTCATTTTGGAAAGGTAAGTCTTAGGTTAGATCCTACAGGTGCTTGTTATCCTGTTCAATTGTTATACAAATCATGATAAACATGTCTAGGGATGATGATACATATACTATTGCTGTATATCTCCATTTAAAGCTCAGTGGTTATACAAATGGTTTAACCAGTGGTTATACATTTTGTTACATTTGATGGTACATTTGAGTTGTATATCAGTGGTTATGCCGGTGATTATGCATATGGTTATATACTTAACTCATCTTGATCTACAGGTGATATTGACCCAGTTTAAGAAGACTGGCGAGTACTTTGCCATAAAAGCTCTCAAGAAAGGCGACATCATCTCTCGTGACGAGGTTGACAGTCTCATGTCAGAAAAGCGAATCTTTGAAGTAGCCAATTCTTCACGCCATCCGTTCCTAGTCAATCTATTTGCCTGCTTTGAAACACAGGTCAGAATTTATGAATCTGGTTTTTTTTTTCTGGAAGATTTAGCAATATTGTAAAGCGATTTTGTATAGAATCTTGGAGTTTGTTATCCTCTGTGTTTTGATGGGGTTGTTGTGGTGGTGTGTGAAATGGACATGATTGTGAGGCCATACTCTAGTTGATTGGCCTGATGATGCAGTGTTTTGTCATGGCCTCCCTTTTGCATTTGTTGACAGGAACACGTGTGTTTTGTCATGGAATCCTGTTGTATTTGTTGACAGGAACACGTGTGTTTTGTCATGGAGTCCTGTTGCATTTGTTGACAGGAACACATGTGTTTTGTCATGGAATCCTGTTGTATTTGTTGACAGGAACACGTGTGTTTTGTCATGGAGTACTCGTGCGGTGGAGATCTGATGATGCACATCCACAATGACGTCTTCTCGGAGCCTCGTAGCGTCTTCTATGCTGCCTGTGTCGTACTGGGACTGCAGTTCCTCCACCAGAACAAAATCGTCTACAGGTAAAGCACTCGTTTCTCTCATATTGGAACATCATTGTTGGAGGTCAATATTGTTCCTGCTTCCTGTAAGAAGTAGGATATTTAGCTCCCATGAGTTTAAGGTGAGGCATGTCTTTAGGGATGTAGAATATGTTAAATATCAATTCAAGTTGTATGGACTTGTCATAGGAGGGTTGGGGCTCGAGTCTGCCTTGTAGTGGTGTTTTCAAAATAATTCTCATCATCATTGTTCTAATTCGTCATCATCGTTATCATCAGCCCAAATTTACAGAATTTTTAAACTTCAGTTGTTACAAATGCTAATTTTTCCCGACTTAATGCTGATGTTTCCCTGACCCGCCATTGCTGCAGGGATCTGAAGCTTGACAATCTCCTTCTAGACAAGGATGGTTTTGTGAAGATTGCTGATTTTGGTCTATGTAAGGAAGGCATGGGATACGGGGATCGCACCAGTACATTCTGTGGCACCCCCGAGTTCCTGGCTCCTGAGGTGCTCACAGAAACTTCATACTCGCGCTCTGTCGACTGGTGGGGACTTGGCGTACTCATATTCGAGATGCTTGTCGGAGAGGTGTGTGTCTCTTACTACAAGACCATATTTATTCGAATGAGGACCTGGATTCTAATTATGTGCCACTCGCCTCTGATGGCCTACAACTGATTTTTTGAGGTTCCTCCATTAAGGGCCCACTCCCGTCGGTAAAGGCCTGTAGACAATGGTTCGCCCTCATTAGAGTAGATATGGTATATTTACTGCTGTATGTGGCTGCTGTGGCTGTAATTGTGCTTTGGTATATCACTGGTGATTAAACTGGATTGTGTGCTTGGATAATCTAAAATTCATAGCAATCTGCACCCCCAGAATAACATACCTGCTGCTAAAGCAATCTTATTTTAAACTATAACAAATGATAGAACCCAGGTGAGGAACCATCCAATTCACACCCACAGCTCTCTCACTCCGAGGGACATAGTCGATGATTTGTGTCAATTTAGTTTATTTGTTGTTTGTGTGTCAGTCGCCATTCCCCGGTGATGATGAGGAGGAGGTGTTTGACAGCATCGTTAACGAGGAGGTCCGCTACCCTCGCTTCCTCTCCGCTGAGGCAGTCACCATCATGAGGAGGGTCAGTCAGTCTGGCAACTCTTATCACGTTATGATCCATGAACGTTATGATTCATTAAAGACTCGCGCATGTTCATTTCCGTTAATGTATTTGTAACATCATAGACAGAATGAAGCCATATTTAATGCTGCAATACATGCTGTTATTACTACAACCTACAACCACCATTAATCCAGTCATGTTATGAATGAATACTACGTTAAAATCCTCCGCCGAAATGTGATGAGGTCTTTGATAGGCAGATTGATGTTTGTGGTTACAGCTGATGAGGAAGAACCCAGACAAGAGGCTGGGCTCGAGTGAGAGGGATGCTGAGGATGTGAAGAAGCAGGCTTTCTTCAAGGTAACTTGACCTTATCTCTATGCACCCAGGCAGCGTTTAAAAACACCAACTGCCATGGACCATTAACCTCCTACCTTTCCTTTGTTACTGTATATGTGACTTAAAATGTTTTTGGGGTTGTTTGAATGTAATTGTGCAATGATTGATAGAGTGTTGATGGCATTCTGTTCACATTGCAGGCTACAAACTGGGAGGACCTCCTGCACAAGAAGATCAAGCCTCCATTTACACCAACTGTGGTCAGTAGATATTCAAAACAGATAGTATCCAACTCTAACAATTATTTGAAGGGTATTGACACAAACATATTTACTAGAAGATTAAAGGATGAATTAATATATAAATTTAGATGAACAGCTTGGTATTTACCTATGGCTGTGTTGTGAGCTGTGGGGACTTTAAGGGTGCAGGTTGTTGCTCAATGGATACAAATGATGGTACATTAAATCAGACATATTTTAAAGGCACAATTCATAAACAAATCTGCCAACTGTTATAACTGTGGTATGTGTTGTATCGTTGTCGAGACTGACATGTCTTGTGTGTGTTGTGGTGTGATAGCGCCACATGGAGGATGTGAGTAACTTTGACGAGGAATTCACCACTGAGAAAGCCATGCTGACTCCGCCCAAGGAACGCCGCACACTGACGGACGCTGATCAGAGACTATTTAAAGATTTCACCTACACGTCTGACTGGTGATGAGTTACCTAGGGAATGTGTTAATGTTGAACTCACCCACTTCCATCCAACAACAAATATCGTTGTGTTGATGGCTGCCCTGCTAAATGGTGCTAGGAAACTATCATGTCCAACCACAGTGAATGAGATGTGCTCACACCAAGTGCTTCTAACTCATCTCCTCATCTCCTACAATTGCAGCCAGGCATGGAATTTATGTGTGATGAAGCTTGTCAACTCACCCTTATGCTTTCTGGGATACAGACTTCACTGGGCTGGTATTCATTCACTGCTTCAACCGTCCTCTTCTCTGTGTCATTTCCGGACCTCTGCACAGCAAATGCTTATATGGAATCGGTGTAGTAACAACAATTCGGAATGAGGCTGCCGCCACCCAGAATGGGGCTGTGACATCCCACAATGAGGCTGTGACATCCCAGAAAGATGCTAGTGCTGCTCAGAACGAGTCTGGAGACTTAACCCACTCTGATCGACAGCGTATTGTGATAAGGGAAGGGTAGTAGTGGGAATGCCAACAGCCATGTTGTAATGACTGTGTGATGACATCAGTTGTATTGGGTGTGTGATTGTGTGGTGATCAACAGGGTTCACTAATTACCTCTTTCATCATCATGACGGTCAAATACTGTCTCTGCACTCAAGTAAATCCTTAGGGCATTTTGTTCTCTCCGACTCGTAAGATATCAATCAAACCCAGGTCGTCAATTCATTCATGATTATGCAATGGCCAGTTGCTTTCTTTTATCTGACACTAAATATATGTAGACTAAACGTATGCCTCGCTGAATGTGTTTGATCAGGAATGCATGAGAACGATTTGAAGTGAGCGTCAAGTATATCTGAGCTGTAAGCTTCACGCTGGTATGATCTGAGCCTTCGGTTTGTTGTGGAGAATGTTCTCCAGTAACTGACATTTGAAGGGATGTTATTTTCTGACTGCAAGAACATGTGACAAACATGATGTTTAATATGATATTCTTACCAGAATGGTGAAGGTATGATGTTGATTCTGAACAAATAACAGATTTTGTGTGTGCTGCTGCTATCTTTCTTCACATAAAGTTGTTGCAAGTGTTCCATATCTGCTGAGTCATGTGTATGATATCACAAGTGTATTTGCATCCTTACTATTGTTCCATTCTCTAATTCGTGTTCCATCCAATCTAATGACATGATCAGGTTCAAGGCATGTGATCACATTACTAGAATTGAAGAATCCCTAGTGTTGAGCATACATTAAGTAATAGAGCGTTGATACTGCTAATATTTTCCCGCAATTCATCACTTCAATGATCTTTAATTCAAATCGGCTTACTTAATCTTCATCAAGCTCAAAGCACATATAGGAAAGGATAGCTTGTTAATTGAGTAGATAAATTTATGAATTCTTAATATATATATATATCAATGCCAGCAATAAGGGTTTATATCATCGCAGTGCTTTATCATTCTACATAGCATGCCACGTTGCATCTTGCCATCCTATGATCAAAACGTGGATCTGATGCCTTTGATCCCATACACTTTATTTCTTTTCTTATCGGTTGTTGCAGTGTGTTGGTAAAACAAAAATTGCACACAATTTAGTATTAGATAACTATGGCGATAATATTTCTGCAGTATCAAAATTTCCATTGGGTCAAGTTATTTTGGAAAGTCTGCGTGAGTACGTCCCTGTGTTAATTGTTATCCTTTGATGCCGCCATACATATGGATGTCGATCGCTGAATGAGGCTCAGCACTGTGATCCTCATTAGCTGAGGGTAACACCTTCAAACTAGTCAGTTGTGTTATATACCATATCATTGCTATCATTACCAAGGTATCCATTTGTTGGATTTCTGTTAGGAGTTAAAAATAATTTATGATTTGAGCTAGTATGCTTTTCTTAAGTAATTATAATTGTTTAGAGCCGAATAAATATAATTTGCACACAAAATACCTGCTAATCGATTGAGAGTTATATGGTATCACCACATCCCTGCATTGTGTATGTAGATGTCACAACCTCTCATCCATTTCATTGTATAGTTTATATACATCACAATGAAAGAACAAGTCTTCCCATTAGCAAGTTGTACAATTGGAGCCGTTTGTATATAGCTGGCACCTTACAACCATGCCTGTATGTTCTGCATTGAGAGGGACTTGCGATCCTTAGTTGTACATTAGAATGTTTCTCTCATCAGTATTACTGGGGATAGCTCTATTTTTGTACAGGTTGGCAGACAGAACTGCTAGGATGTAGCTCCAGTGCTTATGCAAATTAGGTCAAAGGTCACCTGTTATGTATATTTGTGTAAACAAAGTTTTCAGATCAATTTACCCTTTGTACATTTGGTTCACAATAAATGTAGTAAACTTGGTCTATTTTCTCTCTACTGTATGTATGAAGCCAGCTTTGACAAAATCTTTTTTAAGAAGGTTAAGTAAAAACCAAACATGAACACAAATTGATGCTTTGTAGGGCCAACTTTACTTTAAACATTTGTCACATCATCTCTCTTAACTGAAATCCACACATAGTGTACACTAGCGGCTCTTCCATGGACCAGATTTCTGACTTCCATGTTTAAGGTCAGGCAAATACACGATAACGCGGTGAGCAATTATGATTTAACACCGCGTACATTTCATGCCAAGCCATATCTGGCATAGTCAGCTTGTCAGCTTTATCTACTGGCTTAGTAAGCGTGACTCTGTTTGGTGTCTTGTCAGCTTTCAGTCTGCATCTTTTTTTCTGCTACGACAATTTTTCAACTCAGTCGGCCCGTCTGACTGATAGGATCAGAACAGTCTATCGATCGGCACTCTACCCCCATTCAGTCTGTCTAAAGTTATTCACCAAAAAGTGAAAAAATTATACAATTCCTTTACTGAATGAACCTCAAGATCACTTGAAAATCATGACTGTCTGCCCTGTACGTTTAGTATGAACTCTGCAATTATCACGAAAAAACCTTGTCTTGGGTCCACGACCCGTTACTCGCTCACTCGCTTGACTGTCGCTATGGACTACAAATAATTCACATCGTCAGCTTACCATGAAATATTAATAGCGCAAGGTTTGAAAGTGCAACCATCTTCGAACGTGTATTGAACTTTGGCCAATTATACAATACATCTTGTGAGCCGCTAACCGCAGCTTCCCAGAAATGTCATTGATGGTTCTGATTAGCATATATAACGCCATGTGTGTTGTGTCAAGGAGTAATGTATTTGTTGACAGGAGTATGTTTTGTTTTGTAATTAGCACGCATAATGTATAAATAGTGTATGAAAGTAATAGCATAGAACATCCTTGCATAGTTTTTTGCAGATGTCATTATCCCTCACCCACTACAATTGATTGCTAATGAAGACTTCCCTTCTTAAAGTTGTACATTTGGAGCTGTTTGTATATAGACATCACATTACAACCCTCCCTGATTGTACTGCATTGAGAGAAATAACAATCCTTGACTGTACATACAAATTGTCTTTCTCGTCAGTAAAACATGGGATTGATTGTAGGCTAAATGGTTACAGGTTCGTAGATGAGGCTGCTAAGATGTAGCTCAAGAGCTCATGAAAACCTAGGTGAAAGTCACGTTATTTGTATCAATATTTGTCTGTGCATTTGATAATATGGTATAATATTTCCATCTTCAAGATAAACAAGTGTGAAATATACCGTTCTCTACTTTATGATGTCATCCGGGGCCAAATGATTATCAAGTGGTTAAGTCTAGAGTGACAGCAAGCTTTGAACTATATATGCCTTACCCTGAAATTTATCCATCTCAAAATATATATTCCATAAATCACTCACTTAAAAGATTGAAGCTATTAATCAAAATGAACATCAATTCAGTGTGGATGTATCAGTGTGTAATGATAAATTACCAATCCATGCAACCATTACTTTATTATTGAAACATTTACTTTGACATACAGTGAGACAGTGCAGGTGAGAATGATGCAGCATGTTCGGCTGCTGTTTCTGTCAGCCTGCTGTGGAGATCTTGACACAGTTCGTGGTCCTTGCCATGGGTGACATGGAGAATGTCCTGTGCCTGGTAAACACATTGAAAATCAAGACAGTATGCAAAGATACTTGATGTTTGATCAGCTATCATAGAAGTGGAACTCGTGCCATAAAACCTAGGTATAACACACATATTATGAAAATCATCTTCCAGTGAGACTGAACTTGATTGAATACCACATCAGAATGGTGCAACCTGTAGTTAAAGAATGATCCCAATTGACAGAATGATCTTTATTTGAGATGATTTAATCTACTTATAGAATAAGCACTTCCGGCACCATGATCCTTAAAATGAGATTGGTAAATCACATCACCTAAACACAATAATATCATTATACATATATTCTCACCTGTTGAAAGGAATCCATGGCACATCTAAGTTGACCCAGCAGTGACTGTAGCTTACCCACTTTAAATAGATGTATGCCCAGATTGGGGTGGTGCTTAGGGTAATAATTCCTGAAAGAACAATATTTTACACGTGATGACAGATGAAGTCGGAATGTAACAGAATGGAAATGCTAGAGTAGATGGAGTTACACAGAGAGAGTAATATAAGCTTTATGATGTTATGTTCAAAAACTGAATAGTGACATTGCTGATTATATTATTTACCGAATACAGCTAATGGTTCTGGAATAGCTACCTGTAAGGTGGTGTATTAGCCTGGGCATAGGTGAGGGCTTGCGACCAGCACTCTAGGTCTATACAGACATCCACTAGGCGATCTCGCAGTTGAACACAGTAGATGTTGAGAGGGTGGAGAATTTTTGACACGCTCCCCAGGCACTCTGTACACTGTTTGAGAATATCATCAGCTGAACCTACAAGCAGATAACATATATGTTATGGAGTTACAGAGGTAAGTTTGTCACGCAGAAGTTGTATATATATATATACAAGTCGGACCGAGTGCACTCGCTGAATGAACAGACTTTAGAGGCTATGGGTGTTTGGAATACATGTGAATGAATTTAGATTAAAAGCACGGGCATTTCATAACAAATACTGCAGTGAAAAAGCTTCACTGACTGATTCCAAACAATTTTTTGAAATTACATCAGTAAATTGGTGACTCCAGTTCATTTTATGTATGAGCAAAATTTAAATCATCATATATCACTAATGACAATTGCCTCTGCAAATTTATATCAAAACACAAAGTCATCGTTGTAAGGACAATTTCAAGACAATTTTGAACACCACCTTGCTGTTTCTCCGCAGTTTCCGCTGTGTCTTTAGCGAGTCTGATGGCTGACGAATACTGGTCAGTATACTCCTCCCATTGAATCACTGTACTACATGTGGCACATGTATACTGCTGTTCTGCATGGGGTGGGAATTCCAAATTTAAAGTAGGAAATTACGACCTGATAATAGATATTCCTCACCGAGTTGAATGAGTAATGTTTGTTCACTGGATACATATGATATCATGCATCATGGGAGTGTTAATTGTTTAATCTGCTATGTTTAAACAGAATATTTTATTAGTTATAAGCTTTAAAAATAACCTGTCTGGATAGAAACTTTTGGGCAAAGTTTCTAATGTTTTATCTTACCAGTGTTTTGCAGGATGAATCCATCACAGTTGATTGTTGGACAGGACATAGAAACCTTCATGGCATCCTGCAGACAATCCACATAATAATTATTTGATATATAGTACTCCATTAGTTATCTACAACTTGGGTAATTATATAAATAATACAATGACCAGGAAACAATTAAGCTTACCAGTTGCGTGTCGAGACAGAGAGGACACTGGCAGGTAAAGCAGTATTGTTCATCAAGCTGACGTCTTCTCTCTGATGTAGTGGCGAGCTGGTTTATGTAACTGATTCGTAACTAAACAGCAAATACACACACGCTGTATAAACAAATAGCATAAAGCTACTCCAAGAGGGCTCACTAAGGTCTTGGCTCGATATAATATGTGGCCTCACCCCATGTATGCATGCACGCTGCTCGTCTCTTTAAAAACCATGTTAAAAAATAAATTAAGCAGTTCCTCAGACAAATCATAACATTTCATTATAAGCCACATGATGGCGTTCCTAGAGACATTGGACCAACAGTACCACAGTCTTTTGTTGATTTTATGGTAGTGCCACATGACAGTGAGCTTGGAAATGGTCACTGTATAACCAGTCAGAGTGAGCCCTCTTACATTAGCTTAAATCTCTTTGGTATATGTGAGCATACAAATTGCAAGTACAGTGTTTAAGATGAGAAGGACAGAGATGTCGATGGATGATTGTGAAGAGTCAAGGATTCACAGAATGACGGATGGATGGCATCATTCTAATCAGATCAAAATGAAATACATCAAAACCTACCTGGCTCTCATGAGGAACTCGTTCTGTACATCTGATGGTCAGTGTGGTGCCTGTAAACACAGCTACAGCGTTAGCTTGGCAGCTGTGATCCAACGCAGAACACCTAGCAATCATACGCACTATAGGATGGGCATATATCATGGAATGTAAATGCCACATGAGCACCTAAGGACATAATGCGATGGAATCAATAGGGCGAGTGAATTCAGGTCCCTTGTTCCACAAAACTTATTAAAACAGTAAGACTTAACCCCATGTCTTTCAGCTAATGTAGCTGGCTAGGCAATGACAACAAACATATCTGGTACCTTATACTGTGGTATAGAGTGAATTCAGTAATTTACAGACGTCTGGGGACGTATTCACCTGAGATAGACACCAACACCTATAGGCTGCATCTCAGCATCACATATACTGAAGCTATTGGTACAGATCTGTCAACATAAATGGATACAGAATAATGTAACAGTATGGGGTTCAACTTAAAATATAATGCACATTATCAAGGCTATGAAGGATATAGATTGCAAGACACCTGAGGACATATTATGTAAAGACTACTGCAGCTGGCATAGCAGTATTCACTTCACTTGCATGCCAAGAAGATTGATTAAGCAGGATTTTGTTAAGTGATAACCTATAAACTAATGAGTGGATGAGTGCATGAACATATATTTAGTTATATACATTACCTTAAAGATGTATAAAACACATTATTAATTATTTAGAACACATTGGTTTGTGCTTGATGCTGCATGAGCGAAATACAGAATGCATATGAAGAATCATCATTATTAAACAGCAACTCCTTGCAAAAATTTTTGCCAAAAATTAACTTTTTAAACGCACTTTGAAAACTGAAAGCCAACATACCTTGCCAAATATCTCCATAAGTTCTGTAGGTGCAGGTAATGTACCATCATCACTGCTAAGTGCTTTCAGGGTGCACAGAACTCTGACAAATTCATCTTGTCTCCTAGGATTCTGCTTTATTGTGGCTGTGTCTAAAGCAGATCAAACGTCATGATGGACGCTCCAAACCAAGTCATGCAAATACCTTCAATGCAAAAACTTCAATGTCAATCAAACACTGTGTCTTGAAAACCCTATTGGTGAATCACACAGAAGATTCTTCACATCTGAGTGCCTTGAAAGTATGTGAATGACCAAATGACAGTGTCAGTATTAAATCAAAGGCATGACTTTCACTTAAGCTTACCCACATTGTGATATATTACTTCTTGAAATAGTCCATGGGCTGGGTATGCTCACCAAACACCCCTGCTTTCACCACAACATTTAATTAACACAACTGAAGTGATTTACCAAGAATTTGTAGTCTAACACAGCTTGTGATTTTTTAACAAATACTCACTGGAGACCAAGTCTTTGAAAGTTCTTGATTTGCCAAACACTGTGCATTGTTTCTGATAGAGGAGACCCAACTGCAAACAATACTACAGTAAAGTATCCCTTATCCGTAATGCCCGAGACCGATCAAGTTGCGGATTCCGCAAGTTTTCGGATTTCAGAATGTCTTTCTACATTCCCATTATCATGCACAGTGGAAGTGTGGAGAAGGTCAAATGGTGAAAATCATTACGTTGCGGTTTTCTGAATATGTTTGTTCAACAAAGGGTGCTTTAACAGTTATTTTGGGGTGGGAAATGTAACGAAATAGTCAAAACACATGATCTCATTTAGACCCTATTTCGCCATACATGCTTGGCCACAGGCTATAGACAATGTCATCTGAGAATATGACCCGAGGTCCCGTCACTCTTTCCTAAATGAATTGATGCCTCAGCACGGATATGAGATATTGAAAGTAGTAAACAGCGCAGACGCTGTCAGAGGCAAAGTTTTACTGCTTGAACTGGAAGCGCACGATTCCAGTGTTCATGCTAATTTAAGAGACCCGACCCCCCACCCCATTGTCGGCTGAGAAGGTGTCACTAATTTAACACACCGGTAACTGTCTGTCGTTTATTTGGACTTGCGCTTGCTGGCACATCACCTGAAATGTCACTGTGGCGTCATACCAGTGCTTTCTCAAAAAAATTGCGGATTTCGGAGGTATCCGGATTTCAGAATTCCGGATAAGGGATTCTCAACTGTACAAAGTTTAACTTTCACTTAATGATTGTAAAGTTACATCAATAATGCAAGACAGCATAACTTTCACTTTCAAAAAAAATTTATAACAGCTAACTGTTTATATTATAGCTATAATAATCTGTATGTACATAAAACAATTAGAATAGTCACAATATTGAATTTCTGTGAATTACTTAAACAAAATTACTGTATGCAATGCACAAAAAAATACCCAAAGAACTATAAAAATTTGCATACTTTTCTTAACACAAGGATTCTGTAGAAAAGTCTGATGCTCTCAGAGGGGACTTTGGGAGACACTTTTCTGAAGCTGGCACACTCAGCTTTATGTAGTTTCCATGATGACTTCTGCAGTGATTAAAAGTCAGATGACTGTATAACCAGTGAGAACAACCATCGATTAATTGTAGGAAATGAATCACAAAAACTAATTTTTATCATGCAGCATTGATAAACCCTGGTGATATCAATAATGATTATCAGTGATGTTGATTGAAAGATGATATCTGAAATTGAGGATAGAAGTTTATAATGAAATGGGAGCTTTTTTGGCAGCTAAGGGTTCAACAAATGATAAACATTAATTACGAGACAAATGAAATTCCACAGAGATGCAGCTAGCAGACAGCAAAGGGGCAGCATTCAATAATGAGGCACAAGCAATCAATGATGCTGGTTTTCTCACCTGACATATTCTGTTACAGTATCTAGAAATGCCACAAGCCGAGCACTTCAGAAGCTTTGTTGACGGACTGTACACAACATGATAATATTTAGCGAAATGGGTTAAGTCTCTGCATGATCAACTGTAACAACAAGTTAAGCCATATAAATAGTGCCAAACCACCTCGCTACAGGGGATAAAGGAATGTTATCTCGAGCAAACACTGAAGCCTTGAAGACTGAGGTTTCAGCGTCTTTCGATGCGCAGTCGAGATGTAAGACAGAATAATCAGTAACCGTACAGCACTGATCCATATGCCAGTTTCGTGTGCGGTGAAGTTCTTTGACTGCTAATAATTAAGACTCACACAGTCATGTACGGTGTAACCGCAAGTTGCTTTATTCTACCGCAAACAAAGGCACTTGTTACCACAGGGATTTACATTGGCCTGCTAGCTGCTATATTCTATATATACATAGAAGATAGCGGCCGGCAGGCCAATGCAAATCCCTGTGCTTGTTACGTGTCGTAGTATGCATTGTCTAGATAACTAGCTAGCGTCATGACAGTGATGTAAGGTCAAACTAATTGAAGGAGTGTCGTGAAAGGTTTTTAACGCACGATTGATTGAACACTACGCGTTGTGACGTTGGTGCGTTACGCATTGTGCTACGATGATGGAGAGCGCGAGCCAACACGTTGTGTTCTGGCGGACTGTTGTAAAGCCAATGTGTCAATCTGCGAGTCTGATGGCGCAACTAACAAACACAGCTGGTAAATACAACTGCATTGTCTAACAAAGGAATGAAGCCACGAATATCTTGCATTTACAAGGGGTGGATTTGTACAATTTAATATTTTGGGAAACCCGTTTTCATAAAGCTATACAGAATTTTAAAGACACTTAACATTTACTGATTGGAGTATAAATAATTTTAATGCAATAATCTTTTTTTGTAATTTATATCAAGAAAAACAAACATACCATGTAAACTTTCATGTCTTATGGGGCAAGTAGGTTTCACATGGGACTTGTCCTAAGGGACAAGTGAATGCTGGAAGTCAGTGTCTACCTGTGTGTGTCTGTCAAAATCTCACTAATTTCATCAAACACAGACCAGGGGTGGTTTCAGCTGAACCGCTCTAGACTGTATCAGTGTATGTTAGGAGATCAGGAGTGAGTCACAGAACCATCTGTTATTGAAAATCAGCTGCTATGGCTATTTTCATATTACATTCATTTTCTGGGCAAGAGAAGTCTGAAGACTTCTGCCTGTATGCTCAGCTGATATACAGTCCAACCCTACACCACGCAACAGAGAAACAGCTTTTTAGCGTTTCATTTGACTCCCCATACTGAAATTATGTTCGCTGATAGTACACCTTTATTAATTGATATATCCTCATTTCAATCACCGAGTTGATGTTTAAAGTGTCTTGGTGGAGGTGGACAAGGCAGCATTCTCTTTGAGAAGTGCCCTGTTGTCACTTAGGATTGTGCAATGTTATGATTCACATGCAATGTATGCATTCAGAAGCCAAGGCCAAAGGTCAGCCACTGAAACAAATTATGTCCCATGATATTGTGCCCATACTAAGGTTTCAAATGAGCATTGCTAATTTTTTAATTTGTCAGAATTGTTTGTATTCTGGTGCAGATAAACAATATTACATTGCCCTCCTTGTAATGAAGATACACTCAACTGCAATTAAAAATGTGTATCAAGTTTCACCATGGTGGCTAGTGGATTGGAGTGAGTAACAGTCAAACATGGTGGGACTAGCTATGGCACGAGTAGACCTAGCCTGAGGACCCCAACCTGAATGTATGGCTGTCATACAGTCCAAATCCAACTCTTTATATAGCATCAGTGAAATATTTCAGAATTTAACCAATACATAATCTCTTTAATTTGAGTTTCATAAGGTTACCCGGACAAAAATTATGTTAACTCTTGTTGGCAACTGTCACCGCAAATGTATTTATAGATATATATACAAATTTTCATCACCGAGTCGATGTTTATCATGTCATGGCGGAAGTGGTCAAGCCAGAATTCGCTTTAAGAAGCTTTCGATTGGGTGAAATTATGATTTATAGATGATAAGTGCATTGGGATCATGGGATAGCGAACTAAAATGAAGAACGTTTTGTCTGCATGAAAGAGCCTAGGTCAAACTTAGGTCAGTGAATGAATTATGTCCCAGTATGTTGTGGCTGCAGCAAGGTTTGAAGAAGCATTGTTGACATACAATATTAGTATGTTTATGCTTAATTAGTCAAAAATACTGTATTCTGGGGCGATAACTTCACTGAGGTTCATTTAATAAGATGCAGTTAAAAGACATTGCCTAGTACCCCATGAAATGGAGATACTCTGCAATTAATACTCGGAATCCAGTTATGCCATGTGACTGGAGTGAGAAGCTTGTTCAGTAGAGATTGGGTGATAATGTAACAAAGGCAACAGCGGACTGAAGTATTTCTTAATCTCAATGACAGACAGCAGTAGTTTGGTCTGGTATGGTGCAAGACCTAATTATTGCATATTTAGCTGCCGATAATAGGTCAGCCATTGGCCTCCCTCCGGCCAGATGGTAATATACATATATATCTCAGACGTCCTGTAGGGCTACCATAAGCCCTGCACTACTACTAATACTAAGCACTTGCTCTTTTGAACCAAGTTTGGAAGCTGGTGCTCCCTCTTGAACAAGGTAATTGATCCGACTGTTGGTCGTTCGTAGCCCAGCAGACCAACTGAGTCAGAGGGATTGAATACCTTGCTGAAAAGCACAAGCTCCAAACTTGGTTCGAAAGAGCTTGTCGAGAAATAGGATCGTACATCGTAGGACGTCTACTCAGAAGTCCTGTAGCCTGTGGGGCTATTACTAGTATTACTTAGTAATGGGCTACTAATGGTACTATGCACGAGTTGAAATAAAATTCAAAATAAATTCAAAATTGTGACAGAATAAAGGCCGCTTCACCTTTGCAAACAGTTGTCACATCGTATGCAGCGCTGAGAGCTTGATAAAACATACACAAGTGGCTCGTCATTACACCAGACGTCGCCAACTTCCATGCCAATAAAGAACTGAAGACGTTTTCTAAAAATCGCTGTGAGCGATATTATGCTAATTGAAAAAAAATCAACACCCAGACGTCCATCATGGTAGGCCGAATGACACACAGTCGCTAAATTCTCGTCTTCTCTCTAGAGAGCACTCTCCATAGCTCACTGACACCTCTCTAGTTTATGCATATTTAGCCTAAATGAAATAAGAATAGAAACAATTCTCGATAGGGTTTACGTGCAACATGAGATTTTTTTGGTGCGTACCAGTTGTTCATTAATATTCAAGTGGTCTAGGATCACACAGAACAAATCTTTATAATGCAAGGGCGTTGACATGTGTGATTTGGGCGTCATTTGGTTCTCGTAGCTTGCTTCATAGAAATATGCTCCATCATAAGTAATAAGGTAAACAAATTGGTGACATAGGTCACATTAAAATTAACCTCATGAGTTAAAATTCTTAAAGCTTTATTTATAAAAGATGACTCTGATACATATACAAAGTTCACATATTCCTTATTTGAGGGTGTGATCTTGAGAATAAGATCATGTTCGCCGATAGCCTCTCGAAACCAAGGTCGTACCAGACTTTATATTTGACTAAACAGAAACTGCTATATGTCTTCAGTTTAATATTCTCAGTTGATATAATATCATAAGCCTGAGTTTATAAGCATTGTGTGCTACGAACTAAGTGAAACGTAAAGTTCCTACGTAATCTGTTTCAAGAAGGTTGAGTCAAATCCAAACTTGAACACAAATTGATGCTTTGTAGGGCCGACTTTATCTGAAACATTTGTCACATCGTCTCTCTAACTGAGATCCACACATAGTGTACATTAGCGGCTCTTCAGTGGACCAGATTTCTCCAACTTCCATGATTAAGGTCAAGCAATCCTCGAAAACGCTGTGAGCAATTTAGCCCTACAAGACGTCTGAGTAGACTGACGTCTGAGTCTTAGTTTCTCTTGAACCGACGCAATGTAAAAAAATTGAGATCGATTCAGACAACTACCAAACACCAAACATACCGAAGTGATGGAGTTTTAGAATGCAATGATTTTCACTGACGATTTTACCCGTTTTCGGCGGGGGATTTCATCCATGGTAATAATTTATAGTTCGATCAATTTGGGAAGCGGTAAAATTCCGAAACACAGCAACATGTTTGTTTTCAAGTACAAGACCACGTGCATGGGGCATGCTCAGAATGACGTGACCCATCGACGACTAATGCTAAGGCAATACGGATGAGGCGGAGTGAAATCGCGAGAAATCACGCGATGCAATATTTTCCAAAATGGCGGTCATCGTATCGCGATTTTTTAGAAATGACATATCGATGGTATTTCGTTAAGAATAGCGTCGAGAGGGGGTAAGTTTATTGGTACGTGAGGACTTTTTGTTGTTCAGACTCTTGATATATTTCATTTTCTAGAGGCGTTATGCAGCACTTTAACCCTAACGCTTTTACTGCGACGCGCGGAAAATGATCGAAGCAGAACGGTAGGAGCTTATCGGTCATCTGGGTTTTTCGGGACTCCCAAAATGCACTGCGCGCTATGCGATCTTGGCAACGGCGAATACATGCGTTCGGTGATATGCCAACTCCCAATGTTTTCAATCAAACGTAGTGAATTATGTCTTTCCTTGGAGCCACAATATATGCTGTGCAATATTCTATAAGATAAATGATCGACTGGCTGGTTTTTCTTCAACCTCGCGTCGGCAGGGAAGAAATATCTAACCGGCTAAATCTGTCGTTCATTAATAGTTTATGAAAGATTTGTCTGGGGCATTTCAGGTTAATTGCACGTTTCCAAGATATCAACACACGGCAGTTAACCTATATGCTACAACTTATTCGCAATGAAGTTGGTAATTAATCTATTCTAGAAAAATAGCCGTTGCCTAACGATCGAATGTCACATAATTGGAGCTGCAACCGTTTTCTTCAGATAGATTGATCAAACCCACGTTTTCTACTGCCGGAATATTTCGATACGTCAGCTTATCGAATGTGTAAAGCACACAACCAAATGGCTTTGCATATAATTAGTTTACCATATGAATATCCACATCTGGCACCCCACTGAATATTGAGACGAGTCAAACATTTAAATACCACAGCTGTCACCCCACTGAATATTGAGACGAGTCAAACATTTAAATACCACAGCTGTCACCCCACTGAATATTAAAACGAGTCAACCTAGCGCTGGTTGGACGGAAGTCAGCCCTTTGAATATCGGTTGTCAACCCACTGCTTAACCAACCAAGTTCTTCAAACCACCAGTCAACCAATTTCTACCTCAAGATACATACCTTACGTGATCAACCTTGAAACCCTTACATGAGGTCAACCCGAGTGTCACAAATCTTCATCCAACCAAATACATACAGTATACCAACATAATCTTATGCCTTGTCAACCCATGTTTACCAACAGTCAATCAACTTAATACGTTATGCTGACAACCCAATGAAAACCATGATTGGTCAATCCTAAACTTTGAATTGCATACTATCATAGATTAACCCAGATACTTCTGATTTGTCAACCAACTGAATTCCAAAATTTATCCACCTAATACGGTGGGTTTCAACCAGCTTGCATGAATAATAAAAGTTCCCTCACCTTTGACATCCAAATCTGGATACTATGAGTTTCAGTGAACAACTACAGTATGTCATTGATAATTAATCACATTTTCAATTTGTGAAACTTTAATTGCAAGTCACAGATCAGGCTTGCTGTGCAATACTTGATCTTGCCACACAACTGTAGTGCATATTGTTTTGATGTTGTCTTGTGTAGATATCGAGGAAAGAAGAGCAGAGACAGGTGACCGCTGTATTCCGCGCGCTCGTGTACTAACCCCGGGGGGGGGGGCACTTAAGTGTATAGAGAGGTAGTATATATGTGCCGCGCGACGGGGTATGTTTTTTCAGCCTCTCGAGTTGTACGACGGGTTATGGGCCTCATACTTGTACGACGGGGTATGTTTTTCAGCTTTGATCTGTACGACAGGTTATACATTCGCATAATACCTTGTACGACGGGGTATGCTTTTGGCCATTTTGACCTTGTACGATGGGTACGGGTTTTCGAGGTCCCGCGGCACACCCCTATCCAGAATCAGGCCAAGTGCCCCCCCCCCCCGGGGTACTAACAACGAGGGGAGCCTAAGTTATTACAGTCGGATATATAGGGAGCATATCGTAACATCTTCCCTGTTAACGAAAACTATTTCATATAAAACATTAAAGCAAAAGTTCCAAATATAGTTCTTGTGGAAAATAGATATTATACAAAAATTCACTGTCAGTTACTGTAGCGGGACGGTGGCTTGATCACGCGTCAACACCGTGTCCAGATAATTCTAGTAGGAGTTGTGATTTGCGACGGTGTCTTGACGAACATTGCTTCAGGTGATTGAGGTGTTATCAGCTGCGCTTCAGGTCGTGTCTCTTTCCTCTGTGGTGAGGTAGGTATGACTGGGGTGTCGGTCACTGATGGAGGTTCGAAGACTTCCTTGGTTCTTGTTTCGTTCCTTTCTCGAGAGGGGTTGAGGTCCACACGGTTTCTCCTGTAGGTGCCTGTGTCAGTTGACACTTCATACTACCTTTCATCAAGTCTTTTGGACACAACATCTTTCTTCCACTCGGAGTTCCATTTCTGTATTGGCTTCATTCGTACCATTTGACCTTCTTCAAGGGGTGCAAGGTCATGTGGATTTCGATCGTAGTATGTTATTTGCCTCTCTCTTACTTTCTGTTTCAACTCATGTTTGTATGTCGCAGTAGGCCTTAGCAGTGATGCTGTTGTCGGCAGTAGGATCTTCGTCCTTCGATTCATAAGTATCTGTGCTGGACTAGCTTTCATGATTTCTGTTGGTGTATTGCGGTGATCCAGGATCGCCAGATACACATCAGCCTTCGCCCATGCTGCCTTTTATATGATTCTCTTTGCAGTTTTGACTGCAGATTCGGCTTGCCCGTTTCCTTTTGCATGCCCGGGGCTGCTCGTTAGATGTTCAAATTGCCAGTCTTCAGCAAACTTCTGGAACGCAGTGCTGTCAAACTGGGGGCCATTATCACTCACAACCTGGTCTGGTATTCCATACCTGGCAAAATGAGTTTTTAATTTTTTGATGACTGCTTTAGACGAGGTGTTTTCCAGGCGGTCAACCTCCCAGAAATTGGATGTGTAGTCTACCGTGATGAGATAGTCCGTGTATGCAATGGATAATAGATCGGTGCCAATCTTGGCCCATGGTCGATCAGGGATCTCGTGCGTCATCAAAGTCTCTTTCGTATTGGAGACTTTAAATTCAGCGCAGACCTCACACTTCTGTATGTAGTCCTTTACTTCAAAGTTCGCATTTGGCACTCTTGCGCACGTCTTAAACAACCTTCCATTCCGATGTGCGAGGAATGAATTCGCTCCTTGAGGGTCTGTCTGAGACTTGTCGGTATGACAACTCTCTCGCCGCGGAAGATCAATCCATCTTGGGCAGTCAGCTCGTCACTGTGCGGGAAATACGGTTGTATTTGTGAGGGTAGATAGGCATTGGTTTCCGGCCAGCCTTTCAGGATGACCTCCTTGAGAAGCTGTAACGGCTCATCATGGAGGGTATGTTCACGGATTTGGGTAAGTCGGTCGTTGGTTATCGGCAAGTAACCCACCATATTGATTTGCTCAAACTCCTCTTGAGGATTGGCATGTCGAGTGTCTGGGGGGAAAGCTCTGGACAGGGTGTCCGCGAGATACATCTGCTTTCCAGGTTTATAGACGACTTCAACTTCATATCGTTGCATCCGCATTAGCATACCTTGAAGACGGCGAGTTGCTTTGTAGAGGGGCTTTTTGAGGATGCTTTCTAAGGGTTTGTGATCCGAGCAGACGGTCACATGTCGGGCGAATGTGTACTGGTGGAAACGCTCAAGGGCAAAGACAATTGCCAAAGTTCTTTTTCAATCTGAGCGTATCTCGTTTCCACGTCCGTCATGGCTCTGCTTGCATAGCATAGCGACTTCTCGTTCTGTAGGAGGGCTGCACCGAGACCTTTATCAGATGCATCGCACTGTATCATCAGGGGTAGAGCAGAGGTGAAATTTCCGAGGCAGGGTGCTTCTTTCACCAAAGTCTTGATTGTGTCAAATGGATTCTGCTGTGGTGGCGCCCAGTTCCACGGGACATCTTTCCGTGTCAGCTGGCGAATCGGCTCCATCACATCAGAGAGCCGAGGTAGGAACTTCGCCAAGTAATTCACAAAACCATTGAGTCTTTGTACCCCGTTGAGGTCTTCCGGAGAAGGCATGGTGTCAATGGCTAGACACTTCTGAGGGTCCGGTCTGAGGCCTTCTGCCGTGACAAGGTGTCCCAGGAAGTCAATGAACTTTTGCCTCAAACGGAGCTTCTTTTTGTTCAGGCGAATGCCAACTTCTTGGCACCGTTGAAGGAGGGCCATAAGCTTGGCATTATGGTCTTTCAAAGACATTTCTTATGTGTCTCCAGCGCCATACAACATGATGTCATCAGCGACACATAGGACGCCTGGAAGATCTCTAATCGCCTCTATGAGCTTCTTCTGGAAGATTTCAGAGGACACATTACAGCCAAAGGGAAGGCGGAGGAATCTGAACCGTCCATAAGGGGTAGAGAATGTTGTGAGAAGACTGCTTTTTTCATCCAGTTTTACGTGCCAGTAGCCAGCCTTGAGGTCTAAGGTGGAGAAGATATTTGCTTGTGCTAGGTTGGGTAGGAAATCGTAGAGGACAGGAAGTTGTTATCGCTCTTCAAAGCTTGGTTCAGTGCTTGAGGATTTATACACACTCGCAGTTCGCCAGATCTCTTGGTAGCTACAACGAGGCTGCTTACGCAATCAGTGGGTTCATCAACAGGTGCAATAACTTGCTGCTCGCACAGCTTTGCGAGCTCAGTCTTGAGGCGCGTCTTCAGTGCTTCAGGTACCAACTTGCGGAGTGATGTCAGGGTCTACAGTAAGGGTAACCTTTCCAGGAAGGGACCCAAGTTCATCATTGAAGACATCAGGGAAAGTCTTGACAGGGTCAAAGGGCTCAGACACAGCTGCGACTTGCTTGAAAGTGTTGGTGTTCAAAGTGATTAAGTTCATTTTCTGACATGCCTTGTTACCGAGGAGAGGCATGGACCCTTTTTTATCCGATAGATTAAAAATCTGCAGCGGTATTTTTCTCCTGTTATGGGGTTGAGCACAGCTACTTTAGCTTGCCCTAGGGGCTTAACTACGGCTTTATTCTACATCTGAAGGAGAGTTGAAGTAGGAGTGATTTCCGACTTGCTAGCGAGGGATTGTGGCAGGATATTAACGTTTGCACCACAGTCTATCTGTATCTTTGTTGGTTTGTCGTTTATCAGCGTAGATGTGATCAGCATGTGATGACACGGCACTGTTACTGCTGATCAGCTCCATATCAGAGTCCGATTCTTCATCCATCGCATGGATGCTTCGTCTTTGTTGCTTTTCAGGGCACTTTCTAGCAAAATGGTTCATTCGCCCACAATGCATACACTTCTTTCCATAGGCTGGGCATTTGGACTTAACCAGCTCATGGGTTCTGTCGCAGAACTTGCATTCCCTAACCGCGGATGAAGTAGAACTAGAAGAGGCAGAGTAGGAGGTCGGATGGGGTGTACGAGGTGTCCATGCTGAGGTCGAGTGTTTAGAAGAGGTAGACTTCTGGACCCGGTGAATCTCATCACAAGGTGTCTGTATTGAGTGGAGTCTCTTAGTAGTCGCTTCTGCAGCTCTGCATGTATCAATGCAAGCAGAAAGTGTCAAATCTTTCGTATATAGCAGCCGTTCTGCGTTTCTTTGCATTGTATCCCCATTACGATACGATCCCTTATAGCAGAGTTGTGAATACAATCACAGAACCCACAGTTCCTAGCCAGGTTATGTAGGTAATTTATGAAGTCATCAATGGATTCATCAGTGTGTTGAGATCGGAGATTGAAACAATAACGTTCGTACGTTTCGTTCAGCTCTCCGACTATCAGAGACTCCATGCCACGTACAACTTGCTCTAATGTGGCCCCTTCAGGGATGTCTATTTGGTTGTATGCCTTCAGGGCTGTTGGTCCTAAGCAGTTATCAAACATAGCAAGCTGGATCTCTGAGTCTAGATTGCGGAGGTCAAAGAGCTTCATGTAATTAGTCCATTGTTGCTTCCATAGTTTCCAGTTTTCGACTTTCTTACCAGTGTCAAGATTGAGAGGGGCTGGAGGATTGACACCTGCTAGACAAGGTCTACTAGGAGGTTCTTGGACACCGTTTTGAGAAGCAGTGGTGTGTCTCAGGTTGTCATTTTCAGTTCTCACAGCCTGTATTTCATGTTAGAGGGCTTGGATTTGTTGAGCCACTTCGTCCAGGGAAGTCATTTTGACAGGAGATTGAAGATACAGCAAGTGTTAATCGCTCACAGGAGATCGACGAGGAATTCGTTTATTATCGCTCACGTAAACAGTCCATTCACAGTTCATGTGGAAGGTTTTAAGAGTGAGTTCTAATTTCAAAACGATTTATAAGGTTGCATAATTGAAATTACCACCGCTGCCACCATGTTTTGATGTTGTCTTGTGAAGATATTGAGGAAAGAAGAGCAGAGACAGGTGATCGCTTTTATTCCGCGCGCTCGTGTACTAACAACGAGGGGAGCCTAAGCTATATAGGGAGCATATCGTAACACATATTTTCATGTGCAACTGGTTTCGCTTGTGAGCAGGTTCAAATCTAGTAATAGATTTAGGTTGAAAATTAATTGAACCTGCTTATTCTGTCTTTCTAGTTTAGATGCAGATGATCATGTCTTAGTGATGTAAGGTAAATTACAGTGGTATATTTTTTTGAATAAGTAAATTTCTGCGATGGAACTGAAACATCTAAAGTGTTGTACGCTCTTCGTTATAGTACTGTTACTCACTGCCTGTAGTTGCCGGAGTGGGGACTAATCAGAGGAAATTAACGCGAGTCCTGAGGTAGAGTTGCTTATTTGGTTTATTTAGATTTCAACAATGAAGCTCCCTGGAATCTCGCGGTCCGATTAGTTTCTCTGACTAGGTGATCTCCTCGACTAACCCATCTGTGCTCCTTATAAAGGGTCCCGCGATAGGCCAGGCTAAAACAATCCCCACGTAACACGACGAGTCCACTTGGAGGGTGAACTCGCTTGCTGTGAGGATTGCTACAATCAGGGTTACACCCCTCCCAAAGAGTGGTGTGATGCAACCCGGGCTCTCGTGCTAATAATGAAAGGGGGGGGGGGGGGGGGGGGTTAAGAACGTATGAGCCAGAATAGTATTATAACATCCTCCCCAACCATAATAAAGTTGAACTTCCACTGTTCAATAAATTTTAGAATTTACCCTTAAATTTTGAAAATTGACTTTGTTAAACTAATTGAAGGTTGATGAAATGGAATTTGGAATAAGAGTTATAAAGTAAATGGACAGCACAACACGAGCCCAATATTATTAGATTTTGAATTTTGAGTGATCCCAGGGTAGCTTGGACATGCGCCAATACTGTGTGACATTGGCACATGTCCATAACAAAATAGGTGATTATATAAGTTTACAATAATTTTTCAAATGTTCTAATTTCGCTAGTCTAAATGGTATTAAGATAAATATATTACAATAGAATGGAAAGAATTAAAATATGGAATACTCTAGCCGTTATGACATCAATTACATGTTCACAGTATTACTCCGCACTAAAACCACATGGTAAAAAGCGATGGGCCTATACTTGACAATAGTGAAATGGTGAAATAACATATTGTAGCTAATTAAATTATTAATTTTGAAAGTATTTAACTTATGTTATGAAAACTTATTATACAAATACAATGGACTAATGCCTTGGAAGTTATGTGGATTTCTTTGGATGTTTCTTGAAGATGAAATATCTGGAGGGCTTCCGCACTGGGTTCGCCAGGTGTCGCTTGAGGGGAGGGGGGGTGTGGGTTATCCGACGCCTGGTTGAGCCGTGGTGCGTCTCTACTGTATTCTCGGTAAGGGAGGTGTAAGCTTTGGCTGCAAGGTGTTAGCGCGTCGGGTGAAGGCGCTATCTCTCTCTTGTATGGCGTAAATATACCTGGGAACAAATGAACTTACGGCAGCGATCAGTGTGTCTTGATTATGGGTAATGTAGGACGTATTAAAAACATGAGTGTTCAATGTGTAAGTTTGAGTGAGTATTTTACTTATGTGTAATATTATAACATCTCAAAATGAATATTGGGGTATCATGCAAAGGAAAGTGTGAGGTGTGTTGGAGGATTGTGTATAACTTTGCATAAAGTGATTTGAGTGCGTGTAAATGAGTGACGGTTATTCAAAAGATAGTATTTAAGAAAGCTATGCTGCTGAGAGACTGTTTAGAATAATTATGCCTCAAAGAATATTTATGTTGCACATAGCCACTATCTAACATGTAAGTCCGGATACACAACGGTGTGACACTTTAATTGTATGTGTTGTACGTGCGGGAGAAGATCAATATAAACGACTCATATATATTTGTATTGAGAATTAAATGTTTACGACACTTCTCCATTGATTATTTGATAAATACGCACGTCTTCCCTAAGCTGCAGATTCCTTCATGAGATTATACCCCGCATATACTTGTATGTTATAAGATTAGCGTTATGGGTAATGTGTAACATAAAGGTTAACTAATTTTACGCGTGTCCGCATGATATGCCAGACGGTGCGATGATAGCGCATTTGACTTCACTTATTGTAAGATTTTGTCTTATTATCTGCAGACATAGAGGCAAAATAATTGTTAATATAATTGATGATATCATTGTGTCAAGTTTGCGCTGCGTGGAAGAAAACAAGTTTTAAAAGTCGTCTTATAATTTAACCTGGACTCACAGTTTACTGGATTTCGTGTGGCGGCAAAGGATGCGTGAGATTAAGCGTCAAATGTGTATGTCACTTTGAAGACTGCCTTGAGACTTAAATTAGGTGCAATCAAAGGGTGGCAGCTAGGGCCTCAGAGACGCCGTGTTTTTTGGAATTACAAAGGAGTCTGTAATCCTTGATAATTGGCGGACGCAAAATGAGGGTCTCTTATCTGCGTGAATGTCTGAGGGCAGCATGTTTGCAAAAGTAGTTAAACAGCCCTGGGTATACGGGCCGACTAAATTGGACTGATACACATTTGAATTTCACGGCTTTGTTATCTTTGACACTTTAGTTGGTTCCTGAGTTCGCCTTGATAAATTTGAATTAGTCTAACCGTCAGGCTCATGCGTTTGTCACGTGGCTGAGATAGTATCGTTGGTAAAATGTTATATGGTTGGAATAAGGAAAGAAATATGTGTGTGAAGGTTGTGTGAAATAATTGCGCGAAATAATGGTTATGAATATAAAATGGATATAGGCGTCCTGTTCTGAGAAGAAAGTATATAGCTAAAAATAATGTGACATTGGTTGGAAAATATTCTGAAAAAGGGAAATATCAACGAAGAATACTATGAAAATGAATCAATGAGGCTAGATAGACATAATTCGTTATTTGTTTCAAAATTGGTAATGCTCATCTTCCGCGCCACATACTTGCGTCCTCGAAGACCCTCTCATATTGTTCGCCAACAAACATAATATTTGATACTTAATTTGTATATGGAGGATATTTGACCTCGAATAATTTAACAAATTTCTCGTTTCTTCGTCCTTGCATAAGGCTTGTCCGATGCGGGAGGTTAAAATTAAGGCGATAGCGGGAGAGGTGTTTTGTGTGGAGGAGGTACTTATGCACGACGGAAGGTCCAAATGAGGGTGAACTCGCTTGCTGTGAGGATTGCTACAATCAGGGTTACACCCCTCCCAAAGAGTGGTGTGGGAGGTTTTTTTAAGAACGTATGAGCCAGAATAGTATTATAACAGTACTCCGATGGAATTTTTTGTTTACATTTCTAAATCATTACTTATATGTTCGGCATGACGATTGCAAATGATTTTAAGGCGATCTAACGATGGAAAAACAAGTAAACCAACAGATCGCTTATATGAACAACGCTGACAGGTGTTTGTTTTCACCGAAGGTCCGTCGGTACGGGGTTACTTTCGGCGGACGTTAGCTTCCCCGATAAGCTCCATATATTCATATTACCGTTAAACACTCCAACAAGGGAGAAAATCTTTAGGATAATACCCCCCCCCCAGTGTTCCACGAAAAATTTCCAAAGTTGACCATTATTGTTGATTGTTTTGAAATTTATATTGATGCACCAAGAAATTTGTTAGCAAGAGCACAATGTTACAGCAATTACAAAAAGCATTGCACAGTGAAAGTGTTTATTGGTTGTAATCCACTTGGCTCAGTTACTTATTTGTCTAAAGCTTGGGGAGGGAGAGCATCTGATGTGCAGATAGTTGGGGAATCAGGGTTTTTAAGCAGGGACTTGCATATGCCACGTGACCAAATCCTTGCTGATCGGGGATTTACAATGCAGGAAGAATTTGCAACACACCAGCTTTCATAAAAGATCAGAAGCAATTTTCAGCTAGGGAAATAGAAATTTCTAGACGTATTTCACATAGAAAGAGTGATTGGTCTCTTGAAAAATCGTTACACAATTTTGAAGGGTTCTTTACCAGCTAGGTGTGTGCAGAGCATCAAGGATGAAAGTTTGGAAACCACCCTTTCCTCTATTGATAAGATAGTTAAAGTTTTTGCTGCCTTAACAAACATGTGAGAGTATTGTGTACAAATTATGTTACATTGCCAGAGGGTTGTATAACACTGTCCGTTGCATGTTGTTTTGTAATGAAATATTATATGAGCATATCTGTGTGGGTGTTTCTCATAAATACATCGGCCCTTTTACCACCTTTCTGGATCATCTATGATGAAGTAATGTATGTTAAACTATTTACTGATTATCATTGGGAGGTTCGATTGCTCTATCTTGCATCTCTTTAATAATCACAAGGTAAATCTGAAAAAAGCTGAAAAGTCTTAATGAAAGAGATTGATATCTTAAATAATATTTATTTGTAAAAGAACAAATGAAACACAGGGGCATAATCATACAATATTACATATTTACATTCCACTTAACAAAATGCACTCAATACCTTTCTTTTGACATTCCTGCATGAAGGGCAATACCAAACTTTTTATGTGGGCAACCTTTTCAATTTCATGCATTTAGGATGGAACCACTGGTCACATATATCACATCCAACCTTGTTGTCAAGATCAGTAGTAGTCCTACACAGGCAGTATTCTGTCAAAATGGTTTTTGCGTCCGACACAGGCTTTTTATTTTCTTTTTCCTCAGGCGCTTCATGTTCGAGACTTCTTGTCACCAGTTCTGTCAGAATAGCATTTCTCCATATTTTGGAGTTTGTTGATTGCTGAGTCTAAGAATGTCATATCTTTTGTGACACGTACAACTGCACAGTCCTTAACAGTCCAAATCATCAAATCTGAATTCTTAAAGTGCAAGTAACGTCTATTTTCGAATCCCTAATCAAAGTGGAATTAGATGTATTTCAGCCTGTGAAAGACGTTTCCGACAATATTTTCGTCCATAGATGTCGTTTTGTGTGTTTTTTTTCAATATTTCCATCGATTTTTCGGACCGTTTTGGCATATGCGCAAAAAACGACGGCCATTGGCTCCTGAGTTTGTGACGTCATATGTCACCGTCCAGCCGGATAGCGCAGTCATTTCCTCGTTTGTTTACATGGGAACTGTGGTAGGTGTGAGCATAATCGTATTTTATACCGTCATCATGTACATCATATACCGCAACGAATCACATCATTTAATGTGGCATGGAGTACTTGTTCGCCTAGAATACATTAAATTGTGATAAACTTCTATTATGTTGGGTGAAAACGTCAACCAAAGGGGACCGAGCGATAATACAGGCAGTACTGGAACAGAGGTCTGCACCTCGATTTCAGGCCCGTTTAATGGTTATCAATGATTGATTCACCATTTGCCTGTCCTGTTACGGAGAATATATTTTCTTGTGCTTTTATTTGATTTAATCGCAAATGAAAACTGATACTACATTAAATGGGGATTTCACTCGATATTTCGTTTTTTGCTATAAATTGAATAAAATTTCAATAATTTATATTCTCCTTGACAACAGAAAATATCAATTTTATTTTAAATATTGGCACTGGTTTTGGGAACCGAGACCTATCAGGGATAAGCTGTTACAATTGAATATACCTCTCCAGTGAATTGTACAGGATCCAAGTTCAGTGACATGTTTATGACTACATATATCATAGGCCTTTAAAGAGTTCAAGGCCTTACACTAGTTCGTTGAATTACCTGGGGTACCAACCTCAATAATACATACTTTCTTGCTTCAAGTCATCTTCTTATTCATGTTTTATGTCAATTTTTTGTTTGCTGAAAAGCTAGTTATTCATTGTAATTATGTTCTGTACTAGGTGCTCATGTGGGCCAATGATTACAGTAGCAGAGAGTAAATGCTGCCAGGAAATTCCACAAGTTCTCGAGAAAGTAATCTATGGGTGCGTCCTGTATTACAGCACACCCAGGATTTGTCTCAGGGTTCCTGCGTCCCTTGACACTAGAAATAGCATATAGTGCTTATATCCAGAGGTACAAGAAGAAAGTTACTACTCAGCATGATGTGAATATACTTAAAAATGGTCTGGTTCAGATGATAACTGATGAAAAATATTCATGTACTCTTTTTATTGCAGGTTATTCCGATTCACTGCATATCGGCAGTTGGTACAGTGGTGATGGGGTAATCTAGGCAGACATCATAGAGTGCCACTCCCAGCTTGTTCTGTACTTAAAATTAGAGATGATTTCCCAAGGGTGAATCAGTTTATGTTGGTTTCAAACTGCCAGCATTACAATAATAAAGGGACAAAAAAGCATTATGTGTCTTATTCTGTTATTTACATTCAGCTATGATGATACTACATGCTGATGACAACCAGCAACAAAATTCAGTTAAGGCCAGTCCACCTAATTTATTATACCATATGCATAAAATGATAGGAAGCATCAATTCCAAAATCATGACATACCTGCAGGGCATCTTGTTCCTGTATCCTGTATCTCGTACTAAAGATATTTTATCACTCAAATAACAGTATGTTAACAGTCGTTTAATAATTTTTGCAGGATATTTTATATATCCTGTGCCATTGCACATCAATCATCATGATTAAATTTTGCGGGCACATTATACAAATAATGCTTATGCAATTCTGCTCACAAATACCAACAATGTCTTATTCAATAGAAATGGCAAAAATATATACACCAGTCCAACATATATATTTACAAAATTAATTCTCAGCATGCCACAAAGAGGAATCATATAACAGTGTTTGAGTTTCACCACAGCTTAGCTTACCTCAGACCCATTTAACATTCAAATTAAGTCATAAAGCCATACACATGCTGGATGATTTGAAAATAAAAATGGTTAATATTGTTGTTTAACATCACTTTCAACATCAGAGGTCATATTGTGGCGGTTACCTCACCAATGATGTTTAAGATGATAGGTCCACAACTGTGGTCTAGCAGGGTGGGTGTTTGTCTAGTTTCCCAAATGTGGCAAGTTCAAATCCCACTGTGTGCTATGCACGGTGGTGCCATTTGGGCGATAGGATCTTAAACTCCAATGTTTGTTCGTCATCTTACACCACCAGTTTGAAATGACCTTTGATGTTCAAAGTGAATTTTAACCCCAATATTTACCATTTATTTTGTAAGTATGATGATAAGAAATAGTTATGTCCTTGTGCATTTGTTAACAGATAGGTAAAAAAATTAAATGTTACAAGCTTGACTTAGCTGAAGCCAAAGCTGAAAAATAAACAGAGCTTAGATATTACTTGTAAACAAGCAAATATCAATCGGCCAACCACCAATATAATGCTTAGGCCACCACCATCAACTCCATCACCACCCCTCCCCTACCCCATCACTACCACCACCATCATTCATCATCACCTTTAGATACCTTACTACATGACTCATCTAAAGAAGAAACCTCTCCATATGCTGCCTCTCAGCCTCCTCCTTGTCAGGGTAGTCATACATTTCAGCAAGTGCACCTGGTTCATTGGTCATCACGGATGTACTTATTGATACTCGTGTGCCTGTCGGTGATGATGCAGTCCAACTGGAGTCCTTAGTCATCCAAACGAAATGACATGCTTCGTTTGAGGCCCTAGATGCGAATTATTGCAGTACTGGGACTCACATATTCGCACAATGATGATCCAGACTGGAAGACATAAGGGTAAAGTTATATGAAGCAAATTTGACAGTAGGCCAGAACTGACTCACTGAGCACTGGGCATCGTCCGAGGATTGTTTAGGACAAGTGTAAGCTACTGTCAGGCTAGCATACATCTACATATTGCAGCCTGACGAGACAAATCTATATGTTATCTGTGAAACAGCCTTATAAAACTTGAGACGCCCCACACTGATCACTACCGGCCATGTCAATTTTGTCAACGGGCAAGTGCAAATTCTGTTTTCAAAATCAGTACGGAAACATAACTAATGAATTCTAATTCGACTTTCATATGGGAATTGTAAGGATGAGTATACTTACAGATTCTCAAGAAACCATGGATACAAAAACGCTTATGAGTTTCTGTAAATAGCGATAAATTAGTACGACAGCTAGTTCGCGAATAGAGAAACGGCGTCCGTGGTAACATAGATCTTCTGGTGACATATGACGTCACAGCGCCTTCGTTCATCTTCGGTGTGTGGTCGGGAAGTTCCGGAATGTGTTGTTTGTTTTTGCTTATTTCTTGTTTACTACGCGTCGGATCGAAAAAAGAACTGCGAATTATTGATCAGAAAATCGCGTTCTATAAGATCCCGAAAATTCATATTTTACCCATTACTTGCACTTTAACATTACATACAAACTTTTGTTACTGGACTTGTGTATAGAATGGGTGGTTGGGTTTGAGGTCGATTTCAGCATTCAAGGGGAATTCTTGGTGTAGAGCAGCTTCACTAAATGGAGTCTCACGGTACTTAAAGGGACATTTGATTTCTAAAACTCTTCTGCCACAACACTCACATGACATAACAGCATCAGGGGAGGCACCAAGAAAAGAGTTTCTAGCAAATAACTAGCCCACACTTATCAATTTTAAAATTGATATGTGGTCCAATGTGTGAGCATAAAATGTCATCTGCAGGCATTGGACCACTACTAATGTCACTTCCTGCATATAAGTGGGAGTAGGGCTGGAAGGCATCTTCCTCATGATTTCTTCCCCACGACACTGCTGGAACATGGAGAGGTCCGCTTGGCACACACATTTTCTTCACTAGCAAAGGGGCAGGATGTTCAGTTTGTGTGTAGGCAATTGTGGGCGACAGATGCAGTGATCCTTCCAAGTCTTTGTTGAAGCCAATGTGTAGAAAAAGATTGAGCCCTTGTGGCATCATTTACAAAACTAATCTGTTCATCTGTTACAGCAATTTTGCATAATATAGCTTCACAGTCAATCGTGGAGTCATTTGGATTGAAAAGTTCCTGCAGAGGTTGGGGCATGGAGACTCTGGGGGATGAAGACTGGGTCTGGACAAACAATGCATTAAAGTTGGCAAAGGAGTGTCACTGAATTTGTGTTCGTGACACAAAGAGCCTGCAGCAACTGCTGCTGGTCATCAGAAGTCGATGGGATGGGAGGCAATTTTCCTCTGTCTTTTCGATTGTTTGAGTCACAGGCCTTCTCTTCGTAAAACTGTATTTTAGCGACTGGGGATGGTTTCACTGAGTCCACAGAGCAACTGTTCCATACGCAGGGGAGGTCTGTGAATGCAACTGTGGTGTGTCCAAAGCGGACAGCAGCTTCCAATTTGAAAAGTAGTGTTGCAATGTGGCTGCATTTTTCTCCAAGCCTGTAACAGAAACCCCTTGATGAGTAAGTACATCCTACATAACTGTCATGTGTGCAAAGGTATTAAGGAATCAGCTGCAATCTCTATTCAAACAATCTGTTCATGGTAACATATCAAACTATCACAAACAATAATATTATACACCTACCCAGCTTTACAATCACAGTGTGCAGTGGTTACTGTCCCAGTTGTGGTGAAAGCAGCCCATGGGTGGTGCGAGTGATCATTCAGTCTTTCCGATGGCCTAACCTCTGTTTTGAAAATGATGGCTGACGCAGTCTTGATGTGGTACACAGACTGCACCCAACCACTGATAAGGAATATATATGCATCCAACGATTTATAGTTCTTCATCTTCTCAGATGTATACACACCTAAAGCACACAACAAACAAACTAGGGCATACAATTTCTAGAATACCTCACTTTTTGTAAACATGAAACAAGAATCCGACGCGGTCGTGCGGTAAACGCAAACGACACTTCCAAACAGCTTAAATTAACAGCAAACAATAATCAAATCTAATTAACTGTAGGGTCTTAAAAATAAATGTTTAATATACCTGGACTGTCGATCAGATAGTGGTAGATATCTGGATATTCCACGCGTGGCCACTCGGTTGGGTTGTTTACCCAACGGTCGGCGAGTACCTCGAATGGACATATTTTCATCCCAACAAACGAAAGTTTGTCTTGATATCGATTCAAAGCATCGCGAAGGAGTCGCTCCTGGTATTGGTATGCAATATTCCAATAGGATCTACTGCTGAACGCGTAAATTTCCGTTTATTTGATTGCACAACTTAACCAGTCAACGCCGAACGTAGCTCCGGTCGAACGGTAATATAAAAATATACCGTTCTGATACAACATTATACGCGCATCGGCGAAAACGCGTTTTGGTTGAAGTGCTACTCGGCGCATCTAGAAAATAACATGGAAGAGGTTATTCGCACGTCGGCGTGGGAATAGTGAACGTTGTCAAGCTTATTCGCGAGCCGGTGTGCGAATAGTAGAGCATGATCATGGTATTCGCACACGCCGGATAGGGAATAGCGTGATGCGCTCAACATATTCGCACGCCAGCGTGGAATAGATCAGATAGATTATCTGTCATTTAACAAAAGTGGAATTTGTTTGCTTGGTGCTCGGTGCGCATCATAGCAATGTAACATAGAATGCATTTATATATTGTCTGATATATTCTCTCTTATATGCTCACAAGTGTATATCTATATGTTTTATTGTGTACATAGATATAAAGATTGGTTAGTGTTGCGAGTGAAGGTTGCTGTTAATCATTGATGTCCACCAAACTTGGTGTTTGCATCCGTAGGTGACGAAGCTGATTTTGAATTTTCGTCGTATTTGCCCCTCCGCTAAAGTTGTAGTCTTCGCTTCTAGTCTTAGATGAATTTAACGAATAATACTTCTTCAGTTTTCTCTAAAGTTTTCCTGAACGTTTCAAAATTTTCAAACTCTTTACCGACATGAAGATCTAATCCCACGAATATCTCACTCTCCACCTCCATAGTTAATTAAGTAAATGCGGCTTCGCGCTCTGCACTACTCAAGCGAAAACGAGGCATGGAGCGCAAGCGTCCGGCGTGCGAATAAGGAAATCTCCAATTTTTGTTCGCTCGCCGGCGTGGGAATAACCATTTCGAAATAAATATATATCAAGAGCCTTTACAAAAAAAAAGTCTATGCGCACCTAAGAACTTACCCCCACTCCACGCTATTCATCAATAAATGCCATCGATATATCGTTTCCGAAAATTCGCGATACTATGTCTGCCATTTTGGAAAATATTAATTCCCGCGATTTCCCGCATTGCCTTAGCATCCCAAGGGGGGGTGGGGGGTGGGGGTGGGTGGCGCTTGCCCTAACTCGGATAGGGGTGTGCCGCGGGACCTCGAAAACCCGTACCCGTTGTACAAGTTGAGAATGGCAAAAAGTATACTCCGTCGTACAAGGTATTATGCGAATCCCGTCGTAGAAGTCGAGAGGCCGAAAAAACATGCCCCTTCGCCCGGCACATGTATACTATCTCTATACACTTAAGTGCCCCCCCCCCTCCCCCTCCGGGCTTAGCATTAGTCGTCTTCTTTCTGAGCATGCGCAATGCACGTGGTCTTGAACTTGAAAACAAACATGTTGCTGTGTTTCTGACTTTTTACCGCTTCCCAAATTGATCGAGCTATAAATAATTACCATGGATAAATCCCCAGCCGAAAAGGGATAAAATTGTCTGTAAAACATCATTGCATTCAATAACTCCATAACTTGGGTATGTTTGGTCTTTGATAGTTGTCTGAATCGATCTCAAATTTTTTACATTGCGTCGTTTTCAGAAAGAGTAAGACACGTCTTGTAGGGCTACGCCGAACGTAGTGCGTAACCAAGGCCGGCGGAAGTTCGAGTTCCCGGATGTCCGACTGCGATTATGAACTAACACCGCGTACATTTCATGTCAAGCCATATCTGGCATATCCAGCCTGTCAGCTTTATCTGCATACTGGCTTAGTAAGTGTGTCTCTGTTTGGTGGCTTGTCGGCATCATTTTTCCGCTACGACAATTTTTCAACTTGGCCAGCCTGTCTTACTGGTCTGACTGATAGGATCAGAACAGTCTATCGATCGGACTTTACCCCCATTCAGCCTGTCTAAAGGTATTCACCAAAAAGTGACAACATAATAAAATTCCTGCACTATATGAGCCTCAAGATCACTTCAACGTTTAGTATGAACAACTTTCAGATAGAAAACTGACATGGAATAAACCGTTAGTTGGTCTTGCTAAGGAGTGTCGTCGATAAAGCTGTAGCTCTACATAATATGCTTCTTAACGCAAACAAACGCCACAGAGAAACAGCGAACACTTATATTGATCACATGCAAGATCCCATATAGTGTCAACAATTATATGTCTGTACACGGAAAGCAAATATACTTGTATTCTTTCATCACACTTCCTAAAGTTGCTCTCCGCAATAATCACGAAAAAACCTTGTCTTGGGTCCATGACCCGTTGCTCTCACACTCGCATGACTGTCGCTATGGACTACATATAATTCACATCGTCAGCTTACCATGAAATTTTTATGGTTGTAATTGTAATTGCAACCCCCTTCGAACATGTATTGAACTTTGGCCTATTATGCAATACGTCTTGCGAGCCGCTTACCGCTGCATCCCAGAAATGTCACTCCATGGGTGGGAAACTCCAAGAAAAGAAGTAAAGAGGAGTGGGACTAGTTTGGGGCCCTTCACGTTTAGAGAAAAACTACCCTCGGAAGGGGTCTGCTGCCTATCGGATGCAGTAGTATAGAAACTGGGGGTACGAGCGCAGTTTCCAAATTGACTCACATAAGCCAGCCTGCAGTGCGCTCGCACCTGGGGCGGGATAATCCTCCCAGGGATACGTGTGTAAGGACACTTTATTTCGAGCAGCGCAATCTCCTCCTGACTTGGGTCCCCAGGAGGACAGAGGAGGTCACCATCAGACTGGACCGGGAGGACACAAAATCCGTCTGGGGAGTAAGCTGTGTCCTCCCCGCCGTGGTGGATGTAAATGTTGTTCCCGTAAACATTTGTGTTGTATCTGTTCTCAATGACTGCAATTGCAACCTCCTCGAAGAACTGGCCCTAGAGGCAGGCGACGCTCGTGTGGCCGCCCTCGTTGCTAGTTTTCTCGGTCAGCTTCTTATTATAGCTGTTAAAGTAGTCCTGACCGATAACCGCGGAGTAGTCACTTCCACCAATGCAGTGCTTTCTTTTATTCTCCCACTGAGTTGTCTTTTGTCTGATCCCGTCATGTGAGATACAGAACGACTTAATCACTTGTTCCATTACCAAGCTATACCTTATACTATCCACTATTTAAATAGATAGGTACAGACCAAAGATGTCTGCGCACACTGGGTTTATTCTATCCACGGGGTCATTCACAGTCCGCGCAATGAAGATGATACACCAAATTTTTGTCTCAAAGGTTCCAATGCTTTGTCTCCTTGTTCATCGAATGTTGCAGTCTGGCACGCTTTTACAGATATAACCTTAATTTCACCCTTCATTTTGGTATATTTTATCACCTCAGCCGAAACGAGCTTAAACTCATCATTTGAGATATACCCATCTTCATGTGCTGTCGATGGTATTCAATTTACTCTGAGCGAGAATGCAGATCTGGTCATGTTTTTTCAACTTAATGGCCAGCCGCCGACTGATGAATTTTCCAGCAATTACAAGTAGCCCACAAGCGATCCCATTAGCACCCAACACTGTAGCAATAGGAATGGCAACTACTGTAGACAATACACCTGCACCACTTGCGCCAAGACACATACCAACAGCAACTAAAGTAGTGTCTACAGCGTCCACTGAGTTTACTGCACACCTATATTTTTTTGTACATAGCACCATATTTTTCAATTTCTTTCTCAAGGTATTGCTTCTTAAGACTGATCTCATTCAGTCGATAGGAGTGCCCCAGATTCTCATCAGGCGGCTCCGGATTTAACGGTGCAGTCGTTGGTTGTTGTTTCATACTGTCTTTGTATACATAAGTCTACAGGTCAAGTTCAATAAGGAGTGAAGTTTTGAGTGGTTGTATAAAAGTTAATAACGTTGCCTTGTTCTAGCTGCAAAGGCTGGTCTAAAGATATTACAACAGCCCGTTGGTTAGCAGGCTTACTTATTCCTACCGCTTGATTCGTTCCATTAATAACAGGAACGACTGTTATAACGGCAGTATCAGCACCCACACCAGAAGACAACCCCATACGAATGATCCTACCATAGGATAACATGGTATATCCACAGGTTGAGTCTTGTGAGTCTCAACCCCTAGCCCCATGCCAAACGACCAAACAGTAATGAGATGTTTCGTTTGGGAGCTTATGTGTTCTCTCAGGTCCCTGCGATGCTGTCTGTGTCTGTCATCAACATACTTTCTATTAGCAGCATCCGTTGGCGATATTTGGTCTCCCAACTGAACGATTTTATTATCTCCCATTTCAAGGTCTCCAGTCATAGTACCGCCACATTTATCCATTTTTTGTGAGTCTACATAGGTCTTTGTTGCATATTTGGAGAGGTCGGCGCCGCCCTGATCCGTTTTCAGTTGAGTTCCATAAATACTCGCCTTCATTGACATCTTGTAAATTGAAGAACAACGCCAATAGGAAGGTCGTGATTGTTCAATAAACGTCCCTTATTATCTCTTATCTGAACCTTTAACCCATTCACGGCTCCTGCACCAACACGTTTTGACACAGGATTAGCAATGTTTGATGTTATGATATCACCGAAAGATCAGCCCCCACAACCCACAACTTCAAGAAGCGTAGTGGGCGCACCAATAAAGTGGGTTAAAGATGCTAAAGTTCGAGGGCCGGCCACCTTTGTGAAGACCTGAAGGAATCCATCCCCCATCCAGACCGGTATCAAGACCCAATATTTTTAACACACCGTCGTCAAATTGTAAAGCCCAACCATCAGGAATTGAGAGGGTAATAGTCCCATCTGCAGCATTATCCTTCAAAGTAAGACCTAGAGCTGTAAACACATCCTGGACAAGTTTGAAGTTGCAGAGGCCAGGGGGCAAAACGACACCTACTTCTTCTCCTGTAGAAATTTTCCCCTTTGTAATGGGCATAGCTGATTCAATGTTATACAGTATACGTGATTGACCTTAGGCCACACATAGATCACCTGCAGTGTTGTCGATAGGATTTTGCAGGGACACAGCATCGCCGCTTTGAACATTAGACAGAGTGTGATACATAGCACTATGAATAAACAAGCCTTTAGTTTCAATACGAATAAAACGTACAAAACTGGGCCTGTCTACCCACCTCATATTGATCGAGAGGATCTGACACACCTTCTCTTCCAGGTTAAGGCAGGTAAAATTACAGATGCGTTTACGGTGTTTGATAAATACTTGGTGCCAAACATAAGTGATGACAGCCTTGTAGTTGGCTGGAGAACCAACCACATGCAATACTGGCAGAACCAGGTAAACTTTGTTGTATGGTGTGCAACAAGCGGCTGCAGAGTTTCTGCCCCTAGACCACCTCAAATCTGACTCCCCAGCACTAAGTAACCTCTACAGGTTTCACATCTACTACACCATCCGGAGACTTTTAGACGAAATGAGAATAGCACTGCCTGATGACGCCACATGGTCAGCCACCAACAACACTTTTGACATGAGAATCTACCACCGGCTCTGCCACGAGTTTGGGGTTGACGAAAACAGCCACTGGAGGATAAAAGGCGGTAACCAGGGCCTAGGGCGGGTCTACTTCACCGACCCTGAAACACACGAGGTACGGGTGATCACTCATTATGGAAACACCCACCTGTACGAATCCGTTAGGGAAACCTTTGAGAAATCAACCAACGGCTTTGTTTTTCAGGGCGGCAAGCTACATATTGATTTTATAAAGCAAGACCAAGATGGAGCAAACACCGCCTGGAGTACTAACATACTGGAAAAATCAGCGGGGTTCACCGCCCCAGGTATCACACGGATCAACAACAGCATTCGGACCTATGTCTGGGGCATTCTTAGTGCTCAGGCGCAGACCCGCTCAGAGATACTAGGTGTTGGAACGTCCTTTGATGGCCAAAAGCAATTTCAGGCCAACGTTGAGGATGCCATCAACTCCCCAGTGGATATTCCTTCATCCATCCGATGGTATCAGAACGTCCTCCAGAATGCCTCCTCAAAGGTTGATTATGTGTTTGGAACGGGCCTGTACATTGCTCCATCAGATATGAGCCTCGCCATTGGAGACGTTGCTGGGTGCAACAATCTGATTACCATTGCAACTGAGGAGCAGCAGATCGGCAGCAATGCTGATGTCAACTTGGTTCCGGTGGTTCCAGATAGAGGAAGCTTTGACCCTCTGCCAGATACAGATACAGATATGGAACTCCCCTCTCCAGGGCCGGCCCCTATAGCCGCGACGGGTCTGCGTGGGGCGCACAAGGATGAGAAAACCGCTCTTATTATAGGTGGAATTGCTATAGGCTTAGGTGTGCTTTGGTTTGCTACATAGTAAGTCACTGAGTATCAGGAGGATAACTCCCCCCACCGCCACAACTGCGGCCCATACATGTTCTGCCATCCAACCAGTCACCTTTGCAGCTGACTTAAGCAGCCATGATACGATGGAGCCAATGATTCCTGGAAGGGCGGCTGCTGCCTTACCGGCTAGGCTCTTCAGGACGTTTGCCAAGGAGTTCAGCTGTTTTTTAATCCATTCCTTCACCCCGGGCTTATCAGCTGGTGTCGGCGTTGGTGCCGGGGTTGGACTAGTGCTCCCTCCACCCGTCAAAGCAACTACCAGAGTCGAGATTGCCAATCCAATCGCAGTGAGGATGGAGGCGATTGTTATGCCCTGCTCCCGGAACAGGGTGCGTACACGCTCAGCTAGCGTTGTGTCCTCGTTAAGAAGTCTGATGATCGTTTCTCTGATGCGGTTAATTTGGGTTCGCAGACGTTGACGGTTTGCAGAGGCAGCCTCAAGACGGACATGCCGCAGGTCCTGCAGCCCTTCAAGCTCATTTGCTTGGAATTTCCATGCTCGACTATCACCCTACCTTCCTCCTCCAGGCTTGCCATTTTAGCTTCCCGTAGTTTTATATCCCTTTCTATCTCAGTTATCTTAGCTAGGTTATTGACCAGCTCACCCCTCTGGGTCTGCATAGCCTTGTCAAGCCCCTTAAGTTCTCTGAGTGGTAGTTCGTTGTCTGTTTGTGTACCTAGGTCTTGTATGGCGTTATGAACGCCCACTATGACGCTTGTTTCTTCCAAACCACCTTGCTCTGTCATGGCTTCAAGGCTGCTCATTTCTAACATATCTGGAAGGGCAGCTTCCGCTTTAGCAGCAGCTTGGTCAACGCTTTGCAGGGCTTTTGATGCTACTGTGGATAGTTCAGGCGTCACCCCAAGAGCCCGAGCAAGCTGTGCACCACCGTAATCTAGGATACTCCTAGGATAGAGGAATTTGTTTGGATTGTTCTTCCATGTCAGAAACTTCCATTCTCGGCCCCACTTAACCCAAAGGTCACCTTGTTGAGACGATCTAAACTCCAGAGTGGCCTGCAGCCCATGCTTAGACACTGCCTTCTCCCACCTCGTAACTAAGACTTCAGTTTCGTCTTTGTAACCCACCTGATCTTCTGTTAACCCAACAGGCATTTCAGTAATAGTCCATGGTGGAATAGTCGTACTTGACGTATCTAAAGTTTCGTCAATCAGGTTAGTCTCCTCATCATCAAAGCTAGTCTCATTCCTCTCCCCTCCCATAGCCCCTTCCTCCTCTGTGTCGTCAAATCCTGGGTTATCAAACTCCATGTCTGTGTGTTAAAGATAAAAGTGTAATCAAGCATTCAACATGACGAGTACTTATGGACGCAAACTAAACCCACACCGCCGGATACGCGAACCGCTCGGGGTAAAGGGCGTGCGACAGTCTGTAGTCGTTACAAACAATCCAAGCACTATTGACCAGAACCAACAACTGATGGTTCGCTTCCCTAATCTAGGCGCAGACGACGTCATTGTCCCAGGGACAGCACGGCTGGCCTTTACAATCACGCTGACCTCGACTGATCTTAACCTCAGCGTTGTGCAAAACCTGGGTCGCGCCGTCGTTAAGAAATTGACAATCAAGATTTCTGGCAATGTCTATTGATGACAGCGATGTGTACCACTGTTACCATGACTTGTGGCGGACTGCACAGGAGAGACAGGGCCTCCAGTATCAAGGAATTGACACATCAGATGACAGAAACACAACTAAGATACAAATGGGGGCAGGAGACAAGGACGAGAACGAGGAAGAGGACAAGGCCGTAGCCAATGTGTATGGTAATAGGTTCTTCGTTCCGCTTGAATTTGAACTCCTCGAGAGTCACATGCCATTCTACCAGAGTGCGCTTAATGATAGATTGGAGTACGAGCTCACGTTCAACGACTACAACCGCGTGATTCATGCAACAGGCGACACTGCTGCCAGCTTCAAAATTGATGGCATCTCGCTGGGTTATGACATGGTTACCCAAACAGAGTTGGCCCGCATGATACGCACCCAGTACACAGGTCGGCTCTCGATTCTGTATGACCGTGTTCTACGTCACAGAAAGCTTATATACAATAAATGCGATACACTGTGGAACATCAACCTGAACGTGCCGGCTCGCAGCATGAAGGGCATCCCACTTCTCTCTGAAGACCCAGTGGGTGCCTTATACACAAGGAAGACAGAGTCGTTCTACAACCCAAAGATTACAAAAGTTGAGGTGACCATTGAGGGCATCCCCAACCAACTCTATGCCCAAGGCATGCGTGGCTACCAGCAGTGGGATGAAGTGAAGAAGGTCTTTGCTGCAACGAGTAAACGAGACCCCAGTGTGGCAATAGCTGCAAAAGACTTGGCATTGTCGGACGTGTCCCTAGGAGAGTACCTGACCACCAAGTATGCTCTGTGGCTCGACTTAAGGACGAGTGATGACGACCAGTTGCACGGTAGTGGCAGGGCCGTGGAGAATGCGTCTGAGGGTATCACCATACAGATCACGAAAAAATCACAGGCGGCCGGTGCATTGAACGCTTATATGTATATTGTAATGGATGCACAGCTTAACATTAAGGATGGCAGGTTCGTCAGCGCAGTCTACTAACAAGGTTTTGATGAAACCGAAAACCGCATTCATCCTCGAGCTACTTGAAGGGCCCTTCTTCGGTGCCTTCGAGCATATTGTAATCCTCTGCCCTACCATACGTTTCAACGAGGCCTATCAGTCGTGTGGGTGTGGGATGATTCAGAGGTCTATGTTGTTGACCCAGGTGAGCGGCTCCATGACCACTTGAGGGCTTTCTACCATTGTTTTAAGGGTGAGCCTACCCTCTACATTATTGATGACTGTTCGGCTACAAAGGCCCTAACTAAGAAGAAAGACATGTTATCCAAACTGGTCCTTACCCAAAAGTACAACTCTATGCTGAAGGACTTACGTGAGCAGACTCGCTGGATGGTGCTCTTTCGCACCAAGGACCGTGACTCGTTTGAAGACGCCTTGCGTGATAATGATGTAATTCCAACAAAAGAGGAACGTGCCACAGTACGCCAACTACTAGCAAAGACCAAGCATGCGAAACTGCTGCTGAAGACTGATCAACCTACTGCATATGCCGTCGATTGAAGTGATATTGGGCCTGATAGCAGCCGCTGCCTCAGTAACCAATTTAGGTTTCTTCATCTGGGTAGCGTTGCAGTATTTTGAAGCTCGAAGGCATATACGTATATTCATGGATCCTGATACCATTATTGATAAACTCCTTGAACAGGACACGACTAGCTTAGTGGAGACAAAGTCTGGGGGAGCGGAACCTAGTTGCACCCCTGGTGTAGATATGTCTTCTAAGAGAGATAGGCTTGCTTCCGTCATAGCTGGTGGCCAGGGCCGTCAGTACCTTGGTTGGGAGCGCCTTACAATTGACCAGGTTGAATCAATGTCTGATGAACAGATCATAAAGCGGTATGTGATATACGAGGCTCGGCTAGGCGCTAGCATGACGCGGCACTCTAGGTCAATCATTGCTACAGCTATACTCAGGTATTGCTTGTATGTTTCTACCAATCCCACCAGAACACCAGCCAAAACTAATTACAGACCACGAGAAGGACCCGTTTGTTAGACACGCGCTAAGCACTGCCACTTGTGAGCTATATCATTGCTATGGTATGTTTTTAGCTCCATTAACCGCAGCTTTAACAACAATTAAGCACGGTCAATTTGGAAAAATAAACACCGTATCAACAGGGGCCAGTGGAGAGGAAGACACTTTCTCGCTATAGTATGTGTTTAACTCTGCTATAGCATGTGCTTAACTTCGCTATAACAGGTGCTTAATTACGCTATAACAGGTGCTTACTAAGAGCTGTCAATTAGACAAATAAATTTAGTAAGTAAACATTGAAGAAACAAACACGAATCAAGAGAGGACAACACCGGTGGAGATAACGTCAGTGACCACTATGAAAAACGCTAAAAGGGTTGCGGCAGGATGAAAGGGTGCTGCAGCTCGAAAAGCTAATCAAAATAAGCTTCTGAGAGAGCTCCGAGAGGCTAAGGCCGCACTTACAGATGCTAGAGACGAACCTGTCGAGCTAATATCAACGAGCAAGCCTCCGGAAAGGTGGGCGTGGCCAACATGGGCTGTTCCTTTGGTTGTCGGCGGCGTTGGGGTGTTTGGACTAGCTTTGTATTGCTACAGGCACCAGATGGTAGCCTCACACCCTAAACAGGTTGTGGTACAAAAGCCTACGAACGCTCATTTAAAGGATCCGTTTTATATGGAATAAGATGACAACACCAATTACTGATGGAAAAATGCTCGTCAACGGTGCAGTTGTTTCCGGTATTTCAATAGGTTATGCCAAGCTTGCTAAGATGGCTCTGGGTGGTGGGGTGCCACGTCTTGATTTCACCCCACGCGACCTGGCTATGGCTGTTGCCGATGTATCACTAGCTATGGCCACAAAGGATATTCTAATTAAACAAGGAATCTTAGCAGTTATATACTGAAATAATGGCCACACTCACGCTGCTTGTTGGAGGCGCTCTTGTTAACTCCCTTGCATTCTCTGGGAGCAACTTTTTATTCTCTAAGTTACGAGACAGCCAAGTGGACGCGAAACTTAAACGCCATGATATGGCAATCGAGCAGCTTCAATCTGCTCAGGCAGCATGGGCCAAGAAGAGAGCTGAGCGTTTAGACTTCATCAATGAGCAACTGCGCCGCCAGGGACATGCCGAGCATACTTTTAGGGATGCAGACGAGGCTATGCATGAGTACTCCCTGATTACAAATAAAACCGTCAACCCGCTGGGCCCTGAGCCGCAGCTTTCAGACTTCTACGAGCCCTCAGATGAACAGAAGGGGCGTGAGGTGGGGTTCATTATACTGGGTATGGCTGCGACTGGGCTGGTTGCATACAGGCTTGCTAAGTAGGTAATTTGGAGACTGGGGCATTTACTTTGTATGGATCGTTGCATGCAGAAGTTATACTATAGTCCTAAGGGCTTCTGGAAAGGCATAACAACTATCAAGAAGCTTGCAACAGAAGCGAGGGTTTCTGAGGAAGTTGCCAGGGGGTGGCTAACAAAGCAAGCTATATGGCAAATCTACCTGCCAGTGCCAAAACACATTCCCAGACCAAAGTTTGATGTCCCTGTTCCTAATGAGGTTCACCAAGCCGATCTCTTATTTCTTCCTCATGATGTTGTGAAGTGCCGGACTTACAAGTATGTCTTAACAGTGGTTGATGTGGCCTCGCGCTACAAAGCGACTGAGCCATTGACTACAAAAGAGGCTAAAGAGGTCGCAGGTGCAGTGGAGAGGATATACAAGTGAGGTCCGCTGGGGTGGCCTAAACTACTTCAGGTCGACCACGGACGGGATTTTATGGGAGCAGTGAATCAGCTGTTAGTAAAACATGGAGTATCAGTCAGGCGTGGCCGTGTGGATATCCATCGAGACCAGGGTATAGTGGAACGCTTTAACCAAACACTGGCTGAGCGACTCTTTGGTCACCAGTATGCCGTAGAGTTAAAGGATACTGGAAAACGATCTACTGAGTGGGTTTCTCGACTGCAGGCTGTAGTCTCTGCGATGAATAATGAGGTGACCCGCTTGACTGGAAAAAAACCTTAAGATGCTATAAAGGCAAAACGAGTTGCACAAAAGCCCTCTGCAGTCGTACCAAGGCGCCCTCTGGGGGTCAAAGAGCAAAAGCTTCCATCTGATGTTGGCGTTTGCTACCTCTAACTGCATGGTGAGGCAGAGCAAGACCAGCGGCGGCGGGCCACTGACCCTGTGTGGTCACTCAATGTTTACCCGGATTGGAAGCTCTGTCACTAAATCTGGTGAGCCTGTACTTTACTATTTGTTGGATGGACCCCTCCGTGGCTTTGTAAAGGAGGAGCTGCTTGTGGTGCCGTCCGATACCCAGCTGCCACCAGACGGTATTACCAATTAGACTAATATAGATCTATATATATAACAATGGTAGTATTTGACAATAAGTGCCCATGGATATTACTCGGGAAGAAAGACCCCTGTAACAGGCCCTGTACGCAAGAGCAAGAGTTTTGTAATTTACACAGATATAAGATAAAACATGGTGTCATTAATCGTCTTTGTACGGGTTGTCAGAAGGCTATAAAAAATAATAAGGTGGGATTGTGTATGGATTGTGGGTTCGATAAAGTCAACCACAGTCGTCTTCGTCTTGCCCAAAATGTTGCTTCACAACGGCCTATAGCTGGGGACACTGACTCGCCAGTCGGCACCACTGAAAGGGGATTCCCCACTGTATAAAAATAGAAATCTTGTCGCGATGCTAACAAGGTCAAAGTCCGCTCGCTGTATTGTCGTTGTCTTTTGTGTATCAACAAATTCCCTTTTAGACTAATGGAACTGTATAGTAAACATGACTCATAATCAGCGAGCACGTGAAGCCCAGAACGATTATGTTTCAATTCACGGTTTTAAGCCTCCTTATCCACGCTCTAAGGTTGCACTCAAAGCACTCCAAGTGCGTAATGAATATGACCGTACATACAAGGAGATGTTGGCTAGATTCAGGGCTGGGGTGGCACGCACCCCTGTCCCCACTGCTGCCCCACGCAGACCAGTCCCTTCCCCACGCAGACCTGTCCCTGCCCCACGCAGATCAGTCCCCGCAACACAGTCCCCAGTCCCCACAGCGCGTCTTGCCTTCAAGAAGACTAAGTGGGCTGTTAAAAACTATTTGCGTGGATGGGTGATGAACGTTCCTGAGTCTCACCCCCTTAGCTCGGACCTTATGATGTTCTTTAAGGGCATGAGTCGGAAGATGCATAAATTTTGACTGGTGAGCTGGAAGGGCTAGGTGGAATCAAGTGTCAGCTTGCCCTTAAGGTAAGACTCTCCAAGCACGCCGATGATGACAGCACTGAGTGTTTTGAGCCTGTGTTGCGTAATAAGCAGCAGGTGGTTCTCTCCTCAGAGGACGTTGGCGTTGCGCTGGACCAGAGTGCTGTTAATATCCAAGAACGGTTGGAGAAGTGGACCAGCTAAGGTTCTGGCTGGGAGTTTGAGGCGGTCACAACTCTGTGGATTGATATTGCCAACTACCAACCATTGAAGGGTGGCTCCTACCTGCGACTTCCGGCTGCGCTGGCGGCTAAGCAGGCCATCATAAATGTAAAGAACTGGGACGACTTCTGCATTCTATGGGCTATTGTAGCCACTCTGCACCCGGTAGCCAAGGACCCACCGCGACCATCAAAATATAACATTCAGTGGCTTTTGGATCTGTTGGAGGGTGCAGGTGTAGAATATCCTACACTGGTGTCGCATGTTGAGAAGATAGAAAAGCATGCTAACCTAGCCTTGAATGTTTTTGGCTGGGATGGGAAGACCACTATCGTACACCGCATCAGTAAGCACTCTGGTATCGTATAAACCTCATGCTGATTGAGAAGGACGGCAAGTTTCATTACACGCAAATCAAAGACCTGAACCGCTTACTGTATGACCACACCAAACATAAAGAGCGCAAGTTCTTCTGTGAGCTATGTCTGCATGGATATACCTCAGAGGGCCTGCTCCTGGCGCATAAGCCTGAGTGAATGGGGATAGGGCAAACCGCTGTGCGAGTGGATATGCCTGAGGAAGGGAAGAACATATTATCCTTCCAGAACTGGCAGAAACAGCTTGCTGCACCCTACGTCATCTATGCTGACTTTGAAGCGCTCACAGTGAAGCTTCCGGGTCCTGCGCTTAATCCTGGTAACAGGCTTGTACAGAGGGCCAGCCCATAACGTGTGTAATCTGAAACTTCGGCTGAGTCCCAAGACAACACCCATCCCTGTGGTGTTCCATAACCTGCGGGGCTATGACTCCCATCTCTTGATGCAGGGTATAAGCAAAGTGGAGGGGAACATCAAGTGTATCCCCAACAACATGGAGAAATATATTTCCCTGTCGCTTGTACAGTTGCGATTCATTGACAGTGCACAGTTCCTCCTGGCCTCGCTTGATAAGCTGGTGTCTGATGAAGCAGCGGTTGCTGTTGCGTAAGGGAGTCTTCCCCTATGAGTTCATGGACAGCTGGGATAAGTTTGATTCCCCTCTGCCGCCAATCCAGGAGTTCGACAGCAATCTCTCTGAGGAGGGTATATCTGCTGTGGACTACGTACACGCACAAAAGGTCTGGAGCGTGTTTGGGTGTAAGAACATGGGTGACTACCATGACCTGTACCTGCGGACAGATGTACTGCTCCTGGCTGATGTGTTTGAGGTGTTCCGCAAGACCTGTCTTAAGCAGTACGGGTTGGATCCGGCCCACTACTATACCAGCCCCGGTTTGTCGTGGGATGCTTTGCTTAAGATCACAGGCGTGAACTCGAGCTACTCCCCGACTATGACAAGCATCTTTTCATTGAGAAAGGTCTACGCAGTGGTATAAGCATGGTGTCGCGCCGCCACGCTAAGGCCAATAACCCGCTTGTGGATGACTTTGACCAGGATAAACCAACAAGCTACATTCAGTACCTTGATGCTAACAATTTGTATGGGTGGGCTATGAGTCAGCCTTTGCCAACTGTGGGCATTGAATGGGTGGCTCGGCCGGAGGATCTACAGATACAGGACCATCCAGATGATGCTGAAACTGGATACATACTTGAGGTTGACGTGGAGTATCCTACTGCACTTCATAACGAGCACAACGACTACCCGCTGGCTCGGAGCGTCTTCTTGTAGAGAACGACTGGTTGTCGAACTATCAGAAGAACCTCCTAGGCGAGTTGGGTGGAACCTTGGGCGAGGTTGAAAAGCTGGTGCCAAACCTGCGGAATAAGGAAAAGTATGTGGTGCACTACAGGAACCTCAAGCTGTATCTGTCTTTGGGGATGATACTTACCAAGATCCATCGTGCACTTGTCTTTGACCAGAGCCCCTGGATGGAGCCTTACATTCGGATGAATACGGATCTGCGAAAGGTGGTCACCAGCGACTTTGAGAAGGACCTGTATAAGCTGATGAATAACTCTGTGTTCGGTAAGACCATGGAGAACCTCCGCAGGCGGGTTAATGTCAAGATTGTACGCTCTACGGAAGAAGAAAGAATGCGTAGGCTTATCGCAAGTCCCACCTACGCACGTCATCAGGTGTTTGATAATGACCTGGCCGCTCTGCACATGCACAAGACTCACCTGGTACTGAACCGCCCGGTGTATGTGGGCATGTGTATACTCGACCTCTCCAAGCACCTGATGTACGACTTTTATTACAATACCATGAAGCCTAGATATGGCAAGAACCTTGGCTTGTTGTACACGGATACGGATTCTCTGCTTATGGAGATACGCACGCCTGACGTGTATGCTGACATGAAGGCAGATGGGCATCTCTTTGACACTAGTAACTTTCATCCCTCCCGTAGCCTCTACAGCAGTGTGAACAAGAAGGTTCTGGGGAAGATGAAGGATGAGTGCGCCGGCGTGCCCATCAAGGAGTATGTTGGTCTGCGCCCTAAGATGTACTCGATCTTGATGTCGAGCCGGGATGAGATCAAAAAAGCAAAAGGTGTGAAGAAGGTGGTGGTGAAGAAGCATCTACGGCACACTCAGTCGCTGTTCGCCCAAAAGCAGTTTCGCCACGGAATGAACATGCTCAGGAGTGACTGCCACAAAATATATGGTCCCCACGTTAACAATGTGTCTCTCTCCCCCTTTGACTCAAAGCGGTGGATAGCTGAGAATGGTGTAGACACTCTGGCCTATGGGCACGCGTTGATATGTTGAACAGATGAGGGGCTGAGGTATAGAATGAGCACTGATCAAAATGTGGTGGCCGAACTGCGGGTAGATGTGGATTATTTAACGGAGGAGAAGGTGGACCTTGAGATTGATGTGGGGGATATATGCAAATCACTAGTCAAGTTACAACATCAGTTTGTTATTAAACCAAGTGTCTTCTTTGGGGTCATTAAGTCTGCTTCAGTTTGCTCACTTTTGCTTCTGTTTCTCGCTCTCTTCAAAGAGATAGGTCCATCCATGGTTCTGATTAGTGTATATAACTGTATGCGTGTTGTGTCAAGGAGTACTGCTGTATTTGTTGACGGGAGTATTTTTTGTTTTGGAGTGTTGACAGTCGCACGTATTTTCTCATCTACATAACAAGAGCAAATTTATATATTTTTCTCTTGTATTTTTCACCCCCAACAAAAGCATACATACACACATACATTTACGAACACATACACCCAACACCTCTCCATCCCTCCCGAAAGGTTAGGAGGGATGGAGAGGTGGTGGGTGTATGTGTTCGTAAATGTATTTGTGTACGTATGCGTTTTGGGGGGGGGGGGGGATGAAAACAATTAATCTGGTACGAGTGAAATAGGGTGAATTTCATTAAGCTAAATTGGTTTAGTTTTCATGTCCCGATTGGCCGAAAGGTTGCAGATATAACTTAAACTTTTTTGAGGGATGGTGGGGTGGTGGGTGTAAGAGTTCGTAAATGTATGTGTATGTATGGGGGGGGGGTGAAATAATTAACATGTCATTATCCCTCACCCACTACATTTGATGGCTAATGAAGTCTTCCCTTCTTAATGTTGTACATTTGGAGCTGTTTGTATAAAGTCATAACATTACAATCACAGGGATATCCATTGGCCTGCCCGCCGCTATCTTCTATGTATACATTGCAGATAGCGGCCGGCAGGCCAATGCAAATCCCTGTGATTACAACCCTCCCTGATTCTACTGCATTGAGAGAAATAGCGAGCCTTGACCATACATACGAATGTATCTCTAATCAGTACAACATGGGATTGATTGTAGGATACAACCCAAATAGTACAATTAAAGCCAGCGGAGGAGACAGGAGGTGGTGGGATGGAAACTTTTTGATGCCAAGTTTCCCACTGGCGAGCATGAAGAAGACAGGCCACTTGACCGGAGAATTGCCTGAGATTAGATGGTCGCGGAAGCGAAACGATTTATCAACATGGCGAGGGACATATGTAAAGCCGCCGAGAACAACCACCATGAGGCACAAGCCTTCACATAAAATACATTATGACAAGCCATAATTAAAAACAATACATATTCTAAGAGACTGAAGCTATATATAAAAATGAACATCCTTAAGTGTGATGTTCAGCTGCATGTTTGGCTGCTTCCATCATGCTGTGGAGATCTTGACACAGTTCGTGGTTCTGGCCATGGGTGACGTGGAGAATTTCCTGTGCCTGCTAAACACATTGAAAATCAAGACAGTATGCAAAGATACTTTGTTTTATCAGCTATCATAGAAATGGAATAGCCAATAAACTCAACCACTTATCCCATAAAACCTAGGTATAACACACATTTTCAGAGAGATTTAACTTGATTGAATACCACATCAGAATGATGAAACCTGTAGTTTAAGAATAATCCAAATAAGCTGAATGACCTCTATTTCATCTACTTAAAGAATAAGCACTTCCAGCCCCAATAATATCACCATGCATATATTCTCACCTGTTGTAAGAAATCCATGGCACACATGCCTGTAGGTAACCCACATGATTCAGGTGCATGCCCAGAAAGGGGTCGTGCTTAAGGTAATACTTCCTGAAAGAACATTTTTTACATGTGATGACAGATGAAGTCGGAATGTAACAGAATGGTAATGCTAGTGTTGATAGAGTTACACAGAGAGTGTAATATGAGGTTTTATGATGTTAATGAATAGTGACATTGGTGATTATATTAATTACTAACTATAACAACCAAATGACTGGTTCTTTAACAGCTAATGGTATTGGAATAGCTACCTGTACGCTGGTGTATTAGCCTGGGCATAGGTGAGGGCTTTCAACCAGAGTTGCAGGTCTCCACAGACTTTCACAAGGCTATCTCGCAGTTGAACAAAGTAAATGTTGTGAGGATGGAGAATTTCTGAGGCGCTCTCCAGGCTCTCGTACACTGTTGGAGAATATCATCAGATGAATCTACAAACAGATAACACATGGTATCGGAACAGGTGCTCACACAGAAGTTGTATATATGAAAGTCGGACTGAGTGCACTCGATGAATGAGCAGACTTTAGAGGATGTGGGTGTTGGGAACACATGTGAATGAGTTTAGATTAAAAGGACGGGCATTTAATAAAATATACCAAGCAACGTTTTGAAATTTATCAGTAAATCAGTGACTCCAATCATATATAATCATCATATATCACTAAAGACAATTGCCTCTTCAAAATTATACCGAAACACAAAGTCATCGTCGTAAGGAGAATTTCAAGACAATTTTGAACACCACCTTGTTTCTCCGCTGACAAGATGTCTTTAGCTTGTCTGATAGCTGATGAATATCGGTCAGTATACTCCTCCCATTTAACCACTTTACTACATGTGGAACATGTATACTGCTGTCCTGTATGGGATGGGAATTCCAAATTTAAAGTAGAAAATTACGACCAGATAATAGATATTCCTCACGGAATGAGTTAAATGAGTAATGTTTGTTGACTGGAAACATGATATCATGCATCATGGGAGTGTTAATTGGTCAATCTGCAATGTATAAACAGAATATCGTATTAGTTATAAGCTTTGAAAATAATCTGTCTTGATAGACACTTTTGGGCAAAGTTTCTAATATTTTTTCTTACCAGTGTGTTGCAGGATGAATCCATCACAGTTGATTGTTGGACAGAACATAGCAACCTTCATGGCATCCTACATACCATCCACATATTAAATATTTGATAGATAGTATTCCTCTAATTACCTAACAACTTGGGTAATGATACAAATAAAACAATGACCAGGAAACAATTAAGCTTTACCAGTTGTGTGTCGAGACAGAGAAGACACTGACAGGTGAAGAAGTATTGTTCTTCAAGCTTACGTCTTCTCTCAACTGTAGTGTCGAGCTGGCCGATGTAAGTGATTCGTGACTAAACAGCAAATACACCAGCACTAAAAAAATAGCATAAAGCTACTCTAAGAGGGCTCACTCGGGTCTCTGCTCGATATAATTTATGGCCTCACATGTATGCATGCATGCAGCTCGTCTCTTTAAAAACCATGTTAAAAAAATTGGCTCATCAATTAATGGGCGCAGTTCCTCAGACCAATCATAACACTTCAACATAAGGCTGGAGACATTGGAACAACAGCACCACATCTTTTTGTTGATTTTATGGTAGTGCCACATGACAGTGAGCTTGGAAATGGTCAATGTATAATCAGTCAGAGTGAGCCCTCTTACATTAGCTGAAGTCTCTTTGGTATAAGTGAGCATACAAATAGCAAGTTCAGTGTTAAAGATGGCACATCAGAGATGCAGAAGGATGATTGTGAAGTGTCTAGGATAAACAAAATGACAGAATGAGACCATCATTCTAATCACATCAAAATAAAATACATCAAAACCTACCTGGCTCTCATCTGAAACCCGTTCCGTACATCTGATGGTCAGTGTGGTGCCTGTAAACACAGCTACGGCGTTAGCTTGGCAGCTGTGATCCAATGCAGAACACCTAGCAATCATACACACTAAAGGATGGGTATATATCATGGAGTGTAAATGTCACATGAGCACATAAGGACATACTGCGATGGAATAAATAGGGCGAGTTGTCTCATACTCCACATGTTGAAACAGTAAGACTCCCCATTTCTTAACAGCTGGGAGTAGAGCATGCTAATGTGGCTGGCGGGGCAATGACAACAAACACATCTGGTATCCTATACTACTGTATAAAGTGAACTCATTAATCTACAGACGTTCGGGGAAGTATTCACCTGAGATAGACACCAACACCTATATGCTGCGCCTCAGCATCACTTATTCTTAACATATTGGTACAGACCTGTCAACATAGATGGATACAGAATAAAATTACGGTTGGTTTGTGTTTGATGCTACATGAGCGAACTACAAAATGCATATGAAGTATCATCATTATTAAACAGCAACTCCTTACAAAAGATTTTACATTTTAAACACATTTTGAAAGCTGAAAGCCAACAGACATTGCCATATATCTCTAAGAATTCTATAGGTTCAGGAAATGTACCATCATCACTGCTAAGTGCTTTGAGGGTGCACCGAACTCTGACAAATTCATCTTGTATCGTAGAATTCTGCTTCATTGTGGCTGTGTCTAAAGCAGATCAAACGTTATAATGGACCCTCCAAATGCAAATACCTTCAATGGAAAAAAGGCAATGTCAATCAAACACTGTGTCTTAAAAACCAAATTGGTGAATCACACAGAAGATTCTTCACATTTGAGTGCCTTGTTAGTATGTGGATGACCAAATGACAGTGTCAGTATAAAACCAAAGGCATGACTTTCACTTAAGAAGCTCACCCACATTGTGATATGTTACTTCTTGAAAAAGTCCATTGGCAGGGTATGCTCAGCAAACACCCCTCCTCTCGCCTCCAATTGACGTAAACCACAACATTTAATTAACACAACTTAAATGCTTTACCAGGAATTTGTTGTCTAACACAGCTTGTGATTTAAAAAAAATACTCACTGGAGACCAAGTCATTGAAAGTTCTTGACCTGCCAAAGACTGTGCATTTTGGCTCGTCGAGGAGACGCATCTGCAGAAAATACTACAAATTTTAACTTTCATTTAATGATTACATCAATAATGCAACACAATATAGCTTTCACTTTTAACAGCACATTTATTACAGCTGACTGCTCGGGATATAACTATAATTATCTGTACGTACATAAAACAATTAGAATAGTCACAATATTTAATTTATGTGAATTACTATATTAATGCACAACAAAATACCCAAAGAACTATAAAAATTGGCACACTTTTCTTAACACTAGAATTCTGCAGAGAAGTCTGGTGGTCTCGTAGGGGACTTCGGGAGATACTTTTCAGAAGCTGGCACACACATGTTTATGTAGCTTCCATGATGCCCTCTGCAGTGATTAAAAAGTGAGATGACTGTACAACGAGTGAGAACAGCCATTGATTAATAGTAGGCAATGAATCACAAAAACTTATTTTCATCATGCAGCATTGATAAACCCCCAGTTATATCAATAATGATTATCAGTGATGTTGATTGAAAGATGATATCTGAAATCGAGGATAGAAGTTCATAATGAAATGGAAGATTGTTTGGAAGCTAATGGTTCCACAAATGATAAACATTAATTACGAGACAAATGAAATTCCACAGAGATGCAGGTAGCAGACAGCAAAGGGGCAGCATTTAATAATGAAGCACAAGAAATCAATGATGCTGGTATTCTCACCTGACACGTTTTGTTACAGTATCCAGAAATGCCACAAGCCGAGCACTTCCAAAGTTTTGCTAAGGGACTGTAGACAACATGATAATATTTAGCACAATGGGTTTAGTCTCTGCATGATCATCTGTGGCAGCAAGTTAAGTAATACTTATGGTGCCATACCACCATGCTACAGGGAATAAATGAATGGTTATAAATAGATTCAACACCTCGGGGCTTTCAGTGTCACTCTGTTTTACGGGGAAACAACGAGGTCCTCAGACATTATGCAAAGGATTTGTAGTAATGATAGAATAACATTTCTCAAAAACAACAAGGTCTTGTCCACTGTTGCAATGCAGGTTTTGACAATGGTTTGGAGCCTGGGAGCCCTGGCCCCAAAAATTCGTGTAGGGCCTCCTGACTTTCTCGAGTTGGTGGCCATGGTAACGACCACTGTGGCTGCTTCTAGAATTCACAATATTTGACTCAGATGGTTTTAGTCTTTATTGCTCTAATATGACTATACCTGTGACAAATAAATTACATTTTAATATTTATTCCATTAAACATCCCATCATTTTATGGGCTACTAAATATGCTATGGGCCACCAATTTCTAGTCACCTAATACCCAGTTGTAAGTTCGACTTCATGCAATGATCTTGTAAACATGAGCTCATTTATGGGAATTGGGATATTTCTCCAAATATCAGATATTTGATCTAATAGTTGCGAGCAAGTTTTAGAATTATCTTCTGAAGAGAACATAATTTAACAAGACAAAAGGTTGTGTGGTTTGTGTGTCTGTCAAAATCTCTTATTTCATCAAACATAGCCCAGGGATGGTTTCAGCTGAACCACTTTAGACTGTATCAGTGTATGTCAGGAGATCAGGAGTTAGTCATACAACCAACTGTTATCGAATATCAGCTTCTCATGCTATTTTTATATTACATTCATTGTCAGGGCAAGAGTAGCCTGAGGAAAGCTGCCTTACGATGCAAGTCCAACCCTACACCACAGAGAAAGAATTTAGATTTTGAACTGCAACCTCAGGTTTTTTACTGTTTCTTTTGATTCCCCACACTGAAATTATGTCCGCTGTTAGAACACCTTAATTTATTGATATCTCATTATTTCCATCACAGAGTTGATGTTTAAATGTTATGGTGGAGGTGGGCAAGACAGAATTCTCTTTGAGAAGTGCCCTGTTGTCACTTACGATTGCGATTCACAAACAACGTATGCGTTCAGACAGTGCTGAATACATCCACTCGTGATCATAGACGCAAATTGTTCATTGCGATGAAACCAAATAACTCACAAAGTTGTATAAATTCAAGATATCGTATAAGAGCTGTGAAATTGAGCATTGCATTGGGCTAGTAGTGATGGGCGACTAAGCCCTGCAATACGCTCAAGAAGACATATTTATATTACCGATCGACCAGAGCTATGCCTATGGGCTACTATGCACGAGTTTAAGTAAAATGAATCAGGAAAAAATGAGGCCACTTTACCTTAGAAAACAGTTGTCACATCGTATGTCGTACTGAGAGCTTGATAAAGCATACACAAGTGGCTTTTCACTACACCAGACGTCGCCAACATCCATCATGTAGAAAACAAAAGGCAATTCAACTTTTGTTCGTTCGTTGTTTCAAGATAAGAGCCGTTTTTGGCAACAATGGCCTTGTATGGCTATAACCGGGATGAAACAACTTTGCTGATAGTTATGACTCATAAGTAAAAATGCTAAAAGACGTTATGAGTCCTTAGTGTTTGCCAGCAGTGATGAACAGAATCCTTCCAGCTCTAGAGACTGATGCACTTTGTATCATCTATCTTGTTAAGAGGGTACAATACATTTCAACCATGCTACAAATTCATGGATCCATATAAATATGATAATTCTGAAGATTTATTTAGCTGATGCATTCCATGAAGGCAAGAAGTGGTGTGGCCACTGAACAACTGTTATGCATGTAATGTTGAATAGACACTATGTGTTTGTTTGGTTTGTGCATAAATTCTATCCCAATTAATTAGTTACTTCTTTTGTATACATATTTTGGAAGCAGCTATGGCTGAAAATGTCAGATTGCTGAACTTGAACCAATTCCTAGCAACAAAGACAACATTTGGTGAATATTTTTACTGATATATAAAACGTAAACAACAACACATTCAATAACCATGGGGATATAAGGTAATAAGCGACAGTCTAGTGTGGAAGCTGTGACTTGATTCCTGTTATGTCTCAGAATATTTCAAGTGCCTGATGGCTGAGTTCTTGCTAGTTTGCTATGAGCCAACCCTGTCCAAGACACAAGCACCACCTCCAATGTGTGCAGATTCGGTGAGTCCAGATCCACGACAAGCCATTGAGGCACACCAGGGTAGGTTCCGCATGAACCGAGACAAGTCCTAGGTAAGTGGAGGGTAGAGGAATCATTGATAATCTGGTGCTGGGTAGTTATCTCGTATTGTTGTAACAGCGCAAGCTGGTAACGCTCGTACTTTTTGTCCAAGCTGTCCCCAGCACCAGCGAACAAACTGCCTGTATGCAGTATACATGTAACGCCTGTAAAATAACCATGTGACATTGTTGATTTATCCATGCTCAAATATTTTTTGTCATACCAGTATCAATTAGTATAATTAAATCGTAAACAATGACTGCTAGCTTATGTACAGATTTATGTGTAAACAATAGATAGATTGTCACCTTTGTACACCATTATCTGACATGTGCCCCCTGCTGTTGTCTTTAGGAGAAATATCCCACTTGCAAGGCCCAAGGGTTCAAACAGATTGGGCTGAAACAGGATGCTGGGTTATGCCACCAATGGGAATGGGGCTGTTCTCTATTAAGGTTATGACTCATGGAATTTCCACACAGCACACAGATTCTTCCACCTCTGCCCTTGGTTGACAGTAGCCACACAAACGCATGTAACATTATGTAATGATGGGAATATTAATGCATGTACTAAAGGATGACATATTGTATGGCAAATATGTTTAATCCTCTGCATTCATAGATACTCTGATGTAACACTGACCACAATGATAATATAATACCTTAATCTTCACCTAAAGTCCAGTTATACATTCATTCATGGGCTAACTGACAATCCTATGAGAAAACAGCTGTGGTACTTGCTCTCCTATATATATTCTACCTCAGAATCAATATACATCAACTTTTAAAAATATTGTTATCAGACTTTGATAAGGCCTACTTTAAATAAAAGAGGATCTCTGTTTATTAACAGCAGTCTGAAATTAGTTTGTTTGCAATTCGTGTGGAGGAGCATTTACATTTACATGGTACAACTTTGTAAACATGAACCCTTGCAACCATTTGATTTGATAAAAACTTTGTGGTATCTCAGGTCTGCTGTCTGATATGGAAGAATTATTTGCTGCAGAGCTCTGTTGTATACTGTTAGGAAAAGAGGTTACATATTTTGTTGGTGAAATTTATGGATTATTTTCGCTACACGCCAACACATATGCGATTAACTGGTGCACAAGTACGATCAGACATAGCTTACCAAGCATTGTTCTGTAGCCGCCCTATGTCCTGGGCAGGATGACCCGCATGAGACCCACCAGAGGCAGCAGTTACATCGCCGATGTCTGTTTTCTCCTCATCAGAGACGTCATATATAATATCATAAGCCTTAGTTTATAAGCATAGTGTAACAGGTGCAACTAAGTGAATTTGTTTTACTTCACGTGTAAACGTAAAGTTCCTGCGTAATCAGAGTATTTATTCACATCTATGTAGCCAAACATGAACACAAATGTCAAATCCAAACATGAACACAAATTAATGCTTTGTAGGGCCGACTTTACCTCAAACATTTGTCACATAGTTTCTCTAACTGAGATCCACACATAGTGTACACTATATCGGCTCTTCCGTGGACCAGATATCTCCAACTTCCATGATTAAGGTCAAGCAAATCCTCGAAAACGCCGTGAGAAATTATGATCTAACACCGCGTACATTTCATGCCAAGCCATATCTGGCATAGTCAGCCTGTCAGCTTTATCTGCATACTGGCTTAGTAAAGGTGTCTCTGTTTGGTGGCTTGTCAGCTTTTAGTCTGCCGCATTCTTTTCTGCCAAGAAAATTTTTTCAACTTGGCCAGCCTGTCTAACTGGTCGAATTGATAGGATCAGAACAGTCTATCGATCGGAATTTACCCCCTTTCAGTCTGTCTAAAGGTATTCACCAAAAAGTGACAATATACTAAAATTTCCGCACTGAATGAGCCTCAAGATCACTTCAAAATTATGAATGTGTCTGCCCTCTACGTTTAGTATGAATAACTTTCACATGGAAAACTGACATGGAATAAACCGTTAGTTGGTCTTGCAAAGGAGTGTAGATGATAAAGCTGTAGTTCTACATAATATGCATCTCGACGCAAACAAAACGCCACAGAGAAACAGCGAACACTTATATTGATCACATACATGATGCCTTAGCGTCAACAATTGTTCGTTTGTACACGGAAGCAAATATACTTGTGTTCTTTCATCACACTTCCTATAGTAGCTCTCAGCAATTATCACGAAAAAAAATCTTGTCTTGGGTCCACGACCCGTTACTCGCACACTCGCTTGACTGTCGCTATGGACTACATATAATTCACATCGTCATCTTACCATGAAATATTAATAGACGGCCTATTATACAATGCGTCTTGCCGCAGCATCCCAGAAATGTCACTCCTTGGGTGGGAACCTCATGGAAAATAAGTAAAGAGGAGTTGGGCTTATTTTGGGCCCTTCGCATTTAGAGAAAAACTACCCTCGGAAGGGGTCTGCTACCTATCGGATGCCATCGCTGCATTACAGTCAAGTGTAACCATGCGGTGAATAAATGATACGATATGTACATTTGGAGCTGTTTGTATATAGTCATCACATTGCAACCCTCCCTGATTGTACTGCATTGAGAGAAATAGCGATCCATACAAATGTCTCTCTCGTCAGTAAAACATGGGATTGCTTTAAGGATATTTGGTTACAGGTTCGTAGATGCAGCTGCTAAGACGTAGCTCAAAAGCTCATGAAAACCTAGGTGAAAGTCACATGTTAAGTGTATCAATATTTGTGTACATGAAGTTCCTGTACAATTTACTGTCTGTACATTTGGTTCACAATTAATTCAGTAATATGGCATAATATTCCCATCTTCAAGATAAACAATAGTGAAATATAGTGTTCTCTACTTTTTGATGTCATCCGGGGCCCAATGATTATCAAGTGGTTAAGCCTAGAGTGACAATAAGCGTTGAACCATATATGCCTTAACCTGAAATTTATCCATCTCAAAAGGGCGAGGGTTATCCAACAATATGATGGGTAGCCGTTTGCCATCACTCCGTGCCAACACAATATGTTAGGGAAAGGTTATTCTTTAAATTAAAAGTTACTATCTTGGATTGACCTCAGCAGTACAAATCATTGCTCTCATGTGAATAAGAGAGAAATACAGCAATATACTTATGCTCATGGCTTGCTGCCAATACATGCATAATTAGTATAAGAAGATAAGAATACCAAGTAAAATTAATGCTAGCTACATTGGATATTGCTGCTCTGTTACTGACAATATTATCGTATCAAACAAAAACCATGCTGTTGTATATTGTCACTCACGCTTTGGTGGTTTATAACAGATTTCAAATCAAATACAGATTAAAAATATATACAATACTATGTGCTGAAATATATGTATATATTAAGCATATCATGGTAAGTTATACAATTGATACAATATAATATAGGAGTTGGCAGCAAGGTGGGGGCCAGAATATAGCCATAACCAAAATAGTAAAATTAAAGCCAGCCGAGTAGACGGGAGGTGGCGGTATGAAAACTTTTCCAATGGCGATTGCAAAGAGGACATTTGACCGGAGAATTGCGTGAGATTGGATGGTGGCTACCGCCCCAGACGGTAGCGAAGCAATTTATCAACTGGGCGCGCGAGATATGTAAAACCGCCATCAACAACCATCATTACGCACTAGTCTTCACATAAAATACATTATGACAAGCCGTGATTAAACATTACATTTTCTCTGACATTCAGTCAGACAGTGCTGCAGCTTGGGCTGCTGCTTCTCTCAGTCTTCCGTACAGATCTCTACACAGTGTGTGGTCCTTGCCATGGGTGACTTGGAGAATGTCCAGTGCCTGGTTAACACATTGAATATCAAGACAGTATGCAATGATACTTGATTTTTGATCAGCTATCATAGAAGTGGAAAAGCACTCGTGCCATAAAACCTAGGTATAACACACATTTTATGAAAATCATCTTTCAGAGAGATTGAACTTGATTAAATACCACATCAGAATGGTGCAACCTGTAGTTAAAGAATAATCCCAATTGACAGAATCTACTTAAAGAGTAAGCACCTCCGGCACCATGATCCTTGAAATGTTTATCACATCACCGTAACCCAATAATATCACCATCCATATATTTTCACCTCTTGTAAGGAAGCTATGGAACATCTTAGTTGACCCAGCCTAAACTGAAGGTCACCCACTTCAAATAGATGTTTGCCTAGCAAGGGATGGTGCTTAGAGTAATACTTTCTGAAAGAACAGTATTTTACACGAGATGACAGATGAAGTCGGAATGCATCAGGATGGTAATGCTAGAGCAGATAAAGTTACACAGAGAGTGTAATATAAGGTTTATGATGTTAATGTTCAAAAACTGGATAGTGACATTGGTGATTATATCATTTACCAAATACAGCTAATGTTTCTGGAATAGCTACCTGTAAGCTGGTGTATTGGGCTTGGTATAGCTGAGGGCTTGCGACCAGCGCTCCTGGTCTGCATAGATTGCCATAAGGCATTCTCGCAGTTGAACACAGTAAACGTTGAGAGGGTGGAGAATTTGTGATACTCTCCCCAGGCACTCTGTACACTGTTCGAGAAGATCATCATCTGAACCTACAAGCAGATGGAGTTACAGAGGTAAGTTTGTCAGTGTGTGGGAACAGGTGTTAATATGCAGAATATATATATATATATATATATATATATATATATATATATATATATATATATATATATATATATATATATATATATATATATATATATATATATATATATATATATATGTATAAACATGTCAGACTCAGTGCACTCGATGAATGAGCAGTCTTTAGAGGATATGGGTGCATCGTACATCGTATGAGTTTAGATCAAAAGGACGGGCATCTCATCAAATATACTGCAGTGAATAAACTTCACTGATTCCAAGCAACATCAGTAAATTGGTGCCTCCATTTAATTTCATGTATGAGGAAAATTTAAATCATCATATATCACTAAAGACAATTGCCTCTTCAAGTTTGTACCAAAACACAAAGTCATCGTCATTAGGACAATTTAAAGATAATTATGAACACTACCTCAACATCAGTAAATTGGTGACTCCAGTTAATTTCATGTATGAGGAAAATTTAAATCATTATATATCACTAAAGACAATTGCCTCTTCAAGTTTATACCAAAACACAAAGTCATCGTCATTAGGACAATTTAAAGATAATTATGAACACTACCTTGCTTTTTTTTCGTAGTTTCTACCGTTTCTTTAGCGAGTCTGATAGCTGACGAATACTGGTCAGTATACTCCTCCCATTGAATCACTGTACTACATATGACACATGTATTCTCCTGTTCTGCATGGGATGGGAATTCAAAATTTCAAGTAGGAAATTACAACCCAATAATAGATATTCCTCGCCGAGTTAAATGTGTAATATTTGTATCATAAAAGTTTAATCTGCTAGTCATAAACCGAATATCTTATTAGTTATAAGCTTTGAAAACAACCTGTCTGGATAGAAACTTTCTTATGTTTTTTCTTACCAGTGTTTTGAAGGATGAATCCATCACAGTTGATTGTTGGACAGGACATAGAAATCTTCATAGAATCCTACAGACAATCCACATATTAAATAGTTTATAGATATGATTGATATCCTTAAAACTTGGATAGTTATGCAAATAATACAATGACCAGGAAACAAGCTTCACCAGCTGCATGTTGAGACAGAGAGGACACTGGCAGGTGAAACAGTATCTTTTTTCAAGCTCACGTCTTCTCTCTGATGTAGTGGCGATGTCATTGATGTATTGGATTCGTAACTAAACAGCAAATACACACATGCTGCATAAACACATATCATAAAGCTAATCCAAGAGGGCTCAATCAGGTCACGGTTTGATATTATGTGTGGCATCACCTCATATGTGAATGCATGCTGTTCGTCTCTTTAAAACCCATGTTAAAAAACAGTTAAGGGGTGCAGTTCCTCAAGCAGTCATAACACTTCAACATAAGCCACACGACGGCGATCTTAAAGACATTGAAGAAACAGTACCACAGTCTTTTGTTGATTTTTTGGTAGTGCCACTTGACAATGTACATGGAAATAGTCACTGTATAACCAGTCAAATTGAGCCCTCTTGCATTAGCTTAAATTTTTTTGGTATGTATGAGCATACAAATAGCAAGTACAGTGTTGAAGATGAGGAAAGAGATGTTGAAGGATGATTGTGAAGAGTCTAGCATTCACAAAAGGACAGATGGAAGCCATCATTCTAATTACATCAAAATAAAATATATCAAAACCTACCTGGCTCTCATCTGAAACCCGTTCTGTACATCTGATGGTCAGTGTGGTGCCTGTAAACACAGCTACGGCGTTAGCTTGGCAGCTGTGATCCAATGCAGAACACCTAGCAATCATACACACTATAGGATGGGCATATATCATGGAGTGTAAATGTCACATGAGCACCGAAGGACATACTGCATTGAAATAATAGGTTGAGTTGTCTCATACTTCACACGTTGAAACAGTAAGACTTAACCCCATGTCCTAACAGCTGAGAGTGGAGCATGCTAATGTGGCTGGTGAGGCAATGACAACAAACATATTTGATATCCTATACTACTGTATAAAGTGAACTCAGTAATTTACAAAACGTCCGGGGACGTATTCACCTGAGATAGACACCAGTACCTATAGGCTGCATATAATCATCCAATATACCGAAGCTATTGGTTGCGATCTGTCAACATAGATGAATACAGAATAATATAACGGTTGGTCTGTGCTTGATGCTGTATGAGTAAACTACAGAATGCATATAAAACATCATCATTATTAAACAGCAGCTCCTTAGAAAAGATTTTGACAAAAATTTACTTTATAAACTCACTTTGAAAGCTGAAAGCCAATATACCTTGCAAAATATCTCCATAAGTTCTGTAGTTTCAGGTAATGTACCATATTCACTGCTAAGTGCTACCAGATTCCACAGAACTACGTTAAATTCATCTTGGTTCTCAGAATTCTGCATCATTGTGGCTCTGTCTAAAGCAGATCTGACGTTATAATGGACCCTCCAAACCAAGTCATGCAAATACATTCAATGCAAAACTTCGATGTCAATCAAACACTGTGTCTTGAAAACCCAATTGGTGAATCACACACAAGATTCGTTACTTCTGAGTGCCTTGTAAGTATATTAATGACCAAATGACAGTGTCAGTATTAAATCAAAGGCATGACTTTCACTTAAGCTCACCCACATTATGATATGTTACTTCATGAAAAAGTCCAAGGGCAGGGAATGCTCACCAAACATCCCAAGAATTTGTTGTCTAAGACAGCATATGATTTAATAAAAATACTCACTAGAGACCAAGTCTTTGAAAGTTCTTGACTTGCCAAAGACTGTGCATTGTTTTTGGTAGAGGAGACCCAACTGCAGAAAATACTTCAAATTTTAACTTTCATTTAATGATTGTAAATTACATTAATAATGCAAGACAATAAAGCTTTCACTTTTTACAGCACATTTATCACAGCTGACTGTTCATGTTATAGCTATAACAATCTGTACGTACATAAAACAATTAGACTAGTCACAATATTGAATTACTGTATGTAATTCACACACAAAATACCCAAAGAACTATAAAAAATGGCCTACTTTTCTTAGAACGAGAATTCTGTAGAAAAGTCTGATACTCTCAGAGGGGACTATGGGAGACACTTTTCGGAAGCTGGCACACTCAGCTTTATGTAGTTTCCATGATGACTTCTGTAGTGATTAAAAGTGAGATGACTGTACGAGTGAGAACAACCGTTGATTAATTGTAGGCATTGAATCACAAAAACTTATTTTTATCATGCAGCATTGATAAACCCACAGTTATATCAATAATGATTATCAGTGATGTTGATTGAATGGTGATATATAAAATTAAGGAAAGAAGTTTATAATGAAATGGGATTTTTTGGCAGCTAATAGTTAACATTAATTACGAGACAAATGAAATTCCACAGAGATGCAGGTAGCAGACAGCAAAGGGGCAGCATTTAATGATGAGGCACAAGCAATCGATGATGCTGGTTTTCTCACCTGACATATTCTGTTACAGTATCTAGAAATGCCACAAGCCGAGCACTTCAGAAGCTTTGTTGACGGACTGTACACAACATGATAATATTTAGCGAAATGGGTTAAGTCTCTGCATGATCAACTGTAACAACAAGTTAAGCCATATTTATAGTGCCAAACTACCTCGCTACAGGGGATAAAGGAATGGTTATAAAATGATTCGACACTACGGGGAAACAACAAGATACTCAGACATTATGCAAAGGATTGTAGGTATGATGGAATAACATTTCTCATAAAGAACAAGGTCGTGTCCACTGCTGCAATGCAGGTTTTGACAACGTTTGGAGCCTGGGAGCCCTGGCCACTAAAATTTGTTTAGGGCCTCCTGACTTTCTCGAGTAGGTGGCCAGGGTAACGACCACGGTAGCTGCTTCTAGAATGCACATTATTTGACTCAGATGGTTTCGGACTTTATTGCTCTAATAACACTATACCTGTGACAAATAAATTACATTTAAATATTTATTCCATTAAACGTCCAGTCATTTTATTGGCTACTAAATATGCTGTGGGCCACCAATTTCTAGTCGCCTAATGCCCAGTTATAAGTTCGACCTCCTGCAATGATTTTGTAAACATGAACTCATTAATGGGAATCGGGATATTTCTCCAAATATCAGATATTTGCTCTATAGTTGCGAGCATGTTTTAGAATTATCGTCTGAAGAGAACATAATTTAACAAGCCAAAAGGTTGTGTGGTTTGTGTGTCTGTCAAAATCTCACTCATTTCATCAAACTTAGTATCAATGTATGTCAGAAGATCAGGAGTTAGTCACACAACCACCTGTTATCGAATATCAGCTTCTTATGCTATTGTTATATTACATTCATTGTCTGGGCAAGAGTAGCCTTAAGAAAACTAGCTTACGATGCAGGTCCAATCCTACACCCCAGGTGGGCAAGACAGAATTCTCCTTGAGAAGTGCCCTGTTGTCGCTTACGAATGCGATTCACAAACAATGTATGCGTTAGAATGCATTCACTCGGGATCATGCGTGCAAATTGTTCATTGCGATAAAACCAAATAACTCGCAAAGTTGTAGTAATTCAAGATATCTTAATTAAGAGCTGTGAATCTGAGCATTGCGTTGGGCTATCAGTGATGGGCGACTAAGCTGCAATACGTCCGATATATATATTACCGATCGACCAGAGCTATGCCTTTGGGCTACTATGCACGAGTTTAAATAAAATAAATCAGGAAAAAATGATGCCACTTCACCTTAGAAAACAGTTGTCACATCGTATGTCGTACTGAGAGCTTGATAAAGCATACACAAGTGGCACTTCACTACACCAGACGTCGCCAACGTCCATTATGGAGAAAACAAAGGGCAATCCAACTTTGTTGGTTCGTTGTTTCAAGATAAGAGCCGTTTTTGGCAACAATGGCCATGTATGGCTATAACCGAGAGAAAACAACTTGCGGATAGTTATGACTTTTAAGTTAAATAAGCTAAAAGACGTTATGATTGCTTAGTGGTTACCACTTAGATTATGGTTTCCGGTTAATTTTCACTCATTCTTCCGCCAGCAGTGATGACCTTTGGATTGCCCACAGCAGAACTTGTCCATGTTAAATTGCCCACAATACACTATGCCAATGTTGGATTGTCCAATATAAGGAATTGCACAGGCCAATAATGTAACGAATCTTATTTATTGTCCACAGACAGCCATGGACCAACATTTATTATACGTACAATTAAAACGAACAATTACAAATATACCAAGGGGCGCAAAACAGAAAGACAGATCCGTTAACCACAAAATCCCGGTGTCTATGCTCCGTGAATCACCATCCAGGAACCATACGTCTGTATTAGCCACACAACATGCAACCTAGCATTCAAACTGACGATATCATAATACAAAACAAACGAAGTCAAAGGCTCGGAACAGGGGCGCGGAAATACATGGTTAGTTTCGGTAGTTGAAAAACCTGGTAGCTATGCTCCGTGGATCACAATTAAGGATCCATACGTCTGCATTAACTATACGACAACAATGCTTTCATGCGCTAAAGTAAAACTCACGATGACATTGTTCTCTAATATGTAAAAGCGTCTATCCTCTTCAAAATCAAGACCACGAGTGACTAGCAGACGCTCACCCTTTTTCAAACTCCCCTATTTTTGTAAACAAAAACTAGAATGACTACACATAGCAAACCAAATAACAGAGGTGTACAACAATAATTAAGATGAAGATTGTGCAGTATAAACAAAATACAACCATTGGAATAAGCATTAACAATTTATAAGAACATATAGGAATAATAACCAAGTATGTAATCAGATGGCACTACTTGATTGCTACGACGAGTTACATCAAGCATGGTGTTATTTGCCTCAACTTCTTAACTCTAGCAACAATGCAACCCAATGTTTACATTTGGGAATATGGAAAAAGTTGCGTAGGGATACTTGGTAGCAAGCACATAAACCTAGCAAATAGTAAAATAGATCACACTTATATCAGCCAAGGACCGCAAAACAATCCGGGTCTACACCGCAATGCGGAGGCAGTCCATGAAAGCTGCTATGCGGCTCTGCCTAGTTGATAGTACCACTTGAGAAGCAACTCGACTCGGGGGTGCAACCCCCACTTTTTTTTACAATAGCATACTATATCCATGTTGGATTGTTCACAACCGACTTTGCCCATGTTGGATTGCCCACATATACCACGTCCATGTTGGATTGCCCACTATAAGGAGTTACACAAGGACATAGTATATTATTGATTAGTGTAACTTTTTATAGACTATAGTTGGCAATACAACATGATCATGGTATTATATTAGAAGTTCTATTTTTTATGATTGGCAATGCAACATGGACATGCATCCCTGCTAAGCTTGCGAAGCACTTTGAATACAATCTACTGTATCTTATCGGGTTCAGACGCAGGAGGTAGTAGTCGAAAACAAACATGTTGCTGTGATTCAGACTTTCTACCGCTTCTAAATGTATCGAACTATAGCTAATTACCATGAATGAGTTCCCCCGCCACAAAGGGATAAAATCATCCGTGAACATCATTGCATTTTAAAACTTCGTCACTTGGGGGTGTTTGGTGTTTGGTTGTCGTCTGAATCAATCTCAACATTTATAACATTGCGTCGTTTTCAAACTGAGTAAGATATCTACCTAGACGTCTTGTAGCAACGTAGGGCTAGGCTGTATCCAACCGGGCTGCAGATAGTTGAAAGTATCAGGTACCAATAAATATGGCCTTAAGTTACCGCTGGCCAGTCCTGCACCGATGTCGTCTACAGTTCAGTGTTCCAGAGAAATGGATCATCTTTTTCAACGTAATTTGAACAAACTGTCTCATGATTGGCTCCATATCTTGTTTTCATACATTCCTCAAGTTGATTAAAATAATCAAATATATTGGAAATTTCAAAACACGCGATAATTCGTACGAAAACAGTGGAAATTTCAGCATTCGATATCACGTCCGCTCAATATTGACAAACGGACCGGTTCGAAGCTGGCGCAAAATAGTAGTACCAAATAAGCGCCCGACGGGACAACCTATACCTGGTACAGATCAGCGGCAAATAGCTTACGCCGAACTTTCGCATGTAAACATAGATCAGCTGATTGGTCGACTGGAACGGAATATAAGGATTCAAAGCATATTTAAACAGAATGAACGACTATAGACAAGAAGGAATAGCTTATTACCTTTCTAACATAAATAAACAACTATGTTTAAACATCATGGGGAACCATGATCCCCTCAAGGGAACTTTTGTAACTCAATATACATACATGCTCTGTATCTTGAGTAAACATTGAGTCCAAAATCATATATGTGGCCCTAGGAAACACAAATTCTGGGAGAGGAACCCCTAAAGTAACTATGGTCTGCTACCATATACCAACCAGGCTACCCAAAATGGTATGGAAGGTATGTATATTGAGTTAACTTTGGGTCCAAAATCTCACTTTGAACCCGCTGAAACGCAAAATCTGGAAAGGGAACCCCCAAAGTAAACAATAGTCTGCTACTAGTACCCCCTAGGCTACCCAAAACTGTTTTCAGTTTACCCCTATCGGCGTTATAACTATCTAGAACCATTTAGTGGAAGCCATGTATATTGAAGTCCCGCTTAGCCAAACATCTCACTTTGAACCCGCTGAAACACAAAAACTAGGAGCGAAACCCCCATAGTAACTATGATATGCTACTATATATCCACAAGGGGATGGTTCTACAGATTCTTACATTACATGACAGGCTCTTAGACCAGAATTATTAAGGCATGGCATATGGGAAAGCAATATCACTATTTGGCGACCATGTAATATCATTCAAGAGAGAAAACAAGATTATATCATTTAGCATGTGTTCTTAACAGGTTTTAATCATATTTTATCTTATTCAATTATGTACTCGAATTAATTGATTTATAACTTAGTGGTCCTATTATGGACTTAATTGTACAAAAACCTTTCAATCTCGCTCAAAGCTAAAGTTAACATACCATTTATGGTTCAATAAGGAATGATTGTAGATGCACTGGTTATTATTTCTCATAGCACTCGAGTCATACTCAACATTTGACCGCAATTACCAGTATAAAACGAAAATTGCAACATTAAAATCAAGCTATCTCGGAAATACACTAATATCTGCAATAAGGTATTTGCTTCTTTTTCGTCTCGCAAGATCTCGTCTTATATGGTTCTACTATTTTGCGCCATCTGGCCTTCCAGCGTTTGTGTTTAGCCTCCGAAAATCAGCGCGACTTCACGCATGCATTCAGCACATCACTTCGGGGAGCCAATACATATATACAGGATATTTTATTGGTTAGTTCAAATCTTTATATTGGCCAATCCAATATGGACATGGTGTTTTATTGGCTCTTGTATCCAATATGGATAGCTCGCAACACCCATTTAAAATTGGCACAGCATACAATCTTGACTTGCTTAATGGCGCGGCAAAACGGATTGAATCATAATGATTAACGTTTTTTTCCTCATATGGAACAGCTTAGTGCGATGCTGTATTGCCTTATGTTCTCAGGACATAGGAGATGGGATATTCTATAGCTAAGCTAATAACCTCCGGTGTTAAGGAGAAAATACTAGAATAAGTACAAGGTAAATAGTCTTTCAAGCTCGTTTTTTTTAATCTGATTCACGAATTAATATTATTACTAGACTAAATTATATATTTTATGATTTTATATTTGATACAGTGGCGAACATTAAAGGTCTTAGGTCCAATCATATCACACTGGCTCATTAATTGAATAACCACCAAATATGTTGATAAATGCATATTTTACTTTCAACAAAACAATACAGCTCTGAGTGTCAGATACACATTTTCTCTACTAGAGGTTGTGACTTAATTGGAGGTGAGGTCAGGGTCTCACTGAGAATGACAACCAATTCTAGGTTTCACGTGCAACTAAGAATAGTGTACCATTTCTTTAAAGGTCTAAGGTTACTGTGCAACTTTGAATTTTTTTGTGTACCAGTTGTTCATTGATATTTTAGTGGTCTAAGGTAATACTGAACAAATCTTTACAATGCAAGGGAGTAACTTGTGATGGATGACAGATAGAAAATTTGGTGACATACGTCACATTAAATTAACTTTAATAATTACATGCTTACAGTGTTTGCATGTGCAATAAAAACATCTTCACACTATGTTTATGAAAGATGACCCGTACAAAGTTGACATATTCCTTATTTGATGGTGTCATCTTGAGAATGAGACCATGTTCACCGGTAACCTGTCGTATCTAAGGTCGTACCAAACTTTACATTTGACTGGATAGAAATTTCCATATGTCTTCTGGTTAATATTCTCCGTTGAGTCTGCACGATACAAGATATCATTCAAAACAAACTCAGTGGTCTACGGCCATGCAGAGCCTAATTATAGTTTGGAAGGAGACAATAATAACATATGAGGATCATATATGATATCATAACCGTGAGTTTATAAGCATAGTGTGCAACAGGTGCAATGAACTTAGTGAACTAATTTTACTTCACGTGTAAACGTAAAGTTCCTGCGTAATCAAAGTATTTAATTAACACGCATAATGTATAAATTGTGTATGCAACGTAATAGCATTGAACATCCTTGCATTGTTTTTTGCACATGTCATTATCCCTCACCCACCAAAATTGATTAAAGTTGTATATTTGGATCTGATTGTATATAGTCATCACATTGCAACCCTCCCTGATTGTACTGCATTAGGAGAAATAGCGATCCTTGACCGTGCATACAAATGTCTCTCTCGTCAGTAAAACATGGGATTGCTTTAAGGATATTTGGTTACAGGTTCGTAGATGCAGCTGCTAAGACGTAGCTCAATAGCTCATGAAAACCTAGGTGAAAGTCACATGTTAAGTGTATCAATATTTGTGTACATGACGTTTCCTGAACAATTTACTGTCTGTACATTTGGTTCACAATTAATTCAGTATATATGGTATAATATTCCCATTCAAGATAAACAATTATGAAATATAGTGTACTTTACCAAATGATTATCAAGTGGTTAAGCCTAGAGTGACAATAAGCGTTGAACCATATATGCCTTAACCTGAAATTTATCCATCTCAAAAGGGCGAGGGTTATCCAACAATATGATGGGTAGCCGTTTGCCATCACTCCGTGCCAACACAATATGTTAGGGAAAGGCTATTCTTTAAATTATAAGTTACTATCTTGGATTGGCCTCAGCAGTACAAATCATTGCTCTCATGTGAATAAAAAGAGAAATACAGCAATATATCTTATTTATGCTCATGGCTTGCTGCCAATACATCCCGAAGTAGTATAAGAAGATAAGAATACCAAGTAAAATTAATGCTAGCTACGTTGGATACTACTGCTCTGTTACTGACAATATTATCGTATCAAACAAAATCCATGCTGTTGTATATTGCCACTCACGATTTGGTGGTTTATAACAGATTTCAAATCAAATACAGATTAAAAATATATACAATACTATGTGCTAAAATATATGTATATATCAAGCATATCATGGTAAGTTATACAATTGATACAATAAAATATAGGAGTTGGCAGCAAGGTTAGGGCCAGAGTATAGCCTTAACCCAAATAGTAAAATTAAAGCCAGCAGAGGAGACCGGAGATGGCTGGATGGAAGTTTTCCAATGGCGAGCGCGAAGAGGACAGGCCGCTTGACCGGAGAATTGCCTGAGATTGGATGGTCGCTACCGCCCCAAACGGTAGCGAAGCAATTTATCAACTTGGCGCGCGAGGTATGTAAAACCGCCGAGAACAACCATCATGACGCACCAGTCTTCACATAACATACATTATGACATGCCATGATTAAACATTACATTTTCTCCGACATTCAGTCAGACAGTGCTGCATGTTCGGCTGCTGCTTTTCTCAGTCTGCCGTACAGATCTCTACACAGTGTGTGGTCCTTGCCATGGGTGACTTGGTTAACATATTGAAAATCAAGACAGTATGCAATGATACTTGATGTTTGATCAGCTATCATAGAAGTGGAAAAGCACTCGTGCCTTAAAACCTAGGTATAACACACATTTGATGAGAATCATCTTTCAGAGAGATTGAACTTGATTAAATACCACATCAGAATGATGTAACCTGTAGTTAAAGAATAATCCCAATTGACAGAATCTACCTAAAGAATAAGCACTTCCGGCACCGTGATCCTTAAAATGCGATTAGTTTATCACATCACCTTAACCCAATAATATCACCATCCATATATTTTCACCTCTTGTAAGGAAGCTATGGAACATCCTCGTTGACCCAGCCTAAACTGTAGGTCACCCGCTTAAAATAGATGTTTGCCTAGCATGGGATGGTGCTTAGAGTAATACTTTCTGAAAGAACAATATTTTACACGAGATGACAGATGAAGTCGGAATGCATCAGGATGGTAATGCTAGAGCAGATAAAGTTACACAGAGAGTGTAATATAAGGTTTATGATGTTAATGTTCAAAAACTGGATAGTGACATTGGTGATTATTATTATTTTCCAAATACAGCTAATGGTTCTGGAATAGCTACCTGTAAGGTGTTGTATTAGTCTGGGCATAGGTGTGGGCTTGCGACCAGCGCTCCTGGTCTGCATAGATTGCCATAAGGCATTCTCGCAGTTGAACACAGAAAACGTTGAGAGGGTGGAGAATTTGTGATACTCACCCCAGGCACTCTGTACACTGTTCGACAAGATCATCATCTGAACCTACAAGCAGATGGAGTTACAGAGGTAAGTTTGTCAGTTTGTGGGAACAGGTGTTTATGCAGAAGTTACATATATATATATATATATATATATATATATATATATATATATATATATATATATATATATATATATATATATATATATATATATATATATATATATATATATATATATATATATATATCTATATGTATATATATATATATATATAAATGTGTATATATATATGTATAAACATGTCAGACTCAGTGCACTCGATCAATGAGCAGTCTTTAGAGGATATGGGTGATTGAAACACATCGTTTAGATCAAAAGGAAGGGCATCTCATCAAATATTCTGCAGTGAAAAAGCTTCACTGATTCCAAGCAACATCAGTAAATTGGTGACTCCAGTTAATTTCATGTATGAGGAAAATTTAAATCATCATATATCACTAAAGACAATTGCCTCTTCAAGTTTATACCAAAACACAAAGTCATCGTCATTAGGACAATTTTAAAGATAATTATGAACACTACCTTGCTTTTTGTTGTGAATGCATGCTGTTCGTCTCTTTAAAAACCATGTTAAAAAACAGTTAAGGGGTGCAGTTTCTCATAGCAGTCATAAAACTTCAACATAAGCCACACGACGGCGATCTTAAAGACATTGAAGAAACAGTACCACAGTCTTTTGTTGATTTTATGGTAGTGCCACTTGACAATGTGCATGGAAATAGTCACTGTATAACCAGTCAGATTGAGCCCTCTTACATTAGCTTAAATTTGATTGGTATGTATGAGCATACAAATAGCATGTTCAGTGTTGAAGATGAGGAAAGAGATGTTGAAGGATGATTGAGATGAGTCTAGCATTCACAAAAGGACAGATGGAAGCCATCATTCTAATCACATCAAAATAAAATATATCAAAACCTACCTGGCTCTTATCTGAAACCCGTTCTGTACATCTGATGGTCAGTGTGGTGCCTGTAAACACAGCTACGGCGTTAGCATGGCAGCTGTGATCCAATGCAGAACACCTAGCAATCATACACACTATAGGATGGGCATATATCATGGAGTGTAAATGTCACATGAGCACCGAAGGACATACTGCATTGAAATAATAGGTTGTCTCATACTTCACACGTTGAAACTGTAAGACTCAACCCCTAACAGCTGGGAGTGGAGTATGCTAATGTGGCTGGCGAGGCAATGACAACAAACATATTTGATATCTTATACTACTGTATAAAGTGAACTCATTAATTTACAGACGTCCGGGGACGTATTCACCTGAGATAGACACCAGTACCTATAGGCTGCATATAATCATCCAATATACCGAAGCTATTGGTTGCGATCTGTCAACATAGATGTATACAGAATAATATAACGGTTGGTCTGTGCTTGATGCTGTATGAGTAAACTACAGAATGCATATAAAACATCATCATTATTAAACAGCAGCTCCTTACAAAAGATTTTGCCAAAAATTTACTTTATAAACACACTTTGAAAGCTGAAAGCCAATATACCTTGCAAAATATCTCCATAAGTTCTGTAGTTTCAGGTAATGTACCATATTCACTGCTAAGTGCTACCAGATTCCACAGAACTACGTTAAATTCATCTTGGTTCTCAGAATTCTGCATCATTGTGGCTCTGTCTAAAGCAGATCTGACGTTATAATGGACCCTCCAAACCAAGTCATGCAATACATTCAATGCAAAACTTCGATGTCAATCAAACACTGTGTCTTGAAAACCCAATTGGTGAATCATTCACAAGATTCTTCACTTCTGAGTGCCTTGTAAGTATATAAATGACCAAATGACAGTGTCAGTATTAAATCAAAGGCATGACTTTCACTTAAGCTCACTCACATTGTGATATGTTACTTCATGAAAAAGTCCAAGGGCAGGGAATGCTCACCAAACATCCCAAGAATTTGTTGTCTAAGACAGCATATGATTTAATAAAAATACTCACTAGAGACCAAGTCTTTGAAAGTTCTTGACTTGCCAAAGACTGTGCATTGTTTCTGGTAGAGGAGACCCAACTGCAGAAAATACTTCAAATTTTAACTTTCATTTAATGATTGTAAATTACATTAATAATGCAAGACAATAAAGCTTTCACTTTTTACAGCACATTTATTACAGCTGACTGTTCATGTTATAGCTATGATAATCTGTACGTACATAAAACAATTAGACTAGTCACAATATTGAATTACTGTATGTAATTCACACACAAAATACCCAAAGAACTATAAAAATTAGCCTACTTTTCTTAGAACGAGAATTCTGTAGAAAAGTCTGATACTCTCAGAGGGGACTATGGGAGACACTTTTCTGAAGCTGGCACACTCAGCTTTATGTAGTTTCCATGATGACTTCTGTAGTGATTAAAAGTGAGATGACTGTACAACGAGTGAGAACAACCGTTGATTAATTGTAGGAAATGAATCACAAAAACTAATTTTTATCATGCAGCATTGATAAACCCTGGTGATATCAATAATGATTATCAGTGATGTTGATTGAAAGATGATATCTGAAATTGAGGATAGAAGGATAATTGATATATCCTCATTTCAATCACCGAGTTGATGTTTAAAGTGTCATGGTGGAGGTGGACAAGGCAGCATTCTCTTTGAGAAGTGCCATGTTGTCACTTAGGATTGTGCAATGTTATGATTCACATGCAATGTATGCATTCAGAAGCCAAGGCCAAAGGTCAGCCACTGAAACAAATTATGTCGCATTATATTGTGGCCATGCTAAGGTTTCAAATGTGATTCTGCTAATTTTTAATTTGTCAGAATTGTTTGTATTCTGGTGCAGATAAACAATATTACATTGCCCTCAATATAATGTAGATACACTGCAATTAAAAATGTGAATATAGTCTCACCATGGTGGCTAGTGGATTGGGGTGAGACTGTAACGTAAGTAACAGTCGAACGGGGTGGGACTAGCTTTGGCACGAGTAGACGTAGCCTGAGGACCCCAACCTGAATGTATGGCTGTCATAAAGTCCAAGTCCAATGCTTTATATAGCATCAGTGAAATATTTCAGAATTTGACCAACACACAATCTCTTTAATTTGAGATTCATTAGGTTACTCGGGCAAAAATTATGTTAAATCTTGTTGGCGACTGTTACCGCAAATGTATTTATAGATAAATTCCAATTTTCATCACCGAGTCATGGCGGAAGTGGACAAGCCAGCTTTCGCTTTAGAAGCTTTCGATTGGGTGAAATTATGATTTAAAGATGATAAGTGCATTGGGATCTTGGGACAGCGAACTAAAATGATGAACGTTTTGTCTGCATGAAAGAGTCTAGGTCAAACGTCGGTCACTGAATGAATTATGTCCCAGTATGTTGTGGCTGCAGCAAGGTTTTGAACGAGCATTGTATACATACAATATTCAATGTTTATGCTTAATTAGTCAGAAAATACTCTATTCTCGTTCGTTAACTTCACTGAGGTTCATTATATAAGATGCAGTTAAAAGACATTGCCTAGTACCCCATGAAATGGAGATACTCTGCAATCAAAACTCGGAATCCAGATTTCCCGTTGGGCTGGAGTGAGTAGCTTGTTCGGTAGAGATAGGGTGATAATGTAACAAAGGTAAACGCGGAACCGGATTGGACTACAATAGACCTACCATTGGCTGCTATGACTGTAATATTTCTTAATCTTATGGACAGACAGCAGTAGTTGGGTCTGGTATCGTGCGAGACCTAATTATTGCATATATAGCAGCCGATAATTGGTAAACCATTAGCCTGGCTCCGGCCGGATGGTAATATAAATATATACCTCAGACGTCCTGTAGGGCTACCATAAGCCCTGCACTACTACTAATATTATGTACTTGCTCCTTTGAACCAAGTTTGGGAGCTGGTGCTCCCTCTTGAACAAGGTAATTGATCCGACTCTTGGTCGGTCGTAGCCCGGCAGACCAACAGAAGGATTAAATACCTTGTTGAAAAGCACAAGCTCCAAACGTGGTTCGAAAGAGCTTGTCAGTTTAGCTACTTAGCCCCGATCGGACGGTGAGATTCTTATATACCGTTCTGAATCTTCAATTTCCGTGCGAATATGTTGTGTGTTTTGACGGGGTCGTGGGATTTAGAAACTAGAAACCAACATATATCAAGAGCATGTGAACAAATATATGCAAAAAAGATACCCCGATCTATGCATTTCTTAAGGAAATGCCATTTAATAAAGATTTCCGAGAAATGGGATGGTACATTGTAGGACATCTACTCAGACGTCTTGTAGCCTGTAGGGATATTACTAGTATTAGGCCGTTTCACCTTAGCAAACATCGTATGCAGCGCTGAGAGCTTGATAAAACATACACAAGTGGCTCGTCATTACACCAGACGTCGCCAACTTCCATGCCTATAAAGAACTGAAGACGTTTTTATAAAGAGAGGTGAGGGTCTCACTGACACATCAATAGTTTCACCAGATTTTAAACATATTTAGCCTAAATGAAATAAGAATAGAATCAATTCTCGATAGGGTGTACGTGCAACATGAGATTTATTTGGTACGTACCAGTTGTTCATTAAACTTTAAGTAGTCTAAGATCATACAGAACAAATCTTTATAATGCAAGGGTGTTGACATGTGTGATTTGGGCGTCATTTGGTTCTCGTAGCTTGCTTCATAGCAAAATGCTCCATCATAAGTAAAAGAAGGATGACAGACAGACAAATTGGTAACATAGGTCACATTAAATTAACCCCATGAGTTACATGCTTACAGTGTTTTCACGTGCAATTAAAATTCTTTAAGCTATATCTATAAAAGATGACTCTGATACATACAAAGTTCACATTTCTTATTTGAGGGTGTGATCTTAAGAATGAGATCATGTTCACCGAAAACCTCTCGTATCTAAGGTCGCACCAGACTTTATATTTGACTAGATAGAAATTGCTGTATGTCTTCAGGTTAATATTCTCCGTTGTGTCTGCATGGTACAAGGGATCATTCAAAACTAACTCAGTGGTACGTACCATGCAGAGCTTAATTATATTTTGGAAGGAGATATTTAAAATATGATCATATGATCATATATATGTCATAAGCCTGAGTCTATAAGCATAGTGTGCAACAGGTGCAACGAACTAGGTGAATTTATTTTTACTTCATGTGTAAACGTAAAGTTCTTGCGTAATCACCGTTTTTGTTCACACGTATGAAGCTAGCATTGACTGAATCTATTTCAAGAAGGTTAAGTCAAAACCAAACTTGAACACAAATTTATGCTTTGTAGGGCTGCCTTTACCTCAAACATTTGTCACATCGTCTCTCTAACTGAGATTCACACATAGTGTACACTATATCGGCTCTTCCATGGACCAGATTTCTCAAACTTCCATGATTAAGGTATAGTCAGCCTGTCAGCTTGATCTACTGGCTTAGTAAGCGTGTCTCTGTTTGGGTGGCTTGTCAGCTTTTTTCTGCTACGACAATTTTTCAACTCGGTCAGGCTGTCTAATTAACTGGTCTGGCTGATAGCATAAGAACAGTCTATCGATCGGCACTCTACCCCCATTCAGTCTGTCTAAAGGTATTCACCAAAAAATGACAAAATCATAAAATTCCTGCTCTGAACGTCAGCTTACCAAATATTAATAGTGCAAGGTTTGTACAATACGTCTTGCGAGCCGCTAACCGCAGCAACCTAGAATAGTCCCTCCATGGGAGGGAAACTCCCAGAAAAGAAGTAAAGAGTAGTGAGGCTAGTTTGGGGCCCTTCACATTTAGTGAAAAACTACCCTCGGAAGGGGTCTGCTACCTATCGGATGCCATCGCTGCATTACAGTCAAGTGTAACCATGCGGTGAATAAATGATACGATATGTATATCACTAGTCAAGATACAACATCAAGTGTCTACTTTGGGGTCACCCTGATATCGTCTTAGTTTCTGTTCGTCGCTAATTTTGCCTCACTCTCTTCAAAGAAACATGATTCTGGTTAGCGTATATAACTGCATGTGTGTTGTGCCAAGGAGTACTGCTGTATTTGTTGACATGAGTATGTTTTGCTTTGGAGTACAGTGTATGTTGACAGTAGCACACATTTTCTCTTCAACATAACAAGAGCATATATATATAATTAGCACGCATAATGTATAAATAGTGTATGAACGTAATAGCATTGAACATCCTTGCATAGTTTTTTGCAGATGTCATTATCCCTCCTCCACTACAATTGATTGCTAATGAAGTCTTCCCTTCTTAAAGTTATACATCTGGAGCTGTTTGTTTATAGTCATCACATTGCAACCCTCCCTGATTGTACTGCATTAAGAGAAATAGCGATCCTTGACCGTACATACAAATGTTTCTCTCGTCAGTAAAACATGGGATTGCTTTTAGGATATTTGGTTACAGGTTCGTAGATGCAGCTGCTAAGATGTAGCTTAATAGCTCATGAAAACCTAGGTGAAAGTCACATGGTATGTGTATCAATATTGCTGCTCTGTTACTGACAATGTTATCGTATCAAACAAAAACCATGCTGTTGTATATTGTCACTCACGATTTGAGTGGTATTTTATTACAGATTTTAAATCAAATACAGACTAAAATGTATGTATATATTTAGCATATCATGGTAAGTTATACAATTAATACAATATAATATAGGAGTTGGCAGACAAATAGTACAATTAAAGCTAGCAGATGAGACGGGAGGTGGCGGGATGAAAACTTTTTGATAGTAAGTTGTCCAATGGCGAGCGCGAAGAGGACAGGCCACTTGACCAGAGAAACGCCTGAGAATTGATGGTCGCTACCGCACCAAGCGGGAGCGAAACGATTTTTCAACTTGGCGCGCGAGATTTGGAAAACCGGCGAAACAACCATCATGACGCACAAGCCTTCACATAGAATACATTATGACAAGACATAATTAAACATTACAATACATATTCTATAAATCACTCACTTAATGATTGAAGCTATTTATAAAAATGAACATCCTTCATTGTGATGTATCAGTGTGTAATGATAAATTACCAATTCATGCATCCATTACTTTATGATCAAAACATTATCTTTGACATTAAGTCAGACAGTGCTGCATGTTCGACTGCTTTCAGCCTGCAGAAGATAGTTTGACACAGTGCGTGGTCCTTGCCATGGGTGACGTGGAGAATGTCCAGTGCCTGGTAAACACATTGAATATCAAGACAGTTTGCAAAGATACTTGATGTTTGATCAGCTATCATAGAAGTCGAATAGCCATTAAACTCTACCACTTATCCCATAAAACCTAGGTATAACACACATAGTATGAAAATCATCTTTCAGAGAGATTGAACTTGATTGAATACCACATCGGAATGGTGCAACCTGTAGTTAAAGAATAATCCCAATTGACAGAATGACCTTAATTTGAGATGATTTAACCTACTTAAAGAATAAGCACTTCCGGCACCACGATCCTTAAAATGAGATTAGTTTATCACATCACCTAAACACAATAATATCATTATACTTATATTCTCACCTGTTGAAAGGAATCCATGGCACATCTAAATTGACCCAGCAGTGACTGTAGTTTTCCCACACTACATAGGTACAAGCCTAGCATGATATGGTGCTTAGGGTAATACTTCCTGAAAGAACAGTATTTTACAGGTGATGACAGATGAAGTCGGGATGTAACAGAATGGTAATGCTAGAGTAGATAGAGATACACTGAGAGTGTAATATGAGGTTTATGATGTTAATGTTCAAAACCGAATAGTAACATTGGTGATTATGTTATTTACCAACTATAACAACCAAATGGCTGGTTCTTTAACAGCTAATGGTATTCGAATAGCTACCTTAAATAGGGTATATTAGCCTGGGCATAGGTGAGGGCTTGCGACAAGCGCTTCTGGTCTTGACAGACTTTCGCAACGCGATATTGCAGTTGAATGAAGTAGATGTTGAGAGGGTGGAGAATTTTTGAGACGCTCGCCAGGCACTCTGTACACTGTTTGAGAATATCATCATCTGAGCCTACAAGCAGATTATACATATGTTATGGAGTTACAGAGGTAAGTTTGTCAGTTTGTAGGAACAGGTGCTCATGCAGAAATTGTATATATATTTACAAGTCGGACTGAGTGCACTAACACCGCCCTCAATCACAGCCAGACCCTCATACATTTCACAAGACTCCCAGGACCTCCAACCTATCAAAGAAATCACTATTAATCTCTTTCAAGATCCTCTAAATTACGTGCCGTATTCACAAATCCCTTTGAAACAAAAAGAATGTATTTCGATCTAGCCATAGCCCTCACACAATTAACATTCATTTTGTTTCAAAGGGATTTGTCACTGAATGATCTATAGAGGCAATAGGTGTTTGGTACATATGTGAATGAGCTTAGATTAAAAGGACTGGCATTTTATCAAAAATACTGCAGTGAAAAAACAGTAAATTGGTGACTCCAGTTCAATTTATGTAGGAAGAAAATTTAAATCATGATATATCATTGAAGACAGTTGCCTCTTCAAATTTATACCAAAAAACTAAGTTATCATCGTGAGGACAATTTCAAGACAATTTTGAACACCACCTTGCTGTTTATCCACAGTTTCCACCATGCCTTTAGCGCGGCTGATAGCTGATGAATACTGGTCAGTATACTTCTCCCATTTAACCACTGTACTACATGTGGCACATGTATACTCCTGTTCTGCATGGGGTGGAAATTACAAATTAAGTAGGAAATTACAACACGATGATTGATATTCCTCACCGAGTTAAATGTGTAATATTTGTTGACTGGAAACATATGATATCATGCATCATAGGAGTGTTAATTCTTTAATCTGCTATGTATAAACAAAATAGCTTGATAGTTATAAGCTTTGAAAATAACCTGTCTAGATAGAAACTTTTTGGCGTAGTTTCTAATGTTTTATTTTACCAGTGTTTTGCAGGATGAATCCTTCACAGTTGATTGTTGGACAGGACATAGAAACCTTCATGGCATCCTACAGACAATCCACATATTAATTATTTTATAAATAGTATTCCTAACAGTGTCGTCACAGAGAGGACACTGGCAGGTGAAGCAGTAATGTTCTTCAAGAAGACTTCTTCTCTCTGCTGTAGTGATGAGCACACTTGTGTAACTGATTCGTAACTGAACAGGAAATACACACATGGCCATGCTGTATAAAAAATAGCATAAAGGTACTCAGAGAGGGCTCATTCGGGTCTCGGCTCGATAGTATGTGTAACCTCACCTCATGTGTGCATGCATGCTGCTCGTCTCTTTAAAAACCATGTTAAAAAATCAATTAAAAGAGCGCAGTTCATCAGACCAATCTTAACACTTCAACATAAGCCACATGACGGCGATCTTAGAGACATTGGACCAACAGTACCACAGTATTTGGTTGTTTTTATGGTAGTGCCACAAGACAGTGAGCTTGGAAATGGTCACTGTATAACCAGTCAGGGTGAGCCCTCTTACATTAGCTTAAATTTGTTTGGTATATATGAAAATACAAAATGCAAGTACAGTGTTGAAGATGAGAAGGACAGAGATGTTGAAGGATGATTGTGAAGAGACTATGATTCACAAAATGACAGATGGATGCAATCAATCTAATCACAACAAAATAAAATACATCAAAACCTACCTGGCTCTCATGAGGAACCCGTTCTGTACATCTGATGGTCAGTGTGGTGCCTGTAAACACAGCTACAGCGTTAGCTTGGCAGCTGTGATCCAACGCAGAACACCTACCAATCATACACACTATAGGATGGGCATATATCATGGAATGTAAATATCACATGAACACCTAAGGATATAATGCGATGGAATCAATAGGGTGAAACAGTAAGACTCGACCCCATGTCCTAACAGCTGGGAGTGGAGCATGCTAATGTAGCTGGCGAGTCAATGACAACAAACATATCTGGTACCCTATACGACTGTATAAAGTGAACTCAGTAATCTACAGACGTCCGGGAAAGTATTCACCTGAGATAGACACCAACACCTATAGGATTCCTCTCAGCATCACATATACCGAAGCTATTGGTACAGATCTGTCAACATAAATGGATACAGAATGATATACCAGTTGGTTTGTGTTTGATGCTGCATGAGCGAACTACAGAATGCATATGAAATATCATCATTATTAAACGGCAACTTCTTACAAAAGATTTTGCAAAAATTAACATTTTAAACACACTTTGAAAGCTGAAAGCCAACAGACCTTGCCATATATCTCAAAAAGTTCTGTAGCCGCAGGTAATGTACCATCATCACCGCAAAGTGCATCCAGGGTGCGCAGAAGGTTGACAAATTCATCTTGTCTCTGAGGAATCTGCTTCAATTTGGCTGTGTCTAAAGCAGTTAAAAAGTTATGATAGACCCTCCAAACCAAGTCATGCAAATACCTTCAATGCAAAAACCTCAATGTCAATCAAACACTGTGTCTTGAAAATCCAATTGGTGAATCACACAGAAGATTCTTCACACCTGAGTGCCTTGAAAGTGTGTGAATGACTAAATGACAGCGTTAGTATTTAATCAAAGGGATGACTTTCACCTAAGCTCACCCACATTGTGATATGTAACTTGGTCAGGGTTTGCTCAGCAAACACCCCTCCTTTCACCCCCAACAGACGTAAACCACAACATTTAATCAACACACTGAAGTGCTTTACCAAGAATTTGTTGTCTAACACAGCTTGTGATTTAAAAAAAAAATACTCACTGTGATATGTTACTTCTTAAAATAGTCCACAGGCAGGGTATGCTCACCAAACATCCTAAGAAATTGTGGTCTAACACAGCATGTGATTTAATAAAAAATACTCACTAGAGACCAAGTCTTTGAAAGTTATTGACTTGCCAAAGACTGTGCATTGTTTCTGGTAGAGGAGACCCAACTGCAGAAAATACTTCAAATTTTAACTTTCATTTAATGATTGTATATAACATCAATAATGCAAGACAATAAAGCTTTCACTTTTAACAGCATATTTATTACAGCTGACTGTTCATGATATAGCTATAATAATTTGTACGTACATAAAACAATTAGAATAGTCACAATATTGAATTTCTGTGAATTACTGTAATAATGCACAACAAAATACCCAAAGAACTATAAAAATTGGCACACCTTTCTTAGCACAAGAATTCTGTAGAACAGTCTGGTGGTATCGGTGGAGACTATAGGAGACACTTTTCTGAAGCTGGCACACTCAGCTTTATGTAGCTTCCATGATGACTTCTGCAGTGATTAAAAGTGAGAAGACTGTACAACAAGTGGGAACAACCATCGATTAATTGTAGGCAATGAATCACAAAAACTTATTTTTATCATGCAGCATTGATAAACCCCTGGTGATATCAATAATGATTATCAGTGATATTAATTGAAAGATGATATCTGAAATCGAGGATAGAAGTTAATAATGAAATGGGAGATTATTTGGCAGCTAATGGTTCAACAAATGACAAACATTAATTACGAGACAAATGAAATTCCACAGTGATGCAGATAGCAGATGACTGCAAATGGGCAGCATTTAATAACGAGGCACAAGCAATCATTATGCTGGTGTTCTCACCTGACACGTTTTGTTACAGTAGCTAGAAATGCAACAAGCTGTGCACTTCCAAAGCTTTGTTGACGGTCTGTACACAAAATGATAATATTTAATGAAATGTGTCACAATCTGGTCACTTCTGAGGCCCTGTCGACAGACTGTACACCCGGTTGGGGGGGGGGGGGGGGGCAGGGGGGGTCACTTAGCCTTATTCTGGATAGGGGTGTGCCGCGGGACCTCGAAAACCCGTACCCGTCGTACAAGGTAAAAATGGCCAAAAGCATACCCCGACGTACAAGGTATTATGCGAATGTATAACCCATCGTACAGATTGAAGCTGAAAAACATACCCCGTCGTACAAGAATGAGGCCAAAAAACCCGTCGTACAAGTCAAGAGGCCGAAAAAACATACCCCGTCGCGCGGCACATATATACTACCTCTATACACATAAGTGCCCCACCCCCGGGACTGTACACAACATGATAATATTTAATGAAATGGGTTCAGTCTCTGCATGATCAACTGTAACAGCAAGTTAAGTCATACCTATGGTGCCAAACCACCTCACCACAGCGGAATGGTTATAAGGGGCTTTCAATGTCACTCGGTTTTATGGGGAAACAACGAGATAAGTAGGCATGATGGAATAACATTTCTCCAAAAGAACACTTGTCCACTGTTGCGATGCAGGTTTTGAAATTGGTTTGGATCCCGGAAGCACTGGGCCCAAAAATTTGTGTAGGGCCTCCCGTCTTTCTCGAATAGATGGCTGGGGTAACAATCACGTCTAATCCCACAAACTATCTACTGTCATTGATGCGTACACGGTAGATGCTTCTAGAATTCACAATATTTGGCTCAGATGGTTTTGGTCTTGATTGCTATAATATGACTTCACCTGTGACAAATAAATTACACTTATATATTTCATTCAATAAAACATCCCATGTTTGATCATTTTATGGGCTACTAAATAATGCTGTGGGCCAACAATTTCTCGTCGCCTGATGCCCAGTTAATTATAAATTTGACATCCTGCAATGATTTTGTAAACATGAACTCATTAATGGGAATTGGAATATTTCTCCAAATATCAGATATTTGCTCTAATAGTTGCGAGCAAGTTTTAGAATAATCTTATGAAGAGAACATAATGAAACAAGCCAAAAGGTTGTGTGGTTTGTGGTCTGTCAAATCTCACTAATTTCATCTAACATAGCCCAGGGGTGGTTTCAGACTGTATCAGTGTATGCCAGGAGATCAGGGGTTAGTCACACAACCACCTGTTATCGAATATCAGCTGCTAATGGTATTTTTATATTATATTCATTGTCTGGGCAAGAGTAGCCCGAGGACAGGTGACTTACAATGCAAGTCCAACCATACATCCCGCAACAGAGAAATAATTTAGATTTTGAACCGCAACCTCAGGTTTTTTTACTGTTTCATTTGATTCCCCACACTAAAATTATGTTCGCTGTTAGTACACCTTTATTTATTGATAAATTCTCATTTCCATCACAGAGTTGATGTTTAAAGTGTCTTGGTGGAAGTGGACAAGACAGCAATCTCTTTGAGAAGTGCCCTGTTGTCACTTACGATTGTGCAATGTTATGATTCACATATAATGTATGCGTTCAGATATTGCTGAATACATCCACTCGTGATTATAGGTGCAAATTGTTCATAACGATGAAACCAAATAACTCGCAAAGGTTATACATTCAAGATATCTTATAAGATTTGTGAATTTTCGGATAGCGTTGGGATCGAACATCATACTGCTGGGCTACTAGTAATGGGGGACTTAGCCATACAAGACATCCGAGTAGACATATATTTATATTACCGTTTGACCGGGGCTATATATTTATATATACCCGTCGACCGGAGCTATTCCTATGGGCTACATAAGGCCGCTTCACCTTAGAAAACAGTTTTCACATCGTTTGCCGCGCTGGGAGCTTGATAAAGCATACGCGAGTGGCTCTTCACTACACCAGACGTCGCCAACCTTCATCTTCTTCATTATGGAGAAAACAAAAGGCAATCCAACTTCGTTCGTTCGTTTTTGGCAACAACGGCCATGTACGGCTGTGTAAAAATGGAGAGCTTCCTCTGTGACCAGCCACCTTGCGCTTAGCTGTCCCATATATGGTAATATATAAGATAAAATGAAACGTCATGATTGATCCAACTGCCGCCCGTTATGCCATTGTATAGTATCGGTATATGGTATGTTATATATATATATATATATATATATATATATATATATATATATATATATATATATATATATATATATATATATATATATATATATATATATATATATATATATAAACTATATATATATATATATATATATATATAGTTATAAAACTGTACAGAGGGTTGTGAGAATTGTCTTTTCCTTATCTACCCAATATTCTCAGTTGGGTTATTGCTGGTGCTGTTAGTATACTAATATCCCTTGATCTAGCCCTACAAGACGTCCGAGTAGGTATAAATTCATGTTACCGTTACGACCGGAGCTACGCTTGATCATGTTTATAAACACCTAGCCCTACAAGACGTCTGCGTAGGTATAAATTCATGTTACCGTTACACCGGAGCTAATAAACACCATACCATGCTTAAGACAATATTTCATTTGAGATAACCCAAAACTCTCTATTTCTTTCCCAAACATAACTCAAATCATCATTATCCACATCATTTCAATACTATATTTATGCATATATACACATCTGTCTTCCTACTAACAATGCATGTACCAGACATTTTATTTAAAAATTAGCAAGAAGTGGAATAAACACATTTTTTGTTTATTTCAATGATGAGACACCTCAACAAAACTCTTATATTCTGGCCAGAAAGTGAAACGCCATAAAATTTTGCAGTACTTTGGTCATGTAGTCATTCCTGCTAACAAAATACATAAAAGGCTGTGAAATCTATCAATTTCCCAATTTTTGGCAGCATTAAAATATTCTGTGTATAATATTCAATACATTGAAAAAATAAGAGAAAAATGGAACTGATATCACAAAGAAACCCATATGATGTAATACCACTGTAAATTAAAACACCAAGAAGTATTTGTTTAATTCCAACTATTTACACATAAGCACAAATGTGTTATTAATACTGTTCCAACAAGGACTACTAAAAAAAAGAACACAACTTTTTCATAGAATCAAACGTGTAGGTAAACTTACAATGGATATGATCCATTATTCAGAGGTACAGGGACATTGGAGCACTTCTTGAAACAGGCCAAAGTAGTATACAGCCTGTAAAAATACATCATTGCATGGTGTAAAAGACCATTGGCCATAAAGCCCTAACTCATTTGAATGCTCAACGGAAATATTCCAATTGAATTTAATAACAAATAATTACTTGACCATCCACAATCAACACCCATATCCTAAATACAACGCACAACAATATCAGACCCAAATATCAGTGTCACCTTGAAGAGCTAGGTCGATGAAACAGTTCATCAAAGGTCAGTAACCCATCATGGAGAGCTATAGAAGATGAATAGCCCACCATGAGGAGGCAAAGGAGTCAGAAAAATGGCTAAACAAAGGTGGATAGCTCACCATGAGGAGGCAAAGGAGTCAGAAAAAACCCCAAAGATGGATAGCCCACCATGAGGAGGCAAAGGAGTCAGATAAATGGCTAAACAAAGGTGGATAGCCCACCATGAGGAGGCAAAGGAGTCAGAAAAAAAACAACAAAGATGGATAGCCCACCATGAGGAGGCAAAGGAGTCAGAAAAAAAACAACAAAGATGGATAGCCCACCATGAGGAGGCAAAGGAGTCAGAAAATGGCTTATCAAAGGTGGATAGCCCACCATGAGGGATAGGAGCCAGAAAAAAAGATTTATCAAAGGTGGACAGCCCACTATGCGAAGGTATAGGGGAGATTTTAAGTTAACTCACTACTTGTGTAATTATATAGACTGTGGCAGGTGAAGCACATTTCCTGATTCTTTAGTGAGTTGGAATGCTTACCTATCCTCCCACTTGTAAGATGCCAAAGCTTCATGCAAACGGCTATCAATGCAAGTCTTCACTTACACAAATGAATATCTCTTAACATTCACACCTGCACAAATGTGTATCAGTATATTAATAAATAAATACACATAAATGTATAAATATATATATATATTTATATATATTAACACACACACATATATATATGTGTGTGTATGTGTGTGTGGGTATGTGTTTGTGTGTATTCACCACCTTTTGGGATTATATATTTTTTATCAGGTGTAAACAGTAATATACATACAGACTTCAAAAGGACTAACCAATTTTCAGGGGCTCTGAGCAGTTGAGGAACTTGTTCTTTTATAATTTCATCCAGCTGTAGGAATATATTATCAAATAAGAATAAGTCAGACAATGCAATGTCAAATTCTTGTACGTTTTCGATAAGTGGAACTTACTGCATGATCTAAGAAAGATTGTGAGACAACAGTGCCTCCTATCAGCAAGCTTTTGTCAAGGCATAATTCCAGTGCCAGTTTTCAGTACTTGTCATGCTGCTCCTTTGTAATGTTAATAACTGAAATAAGTTTTTTTAAATCAGTCTTCAAGAATAAAAGCTTTCTAAAGAAAGGAACATTCTTTGTTTTACTGCACTTGTAAAGATATGAGCAGTAATATGAGGCAACTTACATTGAAAGGGGACAGTTTTCTGCTTTTCCATGTTCTCTGCTATTTCATGTTTTTCTTCGGATGTGAGGCGCCTATAAAGATGATATACTTATAACTAATTGCCATCGGGAGTTAAGTTAAATAACAAATTGGGTGTTTTAATGCATATCTCCACAGTAGTTATGTTAGCATAACTCAATTTAATGCATTGGGTGTTGTACCCATTGGCATTACCTGTGTTCTGTGAAAAGGGGGACTAACACCTGACTGGTTATTCGTGATCTGGTGGTGGTCTGTGACACAAGTAATTCCATCGAAGGTCATCAAAAGGTCTCTCTTACCATCCAGTTAGTTCTCTCTGGCCTCAAATAAATGGAAAATGGATGGACTATGCAAGTGATATTCTGCCATGAAGTTACTTCATAACCAAGCAATTATGTTTTTTTTGTAAGACAAGTTATTCCAGCTTGTGCTAAAAGAGTAAGCTGAAGGTGCTGTTCCTTTATTTAACGCATTGATTACTTCATGGGCCCCTTACTGACCAGTTTATTGATAGATTTATACGTTCATCATTGATAAAGCACAAGCAGCATTACCTCACAGCATGGTCCTAAGAATTCCTCTGGTACCTCTCTGCCTTTCTCCCTGTCCAATGCACTCAGGGTGATACCACTCTAGGCAATTATCACACTGCCAATACTGCCTAAGAGATAAGCAACCAATCACCTGGTGTAATTTGAAAAAAACCCAGCAGCATCAATATAGCAAGAATTGGCCAAAAACACCTAGGCCTTCATGATTACCATCCAAGCTTGGTTGATTGCCTGTTGTTTTGACCCTCGATCCAAGACTGTGGTATTGTGTAAACAACACACAGCAAACAATAAACTTCAACCTCCAGTTAACACTGTGAGGTAACTTCTATTCACAGCATATGTATTAGTTAGTTGGCCTATCTATCTGTTATTACACACTTCCTCTTGCTGTAGTTGCATAACATATTTCCTCACAAGACAGTCAATCAGAGGGTTAGCCAGAAATTTAAAAGTGGGCCTCAAAGTTTGCAACACTGGCTACGAGTTCCCAAACCGACTAAAATCACAGCCAATCTCAAAACTGTTTACATCAAAACTCACTCAACTGCGCGAAAAGATTGGGTCACATGACACCCTCGACCAATGTTATTTCGTTTCATAATGAAGTAAATATACCATTATGACATAAATATACCACTATGACATAAAATGTTTTTCGACAGTCCCTTGAAAACTAGAATAAAACCAGAACAAGCCGCCATCATTTGGGACGTCGTTAAAAAATGGCCGTCGTCTTTTGAAATTGGCCCTCGCAATGACGGCTCGACGCCTGCCTGGCTAAGGCTATGCAGTCAATTCTAGTTAGAGTTTGTGGTATTTAATGTTACCATATGGATTTCACTACATGGGTAAAAGGGCTTTCTCAGTTTAGGCACTGGTATGTATACATGTAAAACTACAGGTTTATGGTCACCTTCCACATGAATAACCATGTGACAGACCAAGCACATCCAGTGTCTTATCCTATTAATTTCATGCTAAAACAAATGGAACACATGGAGATAAACCCTGTCCAGTGTGGGGGGATTTCACATTGCTTATCGTGAGATATAATGATATCTGATCAGCATTTTTACCACAGTGAAGTCATGACCAAGCCGGTCACCACATAAAGACCGTACATAGCCACAAATACTCCACAGTCTGCCCCAAACGTTTGCTTTGGAGTGTCCTGAGCCACACAAATACTTGTCTCGGCATGATGGTTGAAAAGTCATTGTATGACAGTGCACTTGTCAACTATCTATGCATGGATACATTACTGAGAAATCTCTGGTAACTTGAAGTGACCACGTCCTACTTTTGTCAATGCTGCTAGCCAAGTCTCTGTGAAACGACATCAGACATTGAAAATAAAACTGTTCTGCTTCACTCTAATTATAAAGGTAATAGCAAACGTTATTGCCATATAGTTAAAATATATTACACCAACTAAAGTATGCACGATCTTTGTTACAAAAGGCATTGTCAACTTTGTAAGTTCTGCCATGAAGGGTAGGTTATCAGGTCTGTTTGGAATTCCTACTGTCTCTTAACCACTTTTTTATCATTGCCTTTATTGAATGAAACAGGAAGGTGTTGTGAATCACTTCAAGCTTGAGGAAAGTTTACTTATATTCAGGAGTACAGTAAGGCACACAAGTAATGGAAGGGAATGCACCAAACCGAGTACATGTTTCTGTTCAATATTTCAGTTACCTCAGCACTCTACTCTTCCTAGCAGCTTCCTGTACATGGCCCTGTGTGTCATCCATGGAATCCAGGTATACTATCCTCCCAGACTGAGGCTGAACAATCTGGACAAAAACAAGTCATGTTGGATATATCCAGGGGAACTTACACCCATAATGAAGTGGGACATGCCTTCGATGAAGAAAGGAAGAAGTATATGGTGGTAGATGCCAACATCAACCTGAATCAAATCAGAAAATAAAGGCAATAGCATGTCACAGCTGTATAATATACTACCAATCAAAAAAACCTAGTAGCCCTGGTATCAAGCCACTTTCCATTACATGTACACATACCAGCCATTGGATAATGGATGGATCATTTTCGGCTGCCAAAAGGATGGTACTTTCTATGACAGCTACTTTTATATCCTGAACAAAACCAATCATAGTCAGGTATATACGAAAACTTAATGCATAGAGCATCATTTGGGAAGGTCTAAATTAAATCAAACCTTCTCAGCAACCAATTGCAGAAAGGCACAGACCACCTGAAAGGAAATAAATATACATACATGTTTGTCATAGATGACTCACTATTTGATGGGGCAGATGCGATTAAACTTCTGAGCTGGGAACTTTGTGATAGTAAAACAACGATTGATTTCAACAAAGCTGGATAAAAAAAAATAATGGCTCTATCTTTGAAAAAAATAACTGTTAATTTATGAGAACATGTCATATACAAGGTAAGATATAGCAATAATGTACGTACTGTAGATTCAATGTTCTGGCCTTCTTTGAGTGTCTTCAGATCTGCCCTTGCTATCTGCTTACCAGACACATCGATAACAACCTCTTTGCCATGGTTGTCTGCTGCAGACAGACATTCCACCAGCTATGGGGGTTGGTGACAATTGGTCAATTAGTCTGGCATTTATAAATGTATATAAATATATATATATATATATATATATATATATATATATATATATATATATATATATATATATATATATATATTTATATAAAATAAAACATTTACAACAATTTTAGAAAGTAATTATACACACTTCCTCTTGCTGTGCTTGCGTTAACAGTTTCTTCCACAACCCATGAGGCGAGGGACTGTCTTTAAGTTCCACAAACAAATCACTGCTGTGGTTTGGAACTTATGGGATGGCATAATTACATAGAAAGACATGTCTTACTTATTTAAGTTTATTTTACAAAAAAAAAGTGTAAGTGCAACAATTAGCGGTTTTCATATTATTAGACATCACCAACCAGAATATTTGTGTAATCAAGGCACTCCCCCACGGAGGGCAAACCTACGTGCATATGTCTATAGACCTCTGCTACTTGAGGAGCATATAAATACCTAACTTAAGCAGTGAAGTCATTTGCACATCAATAATTTAGACGAGCAATTGCCAAAGTTTCAATGAGCCAGACATACCGTAGAAAGAGCTATACAAACACTGAGATGAAGCATTGTCACTGTCAGAATCAACAGAAAAGGTGGGTGGCTCCACACAACTGCCGTCATGGTTGAAACCTTAGAGACACAGCACAAAGTCAGCACTGTTAAATGAGCTACCTACTACCAATTCGATATCGGGTAAGGACACATAATAGTACTGTATAATACCTTGGAGCTTCTTCTTGCTGCTCCTTAGTCCTTGATGGGTCCCAAGTCCTACATGACATGCGGATAATATTATATATATATATATACACATACTAGTACTCTACAATACCTTGGAGCTTCTTCTTGCTTCTCCATATATATATATATATATATATATATATATATATATATATATATATATATATATATATATATCGATATATATCCCTATATATATATATATATATATATATCTATATATATATATATATATATATATATAGTCAGTATCCCTTATCCGCAATGGTCGGGACCAGATGTGTTCCGAATTTCAGAATTTTCCGGATTTCGGATCATGCCTTTCCAGACACCCATTATCATGCATTCGTAAGTTTGGAGAAGCACAACCGTCTGTGTTTATCATAAAGTTGCGGTTTTCCAAACGAACACCGTCTTGTCCACTCACGCCTTATCATTGTAAATATTGACTCGACGATAGAAATCAGAATAATTTTGTTAAAAAAGGGTGCGTTAACAGTTGCAAGCGTACCTCGTTATTTTGTGATGGGGAATCCAACAAAACAGAGCGACTTGATTGTGTGGGGATTAAAATCTAATTTAGACCATATTTCGTCATTGTGCACAGGCTTAAGACACTGTCAGCTGAGAATACAACCCGATGTCCCGTCACCCTTTTCTAAATGTACGATGTGAGGTATATAACAGATCAACAGAACATCACTGATGCTTATTAGCGTATTATGGTCATTTTTTATAGACAAGACACTCGCCTCGATGATCTGATGCCTCAGCACGGATATGAGAAATCTAAATTAGTAAACAGCACGGACGCTGTCAGAGGCGACGCGTCTTTGCCTAGGTCGTTTTACTACCTGAACTGGAGGCGCACGGATTCAGCATTAATGCCAATTTAAGAGACCCCCCATTGTCGGATGAGAAGGTGCGACTAATTTAAGCACCTTGATAACGAAAAATTTAACTGCGGCGTCATAACGGTACTTGCCCAAAAAAATCCAAATTTCGGAGGTTTCAGGATTTCGGAATTCCGGATAAGGGATACTCGACTGTATATATATATATATATACACACATATACTGAGTTATTACACTGTTTTTCAGTAATATTGCTATCAATTTGTTTTTTCCTCTGGCTCGGCGTGTTGTGCAACCACAACCCATCAGAGTGTGGAAGGTGAGGCTGCATTTCGAACAGAAGAGCCTGGCTGTCGACCACCACTCGGCCTAGGATGGTCTGCTTTTCCCCCAAATCCATATTGCTGTGTTCAACAGCAAAAGTAGCGTTAAATGCTTCCTTAAGAAGCTCTCTTGCCTTTCTGGCGGTGGCATTGAGCCCTGATTGATGTGGTGTAGTGAGTCCATTTTGAGGGGGTTGAGTCTTTCAGAACAGGATGACCATGAGCTGTTCAGTGTCGCACTGGTTTGGGGTGGAGGCGCTGGTTGTGGCGAGTGGCTTGCTGTCCAACTTAAATTGGTTGGTTAACACCAAGCTCCACACATGCTTACATGGAAGGTGAAACTTTGCTCAGACTTCACATGAGCATGATGGTTCATTCATATTAAGCTCATACCATGCTTTTCCTGCCTCAGAGCAGACACGGAAGAGTTTCTCCCCCTTCTGTTCTTTGCACCATGATGGATGACTTAATCGAGCCAAAGCATGTTGAATGAAGGCCCGTGGTTTGTTGTGAAGGAAATCTGGCACCTAAGAACTTCATCTCCTTCTTCTGGAAGACGCCTTGGTGTTGTTCGTTTCATACCGTCAAAAACAAATAGAATGAGGAGGCCATATTTAACCAATAATCATATGCAAAGAGCAATAATTGAATGGGGTAACAATCAAAGTTATGTGATACCCTATGGCTTCATGTTCAATTTAAAACAGTAAACTTAATGTTACTTTCATTGATTATTGCATATCATGAACATACTCCTTCTGGCAATCTGGCAAAAATATTTCCACCACAGTCTTCACCAGTCTCACCAGAGAATTGTCTGAGGTCGCATACAGAGAATTCCATTTCAAATCTCGATGCTGGTGCTCAATACCATTTGTGGTGACAAGCTCTTTCTGGGAGGCTTTCACCCATCTCTGTGGAGGTATCATAATGAACAAAGAAAAACAAGCACTGGGTAATATAAATGAATATGATATAAGTTCAATAAGAAGACATAAGTTCACAAAGTGGTGACAAGATAATTGTTTACAATTTAATAGAATATGGTGACCATCTGTATCACTGAATTTTTTACCCCTCAGACAAGTCATGGATAATTAAATGTTCCATACCATAACAGTCCGTCCAACCTCTTCTGTTGTGTGTTATGCTACAATTTTGTTCTGCCTTCACATAGAAAGGTAGGGAAATGCAAAGTTACATGTAATCAACTACAGAAATAGGGATAATACAGCTAAAAGACAATCTAAATCTAATAAATTGTTGATAGTAGCTCGTCGCCCAAGATTCTAATGATAATGGAATAACTGATGAAATGACTACTGCTATTCCAGAGAATCAAGAAACTTGGCTTGGAGCTTATGATGTTATATGATTGGATATGGTTTGCAAGCAGGCAGTACTATGCATCATCACAATTCACATGCTTTCCCATGCACAGCTATAACAATCACCTGAAAACAAAATGGCTCCAGTACATTGTTCTACACAACATTACTACACCACTTCGAGTAATAAAGTTGGATATAACTAAATACAAATGTCACTAGCAACAGAGAACATGTACATGTGCATCATTATGTTGTATGATTTTCCTATAAAGAAATATTTCTGATTATTTATAGGCCTATAACGGGGAATATTTTCACCGTGAACGTCGTAGTCTTTATGGTCGCAGTGATGAAGATGAGACGTCAATTGAATGGTAACTAGAAAAAGGAGGTTTATTTCTGAATGTTGGGGTACGGATTCCGTATCCCGCAAGTCCGAATATATATATTACAAAACTGTGGTAAGGAGTAACTCTGATGATGTCCAGAGGCTACTGCTGAGCTGGAATTCTAAACTTCTGTGTGCCGTACGGAGTTGGCCTTCCAACTAGGTCCGTACGACGGTGACTGTTTCGTTGCCCCAATGCTCAATGTGTTTTTAACTTCTGGGGATGGAGGTATTTATACAAATGTGTGGCGTCGTCAGCAAGCGAGGAGGTACAATCACCTTTAGCTTTAATAAAGATCAAACGGGCTGATGTTAATTGTTATGGGAATTGACAGGTTGGGAATGTTTACTTCAAAGGGCTCTACTTGCTACACCGGGACTATTTAATTTGGATAGTGGCCGTTTACTTCAGATATCACGGTTAGGTATTTAAGGGGGGGGGGGGTATTGCATTATGACTCCACACTGATTGACGACGCTTTCTGCAGTTATTACATAATATCTAATTGATAAGGACGGTCACAATATGCCTATTTAACATGATACCAAGTGGCTGATTTCTCAACTAGATAAATAGCTAGATTAATGTAATAAGTTAGAGCGGTAAAACACCATGCATTCAAGTTAGTGAAAATTATGGAGACAGGTCTGAATTGCCAATCTTACCTGGAAATACCTTCTCCAATGCAACAATCTCCCTCTCATCGAAATCCGTCATGAAGCGCCTGGGCTTCCATGACGGATTCCACGATACAAATAAGGTGATGGCTTCCTGTATGGCAGCTGTTGTTTCCCTCTCCACAACAAACATTGCCACATTAATGTAGCCAAAGTTTGTGTTCACACATACAAAAAAACAGGGAACATCTTATTTAGTGGTGTTATACGTGCCATTGACCAGACAGATATCATGGCCGTAGCAGTGTAGCATGTCACATAGCCACTGGTTCTGGTGAAAAAATAGGAATTCACCACTGGAGCTACATGATTCACAACTGCAGAGCACAAAGTAATACATATAAATAACTAAAAATGGTATCATCATATTTCTCACAATACAATGTTCAGTTACCAGATATACAATTCCACTAACTGTGACAAATATGTAATTTTTTGAATATTTTCTTCATTTACACTTCTCAACAAAATTATCTACAGCAATTGACTACAGGGGACAACTAGTAAATAACAGGAAAAATAGTAACAAAGCCTTTCTTCCGGAGGAAAACTCTGTCATTACGCCTGTTCAGGTGCCAATCAGTCCCCAAAGACTCAAGATTATTCTGGTCATCATTTGAGTATCTGCCAATGCAATAACAGAGGCAAAATCCAGAGACCTTGAACAAAAGATTTTTCTGAATCCTGTACCACCTTATAGCAGCTGCTATTCAAGTTATAGTGGGCTATCCACCTCTATAAGCAAAGTTTCTGACTCCTGTACCTCCTCATACTGGGCCATACACCTTGAACGAAGTATTTTTCTGACTCCAATACCTCCTCATAATGGGCTATCCACCTTGAACAAAGTATTTTTCTGGCTCCTGTACCATCTCATAGTGGGCTATCAACCTTTAATAAGCTATTTTTCAGACTCCTGTACCATCTCGTAGTGGGCTATCCACCTTGAATAAAGTATTACAAGCTATTTTTCTGACTCCTGTACCATCTCATAGTGGGCTATCCACCTTTAATAAGCTATTTTTCTGACTCCCATGCCCCCTCATACTGGGTCATACACTTGGGGGGCTATCTACCTTTCACATGATATTTTGCTGACCCCTTCACCTCCCTTTTATGGGATATCCATTCTTTGTACTGCATATATTGGCCAATCAAATTATCAAATACCTGCAGGGTCTTGGTTGAAATACGAATTATCAATATTTTAGTCAAATCTAAGAGCAAATGAGGGTGGGGGTGAGATCGATAGAGGAGCTTTCCTATTAATTTTCAATGCGGTGTTGTAGGGACATAGGGACATATATCATTAAGGGGGTATGGGGCTATGAATACCTATGTGATAATTGCCTACCTTGATTTGCCCAACTGAAGCCTAATCAGATTGGCTTAATCCTTGTTGGTCGGGTAGAAGCGCCGTGATGAAGCTGGAGGGTCACCAAGCTCCCTCACCACGAACATCTTCAGGTGCTGTTTCATGTCCACAACATTAACGACACCATCTGCTACCAGGGAACGCACCTTTCCCCTCACCCAATTATCAATGAGTAAGGTTGCAGAGGCAGCCTACACAACACCAAAATAAAGTCTGTAGCAGTGGCATATACACAGATGTTTTAGGTGATGTTGCATATGGGAAGGAGTAACATGATACAAGCTTTCTTGTCAGACCAGACACATGACCACAATGGAGTGCAGGTTATGGTAGACTAAAAAAAACACCTTCCTCTGTAGCACTGCTGGTGAAAAGTCTGGTTCACTGATCACTTTGACAATATTTTGCCTTACTCCCATGAGCCTTTTCTTGGACCTGTCAGTAATCTTACCGCCATGACAAGAGTATATGCACTAGTTCTTTATCTTCCTAATTTTAGGATAGCTTTTATTGTCTGACTGGCAGATGATACCAAATACTGATTTCAATAAAAACACGATAGGTAATGAACTATTAATGATTTAACTAAACCACACTGATGTTTCAGCAATTTAAATTTTCAATGCATGTGCTCAAGACCATCACATCCATGCATAACAGTTTGATATATTAACTGATTCAAACAGGTGTAACATCAAACCTTGTCTGTGTCATCAACAAAACCTCTTTCACTCTTATTGCTGCTGAGCATCCCATCTTTTTGGTGTCTTGAATCATCACTCGTTTCCTCTTGTACTAGTGATCTCCTTCCTTCCACTGAAAGCAGGCATGGTCATAAAGATTACAAACATTCTAAAAGGGGCAATTCAAAAGCAAACATATTATTACGTAAAATGATTAGATAATGTATAGTTACCTAATCTAAGGTAATTTTGCCAAATAAATTACTCACCTCTGCCCTGCTACTTTTCCAATTCTCATAGCGGTCAGGACCTTGGTGACAATCGTATGAACGTTTACCAACAATCAAAAAAGGACCTTTTGCTATTTGATTGGTGGGGATCCGCAAACAACCACCTTTTGGACTTGCCCAATTGCTTTTGGTCTGCAATTGGAAATTTGGATTAATGTTGGACAGTAAAACAGTAATTATTCACACATGGATGATGCATTTTGACATGAGGATAGGAGATATATCAAATACCTTTTTTCAAGACATCCGTAATCTTAGCCGTGCACGACGTCTTATCGATGTATATATTCATATTATCGTCGAGCGCAGCTACCGTGATCTTAGGGGAAACAAAGCAGGAATTGGTGGCCAATTATAGAAGTCACACTTTGACTGGAGAAACTCCTCGATTGACGAAATAACTAGCATCTGTCAGTTAAACAAACTCATCTCTATTAATAGGCAAGGCACCCCCGGGGGGGGGGGCACTTGGCCTTATTCTGGATAGTGGTGTGCCGCGGGACCTAAAAAACCCGTACCCGTCGTACAAGGTCAAAATGGCCAAAAAGCATACCCAGTCGTACAAGGTATTATGCGAATGTATAACCCGTCGTACACATTGAACCTGAAAAACATACTCCGTCGTACAAGTATGAGGCCCAAAAACCCGCCGTACAAGTCGAGAGGCCCAAAAAACATACCCCGTCGCGCGGCACATATATACTACCTCTATACACTTAAGTGCCCCCCTTGCCCTCACCCCTGGTGTTTTGATGATCTGATGCCACCTACAGCGCAGATGTGAGAGATCGAAAGTAGTAAATAGCGCGGCGCTGTGAAAGGCAGAGTTTCTTTGCCTACTCTATTAACTGCAGCACAAGTGCCACAACATGTGACCACGGTGCGCATAGCCAGACAGAAGCAGGGAAAGATAAATATATATTCGATTATCACGGCCTCTGTCGTCAGCCCGGGAAAATGAGGTATAGAATAATTATATAACCCTAGCCGCGCACGATACATTATATAAATCTTTCTCTCTTCGTTCTACGATCTATCGGGGCATAGAACGATGAATATATATTTTTCTATCTTCAACCTACCTCCTGATACGAATCCCTGTGGGCCGCAGGGCAGAATCTTTCAGGATATAAGCAAATATGCTCCTTCTCGCAATGCAGACAATTAAGGGACATTTTAAAAAACATACAATTTCATATCCATAAACAGGGGCGTAGCCAGCTATACGCACTTACGCACGTGCGTAACATCCATTTGAAAAGTGAAAAAAAAAGTATGGCTTAAAATAGCATCAAAGTCAAAATCTAAAGGGGGTTAGACTTAACTGTCTGCAACTGTCGATTTCTCCCCCGTCTGTGCGTAACATTCCTTCTAGCCTGGCTACGCCCCTGATAAATGTCTTAACATCAATCTTGCCTACAGTGCAACAATAGTCATACTCCTTAATCAACGAAATCCAACACAATTTTAAGAATTGTTGTCCATCATGGCTACCGCGCGAATCGAAAACGTGAGCGATATCACAGCGAATTAACTAAATTATGTTGCATTGTGGGTGTCGGCCATGTTGAGTTTTTGAACAAAGTTTCCTGGTGTGCCGTATTTTAGTGCTCAAATAGAACAATTAGACAAAACTGTAGTAATAGAAACAGTCCTCTTGTCATTTAGTGATATATTCTTTCATTTTGTCAAAAATATTTGTAAGTTTTTAGCGAGTTCATCTGTCATTTTGACTTCGGAACCTTAGAAATTTCGCCTCTACAGCGCGGATGTGAGAGATCGAAAGTAGTAAATAGCGCGGCGCTGTCAGAGGCGGAGTTTCTTTGCTTACAGTTCACTTAGCCAAGCGTATCCCGTTCCACACGCGCCAAAAACCGTTAAGTAAATACTAACAGGTAACCTCTGCAATACTATAACGCTTACAGTAGTCATAACGTATTTTCTATTTATTGAGTCGATGGGCGGAGCTCATTTTGCTAATAAGTATCCGGAAGGTGGATAGTCTAAAGCTTCTCGACTTGCTTGTGGCGCAGCATAACGGATTGAATCATAATGTTTAACCAGGGACATTTTATTTCTAAGCTAATAACAGTCGGTGTTTAGGAGAGGATACTAGAATAAGTACGAGGCCAATATGCTTTCAAGCTCGGTTGTTTTTTTTATCTGATTCACAAATTTTATTATTACTAGATTAAATAACATATTTTGTGATTTTACATGTTATCCACTTTTAAGGTCTTAGGTCAAATCATGTCACACTGGCTTATTAATTGAATAACCACCAATTTTACATACAACAGAACAATACAGCTCAGAGTATCAGATACACATTTTCCCTACTTGAGGCTGTGACTTAATTGAAGGTGAGGTCAGGGTCTCACTGGAAACCTCTCTAGTTTCACCAGACTTAATAAATATTTAGCCTAAATGAAATAAGAAAAGAAACAATTCCCTAAAGGATATATGGGCAACATGCAATTTTTTTGTACCAGTTGTTAATTGATATTTTAGTGGTCTAAGGTCATACAGAACAAATCTTTATAATGCAAGGGTGCTAACATGTGTGATTTGGGCGTCATTTGGTTCCCGTAGCTTGCTTCATAGCAAAATGCTCCATCATAAGTAAAAGAAGGATGACAGACAGACAAATAAGTAACATACGTGACATTGAATTAACCTCATGAATTACATGCTTACAATGTTTGCACGTGCAATTAAAAATTCTTCAAGCTATATTTATGAAAGATGACACATACAAATTTCACATATTCCTTATTTGAGAGTGTGATCTTGAGAATGAGATGTTCACCGATAACCTCTTGTATCTAACGTCATACCAGACTTTATATTAGACTAGATAGAAATTGCTACGTCTTCAGGTTAATATTCCCCTTTGGTACAAGAGATAATGCAAAACTATCTCAGTGGTCTACGGCCATGCGGAGCTTAATTATAGTTTGGAGGGAGATATTAACATAAGGGGTTCCATGGCAGATTTGGGACCAGCTTACTTTATGAGAAAATAAGCCATCAAAGTTAACAACAATAGATATAATCAATATTTTCAAATAATTCTATATAGAAATGCAATCATTAAGATTATGAAAAGTTACTAGTGAAATCACAGGTGCTCTGTTCCCAATGTCAGGTATTTCGAGCACAGAGCTGTTCACAATTTGGTGCTCCTGGGATTGGTATGGCTTAGTAAGGTTAGTATAGGGTTTAACAGCATGTGTATAAGACACTTTCTCTTTAACAACTGATTTTTTGGTAAATTCTCAGTCTTAGGCATACACTCAGTTTGAGTAGTTTATTTCCTGTTTTCCAAAATAGTGAGTTCAAATATAAAGCTCATCCTCAAGCTAGAGAACTTGTCATGACATGAAGTATTTATAAATTTGTATTTGAATCAGATTGGGTCTTTACAATAATACCAAAGACACATTAACAGTGAGAAAGTGTGTCCCACAGAATGAACAGCATTAAGAGACCAATCGTGCACAGTAATTGCATTCAATTTTCAACACAACAAACTTTATGCAATGTTCAGAAGTCTTAAATTAACATATACCAACACTTTGTACTATCTTGACAAAGGAGTAGCAGGTTTATCTGTGAGTAATGATCCAAACATGAAATGCTGAATAACAGGAAACTTTGCCAGAACCTGTAAAAAATATACAAAACCGAACTGTAGACAATTATTATCATAAAAAAGCTATGACAATACTTGATATATATATAAATATATAGGGAAATGCTTACACTCTTGAAATATAGAAAGCAATCACAGTTGTTCAATGGCCAAGATAAGTGGGATATTTGAAAATGTTGAGAAGGTTAGATGAGGAAAACTAGCATAACTAGTGATATGCCTTACAGTGAAGTATTGGCAATGCATTAAAATGGAAAGATCATGACTTTTGCCATACTCCACTTGGTCTATGATATATTAGTGAATCTGAAAATATCAGCAGGAAATCATGACCAGGTGTACCTATGCTCCATGTGCTGATTCTGGTCAAGTCTTACCTCTGCTTTATACATCTTTATTAATCCGCTGTTGACTTTGCTCCACAACGTGACACCACTGATGTTCCATAACTGATTAGAATGCTCAGCAAATGGACCAGTTTTCACCTGAACATGCCCATAAATACAAGCTGAAATTCATTCCTGTATCACCTGCCATTTTGAGATTAAAAATTGAAACAATGAATTGGAGGAATGAAATTTTGCTATTTTATTTATATTGTAAAATGTGTAATAAAATTCATAATGAGCTTCCAAGTAATGTCTACACAGTGTAATTCAAACACTGGCATCAAAGACCAATATTTCCAATGGAATTTTGTGACAAGAGACTAAAAACTGTAATGCTGTTTTTACCTTGTGGATGTGGTCAATAGCTGAGAGGAAAATATAGTCTTTAGCATATGCCTCACATATATCTACATCAGGGAAAGATTTAGGTTTAATTCTCGGATGGTCTGCAACAAGATGAATTCACAACTTTCATGAAAATATTTCTATTTTGTACATCAGTACATAAAACCCACTAAAATAATTTGAATGGCATAGTACATTTTTCTAATGCCATGACCATTCAGGATATACTAAAATAAGTCTACTCCCGACTACAACAATCATATTTTCTGATTTACAGCCATTTAATATCCTAATTGGTACAGGTGGTTCTTGAGGAAATGATTTACACTTATACATATATTAAATGGACTCATATTTAACAATGAACTGAGGTAACTATAGAGTTAATGTAAGGGCTACCCATGAGTTGTGAGCTGCCCCATATGAAGGGGACAAAGTGATAGTCATCAAGACACCATACTCCGTGACTTCCTGCTGGCTCAAGACGGTACACTGATTGTACCTTCCTCATCAATTGCATGTACCTGAAGAACATGCACACAGTGAGTCAACCAGTTCTGCAGATGACTACAGAGGTAGACGAATGCTAATTTGATCTCTTAGAATACTGTTAACAAACAATATGACACGTGTGAAAATGATTACAATCAATTGGTATGGTTGATAACCGAAATGTTGTAATCAATGAAGCATTGCAAATATTGGACAATCCTATTATGATAACTCAGTTATTGTAACTATGAACAGTACCTCTGAAATATTTTACACACAGTGGCTACAGCGTCTTCTTGTTTGAGAGCCCCAAGTTTATACAGGCAGCAGATGAAGGCCACAAATGACAGCTCGTGCCCTGCTCCAAACACCAAAACATACAAATCACTGAATCAGGCTAGGTGTCCATATTGAGGTGATTAAAGTGCTTTTTAAACGGGATTTTACAACTGTAAATACTCACAGGATATATGATACTTTAATATACATACTTTAATATTTCACTTAGAATAAATAAAATTTTAACTATATTTTAACCCATATGCAGATTGGTGTTAGACTGGACTATTCAGTCGAGATGAGTAACTGAGTATGAAGGTTATTTGGATGGTGTTACAGTTCAGTGGTTGATACAGCAGACATCACTGAGTCACATACGTCATACCACATACAATCATGTAGTATATAGGATAAAATCGATCAGACACCGACACACACCTGTACCATAGTCGATACGTGTAGAATTACCAACACTCTCAACAAGATAAACGGCTATTTCAGGGACTGCTTTGTGAAGAGATTCATCAACTGCTTCCCTGACCAGAGATTCAGAATTCTGCAACCAAAGAGCAATTGCAATGACAATTTTGCCTTGAGCTTGTTATGGAACAGCGTATGGAGTTCTGTTGATCAATCACGTTAGATTATTTCCAGCTCAAAATCATATGCTGGTTATAACATCACAGGAGTTTTTCCTGACCTCTTGCAGTTTACTGAACCAGTCTCTGAATGCTTTGTTTCCGAACCTCTGGGGTTGGTCAATTGGGGGTATCTCATCCACCCATCCATCCAATGTATTCAAGATCTTGATTAAGTTTGCTGTTGTCTGCAGATCAGCAATGATAGTATTAGATTTATCAATTTGAACACAGAAGTGTAATAAAGTCATCAAGTGACACCAAATATAGGACTATGGGTCTGGCTCGGAGGTAATAAGATGTCTTTGTTTCAGTATATGCATGGACAGTTTACACATGAACAGAAATATTTCTTTTACAAAATTCGCATTATCGACAACTTGGAACTCCTACATTCCATACATAACATTTTGTAATAATTAATAAACTACAGTTTTAAAACATTTATAGTAACATAGTCATAGTCTATCGTCTCACAGTTGATATATGGCAATCATCTCTGAGCTTGGTATTCTTACAGGCTTCATTCATGGCACATAAACAACCAAGCAGGTCCTGGTATGCCTACAAAACACACAGTGCATTACGAGTGACTTAATTGCCAAAGGGCTGGTAGCTTTGTGAAGAGGGCTCACCCTGTATTTTCTAGGTGAACTTGTCAACTGATGGGTAACATCACCACTACCATGTATATCAACATATGTACAGGCATCCCTGTGAGGGGTTAATGGGAACAATTTTAATGGGATCTTTAGGACTAAATAACGTCTGGTTTTGGAAGAAATGAGAAGAGTAACAATAGACTGGTGGAGCTTCACTCAGATTCTTATGCCAGTGCAAGCATGAGTGAGCCCTCTAGTGAAGCAGTGAGCTCTTTGCTTGAAATTCCCATTTTAATATACACATTACAGTTCTTGTTATACATAAACTGGTATACACCAAGTGCACTTGAGGGAAAAATTGATTTAGCTGTCTCAAGATGAAACTGACTATTGCAGTGATAACATAACTTACCTCAGACTTTTCCCATATATCAGTCACATCAGAAGCCTGCTTAATGACTTTGACAGGTGTGGAGAATTCATGTGTTGACACATCTATGACTTCGTGAGCTTCACTCATTGTGGACCCTGGTAACAAGTTAACAGCACCATGGAGTTATAAGTTTTTCATCATCTACAAAAGTTCTGCCCCAGAGTACCAGAAAATGCGTTATCTCTCTTCAACACCAACTCTAACCCACTGAAACGGTGGATCGATTTGATGTATGTAGAACTGAGCTGGTTGAATCTTTGCCACTAGCCTTCAAAGAATTGTACCCGTGACTCACTTCAATGGTGGACTGCTTTGAGTTATTCATTGACCAACGCAAAAACTTGAAGGCAAGGGCACAATTTACAGTAACTACTAGAATCACTGCACAGCCAAAGAGCTCGTTGCAAGCACTCTTTGTGTCTCATTTGTGTCAAAGGCTTGGGGAGGTAGAGCTTCAGATGATCAAATTGTACAAGAGAATCGCTTCATAAGTGCGGACCTTCACCAGCATGGTGACCAAATTTTAGCTGACAGAGGCTTCACAGTACAGGATGATCTGGCAACTGTCTGTTTTTCTGACTCCCATGCCCCCTCATACTGGGTCATACACTTGGGGGGCTATCTACCTTTCACATGATATTTTGCTGACCCCTTCACCTCCCTTTTATGGGATATCCATTCTTTGTACTGCATATATTGGCCAATCAAATTATCAAATACCTGCAGGGTCTTGGTTGAAATACGAATTATCAATATTTTAGTCAAATCTAAGAGCAAATGAGGGTGGGGGTGAGATCGATAGAGGAGCTTTCCTATTAATTTTCAATGCGGTGTTGTAGGGACATAGGGACATATATCATTAAGGGGGTATGGGGCTATGAATACCTATGTGATAATTGCCTACCTTGATTTGCCCAACTGAAGCCTAATCAGATTGGCTTAATCCTTGTTGGTCGGGTAGAAGCGCCGTGATGAAGCTGGAGGGTCACCAAGCTCCCTCACCACGAACATCTTCAGGTGCTGTTTCATGTCCACAACATTAACGACACCATCTGCTACCAGGGAACGCACCTTTCCCCTCACCCAATTATCAATGAGTAAGGTTGCAGAGGCAGCCTACACAACACCAAAATAAAGTCTGTAGCAGTGGCATATACACAGATGTTTTAGGTGATGTTGCATATGGGAAGGAGTAACATGATACAAGCTTTCTTGTCAGACCAGACACATGACCACAATGGAGTGCAGGTTATGGTAGACTAAAAAACACCTTCCTCTGTAGCACTGCTGGTGAAAAGTCTGGTTCACTGATCACTTTGACAATATTTTGCCTTACTCCCATGAGCCTTTTCTTGGACCTGTCAGTAATCTTACCGCCATGACAAGAGTATATGCACTAGTTCTTTATCTTCCTAATTTTAGGATAGCTTTTATTGTCTGACTGGCAGATGATACCAAATACTGATTTCAATAAAAACACGATAGGTAATGAACTATTAATGATTTAACTAAACCACACTGATGTTTCAGCAATTTAAATTTTCAATGCATGTGCTCAAGACCATCACATCCATGCATAACAGTTTGATATATTAACTGATTCAAACAGGTGTAACATCAAACCTTGTCTGTGTCATCAACAAAACCTCTTTCACTCTTATTGCTGCTGAGCATCCCATCTTTTTGGTGTCTTGAATCATCACTCGTTTCCTCTTGTACTAGTGATCTCCTTCCTTCCACTGAAAGCAGGCATGGTCATAAAGATTACAAACATTCTAAAAGGGGCAATTCAAAAGCAAACATATTATTACGTAAAATGATTAGATAATGTATAGTTACCTAATCTAAGGTAATTTTGCCAAATAAATTACTCACCTCTGCCCTGCTACTTTTCCAATTCTCATAGCGGTCAGGACCTTGGTGACAATCGTATGAACGTTTACCAACAATCAAAAAAGGACCTTTTGCTATTTGATTGGTGGGGATCCGCAAACAACCACCTTTTGGACTTGCCCAATTGCTTTTGGTCTGCAATTGGAAATTTGGATTAATGTTGGACAGTAAAACAGTAATTATTCACACATGGATGATGCATTTTTGACATGAGGATAGGAGATATATCAAATACCTTTTTTCAAGACATCCGTAATCTTAGCCGTGCACGACGTCTTATCGATGTATATATTCATATTATCGTCGAGCGCAGCTACCGTGATCTTAGGGGAAACAAAGCAGGAATTGGTGGCCAATTATAGAAGTCACACTTTGACTGGAGAAACTCCTCGATTGACGAAATAACTAGCATCTGTCAGTTAAACAAACTCATCTCTATTAATAGGCAAGGCACCCCCGGGGGGGGGGGGGCACTTGGCCTTATTCTGGATAGTGGTGTGCCGCGGGACCTAAAAAACCCGTACCCGTCGTACAAGGTCAAAATGGCCAAAAAGCATACCCAGTCGTACAAGGTATTATGCGAATGTATAACCCGTCGTACACATTGAACCTGAAAAACATACTCCGTCGTACAAGTATGAGGCCCAAAAACCCGCCGTACAAGTCGAGAGGCCCAAAAAACATACCCCCCGTCGCGCGGCACATATATACTACTACCTCTATACACTTAAGTGCCCCCCTTGCCCTCACCCCTGGTGTTTTGATGATCTGATGCCACCTACAGCGCAGATGTGAGAGATCGAAAGTAGTAAATAGCGCGGCGCTGTGAAAGGCAGAGTTTCTTTGCCTACTCTATTAACTGCAGCACAAGTGCCACAACATGTGACCACGGTGCGCATAGCCAGACAGAAGCAGGGAAAGATAAATATATATTCGATTATCACGGCCTCTGTCGTCAGCCCGGGAAAATGAGGTATAGAATAATTATATAACCCTAGCCGCGCACGATACATTATATAAATCTTTCTCTCTTCGTTCTACGATCTATCGGGGCATAGAACGATGAATATATATTTTTCTATCTTCAACCTACCTCCTGATACGAATCCCTGTGGGCCGCAGGGCAGAATCTTTCAGGATATAAGCAAATATGCTCCTTCTCGCAATGCAGACAATTAAGGGACATTTTAAAAAACATACAATTTCATATCCATAAACAGGGGCGTAGCCAGCTATACGCACTTACGCACGTGCGTAACATCCATTTGAAAAGTGAAAAAAAAGTATGGCTTAAAATAGCATCAAAGTCAAAATCTAAAGGGGGTTAGACTTAACTGTCTGCAACTGTCGATTTCTCCCCCGTCTGTGCGTAACATTCCTTCTAGCCTGGCTACGCCCCTGATAAATGTCTTAACATCAATCTTGCCTACAGTGCAACAATAGTCATACTCCTTAATCAACGAAATCCAACACAATTTTAAGAATTGTTGTCCATCATGGCTACCGCGCGAATCGAAAACGTGAGCGATATCACAGCGAATTAACTAAATTATGTTGCATTGTGGGTGTCGGCCATGTTGAGTTTTTGAACAAAGTTTCCTGGTGTGCCGTATTTTAGTGCTCAAATAGAACAATTAGACAAAACTGTAGTAATAGAAACAGTCCTCTTGTCATTTAGTGATATATTCTTTCATTTTGTCAAAAATATTTGTAAGTTTTTAGCGAGTTCATCTGTCATTTTGACTTCGGAACCTTAGAAATTTCGCCTCTACAGCGCGGATGTGAGAGATCGAAAGTAGTAAATAGCGCGGCGCTGTCAGAGGCGGAGTTTCTTTGCTTACAGTTCACTTAGCCAAGCGTATCCCGTTCCACACGCGCCAAAAACCGTTAAGTAAATACTAACAGGTAACCTCTGCAATACTATAACGCTTACAGTAGTCATAACGTATTTTCTATTTATTGAGTCGATGGGCGGAGCTCATTTTGCTAATAAGTATCCGGAAGGTGGATAGTCTAAAGCTTCTCGACTTGCTTGTGGCGCAGCATAACGGATTGAATCATAATGTTTAACCAGGGACATTTTATTTCTAAGCTAATAACAGTCGGTGTTTAGGAGAGGATACTAGAATAAGTACGAGGCCAATATGCTTTCAAGCTCGGTTGTTTTTTTTATCTGATTCACAAATTTTATTATTACTAGATTAAATAACATATTTTGTGATTTTACATGTTATCCACTTTTAAGGTCTTAGGTCAAATCATGTCACACTGGCTTATTAATTGAATAACCACCAATTTTACATACAACAGAACAATACAGCTCAGAGTATCAGATACACATTTTCCCTACTTGAGGCTGTGACTTAATTGAAGGTGAGGTCAGGGTCTCACTGGAAACCTCTCTAGTTTCACCAGACTTAATAAATATTTAGCCTAAATGAAATAAGAAAAGAAACAATTCCCTAAAGGATATATGGGCAACATGCAATTTTTTTGTACCAGTTGTTAATTGATATTTTAGTGGTCTAAGGTCATACAGAACAAATCTTTATAATGCAAGGGTGCTAACATGTGTGATTTGGGCGTCATTTGGTTCCCGTAGCTTGCTTAATAGCAAAATGCTCCATCATAAGTAAAAGATGGATGACAGACAGACAAATAAGTAACATACGTGACATTGAATTAACCTCATGAATTACATGCTTACAATGTTTTGCACGTGCAATTAAAAATTCTTCAAGCTATATTTATGAAAGATGACACATACAAATTTCACATATTCCTTATTTGAGAGTGTGATCTTGAGAATGAGATGTTCACCGATAACCTCTTGTATCTAACGTCATACCAGACTTTATATTAGACTAGATAGAAATTGCTACGTCTTCAGGTTAATATTCCCCTTTGGTACAAGAGATAATGCAAAACTATCTCAGTGGTCTACGGCCATGCGGAGCTTAATTATAGTTTGGAGGGAGATATTAACATAAGGGGTTCCATGGCAGATTTGGGACCAGCTTACTTTATGAGAAAATAAGCCATCAAAGTTAACAACAATAGATATAATCAATATTTTCAAATAATTCTATATAGAAATGCAATCATTAAGATTATGAAAAGTTACTAGTGAAATCACAGGTGCTCTGTTCCCAATGTCAGGTATTTCGAGCACAGAGCTGTTCACAATTTGGTGCTCCTGGGATTGGTATGGCTTAGTAAGGTTAGTATAGGGTTTAACAGCATGTGTATAAGACACTTTCTCTTTAACAACTGATTTTTTGGTAAATTCTCAGTCTTAGGCATACACTCAGTTTGAGTAGTTTATTTCCTGTTTTCCAAAATAGTGAGTTCAAATATAAAGCTCATCCTCAAGCTAGAGAACTTGTCATGACATGAAGTATTTATAAATTTGTATTTGAATCAGATTGGGTCTTTACAATAATACCAAAGACACATTAACAGTGAGAAGTGTGTCCCACAGAATGAACAGCATTAAGAGACCAATCGTGCACAGTAATTGCATTCAATTTTCAACACAACAAACTTTATGCAATGTTCAGAAGTCTTAAATTAACATATACCAACACTTTGTACTATCTTGACAAAGGAGTAGCAGGTTTATCTGTGAGTAATGATCCAAACATGAAATGCTGAATAACAGGAAACTTTGCCAGAACCTGTAAAAATATACAAAACCGAACTGTAGACAATTATTATCATAAAAAAGCTATGACAATACTTGATATATATATAAATATATAGGGAAATGCTTACACTCTTGAAATATAGAAAGCAATCACAGTTGTTCAATGGCCAAGATAAGTGGGATATTTGAAAATGTTGAGAAGGTTAGATGAGGAAAACTAGCATAACTAGTGATATGCCTTACAGTGAAGTATTGGCAATGCATTAAAATGGAAAGATCATGACTTTGCCATACTCCACTTGGTCTATGATATATTAGTGAATCTGAAAATATCAGCAGGAAATCATGACCAGGTGTACCTATGCTCCATGTGCTGATTCTGGTCAAGTCTTACCTCTGCTTTATACATCTTTATTAATCCGCTGTTGACTTTGCTCCACAACGTGACACCACTGATGTTCCATAACTGATTAGAATGCTCAGCAAATGGACCAGTTTTCACCTGAACATGCCCATAAATACAAGCTGAAATTCATTCCTGTATCACCTGCCATTTTGAGATTAAAAATTGAAACAATGAATTGGAGGAATGAAATTTTGCTATTTTATTTATATTGTAAAATGTGTAATAAAATTCATAATGAGCTTCCAAGTAATGTCTACACAGTGTAATTCAAACACTGGCATCAAAGACCAATATTTCCAATGGAATTTTGTGACAAGAGACTAAAAACTGTAATGCTGTTTTTACCTTGTGGATGTGGTCAATAGCTGAGAGGAAAATATAGTCTTTAGCATATGCCTCACATATATCTACATCAGGGAAAGATTTAGGTTTAATTCTCGGATGGTCTGCAACAAGATGAATTCACAACTTTCATGAAAATATTTCTATTTTGTACATCAGTACATAAAACCCACTAAAATAATTTGAATGGCATAGTACATTTTTCTAATGCCATGACCATTCAGGATATACTAAAATAAGTCTACTCCCGACTACAACAATCATATTTTCTGATTTACAGCCATTTAATATCCTAATTGGTACAGGTGGTTCTTGAGGAAATGATTTACACTTATACATATATTAAATGGACTCATATTTAACAATGAACTGAGGTAACTATAGAGTTAATGTAAGGGCTACCCATGAGTTGTGAGCTGCCCCATATGAAGGGGACAAAGTGATAGTCATCAAGACACCATACTCCGTGACTTCCTGCTGGCTCAAGACGGTACACTGATTGTACCTTCCTCATCAATTGCATGTACCTGAAGAACATGCACACAGTGAGTCAACCAGTTCTGCAGATGACTACAGAGGTAGACGAATGCTAATTTGATCTCTTAGAATACTGTTAACAAACAATATGACACGTGTGAAAATGATTACAATCAATTGGTATGGTTGATAACCGAAATGTTGTAATCAATGAAGCATTGCAAATATTGGACAATCCTATTATGATAACTCAGTTATTGTAACTATGAACAGTACCTCTGAAATATTTTACACACAGTGGCTACAGCGTCTTCTTGTTTGAGAGCCCCAAGTTTATACAGGCAGCAGATGAAGGCCACAAATGACAGCTCGTGCCCTGCTCCAAAAACACCAAAACATACAAATCACTGAATCAGGCTAGGTGTCCATATTGAGGTGATTAAAGTGCTTTTTAAACGGGATTTTACAACTGTAAATACTCACAGGATATATGATACTTTAATATACATACTTTAATATTTCACTTAGAATAAATAAAATTTTAACTATATTTTAACCCATATGCAGATTGGTGTTAGACTGGACTATTCAGTCGAGATGAGTAACTGAGTATGAAGGTTATTTGGATGGTGTTACAGTTCAGTGGTTGATACAGCAGACATCACTGAGTCACATACGTCATACCACATACAATCATGTAGTATATAGGATAAAATCGATCAGACACCGACACACACCTGTACCATAGTCGATACGTGTAGAATTACCAACACTCTCAACAAGATAAACGGCTATTTCAGGGACTGCTTTGTGAAGAGATTCATCAACTGCTTCCCTGACCAGAGATTCAGAATTCTGCAACCAAAGAGCAATTGCAATGACAATTTTGCCTTGAGCTTGTTATGGAACAGCGTATGGAGTTCTGTTGATCAATCACGTTAGATTATTTCCAGCTCAAAATCATATGCTGGTTATAACATCACAGGAGTTTTTCCTGACCTCTTGCAGTTTACTGAACCAGTCTCTGAATGCTTTGTTTCCGAACCTCTGGGGTTGGTCAATTGGGGGTATCTCATCCACCCATCCATCCAATGTATTCAAGATCTTGATTAAGTTTGCTGTTGTCTGCAGATCAGCAATGATAGTATTAGATTTATCAATTTGAACACAGAAGTGTAATAAAGTCATCAAGTGACACCAAATATAGGACTATGGGTCTGGCTCGGAGGTAATAAGATGTCTTTGTTTCAGTATATGCATGGACAGTTTACACATGAACAGAAATATTTCTTTTACAAAATTCGCATTATCGACAACTTGGAACTCCTACATTCCATACATAACATTTTGTAATAATTAATAAACTACAGTTTAAAAAACATTTATAGTAACATAGTCATAGTCTATCGTCTCACAGTTGATATATGGCAATCATCTCTGAGCTTGGTATTCTTACAGGCTTCATTCATGGCACATAAACAACCAAGCAGGTCCTGGTATGCCTACAAAACACACAGTGCATTACGAGTGACTTAATTGCCAAAGGGCTGGTAGCTTTGTGAAGAGGGGCTCACCCTGTATTTTCTAGGTGAACTTGTCAACTGATGGGTAACATCACCACTACCATGTATATCAACATATGTACAGGCATCCCTGTGAGGGGTTAATGGGAACAATTTTAATGGGATCTTTAGGACTAAATAACGTCTGGTTTTGGAAGAAATGAGAAGAGTAACAATAGACTGGTGGAGCTTCACTCAGATTCTTATGCCAGTGCAAGCATGAGTGAGCCCTCTAGTGAAGCAGTGAGCTCTTTGCTTGAAATTCCCATTTTAATATACACATTACAGTTCTTGTTATACATAAACTGGTATACACCAAGTGCACTTGAGGGAAAAATTGATTTAGCTGTCTCAAGATGAAACTGACTATTGCAGTGATAACATAACTTACCTCAGACTTTTCCCATATATCAGTCACATCAGAAGCCTGCTTAATGACTTTGACAGGTGTGGAGAATTCATGTGTTGACACATCTATGACTTCGTGAGCTTCACTCATTGTGGACCTGGTAACAAGTTAACAGCACCATGGAGTTATAAGTTTTTCATCATCTACAAAAGTTCTGCCCCAGAGTACCAGAAAATGCGTTATCTCTCTTCAACACCAACTCTAACCCACTGAAACGGTGGATCGATTTGATGTATGTAGAACTGAGCTGGTTGAATCTTTGCCACTAGCCTTCAAAGAATTGTACCCGTGACTCACTTCAATGGTGGACTGCTTTGAGTTATTCATTGACCAACGCAAAAACTTGAAGGCAAGGGCACAATTTACAGTAACTACTAGAATCACTGCACAGCCAAAGAGCTCGTTGCAAGCACTCTTTGTGTCTCATTTGTGTCAAAGGCTTGGGGAGGTAGAGCTTCAGATGATCAAATTGTACAAGAGAATCGCTTCATAAGTGCGGACCTTCACCAGCATGGTGACCAAATTTTAGCTGACAGAGGCTTCACAGTACAGGATGATCTGGCAACTGTCTGTGGAGATGAGCTCATGATCCCTAGTTTCACAAAAGGACAAGCAACTCCCCGCAGAAGTGGAAGTATCACGTAAGAAATCCTCTTTCCGCATCCACATTGAGAGAGTGATTGGGCATGTGAAAAACTGCCTTCAGCTGCCGAAGGGCACCCTACCTATCAGGTCGGTGAACTCACCGAAAGTTGAAGCCAATGAGAATGAGCTGTCAAGAGCAGACAAGATTGTCATTGTGGCTTGTTGTCTTTTAAATGCATGGGGTAGCATTATTGTAAGAGACAGTGATTTTATTGACTGAAATAGTTTTCGATGTTAAATTTAGGTATTATGTAGTAGTATTACATTCCTCTTCGTCCAGAATTTGCTCAAGTCACATAACATTGTACATTTCATAGTCACACAATAAACACGCTGATAAAATTTGAGAATACATTTTATTCACCCATCTTATTCACCATATATAAGTCCAAGCTAATCATCACCTTGTATACACTTTCAAACACACGAAAGTCTTCCAATTAAGTCTAACAACAGAAAGTCTTATAAACATTACTGTATAACATATTAATAGGAAGGTAAGCTCAAGTTTTATTACTTACAAAACTTGCAATACCAGACCCCTTTGGTACTCCCTGCCAATTATGGATTATGGGGAGAATCATTTATCCGCTGGGATGGCTTCAGCTTTCATTAGGAAATCATTTGATGGTGTTCTGATGTGGAAGACAGTATGAACCCAGCCACTTTTGAAGTAATTATGGACCTCCTGAGCCTTGAAATTTGTCATGCTTTCCTTGGTGAAAAATACCTGCACAGATTCCATATCGTATTTAGTTCAAATGCACATTTACCTGATGATGTTGCTTTTGAAAAACATCCAGCTTTTTCTATTAATATAATATAACACAGCTATTTGCTTTTGATTAATAATTACTAGCTGCCTTTATTACCTGGATAGTTGATCAATTACTCTTACAAATCACCAAAAGTCATATCAGGCCATTTCAGTTTTTCTATATATCTCTTTCATTGGGTAGTCCTTCCAAATGTTGGTAAGCTATGATTGTTGATCAGCAGGTTTGTACTGCTTGTAAGCCATGGCTGATTTAACATCACAAAGTTCATAGCTGTCACTTGTAAAATGTTCTTGTTCGTGAGATCAAAATATGCTCCAAATTGTTTCTGATTATCTTGTCTTTGATCTTATCAGCTACTATTTACCGCGTCACTAACAAACGTGTGCAACGTGAACGTTAAAAGCGTTGTGGCTTCCACTCAACCAACAATGTGTCAACAAGCTGACAGATATTTGTATTCACCCCCGAATCATTGACCCCCCCACCATCCCCAACAGTAACCCCTATATCGACAATATATACCAGGGGGGGAACTTAAGTGTATAGAGGTACTATACATGGGGTATGTTTTTTCGGCCTCTCGACTTGTACGACGGGTTTTATTGGGTCTCATACTTGTACGACGTGGTGTGTTTTTCAGCTTCAATCTGTACAACGGGTTTTTGGGGGGCTTCGTTTTGTACAGAGGGGTATGTTTTCTCGTCCCATGCAGTATGTTGAGATTTTCTCCCTGAATTTCCCACTGATCGTTGGCAATGCAATGAATGGTCCCCATGTGATGCCCCGAGAATCACACGCTCAGCCCACAGGGATTTGCATTGGCCAGATTACGGATATCTTCTAGGTATACAACCCCTTTATGGTTTATGTATACATAGAAGAGCGGCCGGCTGGCCGGCCAAAACATATCCCTGTGGCTTGACCGTGCAAGCGTGCTAAGTTGTTACTGCATGTAATCAGAAATCTGCTCATAACATATTGAGAATTAGCCCCAACTTTTATCCTGCCTACGACGTACGGCGGATTATACATTATACATTTGCATAATACCTTGTACGACGGGGTACGCTTTTATACCATTTTCACCTTGTACAACGGGTTATACATTTGCATAATACCTTGTACGACGTGGTATGCTTTTTGCCATTTTCATCTTGTACAACGGGTATGGATTTTCGAGATCCTGCGGTGTAAGAATATCAACAAGACTCCATGTTGCATTCTAGCTTCTATTTTAATAATAACCACTGCGCATGCGCTGGATCGCTTTCCGCGATACACAATACCGATCCTGTAACACGCGGCATACCCCTATCCGAGTAAAGGTCAAGTGCCCCCCCCACCGGGACCCGGCGGGAGTATATACCAGTCGACCGGGGCTAGGCCATCTGTCAAACAATGTGTGTTTGCAATCTTTGTGAATAAAATTTATAACACAGATATAAATTTTAACCTAGCACTCAATAACAGCCACACATGAGACTGTTCCAATTGGTTGCTACCTCACAAGCGACCACTCATTGCGAGCTACTAAGTTATCTTGTACTGGGCGATAATATAGCACTTCTATATTTTTACAACATCGATCAACATGAAAAACGAAATGATGGTGAAAAGTGTTCAATAATGTCACATGGCAACATTGAAATATAAATTCGCGCAACGAAGAAGACGGAGTTCAACAATAACGTAATATCACACCAACCGGCCAATCTAATGCAAGCAATATACCTCCAGTTATTGACACGAACAAAATGTGTAAATAGTGAGGATCCCTTTCTTGTCGGTGATGTGAGAAGGAAGATCGTCGAAAACCGAAGAGCCGAAGCCAGCAAACAGATATTTATCGAATGGGCGCGACGTCATAGGGAGGAAAAAACTGTTCAACCCACTATTTTTATCCAAAGATATTTTTACAAAGGGTTATTTAGGTTATTAGTTCCTAATGGTTCAGTATGGCTACAAAGTGATGTCGTCATTATCCCATCCGACCCCACGTTACGCCCACAGAAAGGTGCGAAACAGCCATACTGGCTCGACAACAAGGGGCCCCTGTAGCATGCTGTTCAAGATGAGGACTTTTGATGCCTTGACTTTTGGCTTTAATTTAGTTTCTAGCTGATGAATCATCCATGTCGTGTAGTACAAGTAAATCTCTTATCAATCATATAAGTTTGATATTTATCCTATAGTTGTCACCGAAATATAGCCCTCCGGCATGACTAGAATAATAAAGAGAAAATGTGTAATAGAGCTATTTATTTATCAAGGATGTCAGAATGGATCATTCGAATGATTTCAATATCATATAACAATCAAATTGGTCAAAAAGTAGTATTTAATTAAAAACAATCAATCAGTCGAACTTAATTTGCTTAGGAATCCAGTATTTATCAATATATTGTGAGTCTGTATATCGGAAATCCGACAACCGAGTGAAGTCAGTCAAGGGGATGACTCAACCAGCAAGTGTATGCAGTGAGACAGGATAGGTTACCGAACTAAACATTCCAGACAAAAAGTGTAGGTAATAAGGCCATGCAAGGAGGTTACCCGACTAGCAGCACATGTAGTGAGGCCGGGGAGGCGATTCCAAACTCCGCCCCTCTGCTGTTTCCAGTGAATCACAAGATTTCGATTTGAATTGATCATAAGGCACGTTGCAAGAAAATTTGAATTGTTAATAAGTCACGTTCATAGAAAAGTAGTCCCTGGTATATGACTGTATCCGACGGGGTCAGTACTGCATGGGTAGTTTAAAAAAAATATATAAGATAGAGATTATATATATATATATATATATATATATGTGTTCGAGATTTAGATTTGATTGTTGGTTTATTTTATTGCGCGTAAAATGAATACGTCATAAAAGTGGCGCATGTGCATCATCTAGGACCTACATTCATTTGGATAGATCGCCGAGCAGTTGGCGCCACAGCTGAGTTGGTCTTCGAGAAAAACGATGAGTAAATCTTTGGTCTTCCAAGGTAAATATTTGATCACAGGAGTTCGTGTGGTTTACTTTCATTCAACGATGTCCTGAAATTTGTGTACAATCGCCCAGGTGAATTTTAATTCTCTTTAAACAATTTCAGTAGACAACAAGTTTCGTTCTGCTGTGTCAGTGTTATCATGGAGTGATATTCAATCGTATAATTTTGCGTGCATATTTTTAAATGTTAGAATGAAGAAGAATGTCTTTAACCATCCCAACAGATCAATTTTAAGCTTGTTAGATCCAGTCTTTGACTTTCAATTTGCCCCAACGGTTCTTGGTGTTTTTTTATGCAGATAATTTCTGTTCCAGACGAAACCGACAAGCCAAATGAAGAATGGCGGCTTTTTTTTGAACACAGGAACTATCAACATCGCATGCAGTGTTACTATACAAAAGACGTCCTTTATATGTAAGTACTTAATGCTGGCATGATTGTTAGACCTCGGTCGAAATTGTCATGCCCAAGCGCCTGTTATTTTGGAAACGTGAAAGTGATTGGGTAGTAAGACATTCAAGATAGCCCAACAGACCACCAGTAGGATCGAGTGCTACCGTGTTGCACAAGCTCCAACTTGGTTCAGAAGAGCTAATTCTAGAACACAAACGTCCGGTAACATATCAGTTTGTTCAGACAATTTTGTTGTCCATCAACAGATGGCCTCTTTGGAAGGGTCTCAAATTCTTACAACTGACATATTACCAAGGACCATCACCAGTGTTGGTGCCATATTCGCACTCGATTTCATGTCTTCGCGGTTTTAATGTTGTCATTTACTCTCATGTCGATTTTGTTTGAGTTAATCTGCCCGAAACCGGTTTTGTGTCTATTATGTAATGGCTCGTAGCTCCGGGTCTTTTATGAGACGAAGCTGGCAGATTTCGAATGAAATTAACAAACAAGTGCATAAAATATTTTGTCGCAAATGCTGACGACACCCAGTGGCTTGGTGGGGCGACTCTTTACAAGACTGGATGAGTAGGCCCTATGATTCTTTAGTATTTGATAAACATTGTCACCCGGAGCATGCATATGCGGAGAATGTATGTTTGAACGGGGAATGTATGTATGAACGGGGTATGTTTTATCGGCCTCGGACTTGTTCGACAGCGTTTATTTTCCAGTTGCAATCTGTACGACGATAATATAGTTTGTTTAAGTATGTCAAGATTTCCTCCCGGTATTTTTTACCGATCGTTGATAATGCAATTGCAACGAATGGGTCCCTATGTGATGCGCCGAGAATATACGGAATTCTTGTCACAGACGAAAACATATATGATTTATGATGATTAAGCATCCACATTTGAGGATAATTTCTTTGCTAGTTCAAAAATCTGTTTTCGATGCAAAGTTTATACTGAAAACGTCCCCAATACATGACTCAGTAAAACAAAACAAAATATACTCTGAAGCCCAACTTTGCCTTCTCCTCAGTCCTGTTTGACCATCACAAGGGCGACCCAACCGTTAATGATATCATAGCGACAACCCATCGCTTCCCACATATCACAACGACAACAAAACCCGCCAATTCCTAGCTATCATAACGCAATTCACTGACTTCTTTATTTTAGATTATAACGGGCATCTCATATTACCAGCTATCATAGCTATCATATTCGGACTGAGGAACAGACTAGTAACATCAGGCGGTCGTATGTAATGTAATAACAGACACACACACACGCACACGTGCGTCTTTAGTTTTATCACGCGATGCGTCAGTCAGACAATTTAGCATGCGTTGGCGTCCACCCCTTGTATTTACATTAATAACATCCATCTATTGAATCGAGGGTAGGATATGTATCTACAAACCAAGCACCCCAACTTTGTCATTTTCTCGCGCCCATCAGGCTATCATAACGATGATCCCAACTCATTTGATACCGAAAGATAACGGCAATGTCTCACTCCCATTCTTAACTACCATCGTCCAGTCCCAATCCTTATTCATTTTGAATTTATTGTCGTTCCGATGAATACTGCATTACACAATTGGCAACCAGACACACATACAAACAAGCTCGCATATACACGCGCACGCACACATGCAATCTTGTATTACTATGCGATCGCTTTCATCAGATAACTTGTTGCCTTTAATATTGGCATGCGGTGTCGCGCAGTATGGTCTTTTTATCGAAAAACTATGGCGTATGATATATCACCCGCTCGTTTAATTGTCTTCTGGTATAGTGACATTTAAAATTTGTCATGCAGTAGCCTCTCTCATTTGAATTGACTTGAATATCGTTATTGTTAACGCACGCTATTGTTTTGAATTTAATCGTTTGTCATACAGTAGCGTCTGTCATTATAATTTATTTGATAGCCCCGTGGAAGTAGTTTCCATGGATAGCGTTTGTCAGCTGTCACGACAGTCATTTGAGTTGGTTTATGTTTGCGTGTTGACGTTTTTGGCGGTTATTTGTTTAGTTTTGACATTTCTCTTGCTAACTCTGCTTAACAAATCTATGGCAGGTTAATGTTTGTGTGTTGACGCCTGTTTGTGGCGATTATTTGTTGAGTTTGATATTAACTTTGGCATATTAATGACATTTCGTATAACTCTGGTTAACAAAGCTTAGGTAGGTTAATGTTTATGTGTTGACGCCTGTTTGTGGCGATTATTTGTTTGATATTAACTTGGGCATATTAATGACATTTCGTTTACTAACTCTGGTTAACAAAGCTTAGGTAGGTTAATGTTTATGTGTTGATGCCTGTTTGTGGCGATTATTTGTCGAGTTCTGTTGTTTTGAAACGGACTTTTGATGGTGATTGTTGGTTGAGCGTTGATGGGTTTTATTTGTTGGTGTTGAAATACTGACGCCTGGTGGTGGCGACGTGTCGACCCCTGTTGATGGCGAATGTTTGTTGTGTTAACACCTGTTATTGGCGAATGCTTATAGCAAATTATTGTAGTGTAAATATCTGACATGGGGTGGTCCGTCTAACACGCACAATTGTGTGATGTACGGTAGCGTTCATGGATATCATTTGTCGGCAGTAACCACCTTTCTTTAACTGTAGTCCCTGCCCATTGGATAGCTCCGTCGGATAATTCGTCCAAAAATGAATTTGATAGCCCCGTGGAAGGATTCTTCTGTTCGAATGAAAGGGTGTAATTTACTGTCAGATTGGATAACTAATTTTGACAAATCGATTTGCGTAGTCGTCGCTTACTTATTTTTACTATTTTTTAAATAATTGTCGATGATTTTGCCATTTTTTATTGATGTCGAAGTGGTGGCGCCTGTTCTATGGGAATGATTTGTGTTGACACCTGCTGGAGACGAATGCTTATTGCTCATTATTAATCAGTAAATATTTGACATAGGGCGGTTGGTCTTACACGCGCAAGTGTGTGCTGTGCGGTTGCGTCCATGGATAACGTTAGTCGGATGTAACGACCGTCCGTTGAGCTGTATTCCCCCCCCCCCCCCCCCCCCCCCCCCCGGAGGATTAATTACTCTTAAGCTTTTGGGAGTAATCTCTGTTTGATATTCAGGCGCCATATAACACATACGTGTTGGTGTGCCGTTAAACCCTATTCTTACTCACTCTGTTTGATATAAACTTTGGCATATTAATGACATTTCGTTTACTAACTCTGGTTAACAAAGCTTAGGTAGGTTAATGTGTGTGTGTTGACGCCTGTTTGTGGCGATTATTTGTCATGTTTGATATTAAATTTGGCATATTAAGGACATTTCGTTTACTAACTCTGGTTAACAAAGCTTAGATAGGTTAATGTTTGTGTGTTGACGCCTGTTTGTGGCGATTATTTGTTGAGTTTGATATTAACTTTGGCATATTAATGACATTTCGTTTACTAACTCTGGTTAACAAAGCTTAGGTAGGTTAATGTTTGTGTGTTGACGCCTGTTTGAGGCGATTATTTGTTGAGTTTTGTTGTTTTGTAACGTACTTTTAATGGTGATTGTTGGTTAAGCGTTGATGGGTTTTGTTTGTTGAAGTCGAATTGGTGACGCTTGCTGGTGGCGACGTGTTGACGCCTGTTGGTGGCGAGTGTTTGTTGTGTTAACACCTGTTATTGGCGAACGCTTATTGCAAATTATTATTGTGTAAATATCTGACATGGGGTGGTCCCACAATTATGTGATGTGCGGTAGCGTCCATGGATATCATTTGTCGGCTGTAAAAACCTTTCTTTGATCTGTAGTCCCTGCCCATTGGATTGCTCCGTCGGATGTTTCTTCCAATAGAATGACATGGGCTTTATACAGCCATAATAGTTTTCGATTTTCAGATATTTAACATTGCCTAATGATCACTTGCGTATTATTATCATTCATTATTACTGGGCGGTTATTGTGCCAGTTATAATTATTGTGCGTTTGCTATGAACCCCTGTTTGATGTTAATGTTTGCAATTTAAGTACATTCCTTTTTTACTGATCCTGATTCACCAAACCATGGTTGGTCGCCTGTTGGCGGCGATTGTTTGTTGTGTTTTGACGCGATTGTTTGATGGTTGACGACGCCTGTTTTTGTGATGCTTGGTGTTTGATAACGCCTTTTTTGTTTATTACTGTTTATTACTCTGTTAATCTATCCTAAAATGTGATGCGAGTATCACTGATTGTGTGATGCGTGGTAACGCTCTTTGTTCCGTCGGCCGGCCGTAACGACTGTCCTTGCCCTCTCGATAGCCTCGTGGAAGGAATCTATTTATAGAAAGACTTGATGTAATGGACACCTATCAAAGAGTTTATAGCTTCGCTAAGAGAGCTCACTCGAGGCTTTCGCCCGAGGAAATATGTGAAGACGCCACCTGCAGTCTGTACGAAAGTCATTATCACATTGCAGGACATGAGGTCCTGCAATACAGTCTACATTGCAGGACCGGACAAGTTTTTGCAGGACCAAAAATTTTATGTACATTTTAGTGAAAGTTAATTTGATCACATACACATACATGTAGGGTTTTAGGTACTAAATTTACAAGATACACTTTCAACAGATATTATTATTATATTATTATATCATTTATTCGCAAATCAAAGTTTACAAAAAGATATATAATTAAGCAATAAAAAATAAAAAATACATGAGTACCAATCAGTTTGTACATAGAAACACAAGAAGCTCATCTGCCTCTTGCAGTGTTAAAGAAGTTAACAAACTGCCAAAATTCTTGCAAAGCGCATTTCGCCCTGTCTTCTGCTGACTTTCATTAATATTTTAAAGCAATTCGCGTACATTATTAAGGTTACCTTCATTAATTAATCTTAGTTGTTGGTAGTCTAAATTTAGTAATGACAGACATGATCTTACTTATTCGATACGACAGATGAGCTTACATTAGTGAGCATAGTAGCAAGTCGAACTTTTGGGTTGTTACTAACGGTGCATTTAACCCAAAAATTAACAAAACGTAACAATAACTGAGTGCGTATATCAGGTCTGCCTACAAGCAGCGGTAAAAAACGAGATCTCGTCCTTCTATTAAGCTTAAGAACTCTCCTTACACACTTTCGCCAAGCAACACTTATTTTTTCAAGTGACTTTAAATCCAATTTCCATAAAGGACTACCATAGAAGCTTGTACAAAAGGTATCAAAAAGCCTAGTGCGAACGTCGGTGCGGCAAAAGCCGAATCTGGACATCAAAATGTTAGTACGATAAAACAATTCTCCTACAGCTTTTTCGATATTCGCATCGTTGTTTTCATAACCAATATAACTGCCTAGATGAACAACCTTAGAGTACTTTTGTAAAATAGCTCCATTCAGCCGTAATTCGAGATTGGTATTACATTGTGGAATATTGTAGCACAGCAGCATACTTTTTTCACTATTGAACATTACATCGTATTCTTGTGCGTATTCTTCGCATATTGAAATCATAAGCTCGGCAGCAGTGACTGAGGGAGCAAGACTTGAAAAATCTCCGGACACAAACACCTTCGGGCCAGTAATCTGCTGATAGTACAGTATCTAGCTGAGATGCTTTAATTTCAGCCTTGAAACTGTCGAATTTAGACTCAGTACTGGAGATCTTGTCGATTGATCTGACAGTGACTTGATTCTCCTCGATGAAATCCTTGATGTGATTTATATCAGTTCCCTTGGCGACTCGGTATATAAATATGTCGCGACTAGGTTCTGGAGCACCTTTAAAAAGTTCTGACTTGCCTCGTGTTGTGCCTGTGATTGTCAGTCGACTTGCTAGACGCCTCCTCGTTTTCTTCATCTCTGAGGATGGATACTGGTAACCTTCATCATCATGACTACTTTGTTTCTTTGTTGCTGATGTGTTGTCATTGCTTTTCTTCTGTCCACTCTTGGGCTGATGTACCTCGCGTTGTGATTTCACAGGTTGTTGTGCCGGAACAGCTGTGGCATTTGGAGATACCGCTGCTGCCGCCGCATAGCTTTGTGGAGAACTAACAAGGTTATTCTCTATCTAATCCAACCTTTGTTCTAAGTCATTCATAGCGTTCAGTCTCAATTCCAATTTATTCAACCTTTCGCATACACTTATTGGGTGCACCTCAGCGGGTGATGCCTTTGGGATGCGACCCAGTGTTATTGAGTCGACCGCAAACAAGGGAAGTTTTTTCGCGGAATCGAGTTTCATGATTCCCGACACTATATCTTGAATAACCTTGACGATTTCATTCGAGTTACCAGTGTCTCTGCGTCTAATAAGGGCGGGCAGAACCTGTTCATCACCCACTCTCCACAACAGTTCCTTTGCTTTTATAACCTCGTCCAAGGAGTAAAACTCACGGCATGCATTTACAATGCTTTCCCCAGGTGAGTTGTTCACCGAATGGGCCACGTAGGTCAAAACTGGATCTAAGACAACCTTTGAGAAGAACTCGCTCCCGTCCGGCATGGCTGGTTCTACGCGGTTGATTCCAGTCTTTAAGACAATTAAGTCAATGACACAGTGTTGAGTTGGTCCAAACTGACACTGCAATGAATTCAATGTTCAGAGAGAAAAAAAAGAAAGAGAAACAACACTGAACCAAATAGAAAAAGTTCCACAACGCAAACTCCACACGACAAATCACATTTTCTCCTATACTATCCCATGCGCAGTGTAATTGTCCGTCCAAAGCACCAAATTTCATCAAAATCAACGGACGAAACCCGGCATGATAATCCTTAATGTCGGAGCTCACTCGAGGCTTGCTTCCTTCCAAAATATCTTAAAGCGCCAATTATATTATTTATTTATTAACAGTAGAGTTTATTTAATCAATTATTCTCAGAGTCACTTGCAAATACTAAATAGACCATTGGAGACATAGTTGACAGTTGGTAAAAATCATTCTTTAATTTAATTTTATGTCATGTTTACGATAATTACATTCTGTTTAAAATAATATTTAAAATAACAAGAGCCCGTTATAATACTAAGTAAACTTCAATTACATACCTTTCTTTTTGTTGCTTTACCAAGGCAAGCACCGTCCGTGTATTTGAGGAAAGAATACATTTGTAGAGCTAGTATGCGTAGTTATTTTGTTTACAAACAAGGTCAAAGGAAATGAGGTCAAAGGTAGTCTATGTCATCTAAACGCTTGCATCTGATACGGATCTATATTGACAATAGAATCTGAGCGGCTGAATGATTTAGACTAGGTCAAAGGCAGTCTGGGTTAGTGAACGGTTTCCGGTTTCCAAACGCTTCCAGTTCGAAGAAGCGGGGACACAAAATATACTTCGAACACCTCGGCTGTTACCGTTATATACTATTGATTACGTCATTCAACGAAACACAGGAATCGACCAAAACATTAGACATTTGCACGATTTTTCAATAAAAAAATGATATTTTGCTAAAGAATTATTGCCGGACACGCGGGCCTACAATTAACTTGCAATTGCCGGACCTCGCGATTTATTACCGGCGGGAGCCGAGGTCCGACGAACTTTCGTACAGACTGCACCTGTTAGTCAAAGCGTTATTGTCATAGACTATATTAAAACCACGTGCAGAATGCTTTGTTTACGTTGGAGCTGTAGTCGCCTCGTGTAGCCGCCGATCCCAGAGACGTTGGATCAACAATCCCATGTGCTTTTGTTGATTTCATGGTATCGTCGCCTGACGTTGGATGTCTTTCGTGTAATTTCATAATCGTCACGCAGCTAAGCGTAGCTATAAACTCTTCGCTCGAGACCTTCACAACCCCCTGACATGCCAAAAATGTTTGTCGATCACAGGCCAATTTCCTTGCTTCAGACATCTAAAACTACCATCCTCAGTGCGGACATGAAAGATCGAGGATCGTAAACTGCGCGGACGCTGTTAGAGGCGAACTGTTTTCCATAATTTATCAGGTTGACGTTTATTTAGTACTTGCTATTTTTGTTATTCATTAGCCTATTGTGCGACGTGTTTTGGCAGTGGCAAGGCTCCGTGAAAAGACATTTTTGTGTGGAGTTGACTAGCTTTAAACACTATATAAATGAGCTGTTATAAATCGGTTGTTCTGTGGTTTCATTACATACATGATAGCATGCATTAAGTGCCGTCGTTTATTGAGCTATGTTTTGCCTTCTAACTCTATGGTTTGCATATATGTGGGGGAGTTTGCTCCTGTTGTGAAGATGTTGTCGAGAGGCTATTTATGTCGCCATAAAAATTGTGGGGGTCGATGTGGTTGGGTTGCGGATAATTATTCAACCCTGAAAACTGTTGGGAATAATTGATATCATTTTTAGTATTCGATTGGTATTTCGCGTGTCTCGTCGCCTTTCTTTATGTCAGGTATATGTATTATTGAACATGCGGCCGTACAGTTTGGGCTACACGCAATTGCCGCTGCAATAACTATTATGTACTTTAGAAAAAGAAAAAGTCATACGTGTTCCATCATTTGTACGAGTGATGCTTCATCAATGCAAACCGACTGGTGTCATACACGAATGGCTTTGTGGTTTGAATAAATTGCTAAATATCTCAAGCTATTGACTCTCATTAACCTTTCTTTGCATCCAACCTGGGTACCATGTTCTAATTAAATCGCATTGCTTACGCATTCAGCTATCTATTCCCGATACCAAACATAAAAAGTAATGCCACAAAATTATCTTTTCAGTCCGCAAGTTTCGTCATTAGCATCAATACGAGGCACCACACACCACGAAGCATGCAGCTGGTCTATCACGCTGCCTGGCCCATAAACTATTCAAGCCCTTGGCAACTAAAAACAAAAATCGATGACAGAATGACGCACAGGCAGACGCATTTATTTGCTCATGACAAGACCATGCCACCATTAGAGGTTAACTGCTGGTGATAAACGTAATTATCATGTCACGCGGAGTGAAGTCGTGCTCTTTATTTATGATACGGATCCATCTATGTTGCAGATATTGTGTAGAGCGCTACCTTTGCAAACGGAGGATGTTCCGGCCGTTGTTTTCATTCATTGCGTCCATATCGTGTCACGCCTCGAGGTTCCAAATAGGAATGATTTGGTGCATATTTCGTTGTTGAGATGAATAACGGAATAACAGTACAGCGCTTCGAAGCAATAGATCTGTTTGAGTAATCAGGAATTTCATATATATCAAGACAATATCAGTGTCAGAGAGATCATGACAGATCAAAGGTTCCGATGAGCTGTATTGTGAGCTTGGTATACCAATGAACTGCTTGAGCTACATTAAAAAACAGTATCCGAATGGCATCTCGTGTTGCTATATGCAAGTCCTCCCGAGGTTCTGTGTGTATTCATGATGCCAACTATAGTTGAACGAGCAATATGGATCAATAATTATGCCTGGTCCGCTTCTAATATATAATTAAATCCAGATGCAAGGAATGCATACAGGAGAGGATAAATAATCAAGAGCGCGTCAAACGCCGGACGATAACGTTGATTAGGCAGCAGTAATGAGATCGACATCAGTGTCAAAATATACAACGGAAATAATTATACGGAAAATTTGCTCTCCTCCCACGTGACAATGATGTTTATAGGTGTTCAATGCTATTGGTTCATTAATACACTGAAGGGTTAATTGGTTGTGTGCACTATGTGCAATGCATCATGTCGATACCACCTGCCGTGATGGATTATTTCATTTGTAATGGTAGATAACAGCACACATTTTGTCGTCGTGGCATCTCACTCGATTTAAACGTACGGAATTAATAATATTGATACGTCATGACGAAGACTGCTCTGTTGCCGACACTTGATGATTGCTTTAATTAACAGCATTTAACTATTGTTCGTTTCTGGTTGCTAATTAACTGGCAATCCCATATCCGGGCTGGTAATTTAGAACCCTTGGTGCATATGGCTGACAGAAAACGGCTCAGGCAGTTAGAAATTCCTTCCTTGCTGGCTGAGTGACAAGCAAGAAATTTGCCTTAATCGAATCCATTCGGTATGACGGCTGATATGCGACCGCTGAGATCCGGCCATATCATCAATGGGAGGCTACTTATTTCGAAGCAATTTGGCGTAATCAAAAACGTTTGTAATCCTCGCATACATGTCGAAGCGTTGACCTTGCGGCTTACTGTATCGATGATAGCTTACAGAAAAGCTTTGATACGAAGATAGTGTGAGGATGATTTATTTTGAATGTGTCTGCTTATGCCCTGAAACCAGCAGCAACATAATGCATCTACAGTGTAGAGCCGCCGATAGGCTCACTCTTACTCAAAGTCAAACAGTAGTTCACAGTTATTTCTCCAATGACAAAACGACCTGTGGTTTTCATATCACTCTATTGATGATTCTGCATCCACTGCTAAGCTAGGATGAAGATATTATTTATGGGTTGTTATTTTAGTATGCTCACAATGGACCATACATAATATATATTTAAATAACACAATCAAGCCAAAAGAATTCCTTGTAAACATTGAGTGACAGAAGAGTATATCTAACATACATGCTAAGTTACAGCACGGCTTCTTGGGAGTATTTTGTTTTTCTATGAGGATAGTATATTGCTACACATTCGCATATTTATCTACATGGGTCATAGCAACGTTTCGAATATCATCATTGTTACACACTATTAGCCAGCTCCTTCACGTCTGCGATAGCGTCATTTTCCTGATTGCAACCAGGAGAATCATCAAGACTGATCATTACCGATTCGTGTATATCATCTTGTTGTTGTACCGTCTGTACGAGTGGTAGACAGCGATGAACACATTGTGCAATGCATTCCCAGGTTAATACTGACAAAGCTACCAAAATACCCATGGCCAGGATGTAAATGGCACCTTGGAAGTCATCCAATGTTACCACAGTAGCCTTGGTAACTGGCTTTAGCCCCGTGCATTGGAGGTTTCGAGGCGTCCATTTCTGTATCCAACGTTGTAGAATACCAGCTTCGCGGAGGGCATTTATCCTGAAATAAACACGCACAGGCACACACAGACACACACACACACACACACACACACACACACACACACACACACACACACACACACACACACACACACACACACACACACACACACACACACACACACACACACACACACACACACACACACACAAACAAATGAATTGAAGTAGTATCTATAACAATTATTGACATATACTTTGATTAAGTGTAGGCAAAATTAATTGTAGTTCATGGGAACAAAACTGGTGGACATACTTCTCATTAACAACTTTGACATGAGATGAACCCTCGGGGAACGCCCAGCCGTAGCTTGTGGGATAAAATGTTTCTTTGATCATTGCCAGATTACAGTCTTTGGCATACTCGGCTTGGAACCAAGACTTCTCAGCAATGAATGCATAATCCCCTGGAAAATGTCATGAAATAGAATATCCACACAAAACTCAAAATAATACACTATTATCTGGGTATTTATACCAAATATGTTTCGTGTCACCTTCTTTCACTCTTCGTAAGCCTTCACTGTAACTTGGAACAAGCTCCATGCCCCGGTACACACTTGAATATGGGTCGAATTTCGCCTCCTACAGTCAATTAAATATTTCGTCAGACAACATTTATCTAAGCAAAAACGACCGCACATTGCTTTAATGTAGAATTAAACACACCTGAAAGAGCATAACTAAGGCCACGCCCTCTGCCGTTCCCCAGGAAAACTGACTCTGTCCAACCATAGTACTCAAACTGTCAAATGGCAGATTTAATGTAGAAATAGCCAGGAATGCTATTAAGTTGCCTGTGTAAGTTGCCGCAATGACAATTTCAAAAAACCAAAGACAGCCAACGACAATACGACCCGACTGTGAAGTTGGCAACCAGCGACCACCTGCAACACAAAACCAACGACAGCGCGAAGTGTACATATGTTTTCCATAATGCTTGTTATTCTTAGCACAAATTATAAAGTGCTATAAGACGATGCTATAATATGAGAGACGCCAAACGATTTTGATATTTGTCTGCAGAGTTTTAGCGAACATACGGTTGTTCCCGCATGCTTAGTCCAACCTTGTTGCATAGCGGTCCCATAAACATCCAGCAATGCATTCTGTAGTTTGAACAGACCACCGTTGTCGTCCACTCTGTTGTTTGTTGATTTGTAAAATGGACTTTGTACAGTTATTATCCAAAGAATGAAGCTCGTTAAAACAATAACCATGGTGTGAAGCAGCCAGACCTAATGACAACAAATATTGAAACGTCGAAGTGTATACTACGATATTTGATCCTATAAATCGATACCACGCAATTATTGAGTGTTAACGTCCTTTCAAATCTCACAATACCTCCTGTTTAAATGGAAGTAGGTACAGAATAGCACGATCATTTGCCGATGGTTTCTGCATGATGACTGCTGACACGTCATGGAAATAGGGCTGAGCAAAATCTATTGCCTCTTCTCTGCCAGCAGTAATGGAAAAGCTTGCCGCTGCAAAGTCCACCGACTAACACAGAAAATGACTATTACAATACATATGTTAATATTTAAAACACAACAGAGGCAAACTTTATTTGAGACAGTTACCTGATTCATAACTTGAGCAATCATACCATTCCATTGTCCGGATTCATTGCGAATGCCCCACATTCCATCCGCTGGTTCAGTCACTATGTAACTGCATTCGGTGCTGATTATTAGTTGACGTGATTTATAAATGACCCCATTTGACAGCAACATAAGCAATTGGTACTTACGAGAAATTAAGCTCCTTCGCAAGTTCATCTAAAAGTTCAAATGTCAGTCCGACCCATCTAATCGAACCATCAGGTACAATAATTTTCCTTTGAAAGAACGAGTACTGCAATTGAAAACCGAAAAACTGGACACTTGAGTCTGAAATATTGCTTTGCATATTCCATATATTACGATGTAGATAGAAGTAATGCTATGCAAATGAGACAAATGGCGAGGATACCTCTAAAGATGTGACTTGGAACGTTTGTCCATTGAATAGATTGGGGTATAGCTGGTCAGTCATGTGAAGCTCATCGGTATTGAGCCACTGACCCACTTTTTTCATGTTACCGGTTGCATTAAGACCGGATGGAGCCGAGTTATATACGTCGAATTCTGGATAGCTGGCATTGTGATCGTTCTGGTAAGCAGCAAGATGACGCTGTGAAGAAGAACGTTCCACGCATGGTTATGGGATTACAGACTGAAATAATATATTACAATTCCACAAGGTCGAATAATGTCGCGCCCAACAAGTCGTTAAGAGAGTTTAGATGTTTCAACTAGACGTGATGCTGAAAAGCAACGAATTTAAATAACAATGAACTTTCTTACAATGACAGAATGAGAAAGTGCGCTGGTCTCATAAGCACGGTTCCCACTGATACATTTAATCGGCTTGTAGTTTTCGTTTTCGCCTTGGGCCAAGTTCAATAGAGCAGACTCGGTTATTTGTACCGCTTCCTGTATACGGAAATGCAGGTTTTTAATGCAAGCCGAAATTGCATTATACGTTTGCTTTATGAACAAATAAACTTGTACGAATAGATTCGTAGGTGTGATTCTTGTTTTTTTTATCAGGTGTTATAGCAATATAAATGTCTTTAGTCGTTTGTATTAATAATATGTAGATATTAGTTGAGTTCAGTCTTACATTTAAACTGGGTGCTATGTGATTATTCGATGAAGCCGTCACAACCACCAAGTTATCACGCTTATTCAGTGGTGCCATTGCTTCGACTGTTACATCTCTACCGCCGAGAAGCCAGTGATATGGGGCAGACGTCATTCGCAACTGCGCTGCCTGGGAACAGCACAGTGAATCTATTAATGTTGAGCTGTCAATTTCAAATAATAATAATCGCAAAATAAACGATAACAAGTTCTAGCATAACGCTAACATTAGATTATCATACCGTTGATAGAACGGCTTTAGTTGTTGACAAATTTGCCAATAGAATAAACGGTATCCTATCAGTAATCCCGTTAACAGAATCTTTCAAAATGCGAGTTATATTTCCATGCTTGAAGTGAAATAGTTGATGAAGAGAAACTGTCATGTGCAGTTCAGATGTCTTCTGTAAAATCCTGTCCACTATTTGAAGATGATCTAAATAAAACAAACTCTGACGTCATTAGTGTGCAATTTATGAAGGGTTGACAATTTACAGAAGTAAATTCCAAATGCATAAAACTTACCTTTTGTTTCGTCATAAATACAGATGACTCGTCGCCAGTTCTGTGAGGCAACAAGTGACGTAATGACATTGGTAATTTGACCTCGGCCGATAAGAATACTGCTTTCCGTAAGTGTTGCGTCACAAGTCTTCGGAATAAGTGAGAGAACTGACAATGGTTGCCATAGATATTGGCAGCTATTTTGCTGGATTATCATGACGTTGACTTTCGTGGTATTGATAAAACTGCAAACTAAGGAACATGGATGTTATCGTTTACTATGCCCGTCTCAAAAGTGAACAAGAAAATCATAACATCGCATGTATAGAAATAAATTTATTTCAGGTATCGCCAATCAGCCCGTCCGGTGCAATCGTAATGGAAATAACAGTGTCTGATTTCCCACCTTTTGCATAGCTGATAAATGCATGCGATTCATCGTTGATTAGTCGATAAATTTGAACAGCGCTATCGTAAACCTCAGACGTTGACTCAAATTCTGCTGCTACGCTTGACAGATTTCGGTTGTTGGTTATGATTCCTGTAGGACACAAATCATGTTTTTTTTTTCATTTTCAAATCTGTACTACAATATCTGTATTTTATAACAGCTGATGTTACAGAGAGATGTAAAGCGAATGTAAAATACAGAGGAGAAATGCAATACCTAATCTCCAAACTTGCGGAAATGTGGATTGCTGCTGAGCCATAGCAAGTTTAAGGATAATGACGATGTTAAGCGAGGCAAATATCATGATGACAATAGTTGCCCAAGTTGAGTTTCTGTGAACACAGTATTTTATTTCAGTAAGAAAACGTCACACATATCTTTCAAATTTTGCATCATATGCGAAACGCTGCGGCTGATTTATGCCATATTTAAAGTCATTCCGTGGTAGTGTTATCTATAATTCATAGGGTTACACTTTGATATGATGGCGTTCTAAGGGGTAAGCCATTTCGCAGTATGTCGACATTGATAGGACAATGTATAATGCATGATGCAGGTAAATAGCTGGCTGATTATGGTACAGGGGAGCACTGCTGCATGGAGAGGGTAACACCTGTCAAATTAACACCAGCATATTGCACATTTCCCTTCAAATTACGCTGTTTTAGACGCTTGCTTGTACACACAAAGTTTAGTCCAATTCAAAGATATTTTGACAAAAAGCCATTATCATCAGTGCACGATGACTGCACAAGTGCAGGTTGTGTCTTTCACTGCAAGTTCGACACAACAGGTTGGAAATGATTTCGACAACAGATGGTAGCCAGTTAAAAGTGACAATCACCAAACATTTATTGATGCTTGAACTATTTGTAATAAAGATTGCGAACCAGCGAATACCTGCTCTGGTAGACAACGCTGGACACATTCTTAGATTGTATAGTTACAAATGATTACCAGTACCTACTGTTGTGTTGTATTCCTTTTGTTGAAACCTGATAATAAAACCCGCCGTAACACTTTTGCCTTTGGATAGATTTAGTCTCCAAACCGATTCCCCAACTGGTGCTCCTTCCGAAAGCCTGCGTTGTTCTAAATGATTCACTGGCGGCAGCAGTCCTCACGTGTTCCAGCACCAATGATCAATAACCACACCTGCCACCCCGCCACCCCACCAACCACTTGCAGAATACAATTTTACACGCCCGTTCATCTAAGATGTATGACAGGTCATGACAGGGCAGCGATACTGATTTCAGTTAAACGTCGTTACTAATTAACAACATATTGCATTGGTTAAAATGTAGGTCAATCGGGTTTATACAGAGCGCCCGAGTGGTTGTTCTGTTATTGATATATGCGTTGTGTTCGATTGCAATAATGTTGACAATAAACAGAAAATATCAAGCACATCTGTGCTGTAGATGAAGTGGACACTGAGCCACCACGCAATAATTTAACATAAGAGATGACGAGATCGAATTGCATATAATTGATCATGGATCAAATTCAAGCCTACCAATGACCAATGAATAGGATCTATTGAATTAAAGAACAATACTTCACCAAGAGTTAAGTCTCTGATAAGCACCCAATCTTATAAGGCAGTGGTAAGCGCATTGGTATTGTGCGAGTTTCCAGATTTATTTGACATATTTATTGACGTAATTATTGCCAGTTATGACAACCAATATGAATGTGGCACGCAACCATTCAAGGTCGGTGCATGAATCATAGTATGCGATTTATTGGTCTTAAATTACTGATCGCAAAAACATGTTATAAGTCTGCTTGCGTGAATAAAAGAAACAGCAATCAACGAGATTTACTTTGCTGTTGCCGTTACATTGCGTGTTTGAATTCGTGTTCCCGTACATATAGATCGCCTGGGCGAGCTTTAGATCATATTCAAGCGTTTACGTGCCTCGCATGTGATTAGGTTAGATTTTTTAAAAAATTACCTCAATACAAAATATTAATAACCTACAGTTCCACCTCCGTCCCCAACTCGGCTATTCATGTTCTCAATTCACTCTTTGCTAAACCCAACCCCCACCTCCTCAACACAACACTGTCATCGATTCGCACACTGAGCCAAACGCCTTACCACTCAATACTCCATTGAAAGACCTAGTGTTACAACAGCATTAACTTTCTGATCAAAGCATTTAAGTTCTGATGCCTCATCAAACATCCAACATGACTTGTTGATAAAATATGACGTATGTCAGAAACATTATTATGCCTCTTCAAGTAATTAGATTATGTCTAATTGCATGTAAGACTTTTGTTTATGCTCGTATATGTTCACAAAACTCCTATATTGGAGTGTAATGAAGTGCTAGCTGTAAACAATTAAATGTGCAGCTATACATATTGCCAAAGGGGAGAGAGGGGGGCCAGTGTTACTGTTAGCGAAGACGAGCGCTGGGGCGGATATTTATTATTCCTGAGCATTCTGTTCCTGCAAGCATGCCCTCTGGCATCTGGCAACCTTGGCTATGAACGATATGACATCCATTATGCATCCAATCCCTGACATTACGATGTAACGTTATGGCACGTTACATTACTAGTGAATGTAACACGATTTATGTGAAGGTCGGGTGCCCTTCCTTATCTCCCTCCTATATGTTGGTTATCGCATAGTCACGTGGGTGATATGTGTTGGTTATCGCATGGTTTCGTGGGTGAAATGGGGAAATACTTGTGACCATGCGATAACATACTTATCGCGATGGCACCTACACGCGATAATCAAGGGCACGACGCTGTCTCCTAATATTGATAATTAGCGTCAACCTATCTTATGTAAGGTATCTGCCAGGAACCTGTAAATATGAGAGGTATTCCCTTAATCCCCCTACTCGGCCTCAGCTGCCTGTGATTATGGTTTCAACCATAGGGAGATCTCGGAGATTTTTCTTTTTAAGACGGATTTTAGTGTTCCTGATGGTGCGTTTGTTGCTCCCTTGGATCCATCTATAGATACCAAATGGGAAGTAAGAGGTGCTTCTTGTGCCGGTCGGTTCAGCACCAACACTGTAGTGCAGTAGACACGGCTCGGCTGGTGTTAGAATTTCGCGCCTCTGCATGATTCCGGGGAGATGAGATAATACCGTGACTTCCCGATGAGCAATACGCTATTAGCGGCTGACAAGCAAATGACTATTGAGAAAACCTTCGTTATAAGACTTGCAAGGTGTGCGTGATATTAAGTCCCTCCGTAGTGTTGCCATGTTAGAGCAGTGATGCTCTGTGAGGGACCTTCTTAAATCTGGTTGCTGCTTGGTGATATATCGACACGGTCGCAGCTATCGCACGGCAAACTGTGCGTTTGAGGCGATATGGGTAAAAGACCGAGCTTTTTCTAGAGCTCTGATTGGCTGAGAGTAGGGTGCCATGCGATAAATATATGTACCACATAGATCCAAGGTGGGAACCCCCACGTGACCCGCCTCGACCAATAACATACGATAAGCCGTAGCATCTTCCCGCTCGCTGAAGCCCTTTTTCTCGTTGCCTCCAACGCGGTCACATCGAAAGTTTTAGAACGTTTTTTGCTGTTTTCCTTCGAATTATCGTTGAAAAGTTGTTTTCCTCGTAAATCTTCAACTCTCCTATTACCCTGTATCGTCCGTGACGTTGATCAGAAGCCCGCATTTCCAGATATTTACCTTCCAAATTTCTTAAATTGTTTCACAGGTCTGTTGCGTGTGTGCCATTTGTGTGGGTATCCAAAAACCTGTATCACTCTAATTGTTGAGTGCTATTGTTTCACAGGTCTGTTGTGTGTGTGTCTATTCCTGTGGGTACCCAAAAACCTGTATGGCTCTAATTGATGAGTGCAATTGTATAACAGGTCTGTTGTGTGTGACTATTCTTGTGGGTACCCAAAAATAGGTATCGCTCTAGTTGTTGAGCGCAATTGTTTCACAGGTCTGTTGTGTGTCATTTGCGTGAGTACCTAAAAGCCTGTATCACTCTAATTGTTGAGTGCAATTGTTTCACAGGTCTGTTGTGTGTGTCTATTCCTGTGGGTACCCAAAAACATGTATCACCCTAATTGTTGAGTGAAATCGTTTCACAGGTCTGTTGTGTGTGTCTATTCCTGTGGGTACCCAAAAACATGTATCACTCTAGTTGTTGAGTGAAATCGTTTCACAGGTCTGTTGTGTGCGTCTTTGCTGTGAGTACCCAAAAACTGTACCACTGCAGTGTTGAGTACAATTGTTTCACATTTTGGTTGTGTGTGTCAAGTACTATGGGTACACAAAAAACGTGTCACTCTAATTGATGAGTGGAAATGTTTCGTAGTTCAGTCATGCACGTTTATCGCTCTGGGTACCCAAGACCTGTGTCACTTTAATTGCTGAGTTCTGTTTTGGATCGGAATGCAGTAAATGCCCAAAATATAAGGCGCAGCCTTGCGGTTAACACTCACCTACCTGGAAGTGTAGATGTTCCTATTTGTTGTGTTCCCATAATTTGAGGGGAATCAGTTGGGATTTATCGTATAAAAAATTCTCCCCTTTTGCTGGCCCCATTTCTTCATTTTCCTCAGAATGCCACCTGCCGCTACCTGCGTGTTGAATACTATGGACGACTTGGCATTCCCGCCATTTCCAGCGGTACCAGCAGTGGCCGGTATGAAAAGATGAAGCAAATGGCCTTTCCTCAGCCAAACACGCCTGTGCTGCGCCGCACAGCAGTACCAGTGCCAGCCACTACTACATCACAAGACTTGTCAGCTAGTGAAGCCCAAGTTGGTTATCAAACATTGTCAAATATTGTGCACACATGTGAGTCCCTGGTTACTGAGCTTACTCCCAGGTCCAACTGCTCCCGACATTCAGCACCTTTAGGTGCGCACGTACCTGTAAAGATCAAAACATTAATTTGGCAGAACAACTTGGTCAATTTGCGCGACTTGCAAAATCTCACTGAAAAGCTTACATCACCCAAAGCAAGTCCACCACCGCTGTTTATCGAGGACGTGTCTTTGACATTTCTCATCCTAACAGCATGCGAACGTAGCACCTGTAATATTAAAACATATTGCAACAGTGCAAGAACTCGGCCCATATGTTTGGCATAACTATGACTTAAATAAATCAGCTCTTTCAGCCAGGCACAGCTGGGAGCTCCAGTGCTCAGGTTGCTTTACTATGCCACGTGCCGCTTTTCTGACTCTCATGCCTTATTTACATCACCATAAGTTGCAACCCGGGAACTTTGATATGTGTCATTAAAATTTCAACAACACCCTTAGTTGTAGCCCAGTGGCTAGCTATGTGTCATCAAAACTTTCTCAACAACACACCTGGTTGCGGTCCGGTGGCTAGCTATGTGTCATCAAAACCTCCTCGGCGGCACACTCGGTTGCGGTCCGGTGGCTTAAGTATGGAGGCTCCCTTGGGTGGGGGTCAGCTGACAAGAAGCGGTGCCCTTCATGTCAGCCTTTTAGGTCAGTTATGGCCCCCACCTTGCTCTCATGTGTCAAAGATTCCACCCATAGTACTTTGTTAGTTTAAGGAATCTTTAAATATGTCATAGGGTGATTTGTATGTTGATAATTTTATGTGTTAGTAATGTATATATGTTTCAATTAAATAATTTAGTAAAGCATAAACATAAGTCATCCCTTGCCTTATAAGGGAATAACCATATATGGCAAGACAAATTTACAATTGTCTTTACAAGGTAACATTTAGTGCATGTCACTCCCTGTCAAATTAGGGAATGACCATCTGGTTTAATTGTATCAATACTTTGTTGTGTTTAGCAAAATAAACGTCATTGCCATATATGGCAGCACGTCGTTATTCATGTGTATCGAGGTTTAACGCAACTTGCTGCAGTTGCCCCCTTAGATGGATCTTATTGTAAAGATATGCAGCAAGACCAGAACATAACATATTTATAAAATGCTTTGAGCGAAATAAAAGCCAGCTTTTGTATAATTTGTTGTGTTGCCAAAGGGTTTGCTAATGTTTTGTCGATCAAATGGGCATGTGTGACTTCTTAACTATTAATTTATGCATGATATATTCGCATATATTTCGTAAAGAATTCTCAACGCACTGCTTCTAAGTAACTACTTGCGGCGATAATATAATGGTTGAAGCAAGAATTGTATATCAGGAGCATAGAAATCCAGTATATCTATGCTAATTGCGTAAATAATTCATGGCCTCTGCCTACTTTCCTTGATTCGGACGGAATCCTTTATGGCTTTTTGTCAAGGTTGAGAATTTACTGACTTAACGCACGAATGTTTGGCACTTCCTCATATCTATTTGGTAGCGGAGCGTAGTAGCGCATCTGATTACATTCTGATAGTTCCGTTCACATACATACCCAGTAGAATATAAGTATTTATATCATTCTTAGTTGCGTATATGCTTTATTATTGTGATCTTTATTCAACTCATGCCCTATGAAAATGTTACTGTGATTATATATAAATGAACATGCCTGTGGCAGTATGAAAACATCGGATGAATGCAATTTGTATTGCTTTATTAACACAAGCCGTTTTCATGGTTCAAATTTCTTGAAATGTACCACACAGCCTCAAATCTTTTCTTGTCAATCACGATGAAACAATGTATATAGCTAAGACGATAAGATTTTTAAAAAAATCAATGCCAATAACTCATTTATATATTGGTAACAGTACCACTGTCTACTAATGAATATGTAAATATGCTTCTGCCTTTGTTATTCCTCTTGACGAGTGTTCTTTATTTTGGCTGAGTTACCGTCCAGTGCATCTTGTACGGATAGGATGTGTATGCTTTACAGGTGTGCGGACAAATGAATCAATCGACTTCATCCATTGTTTATATTGCGTATGATTCGGATGTCGCAAATTGATCCTGTTTTGTAGCCTTATAACAATTCATGTCAAAAATAATCCAGGGGTTGTGAAGAGAATATTTAACATTACAAAAATACTGCTGAAAGATACAATAGTACAAATAGAGTGACTAGTATACTAGTAGCCATTTTAGAAAAGGAATGTCACAGAAATGTTAAAAAAACGCTGAAAATGATGATATAAATCTTGCAAATACACATGTTTAGTCCAGGTATTAATGCAAAATTAATCTGCCAGTATCTCAAAGTATTAGACAGCATAATTTGCAACCAATACACTCATAATCATGGCTAAGATGCTTCCACGACATCACTATAGGAAATATGCTGTAAAATGAAAAGGACACATATTACATTTCTAATTTTTTTATATGTTCTGGATAAGATATATATCTATCACCACAAATAATGGGGACAACATGTGTACCCCCCGAAAAGTGATAAAAATAGCACTTTTCAGGCCGGATCCAACTTTGAAACACTATAAATCTTGATATTCATCACTGAGAGCTTCTGGCTTGCTTAGACTATTAGAAAAGTTGATTCTGAGTTTGCATACCAAAGATGAAGGTCCCATCATGAATATTCCTTGAGAAAAATACAAATCAACATCACTAAAAACCACTCGCGAATTCGCGTCACGGTGAGAGGATAACCAAGGGTCCAAGGTGAGCAAAAAATGATACAATACAAATATATTTTTACTTTTCTGAAGGGAAAATGAAAGCTATGGGCCTGGTTGTTCTTAAAATGCCTTTTCTAGGGGCCTCAACATGCTCCAAAATGAAGGCCTTGATATAAAAAATGACCCCCCTATCATAAAATAGGCTGAATCTGAAGAAGTAATCATATTTGGGCTTAATTATTTGACCAAAGTCCGTCAGATATATGGAACTTTCTCTGTGAGAAGGTAGAAAAAAATCAAAAATCCTTCGCAGGAGGCTCTGGTTGATTTGACTTGGAATGACCCTAATGCTATTTCTACAATGACAATTCGACTTGAGGTTTTCATTTCGCTCTATTGATGATGCTGCATTTACTGCAAATCTCTGAATTTTATAATGGTATAGCTAGGATCTTGATATTTTTAATGGGTTGCTGCAATTATTTCGGTATGCTGACAATAGACTATACATATATTTAAGTAACACAATAAAGCCCAAAATAATCATTGTACTCATTGAGTGACAGAAGAGTATATTAATATACAAGTTAAGTTACAGCACGGGTTCGTGGACAAATAAGCAGTAGATTACCGATTTGTTTGCTTTCTATCTGGATGATATATTGCTACACACCGAAAATCGCGTATTTATCTACATGGGTTATAGCAACGTTTCGAATAACATCATTGTTACACACTATTAGCCAGCTCCTTCACGTCTGCGATAGCGTCATTATTCTGATTGCAACCAGGAGAATCCTTAGGACTGATCGTTACCGACTTTAGTATTCCATCTTATTGTTGTACCGTCTGTACGAGTGGTAGACAGCGATGAACACATTGTGCAATGCATTCCCAGGTTAATACTGACAAAGCTACCAAAATACCCATGGCCAGGATGTAAATGGCACCTTGGAAGTCATCCAATGTTACCACAGTTGCCTTGGTAACTGGCTTAAGCCCCGTACATTGGAGGTTCGATTTCTGTATCCAACGTTGTAGAATACCAGCTTCGCGGAGGGCATTTATCCTGAAATGTTTGTACACGCACAGAATACGCAGCTATCGCGGATATATATATATATATATATATATATATATATATATATATGAAATGTTTGTACACGCACAGACAAATATATATATATATATATATATATATATATATATATATATATATATATATATATATATATATATATGTAAATATATGTAAATATAAGCATATATACACATATGTATATAGATATAAATGTAGGATGAAAAAATATAATAATATATGCATATACATATATCAATATTTGTACATGCATATTTAGATTTAACGCGCGTGATCATTTTCGAGCATATAATCGATATATGCTTCAAAACACATATAAGGCTCGTGAGCCAGTATAACAATAATCACCATATACTATGATTTAATGTAGGCAAAATCGATTGCTGGGCGTAGTTTATGGGAACAAAGTTGGTGGACATACTTCTCATTAATAACTCTGACATGAGACGAACCATCGGGGAACGCCCAGCCGTAGCTTGTGGGATAAAAGGTCTCTTTGATCATTGCCAGATTACAGTCTTTGGCATACTCGGTTTGGAACCAAGACTTCTCAGCAATGAATGCATAATCCCCTGGAAAATGTCATGAAATAGAATATCCACACAAAACTCAAAATAATACACTATTATCTGGGTATTTATACCAAATATGTTTCGTGTCACCTTCTTTCACTCTTCGTAAGCCTTCACTGTAACTTGGAACAAGCTCCATGCCCCGGTACACACTTGAATATGGGTCGAATTTCGCCTCCTACAGTCAATTAAATATTTCGTCAGACAACATTTATCTAAGCAAAAACGACCGCACATTGCTTTAATGTAGAATTAAACACACCTGAAAGAGCATAACTAAGGCCACGCCCTCTGCCGTTCCCCAGGAAAACTGACTCTGTCCAACCATAGTACTCAAACTGTCAAATGGCAGATTTAATGTAGAAATAGCCAGGAATGCTATTAAGTTGCCTGTGTAAGTTGCCGCAATGACAATTTCAAAAAACCAAAGACAGCCAACGACAATACGACCCGACTGTGAAGTTGGCAACCAGCGACCACCTGCAACACAAAACCAACGACAGCGCGAAGTGTACATATGTTTTCCATAATGCTTGTCATTCTTAGCACAAATTATAAAGTGCTATAAGACGATGCTATAATATGAGAGACGCCAAACGATTTTTATATTTGTCTGCAGAGTTTTAGCTAACATACAGTTGTTCCCGCATGCTTAGTCCAACCTTGTTGCATAGCGGTCCCATAAACATCCAGCAATGCATTCTGTAGTTTGAACAGACCACCGTTGTCGTCCACTCTGTTGTTTGTTGATTTGTAAAATGGACTTTGTACAGTTATTATCCAAAGAATGAAGCTCGTTAAAACAATAACCATGGTGTGAAGCAGCCAGACCTAATGACAACAAATATTGAAACGTCGAAGTGTATACTACGATATTTGATCCTATAAATCGATACCTGATGATAGTTACAATCACGCAATTATTGAGTGTTAACGTCCTTTCAAATCTCACAATACCTCCTGTTTAAATGGAAGTAGGTACAGAATAGCACGATCATTTGCCGATGGTTTCTGCATGATGACTGCTGACACGTCATGGAAATAGGGCTGAGCAAAATCTATTGCCTCTTCTCTGCCAGCAGTAATGGAAAAGCTTGCCGCTGCAAAGTCCACCGACTAACACAGAAAATGACTATTACAATACATATGTTAATATTTAAAACACAACAGAGGCAAACTTTATTTGAGACAGTTACCTGATTCATAACTTGAGCAATCATACCATTCCATTGTCCGGATTCATTGCGAATGCCCCACATTCCATCCGCCGGTTCAGTCACTATGTAACTGCATTCGGTGCTGATTATTAGTTGACGTGATTTATAAATGGCCCCATTTGACAGCAACATAAGCAATTGGTACTTACGAGAAATTAAGCTCCTTCGCAAGTTCATCTAAAAGTTCAAATGTAAGTCCGACCCATTTAATCGATCCATCAGGTACAATTATTTTCCTTTGAAAGAACGAGTACTGCAATTGAAAACCGAAAAACTGGACACTTGAGTCTGAAATATTGCTTTGCATATTCCATATATTACGATGTAGATAGAAGTAATGCTAGGCAAATGAGACAAATGGCGAGGATACCTCTAAAGATGTGACTTGGAACGTTTGTCCATTGAATAGATTGGGGTATAGCTGGTCAGTCATGTGAAGCTCATCGGTATTGAGCCACTGACCCACTTTTTTCATGTACCGGTTGTTTGATGAGCGGATGGAGCCGAGTTATACACGTCGAATTCTGGATAGCTGGCATTGTGATCGTTCTGGTAAGCAGCAAGATGACGCTGTGAAGAAGAACGTTTCAAGCATGGTTATGGGATGACAGACTGAAATAATATATTACAATTCCACAAGGTCGAATAATGTCGCGCCCAACAAGTCGTTAAGAGAGTTTAGATGTTTCAACTAGACGTGATGCTGAAAAGCAACGAATTTAAATAACAATGAACTGTCTTACAATGACAGAATGAGAAAGTGCGCTGGTCTCATAAGCACGGTTCCCACTGATACATTTAATCGGCTTGTAGTTTTCGTTTTCGCCTTGGGCCAATTTCAATAGAGCAGACTCGGTTATTTGTACCGCTTCCTGTATACGGAAATGCAGGTTTTTAATGCAAGCCGAAATTGCATTATACGTTTGCTTTATGAACAAATAAACTTGTATGAATAGATTCGTAGGTGTGATTCTTGTTTTTTTTATCAGGTGCTATAGCAATATAAATGTCTTTAGTCGTTTGTATTAATATGTAGATATTAGTTGAGTTCAGTCTTACATTTAAACTTGGTGCTATGTGATTATTCGATGAAGCCGTCACAACCACCAAGTTATCACGCTTATTCAGTGGTGCAATTGCTTCGACTGTTACATCTCTACCGCCGAGAAGCCAGTGATATGGGGCAGACGTCATTCGCAACTGCGCTGCCTGGGAACAGCACAGTGAATCTATTAATGTTGAGCTGTCAATTTCAAATAATAATAATCGCAAAATAAACGATAACAAGTTCTAGCATAACGCTAACATTAGATTATCATACCGTTGATAGAACGGCTTTAGTTGTTGACAAATTTGCCAATAGAATAAACGGTATCCTATCAGTAATCCCGTTAACAGAATCTTTCAAAATGCGAGTTATATTTCCATGCTTGAAGTGAAATAGTTGATGAAGAGAAACTGTTATGTGCAGTTCAGATGTCTTCTGTAAAATCCTGTCCACTATTTGAAGATGATCTAAATAAAACAAACTCTGACGTCATTAGTGTGCAATTTATGAAGGGTTGACAATTTACAGAAGTAAATTCCAAATGCATAAAACTTACCTTTTGTTTCGTCATAAATACAGATGACTCGTCGCCAGTTCTGTGAGGCAACAAGTGACGTAATGACATTGGTAATTTGACCTCGGCCGATAAGAATACTGCTTTCCGTAAGTGTTGCGTCACAAGTCTTCGGAATAAGTGAGAGAACTGACAATGGTTGCCATAGATATTGGCAGCTATTTTGCTGGATTATCATGACGTTGACTTTCGTGGTATTGATAAAACTGCAAACTAAGGAACAGGGATGTTATCGTTTACTATGCCCGTCTCAAAAGTGAACAAGAAAATCATAACATCGCATGTATAGAAATAAATTTATTTCAGGTATCGCCAATCAGCCCGTCCGGTGCAATCGTAATGGAAATAACAGTGTCTGATTTCCCACCTTTTGCATAGCTGATAAATGCATGCGATTCTACGTTGATTAGTCGATAAATTTGAACAGCGCTATCGTAAACCTCAGACGTTGACTCAAATTCTGCTGCTACGCTTGACAGATTTCGGTTGTTGGTTATGATTCCTGTAGGACACAAATCATTTTTTTTTTTTCATTTTCAAATCTGTACTACAATATCTGTATTTTATAACAGCTGATGTTACAGAGAGATGTAAAGCGAATGTAAAATACAGAGGAGAAATGCAATACCTAATCTCCAAACTTGCGGAAATGTGGATTGCTGCTGAGCCATAGCAAGTTTAAGGATAATGACGATGTTAAGCGAGGCAAATATCATGATGACAATAGTTGCCCAAGTTGAGTTTCTGTGAACACAGTATTTTATTTCAGTAAGAAAACGTCACACATATCTTTCAAATTTTGCATTAGATGCAAAACGCTGCGGTTTATTTACACCAGAAGTCAAGTCAAAATGTAAGTTAATGCATAGTAGTGCTATCTTTAACACATAGCGTTTTGCAGTGTGTCGACAATAATAGGGCAATGTATTATGCATGGTGCAGGTAACTAGCTGGCTGATTATGGTACTAGGTAGCTCTGTTGCATGGACACGGTAACACCTGTCAAATTAACGTTTTGACAGCAGCATAAACAATTGGTACTTAAAATTAAGCTCCTTCAGGTGCAATTTCTTCCCTTTGAAAGAACGAGTACTGCAATTGATAACCGAAAAACTGGATACTTGAGTCTGAAATTGTGGTGCATATTCCAAATATTACGATGTTGCACATTTCCCTTTAAATCACACTGTTTTAGACCCTTGCTTATCCAATCCAAAGATATCATATACCAATTGCATGTCTTTTTTAATCTTTTATCATCAGTGCACTAGTGCAATCATTTTGTTGACTGTGGAACAATGAACATCTGTGTAGAATTTCGGGACTCGGTATCACTACTACATATCTAACAATCCAGCCTCGAATGCCTATTACGAGGCTGGATTGTTAGATATTCGCTGTGACAGGTTGTACCTTTCATTTTTGTGTTTATTATGAATGATTTCGATGACAGATGGTATCCAGTAAGACAAGAAAAGACAATTACCAAACATTGCTTGCTGCTTGAGCTATTTGTAATTCAGCGAACAACCAGCGAACAACTGATCTGTTAGACAAAGATTGACACATTCTCAAATTGTATAGATACAAGTGATTACAGGTACTTACTGTTGTGTTGCATTTCTTCTGTTAAAACTTGATGATAGAACCCGCCGTATCGTTTAGCCTATGAATAGATTTAGTCTGCTAACATATGCCCCAACTGGTGCTCCGTACGAAAGCCTTCGTTGATCTCAACGATTCACTGGCGGCAGCAGTCCTCACTTGCACGTGTTTCAGCACGAATAATCAATAACACTGCCTGCAATCCCGCCAACAACTGGCAGTATACAACATTACATGCCCTTTTATCTAAGCTGTCATGACAGCTTTGAAGCTTAATCTCATTGTATTAAATATTCATCGGTAGATGGGCAATGAACTGGTCATATTAAGGGTACTTACTTGCATAAACACCACCAGTTTCCATCTGTGTTCTACAACATCACAAGGTTAGAGGTGTAAAATTTTGAACAGAGTGGATACGATAAGAGGAACTAAGTGCAACCCATGTTCCGTCAATGTATTTGAAATATGTTTAGTACATTTGCCTAGCAGAAGATTAAGTAGAATAATCGGCTCTTCAGTAACAAATTTCAAGTAATAGGCTTCATAAATAGTTTCGACCTATGCGATATATTTGAAGGATCACGTGTAACAGGTCAGCGACACTTATTTCAGTTGAACGTCGTTGCTCATTAAAAACATATTACATTGGTTAAAATGAAGGTCAATCGTGTATATACAGAGCGCCCAAGTTGTTGTTCTGTTATGCTATATGCATTGCGTTAAATTTTGCAATGATGTTGATAATAAACAGAAAATATCAAGCACATCTGTGCTTTAGATGAAGTGGACACTTAGCGAACACGCAATACTTTACCATTAGAGATAAAAAGGTTAGATGTTTTAAAACATTACCTCTATAACCAATATTTCACTACATAACCTACAGTTCCACCTTCGTCCCCACCTCGGCTTTTCCTGTTCTCAATTCATAACCACTCAATACTTAATGGAAACCATCGTATTACAACAGCATTAAGTTTCTCCCCACCACATATTATGTTTCGTTCTTGCATTTTCAAATAACTTACTGCAACCTTTGTAAAATGTTCTTGATATTAGAACTTCAGTAGTTACATGCGATTCCGATATTCACTGTCGTTCTGCTTGAAACATTGTAATTCCATAACGTACTTGCTATTTGTCGCATGTTTGGTGGATACGTTTAAGACATTCATTTTTCTTTTGCTATATGAATATGAATATCAATTTTCTGTTGAGAACATGTATAATCATCAATAATTGAATCATTACGTGCGCCGTAGTCTCTAAAGCAATGCATTGTTAAGCGGCTTCTTTTTGAAAGACGATATTGAAAATAGTAGTAATCGTTTATTCTCGAGGTAATTTTAATCGATCTGCTTTGATCATCTAGAGCGTTTTAAGATCTCGTACTTTAGAACACTTAACTATACATTGAGGTGTTGGTAAAACACAATGACTCATTTATACATATGCTTTTGGTCATTGCATACGATTTATAACCGCAAGGCTTTCAAAGAAAAAAGGGATACTTTGTAGCATTGATTTTCTGTGTGATGCAATTAGTGATCTTTATTTATTTACCAACAATACAACAGGATGTTCAATACTGATCGTACGATCGATTGACTAGCTACCGGCGAAATTTAGCGTAATCTACTTCAATCACATTATACAACACCTTGTATTATTTGTGAAGAATGTCACATAGCACGCGATGTTTTAATATACTAATGGGACTTATTGAAAGTTGGTCGCTATTTGTAAGGCAGATTGTAGCATCAAAGCATATAAGTCCTCATGCCTCATCAAACATCCAACATGGTCAGCTATATTATCCAATGTGAGTGATTTTCAGCACAGGTTGGCCATATAACCGCCCGTATAACGTCCACCTTATGTAATGAAATAATGAATGAAATCCATATTAGGAGAAGGAGCAACTACTATGCCATATTCTCTCACGCACAATTCAAATTGCTCTGTTGTCAATATCAACTTTCCTGGATATCTCTGTTAAGCTAGTTCTCTTTTCTCCTCCCAGATCGTAAGCCGTATTGTTCACTCATAAATAACCCATTTTCCACTAAGGCAGACACATTTCAAACCTCAAATGAACAATTATGAATGACGAAAGAAACTTAATCGAAAGAGATATCGTGAATGCAATCTGTATCGTCGAAAACTTTGGACTTGGCAATCAGATATACACCTGCTAATTGTCGATCACGTTCCTTTGCCAGCATCATAGCGTTATTCAAAATCAGTAAAAAAAAGTATACGTGTGACAAACATCGCTATATAGTCTACCAAGAAGCATCACGTCGGAAGGTGTCTGAACGTGCATGCAGCCCGGGAGACGACCAATTGACATGAGCCTGCTCTCTATAGACAGGGCATTGGATGGGAATCTCTGTTACGTAATTGTATGACGCACGATAAAAGTTGGTAGATCTGGATTGCTATCACGTCAGAAGGTGTCTGACCGTGCGCGCTACACATAGATAATTAATTTCTCAAGTCTGAGATGTGGCACTTGTCTCCTGGGATAATTATTTATCGCTATTGAAGGTCACATGTCAGGTGCGGCAACTACGAGGAAGGCATACCATACCAGCTGATGGCCAAATCGTTGTTCCCCTTGGGGTTCTGTATGCACACAGGAGCGTCTCACCTACCTTACAATACAAACCCCTTTGATCACGTCATATGTAGATTGCAATGCCAGGCACATTTGTACTATTTTGTATATTAAATTGAATTCTGGGGCTTATGTAAAAATATCGAGCAGCTGCAAATCATTTACTTAAAGTTAATGGGATGTGTAGAGATTGATCAATGTTGTAGCCATCCCTATAATCAGGCAAATAGTATATAAAATATCAAGTGATTGGGCGGAGTAAACAATAGTTTTTACAAATCATATAAGCAACTGTAAGAACATTGCCGCATTCAATGCATACAGCAGTATAGTTGAAGTTGCTCTGTATGCTACCATACAACATGGATGGTTGGCACATGAACACCCCAATTAAGTTATTTGGACCGCACTTATGTTCTCTAATGTAGTGACGTAGTCGATGGCATATAAAATATTGTCTAAATGCCGAGTCTTTTGGAACAGAAGGATATGCATGGCAGTTTGAGGAGAGATAGATTAAGGAATAAGACTTTTATTTTATTGGACATCCTTCATCAGTTTTCATTCTTCAATGAAATCCGACATAGTTGCGGTCCATCGAGTGAATTGCAACTCTTCCCGTGTAGTTGTTCTTCACTAGCACTCGCCATCAAGCGAGAAGAATCAATATTATTTAGGTAAAAATATGACGATGAAAGTCATTTATTACAATTATATCGTATTTTCACGGTGGTTACCAAAGCCTCTAAGCAATAATTACCAAACGACAGAAACCAATTCGTGAATATCTTCACAGCTATATTGACAAATTATACTCCCCCTGTAAGTGTCGATGCCATCCAGCTCTGGGCCATTCGCATTCATTATTTGCTCCGCACATGATTTGCATTGCGCCTTTTTACAGCGCATTGGTATTGACTATCACGATCATTCAGCAAAGTGTCATTGTCTTTGGACGCAAAACATGATCAATGAAGATCCCGCTCTACCTTTATTTCATTGGCAGCTAATGGACAAAAATATCGCAACGTAATGTTTTGAACATTTATATAGAGGATACCTATTATAAAAAAGCACTGCCATCAAACCCTGGTCTATTACATGAATGGTTTGTGAGTACTGCGAGAATGGCAAATATATCTACATTTCGTGACGAACGCCAAAACCGTTAGCGTATTCTGC
>CM067352.1:57454682-57655554 GCA_034190875.2 Urechis unicinctus
ACACCTGCAATTTTTGACGCATCATGTCAGAGAAAGTTGCGCTTGCATGGTGGGCTGATTGTATAAGTTTAATGTGGTCTATTCGTGAAGTTTCGAGCAGATGCTTGAGTTCATTAGTAATTGGTTATCAACCGTAAATCCTGCTTATTGATAACGGCATGAGCAGGGCAATCTTTCTAACACCGCCGTTATGATGAAAGAACTACGATGGCATGATTACGTTTGATATTATCATGATCGGTAACAGGTGCCGACTTTGCTATTCCTGGAGCCAGTAAGCGAATTTCAATTGACAGACTATAGGATGGTGTTGCCTGTTTATTAAAACAACGTCTGGATGAAATTGCGAAAAGTAACTCCTCCTGGATTAGGAACTTGGTAAGGTACTTCGCCTTGGCGCTAGTCAGGAATTTATACACGGTGTTCACGCATGCTATTGGCCTGTAGTTGACCGGAAATCTCGCATCACCCATCTTGTATATAAGTGTACTTCTGCCTTCACAGAGCCACTCTGGTACTGGTATGTCACCCGACAGAAAATCTGTGATGATGATTCTGAGGGCCTTGTTTGCCCCTTGGATCCTCTTCCATCAGAAGTTGCAAACTCCGTAGGGACCTGGCGCTTTTCAGGGTATGACCATCCATCTCCTCATCTCATCGGTAAGCTGCTCCGAGACTTCTGGACGCCACCCAAAACCGGTTTTGTCCTTCTCTTCTACCTCCTTTTCTTGGTCTCTAGCCTCCCCTACTTTCTCCGACAATACCACCCCAGAACTCTTCAAGTTGCGCAACCCGGGATATCCCCTCTAGTATCTCAAGCGGGTCATCCAGGACCTTTGGCTAGTCGCCCTAGCCGGCCCAGAATCCATCTTTGCTTAGGCGTTCCAGCTTTTTATTTTGTAGACCATCGTTTGCCGTATCCCACTAGCTGGCCCATTGCAAATTGAGCCGCCTTGTAGTTGGCCGCACTGAGCCATACTGGTGTCTAGGCTGATGCGTTCCAATATTCACAAAACAGCTCATTAGCTTGTGCTAGTCGGGTAGTATTACCAACGTCTTTCTCTCCGTTTTGCTCCCGGACTTAACCAGTTTGACTCTCACCTACTCTTTCCTTGCTTCCTTCTTCCACGACCTCCCCTTAGAGTTCGGTCCCTTCACTTTGTACTTCGAGAGTCCCCCCAGGGATCCTAGTCCGTTCCTCTTTCGCTCCCCCCCCCCTTGAGGGTCCTGGGGCGACTAATAAGGGGCAACCTATTGGCCGTGGGTTGCGACTCGTGTCGGTGGACAATGGGATCCAAATAGTCGAGTGGAGTGGTCCTTTTAGTAAGCAGTGGGAATCTCTTGTACTCTTCCAGTTCAGGTACCGTTTAACCCACGCTTCTTCAAGGTGACTACCAAAGTTTTTTACTACATTGTCTCCAAAACATTTTCCGAAAGATATCAGCTCATCGATGCGCGCCAATGACCAGCTACGTGCAAGGCCAGCAAATTTCTGAGCCGTCCGGCAACCACCGTCTTGGGCTGTTTCGTTCCTCCGGGGGGGGGGGGGGGGGGTGCTCTAAGACACCCCCGTCCGTTCGTCCGTCCCAATTAAGGGTAGGTCTGCATTTCCACATCTAGAGTATCAAGTCGGATATAACATTGCTCTAGACGTTTCACGGTGATTTTTTTTAACTCCGGACACCCTGGTTTCGGTCTGGAGTTAACACTCCTCCGGAGCCTTTTTTCGGTGAAAGAGTTTTCGTTTCGGTCGCCCAGCTGGTTTTTACTCATATTATTACTTTGATAGCATTTTTCGGACCGCAACGCAGGCGAGCATCACTGTCTTGGGCCTGATTCAAGTTACAGAGAAGAACAAGAAAGGGTCAAGCAAGGTGATGTGAGTTACCCTATTATGTGTTTTGCATATAGATATATATATATATATATATAGATATATATATATATATATATATATATATATATATATATAGATATATATATATATATCGATATATATATATATATATATATATATATATATATATATATATATATATATATATATATATATATTTCTTTATATATATATATATATATAGGTATATATATATTCCGTTTTGTTTGCATATAAATATATATATATATACGTATATATATATATATATATATCTGATATATATATATATATCTATACATATATATATATATTATATTTATATATATATATATATGTATATATATATTCCGTTTTGCATATAAATATATATATATATATATGTATATATATATATATATATATATATATATATATATATATATATATATATGTCTATATATATATAAATGCATATATATATAAACATATGTTAATATATTTAAATAAAAGTTAATATATATACATACTCAATATACATAGAAATATGTATATGAATTTATATATATATGTATATATATGAATATATTTATACATATGTACATCTGTATAAATTACACTAAAGCACCTCAAATTAGGTTATTGCAGTGTCTGTAGTTTTGTCATAAGAGTTCAGCAGCACATGAAAGCCACCGATCGTTATGTGATTGGGAGGATGCCGATTGTACTGTCATAAAAGAAAGAATTGTCAATTATTTGACTCTCTAGCCCATACCTGATGGTATGTCCCTCAGCTGACAGTTTAACAAAAACAGCAACACAATTCGTTAGTTTACCCATTTCCCCGTTTTTGATGCCCACCATTTGCACCAAAACTCCTAAGGGTGAGTTAGATGATGCGGCTAATTGCCGACTCTGCGGTTTAAAGAGTTCTGCAATACTAAAATATCGGGTGAAAAAACCCTTCAAGCTGAATAATTTATGTTATGAGGGAAGCATCGATATTCATCAGTATATATTTATCTATATGGGTCATTGCGAAGTCCAGCGATGGACACATTGTGCACTGCATTCCCATGTTACTACTGACAAAACTACAATCGCCCGGACCATGGCCCGGACGTAAATGGCACATTGGAAGTCATCCAATGTTACCACAGTAGCATTGGTAACTGGCTTCAGCCCCGTGCATTTGATGTTACGGGACGTCCATTTCTGTATCCAACGCTGTAGAATACCACCTTTGCGGAGGGCATTTATCCTGAAACAACACTGAACACGACGCATATATATATATATATATATATATATATATATATATATATATATATATATATATATATATATATATATATATATATATATATATATATATATCTATATATTTTTTATATATCTATAGTGACGGTTAAAACCATTCGTAGACTCCAGCCATTGGTGGACAATTTTTTTACGTACATTTATGCTCTCATTAAATATTAATTCGTCGTATTGTAATTGACGTAACGAAGACGTTTAATTTTTTTTATACTTTTGCACATCGAAAGGTCAAGATACTAATGTATACGTACAAATCCAACCTTTCGTGCTCATATATACTTGCGTGTATTTGGAAATACCGATGTTATGCAATCATTTTCATTCATCATGGATTAAAAAATGATATTTGCTATATATGTGATCATTAGGAACCATTAATTGCGTTTTGCGATATAATTTAATGTTGTCGATAGATGAATAATGAGAATCTTTAATACTTCAAATATGCATATTCAACATTCATGTTTAAACATTATTTCGACCATTTGGTTCAAAGTATATGTGGTATATACTTTGAACCAAATGGTCGAAATAATGTTTAAACATGAATGTTGAATATGCATATTTGAAGTATTAAAAGAGTCTTATAAAGCTACGCCCGCTGCCTTTCCCCAGGATAACTGACTCGGTCCAACCAAAGAACTCAAACTGTCAAATGGCATATGCCATATAGAAGTAGCCAAGGATAATATTAAGCTGCCTGTGTAAGTTGCCACAATGACAATTTCAAAGCCAATAGACAGCCAACGACAATACCAAGTTGGCGACCAGCGACCACCTGCAGAACAAAAAAGATGACAGCACAAAGTACATTTGTTTTAAAACATTTTGCTATAAGGCAACGAATATTCATTACAATGAACTGTCTTACCATTACAGAGCGTGAAAGTGCGCTGCTCGCACAAGCACGGTTCTCACTGACACAATTCATCGGCTTGCTGTTTTCAGTTTCGAATTTGGTTAAGTTCAACACAGCAGTCACGGATATTTGCACCGGTTCCTGTATATGAAAATACCCCTATTCAATACATGCCAATATTGTAAAATATGTATGCTCCATGAACAAATAAACTTGTACGAATACATTCGTAGGTATGTGTCTCCTATTACGGGCTATAGCGATATAAATGTTTTTAATCGTTTATATTAATGATATGTAAATATAGGTGGAGTTCAGTCTCACATCTGGACTTGCCGGAATGTGGTCATTTGTTGAGGCCGTCACAACCACCAAGTTGTCACGCTTATTCAGTATTAGTGCAATTGCTTCGACTGGTACATATCTACCGCCGAGAAGCCAGTGATATGTAGCAGACATCATTTGCTACTGCACTGCCTGAGAGCCACAAACTGTATCTATGAAGAATTTGGTACCGTCATAAAATTTCAAATATATGTAGTATAACGGTAACATTAGATTGCCATACCTGACAGAACAGCTTTAGTTGTTGACAAATTTGTCAATAGAATAAATGGTATCCTTTCAGTTATCCCAGAATCTTTCAAAATGCGAGTTATAAATCCATGCTTGGACTGAAAAAGTTGATGAAGATGGGCAGTTCCGATGTCTTCTGTAAAATCTGGTTCACTATTTGCAGATGCTATAAATAAATAAATAAAATCTGATATCAACAGTGCGCAATTTATGAAGGGTTGACAAATTGCAAGAAACATCCATATACTTATAATATACCTTTTGTTTCGTCATAAATGCAGATGACTCATCGCCAGTTCTGCAAGCCAACAGTTGACTTAATGGCATTGGTCATTCGACCTCGGCCGATAAGAATACTGCGTTCCAGGAGTGTTGTGTCACAAGTCTTCGGAACAAGTGAGAGAACTGACAATGGTCGCCATAGATACTGGTAGCTATTTTGCCGTGTTTCCATGCCGTGAAGTTTGGTGTTATTGATGAAACTGAAAACTAAGGAACAATGAGGTTTTCGTTTACCCTGCGTGCCTTACAAGTGTACAAGGAACAATAATTGTAATATCCCATGTATATGAATAAATCTAATTCAGTTATCGTCAATACGGACATCCGGATTGCCCACCTTGTGCATAGCTGATAAATGTATGTGATTCGTTGTCGATTAGTCGATGAATTTGAACATTGTTATCGTAAACATCAGGGGCCGTATCCATAAAGAATCTAAACTTGAGTCGTCTTGAGTCGCGAACTCAGGCCTATCCACAAAACAATTTGTTAGCAAACTCAGCTGAGACCGCCAACTCAGGGCTTGCAAACAGCGAAAAGAAACTTAATGGCTATTTTTTCACACATATATCATCATCATTTCTTACATGAACAAATAAAAAATATGTAATTAAATGTTCATGAGATGAATAATCGATTTAGACGAGATAACTGACTAGTCTGTAGCCAACAAGTCCATAAGTCTACCGTCGTTATCGCTTTTCAAAATCAATAGCAATAGCCTTAAAACCGGTTGTGTGTGAATATATCACTTACCTGAATTCAATCAGACTGTGCAATATTATGTGATATCAAGAATATAATGGTTTAGCCATTAGCCACGTGCTTCAATAACACAATTTCCACAGCACTCCGGGCAGCGGCAGTATTAGATCCATAAACATGACCATAACGGCACGACGAACCATTGTTTCTTTTGGAGTTGATTTACACAATTATATGTATACTAATCGGCAAAATATTAACGGCTAATCCACTCGAGGGAGAAATAATTCTATCAACGATGCTCGCACTTATAATATTATAATTCCACGATGAACACTACTTTCGTCCGCTACTTGCTGAGTTTAGTTGTATGACAGACCGTTGAAATTTGTGTGTAGCTGTGTCACCGCACGGCATTTGTGTATCACGTGACTTTGTCTTTGACGCATAAAACGGAGTATTTATCGCCAAAAAAACAATGTCATTTGTGTGCTAAGGGGGCATTTTCAATGTTATCATGACGTGGATTAATAGACTTATAGGCTTGGTACCTGCTTTTCTTATATTCAATAATGCGAAATGTGAATTTTTTTCTCCATTGTTTTGATTAATGAAGTTTAAGAAAGAGTAACATGACCAATCGTGCTTGGGTATTTTATTCACTTGGAAACTCCCATCCACTCATATTATCCCGCAAACCAGTCCTAATTCGAAGCTAGACACTGCAAGTTGCCTCACTTTCTTGGAAGCATCAGCCTTTCCTACGCGACCCGATTGTTTGTAAAGAATTCCCCGCTTCTTTTTTACGAAAACAACTTGCTGCGTAAATAATTCAAATATCCAGATAAAAATTGGTGGGACATCAATAACGAACGGCTGATTATGTTTTGGTTCATTTTAAAAACACAAATGTTCTTATTTATATCTGTAAAAGCATTTTCCTGGAAACATTACCTGGAAGTCAGCTACCTAGCTGACTCAAAGTTGAGATCGCTAGGAGACTTAAGATTCTTTTTGGATACGGTTAAGACGGCCAGCTCAGCTTCCCGTCTCAAGAACTTGAGTTTGCGGACTTTTTTATGGATACGGCCCCTGGTTTTGACTCATATCTTGCTGCTACGCAGGACAGATTTCAGTTACTGGTTATGATTCTTGTAGGACACAAAACATATTATTTGCAGTTTGAAATCCGTACATATATACAAAGCGTGCCATTTGATCCTTTTTAAAAGTGCATTAGGGCAGCTATCTAATTTGTGTCGAATTTCGTTACTTTATATCAGCGCGCAGTTCTACATTTCAGAATCGAAAGCCTATTACGACACTGGATTGTCAGATATAAGCTGGGGCAGGTTGTGTCTTTCATCGTTGAGTTCAGCACAACAAGTATGAAATGATGAAAGTTGAAGCCAGACAATCAGCTAAACAAATGTTGATGCGTGAACTATTCTTTATTCTGATAGCAATCAAGCAAACGAAGCTGGACACATTCTCAAATCGTAAAAATAAAATTGATTATCAACACCGACACTTACTGCTGTGTGGTATTCCTTCTGTTGAAATGTTATCATAAAACACGCCGCATCGTGTCGCCTATGAATGAGTCTCACAACGGATTCTCCAACTGGCGCTCCGTTCGAAAGCCTGCGTTGGCGTTCAAGCACGAATAATCAATTACCACACCAGCCATCCCGCCAACCTCTGTTAGTAAACAATATAGCATGCCTTTTCATCTAAGTTGTCACAACAGCTTACATGCCTAATGTACATCACGAAAACACATTGTTTTAAATATTTATAATATATAGTCAATCAACTGCTCATATCAAGGATACTTTAATTGCATGAGCATTCATATATGGTCAATAATCTTAAGCACTTCTTCGAGTGTTTACGTGATGTATCATGGACATCACATAAAACATGTGCTGTGGATGTATCAAAACATAATACAGGGCTCCATTCTACAAAACTCATTAGCCTAAGCAACTGCTTAAGACTTAAAGAGCTAAGCAAAGAATAAGCAGTGACACAAAATCCCAGTAGCGATTGGCTTAGCGCTAGTCGTTTGACGATTGTAATCCCTTTAATGTGTACAATGCTTAGAGATCTACGACAGAGCTCCATGGGAGGGAGTTAGTATTGTTAACATACCATAGAGACCAACAAAAGTGTTCGTTCATCACACAACTGTTCTTTAACAATGTTTCATACTGTATTCTCCCACACCGCTTTATATCTTGGCTATCGCAGCTGTAGGTGAGAGACAAAGTCGGTGAGGAAGGAAGGGATTTTGTTGGGCGGGGCATCCGCATACAGTTGAAGTTGAAATATTTGTGAACTCTATTCTCTCAGTTCATGGGCCAGTCGAATCATTAGTGTGCTATTAAAACATTGTTGATATTCGTTAGTAAAAGATGGTTTGTGCAACGCAATTTGTTGAAACTTCCGTAAACGTATTTCTGGTTACCCTAAACCTCTTCCTTATGAAGTTTCATAGCCCTGGCGTTTTATCAGAACGGGAAAACATATTATGGGACATGAAAGGACGTTACAGAATGAGGACAATTTCTCGCATTGCGAAGTCACGCAAATAGTTGTTTAAATCGCACGTTGGTCGCACTTGTGGCACAAGAAGAGTTCTATTATATGCATTGTGTTATGTGAGCATTGTCAGGTAATCAGCTAATTCAAGACAAGCGCTTACTATATTATGGTGATGTAATATCTGCAGATATAAGAGGCCGAGCTCTTATTAGTAGGTCGTTTAATGTTTGACCCACCAATGTATGATTACAATAAATGTTGTTTCGCACAATAACGGCATCCAACAATGCGTTATCCTGCTTGTATCTACCTCCATTGCTACACGTAAGTGGTTTGTTTCCTGGGGCTTGCCGTGTTTGATGTCCAACACAGCCGATTTGAATATTTGCGTGGCGTTCAAAATAAGTTCTTTTCACCATATTCATGGATCTACTAAGAAGAAAATCTACATAATTTCCTGCAATTGTCTAAATCTTGTCAATATATCATGGAAGATAGAATATTTGATCTGATCCTACTTGCAAGGTAGGTTCCATGTTATATCTGGTTGTGGCCGTCAGAATCGAGCATCATCAGCAACGGTGCAGTTGTTTCAACTGTTACATCTCTACCACAGATTATCCAGTGATATGGAGCTGATTTCATATACAGATTTTCTGCCTAGGTGCAATTAATTGTACCGTAGAATATTGAAAATCAAACTCCTTGATATCACGATATGGGCATGTGCTAATGTCACTGGCAACATGTATCTTTTCTAGAATAACTTGAGTTGGTTGCAGGTTTGTAAGCAAAACATAAGGAATAGTTTCTGTAATCCAATTGGACGAATCTCTCACAACAATTGCAAAGGCTTCATTATTAGACCTCGTTATGTGATGAAGAGATACCGTGGCAGCATAGTAAGATGTGGGATTTCAGATATTTATACACCAGAAATAATGTCCATTACAAAATTGCTGACCCCAACTCCGCAGTTGATGGAATGTAGAAACAGGAGTTTGTGCCATAGCCATTGCTAAAGATAAGACTATGTGGCGTTGAAGTGCAACCTGGTACATACGGTAACTCATATAATGTAATAGATTCTGCTTCATATTACAACATTGTAACAGTTACTGTGTAACAGTTTGTTAATGGTTGATGGTTCGCTTTGTGGTGAGCTTAGATTCTCCATCCAGCGAGTGATTTCAGATTTGATGCCAGCTGTTCAATAGGTGTTTTTAACAACGATAGGACTAGGTACTTCTTGTCGTTGATCATATCAGCCTATGCAGTTAATGCAGTATATTTCACGGCTATATTTTATGCCTTATCCGTCATGGCCTGACAGCAAGGGATTAGCCGTTGTATGGGTCAATTGCGTATTATGGCAAATGTATTTCGTAGATCCCCAAAGGATAAATCACCCCATTAAATAACCAGCCTATGCTGATGGTCACTTACATCGTCTGGGATCATGTTGCTCATCGTTGGTCATTAATGACAATGTCATGCTGATAGCTACATATAACGCAGCTTAAATATCGATCACATAGTGTAATTGTTAATTAACAGGCGCTGAAAAATGCACACCATTGCATTTATGCGAGATATGCCAAATTAATTAACTTTCTCTGTGATCGGAGGCTCATGTATTTATTTGATTTGCAAGGCAAGACGCCGAACCTTTGGAACTTCATGAAACACGTTGGCTTATATTGCCTCGACCTGCTATTTAGATGACATAGCTATTGCATATCATAGATGATGTTCCACCCACCTACATTATGAAGATCCATCAATGCCACCAGAGAATTGCTGGTAGTGCAATCCCATTTATTATACTGTTCTCGATGCAAAATTCACCAATACTGATGTATTAATCCTCAAGAATCTCTTCATGAGCATATGCTGTCGTGGGCCAGTTACGTACGGTGTGGTTTGATCAATAGGATGCATCGTTTGTTTCCGTTGTGGTACAGGCAAATGCCCATTTCCCGGTCGAAATATTTTATCGCTTTATATGAGGAATGGCCCGTGTATGTGATGTTAATGGTTAATTGAACATTTGTCGTCTGTGTGGCTGCGTGTTGTATCAGACAATACATTAAGAGACGCTCCGAGGAAGCAGGAGAAGTTCTGCCATTGATTTACATCTATTTGCTGACAATATGAAGGGTAGTATTTATATGAATGGGTGACAACATCATGTTATGGTTAGCTAAACAAAGATATTGACTGCTTACTGCAAACAATTATCAGCATAACTGCGAGCCGCTTTGAGAGTGTCTTGATATGTGTTTACCTGTAAACCTTGTCCGTTTGTGAAGAAACTCCACGCAGAATAGCAACGAACAAGGTTTTGTAAAATTATTTGTCCACCAAGCAAATCGTTCTTCGCCGTAATGGCGCCCTTTATCATGATAATCAGAAATGCGTTGGTTCATTTATGGCACCCGTTAGCAGGATAATCAGACACACGTTTATCTCATAATGGCACCCTTTGATAAATCAATCAGCTACTTGTTTGTCTCCGACCTTAAACATCCCCGTCCCCGCAGATGTAACGGTAGTTGTTTGTCCTAATTAATATTGCGTCCACTTGCTATGTCCATCATCACATTCCCTTGCGATATCGTTCTAGAGGGCAGCAATGCAAGTTAATCTTTTGACAACGGCACCAAAGATTTCGGCCAAGGAATATTTCCTCTGGCCATAAGTTTAAGTGTACGATAGGGTGTCTACCACATCAATATCTGCTCCTTGATGTACCGAGCAGCTAAAACACGCACACTCATCCATTTACAATCCACAAAAAAAAGATATTTCTACATATTGGTGCACACATTATTATGGTTTTAGACGATTAATCTATATTTCTATTTCTATTTCTTGCATCTAATACTTGATATCCCTCATGAACCCAATGATATACTTTTCTCATAGAAAGATAACGGTTGTTATCAAAATGGTTGGAACAACAATAGTAAATCCAAACGCTCGAAGGGGGCATCTCCCCCATGATCCATTAAATGGCGATTTGCTGCAAAAGAATCAATATCAACACATAGTTATCTTTTTCCATTGCCATCCCCCATTCATGGGTGTATGCAGTAAAAATGGTCTGTATTGTAAGTTCTAGAGGAATGTAATAAGCGTTTGATAATCGGTTATAATCCGCAAAACGTACTTATTTATAAAGACAAGCACGTTGGCGATGACGCCGTTATGATAAGAAATTTACAATGGCTTGACATAATGATTACGCTTGTCTCTCTGTGAGGTTGGCAACCAGCATAGATCGAGTTGTATGTGACAACAAACGTAAATGTATATATTTCTCCACACATTCTCTTGGACGACGTTTTATCGGCACTGTTTACAGGCTTACAATGATTTGTATTTAATTGTAGGGAACAACATTTGTACTTGTCAGACCCAATCTACAATAAGTTGATCAATAATTAATGTCTCAAAATAACAACTTGCAATGATATACACTCTTCTTCTTATCATAAATGCAGATTAGCATATCATATTTTGTGATGCCACGAGTGAAGCAATGACATAACTTACGTGATTGCGACAAAAAGTTGTAGTACGGCATGCTTTAGAGATAAGTGATAGTACTGTCAAGGATTGCCAATAATACTGACAGCTGTCTAGTTGCATCACCAATGTGTCAATATCCTTTACATTGAAGAATCGGCAAATTAAGTAGGAAAAGAAACATGAAATGCATGGAATGATGATGATCAACCAACACTATATGCTATTCATATCTAGGCACTTTTACCTCCTCAATGTTGATTGGTCCATATCATCCGCTTTGCAAAGAAAAATAATCTTTACGGTACATTACCTTCGACAAAATATATTAATGGGTGTGTTGGTCATCGTTGAGCGAATATATTTGTAAAGTTATGTTGCTATCAGTAGATGGCGTGGTTATTTGCATTTCACTGAGAGGTATGGATCCCGTCCCATTGTTGGTTACTATTCCTGACATTTATATATAGCTTTATTAGTTGTGAAAAAAGTTCGGGTCTTCCAAAAGGTATTCAGTAGTGCATACATTGTGAAAGCACTGCATAAAATCACTTACCCAATCTTTTCACTTTATGTAACTAACATAGCTGCCAACACCAAGATCTGCATATGCTACCGAAAAAAGGCATTTGTGTCAGATTTCGTATAATCTTTTCTTCGTTAACTTAGACTCCGTATTCAATTACCTGACATGGCTGATTATACATCAGGTGCAAGTAATCAAAAATAAGCTGTAGCTGCGTTTGACAATGATAACCCCGTAATTACTATTCCATGCATTGTACCAAATACAACTGCTAATGAACTATATGTTTCGGTTATTAATAATGCATATGTGCGTAAGCCTGACAGTCACAGGTCAACTATAGAGTAATGTGCGGGTTGAATTCATCGGATGCATAAGGTATCATTGGGATCACCAAAGGATACTCAAATATATCAATTCGCCGTGATATATGCGTGTGCAAACACAGCTCCTCTCAATCCCAACATGTTCTAGGCAAATGCGACATATAGACAACTATTTATTGAGAGTTGAGAGATTATGTTTCTGTCTAATATAGTCGTGCTGATTGGCAATCAAATATGTCGCATTTAACATGCAAGAGGCGCATTTCCCATATATCAATACCCCAATAAATTTATCAAATAGCACAAACGCGCTAATTGCCGACTCTGCAGTGTGAAGAGTTTAACAATGCTAACATATCGGGTAAAATAATCTCTTGCAACTGAATTATTTAGGTTTTGAAACAAATTAATTCATCTGTACGGGTTGATCTGCTGCAGAATGATAAGAATAAACTGGCCATGTTCTCTAATGTTACGACGAAAAGTATTTGCAACAATTTTGATTTGCATGCATCTACTCATGAATATGTCAATTGTGCTTCTGTTCCTGATAATCCGGGTGTTCTTTATTTTGGCTGAGACAGCGTTCAATGCATCTTATACGGACAGGATATGTATGTAGCATAGGACTGCAGACGAACTAATCAATAGACTTCATCCATTGTTTATATTGAATATGATTCGGATGTCGTCAATTGATCCCGTTGAGTAGGTTTATAACAATTCATGTCATAAATAACCCAAAGGCATGTAAAAGGATATTAAATACTACAAAAAATATCGCTGAAAGATACAATAGTTCAAGAAGTGTGAATGGACCACCGACATCTTGCAAATGAATAGTTTGATGCATATACAAGTGTTTCTTGTAGCTTGTACTATCGGTTCATTGGTGTCCTGAAGGGTTCACTGGTTGTGCGCACTATGTATAATATATCACGTCGATACATGATGGGTTTTTTATTTGTAAAGGTAGATAAAAACCGAGATTTTGCAATTTTGTCTTTATGGCATCTTTCTCAGTCGGTTTAACTTCTACTTTTAAACTAGTGTTTTATAGCTTATTAACTAGAATACGTCAGGAACAGTTGCACTTTGCAGCAGCATGTGGTAAATACCTTACAAATAAAGGTATAATAGCATATTGGAGCCTGTTGCCGGCTACAGAGTAGATAGAAAATGGTGACGTCGCCATTAAAAGATTTATTTGCCGACCAGAAGCTGATTTTTTTGCACATGACAACGTGGGTTGATTTTCATTTTTATGATATTGGATCAGGCTTTCAATTCAAATCACCCCACGGATGTTGGTCACATTCAACGAGAGACGAGTACAGGAGGTGGAACTACAGTGGAAAAATAGGCCTAAGTTGTACATATATAAATGTTTGCAGAAGCTATTGGTCCAATAACAAGCAGCAGAGTGCTTTATTACATATGTCTTCAAATAAAATTCATTGTGATTTGAATAGAACCAACATGCGGATTGGTGCACTAAATAAAGCGGCCCGGGCAGTTAGAAATTCCTTCATTGCTGGCTGAGTGGCAAGCAAGAAATTTGCCTTGATCAAATCCATTTGATATGGCGGCTGATATGCGACCGATGAGGGACGGCCATGTCATCAATGGGAGATGACATATTTCAAAGCAACTTCGAATTGTAATTGAAGACCTTATTGTTTACTGGATAGATGACAGTTTACAGAAATACTTATGATGGAAAGATAGTGTGAGGATGATTTATTTTGCATGTACCTGTCTATGACAAGAAACCAGCAGCAGCATATTGCATCAACGTTTAATCTCTACAAAGTAGAGCCGCTGATTGTCTCACTCTTACTCCAAGTTAAACAGCAGTTCACAGTTCCCCTTTTCACTATCGTGTCTCAAAGAGTACAAATATCTCATTCTAATGGTGAAGCTGAACTTTCAGACTGACATTAGACAGGTGAGATGCTATTGCAAAGCTACAGTAATCCGGTTATAACTCGCCCATGACGTGATCACCTGTTCTGATGTTAGACAACTGTCGTCTTTCAATATGGAAATTTGTCGTGGATGACCAAAAATAATTCACAATATTCTATTTCAACTTAACGATAATAAAAATATCTTAACACGTAGAAACTATTGCATCGGCTAATGTTATTTCTCCAATGACAAAACGACCTGTGGTGTTCATTTTGCCTTAATGATGATTCTGCATTGACCCCATATATCTACATTTAATTACTAGGAATTATTTAACATGAATGAGTTGTTGCAATTGTTTTAGTATTATGACAATGAATCAAACATGATATATATTTAAGTAACACAATAAAGTCATTAAGTGACAGATGAGTATATTAATATACATGCTAGACTACAACAGACATGCAGAACGATGTATTGGTTCAGTAAATGAAAGGCGTCTTTCAGGTAAACAGCAGGTAGATTACGGAGTATTTTCTATCTTGTTGATATATAGCTACATAACAAAGTGCGATCATTATCATGAAAGTGAGTATATGCAATTATCATTAGTTTTCATCATGCACGTAACGTGTAATCATCATCAACAAACGTATGTTTATCTTCATGGGTCATAGCAACGTTTCGAATTATATCATTGTAACATCTTATCCGGCAGCTCCAACACGTCAGTGATAGAGTCATTTTCCTGATTGCGACCAGGAGAATCATCATGACAGATTGTAACCGACTTTTGTTTATCATGTTGTTGTTGTACCGTGTGTACGAGTGGTAGACATCGGTGAACACATTGTGCAATGCATTCCCAGGTTAATACTGACAAAGCTACCAAAAGACCCATGGCCAGGACATAAATGGCACCTTGGAAGTCATCCAATGTTACCACAGTAGCCTGGGTAACTGGCTTAAGCCCCGTGCATTGGAGGTTTCGGGGCGTCCATTTCTGTATCCAGCGCTGTATGATACCAGCTTCGCGGAGGGCATTAATCCTGAAATGTTTGAACACACACGCAGACACGAACGCCGACACGTACGCAGGCACGCACACACACGCACACATACACATATAAATTTATATATCTACATATATTAATGTATTGTTATACATATACATACATATACATATATACATATCAATATTTAAAGCGTATTATATAGAGCCTTTTCGACCTTATGATGATTACAAGATTAATAACGCATACGACGCCTGTAAACATGGATGAGGGAAATCCATAGAAGAAGTATATAAACCAATAATTAGCTATACTTTGATTCAATGTAGGCGAAGTTCTGCTGATCGTAGTTCATGAGAGCAAAATAGTGGACATACTTTTCATTAACAACTTTGACATGAGACGAACCCTCGGGGAACGCCCACCCGTAGCTGGTTGGATAAAACGTTTCTTTGATCATCGCCAGGTTGCAGTCTTTGGCATACTCGGCTTGGAACCAAGACTTCTCAGCAATGAATGCATAATCTCCTGTGTAAGTTCATAAAATAAAATATCTACACAAAACATAAAATAATACGGTGTTATATGGGTATTTAAGAGCATAGATGTTTCATGTCACCTTCTTTCACTCTTCGTAAGCCTTCACTGTAACTTGGAACAAGCTCCATGCCCCGATACACACTTGAATATGGGTCGAATTCTGCCTCCTACCGTCAATTAAATATTTCGTCAGACAAGATTTATCTAAGTAATAATGACCGCACATTGCTTCAATGTAGAACTTAAACACACCTGAAAGAGCATTACTAAAGCCACGCCTTCTGCCGTTCCCCATGATAACTGATTCTGTCCAACCATGCTACTCAAACTGTCAAATGGCAGATTTAATGTAGAAATAGCCAGGAATGCTATTAAGTTGCCTGTGTAAGTTGCCACGATGACAATTTCAAAAAACCAAAGACAGCCAACGACAACACGTCCCGACTGTGAAGTTGGCAACCAGCGACTACCTGCAAAACAAAACCAAATACAGCGCAAGTGAACAAGTGTTTTCTATAATGCTTGTCATTCATAGTACAAATTATAAAGTGCTATAAGACGATGCTATCGTATAAGACACGCCATACGACTATTCCCGCATGCTAAGTTCAACCTTGTTGCATGGAGGTTCCAAAAACATCCAACATGGCATTCTGTAGCTTGAACAGACCACCTTTGTCATCCACTCTGTTGTTTGTTGATTTGTAGAATGGGCTTTTTACAGTTATTATCCAAAGAATGAAGCTCGATATAACAATAACCATAGTGTGAAGCAGCCAGACCTGATGACAACAAACATTGAAATGGTGAAGTGTATACTACGAAATATGATCCTCTAAATCGATGCCTGATGATATTTACAATCACGCAATTTTTGAGTGTTCACGTCGTTACAAATCTCACAATACCTCCTGTTTAAATGGAAGTAGGTACAGAATAGCACGATCATTTGCCGATGGTTTCTGCATGATGACTGCTGACACGTCATGGAAATAGGGCTGAGCAAAATCTATAGCCTCTTCCCTGCCAGCTGTAATGGAAAAGCCTGCCGCCGCAAAGTCCACCGACTAACACAGAAAATGTCTATTACAATACATATGTTATCATTCAAAATCCAACAAATTCAAAAATTGATCAAATTCTTCACTTAAGTCAGTTACCTGATTCATAACTTGAGCAATCATACCGTTCCATTGCCCGGATTCATTCCGGATGCCCCACATTCCATCCGCTGGTTCAGTAACTATGTAACTGCATTCGCCATGGATGAATAGTTGACGGGATTTCATAAATGATCCATTTTGACGACAAATAAACAAGTGGTACTCACGAGAAATTAAGCTCCTTCGCAAGTTCATCTAAAAGTTCAAATGTCAGTCCGACCCATTTAATGGAACCATCAGGTGCAATTTTCCTTCCTTTGAAAGAACGAGTACTGCAATTGATAACCAAAAGATTGGACAGTCAAGTCTAAAATATTGTGGTGCATATTCCATATATTACGATGTTGATAGAACTAATGCTATACAAATCAGAAGAACGATGAGGAAACCTCCAGCGATGTAACTTGGAACGTTTGTCCATTAAATAGACTTGGGTATAGCTGGTCAGTCATGTGAAGCTCATCGGTATTGAGCCACTGACCCACTTTTTTCATGTTACCGGTTGTTTGATGACCGGATGGAGCCGAGTTAAACACGTCGAATTCTGGATAGTTGGCGTTTTGATCGTTCTGGTAGGCTGCAAGATTGCGCTGGGGAAAAACGACATTCCGGGCATGGTTATATGATGAGCAACAATGCAATATTTGGGGTGACTTACAGTTTATATTTACAATTTCACAAGGTCGATGAGTTTAGAGGCTTCAACTATGCTGAAAAACAACGAATATACATAAAATGACCGGTCTTACCATGACAGAACGAGAAAGTGCGCTGCTCGCATAAGCACGGTTCCCACCGCTACACTTAATCGGCTCTTTGTTTTCAGTTTCGACATGGGTTAAGTTCAATAGGGCAGTCACGGATATTTGCACCGCTTCCTGTATACGAATTAATTTAATGCATGCCAATATTGCAAAATACGTTTGTTCCATGAACAAAACAAATTTGTTTCTCCATTCTAAATTTCGAGGCTGTATAATTGTTTTTACGAGCTTATATTTATTACGTGTTGATATTAGTTCGAGTTCACTCTTACATTCAAACTCGGTGCTATGTGGTCATTCGCTGAGTCCGTCACAAACACCAAGTTATCACGCTTATTCAGTATTGGTGCAATTGCTTCAACTGTTACATCTTTACCCCCGACAAGCCAATGATATGGGGCCGTCCTCATTCGCAACTGCGCTGCCTGGGAGTCACAACGTATCAATAACGTATTTGGTGCTGTCATAAAATTTCAAATATACGTAATCGCAAAATAAATGATAACAACTTCTAGCATAACGCTAACAGTAATTTGTCATACCTTTGATAGAACGGCTTTAGTTGTTGACAAACTTGACAATACAATAATTGGTATCGCTTCTGTTATCCCATTTACAGAATCTTTCAAAATGCGAGTTATAATTCCTTTCTTGGACTGAAAAAGTTGATGAAGAGATACCGTCATGGGCAGCTCAGGTGTCTTCTGTAAAATTCCGTCGACTATTTGAAGATGCTCTAAAACAATGCGTCAAAATCAGCGGGCAATGTATTAAGGATTAACAAATTACAGAAGCAAATTCAAATTGCATAAAACATACCTTTTTTGTTTGTCATAAAAACAGATGACTCGTCGCCAGTTCTGTGAGGCAATAAGTGACGTAATAACATTTGTAATTCTACCTCGGCCGAAAAGAATACTGCTTTCCGAGAGTGTTGTGTCACAAGTCTTTGGAACAAGTGAGAGAACTGACAATGGTCGCCATAGATACTGGCAACTACTTTGCTGTGTTATCATGACGTGGATTCTCGTGGTATTGATGAATCCGCAAACTAAAGAACAATGAGGTTTTCGTTTAATATGCCCGTCTTACAACGTGTACAAGAAGCAATAATTGTAATATCGCATGTATAGAAATATATCGCCAATACCGAGTTCGGTGCAATGGGTATGGCAGTAAAAGTGTCTGATTTCCCACCTTGTGCATAGCTGATGAATGCATGCGATTCGTCGTTGATTAGTCGATTAATCTGAACAGAGCTATCGTAAAACTTAGACGTTGACTCAAATCCTGCTGCTATGCTGGACAGATTTCTGTTGCTGGTTATGATTCCTGTAGGAAACAAACGATATATTTTGCAGTTTTATATCCTTTCAATTATCGGTATTGTATAACATCTGATGTCATAGAGATGAGTAAAGCAAATGTAAAGTATTGAACAATACCTAATCTCCAAACATGTGGAAGTGTGGATTGCTGTTGAGCCATGGCAAGTTTAAGCACAAAGACGATGTTAAGCGAGGCAAATATCATGATGACATCAGTTGCCCAAGTTGAGTTTCTGTGAACAAAGTATTTTATTTCAGTAGAAAACATAACACCTCTTTTAAAATGTTGCAACCGATGCGAAACGCTGCAGCTTATTTATAGCCAGAGTCATGTCAAATGTTTAATTGTTGCATGGTAGTGTTATCTATAATTCATAGGGTTACTCTATGATACGCAACGCTTGACGGGGTTAGCCATATCGCAGTGTGTCCACATTGATGGGACAATGTATCATGCATGATGCAGGTAACTAGGTAGCTGAATGATGCATTGAGAGGTTAACACCTGTCAAATTAACCTCAGCACATTGCACATTTCACTTCAATACACGCTGTTTATGACGCTTGCTTTTAGCACAAAACCTAGTCAAATCCTAAGATATTACGTACTAATAGCGGTCATCGTGTTTACCAGGAGATTTTTGTCGAATTTCGAGACTCGGTATCAGCACGCGAATCTACATATAAGAATCGAATACCTCTTACGACGCTGGATTGATAGATATAAGCTGAGGCAGTTTGTGTCGTTCATTGTTGTGCTTTCTATAAGTGTGACCTAGCAATTTTGAAATGATTTAGGTGATTTAGGTTGCCAGGTAAAAAAGACAATCAACAAAACATTTCTGGATTCTTGAACTATTGGTAATTGGAATGGCGAACCAGCAAACAACTGACCTGGTAGACACAGCTGGACACATTTTCAGATCGTATATATACAGATGAATATCTGAACCTGTACTTACTGGTTTTTGGTATTCCTTCTGTTGAAATTTGATAACGAAACTCCCCGTATCGATTCGCCTATGAATAGAGTTAGTCTCCAAACGGATTCCCCAACTGGCGCTCCGTCCGAAAGCCTGCGTCTTTCTAAGCGATTCATAGGCGGCAGCAGTCCTCACACGCACGTGTTGCAGCACGAATAATCAATAACCATGACTGCAGCCCCGTCAACCACTGGCACTTTACAATATAACACGCTCACTCTTATAAGCTGTGATGACAACTTAGAGGCTTATATCTAGGATACTGATTTGCATAAGCACATCCAGTTGCCTCCTGTGTTCTACAACACAACAATGCTAGATGGGGAAAAACTTGAACCGAGCGGGTAAGTTTATTGTAACTAGGAGCAAAACATAGGTTCCTGCAATGTATGTGACATTATGTCAAGCATTTAGTCCATAAGCATAGCAGTAGCGCAATCCTAGCTTGGTAAACTAAGCAGAATAATCCGATTGAATTCAGAAACCGACGTTAAATATTAGGTGACATAAATGTTTTCGACGCATGCGATATATTTTTAAGATCACATGTAACAGGTTGATACCAATAATAGTTAAATGACGTTGCTCATTAAAATAAATATTGTATTGGTTAAAACGACGGTCCATTGGGTTTATACAGAGCGCCCTAGTGGTTGTTCTGTCATAGCTTTATGCGCAATGCAACTGCCCGTTAAGCTCCAGTCCAGGAGTAAAGTTTTTAATAATCACTCTACGCTGGAATCACGGTCAGAATCCTTCCAGAATTTCTTGACTAGATTGTCTTCTTGACAATTTGCCTCTGCACATACTACCACCAAACTATCTTTCACTATTTTTAAGCCTATTGTGCGGCACGTTTTGGCAGCGGAAAGGCTCTGCAAAACGACATTTGTTTCGGCTCTCATCAATCATAGTGACCTCATCCCAGTATTCCCATGCGCTTTTGTTTTGTCACGGTAGCGCCGCCTTAAGATTGCAGTGCGTTATAATTATGGAAGCGATCACCGCAGAGTCACTGTAAGTGAGCCTTTTTAGCGTAGCTATAAACTCTTATATACCAAAGCAAGATAAGGGGTTATGCAACCAATATGGATGTAGCACGCTACCGTTCAAGGTCGGTGCATAAAACATTGTATGAAATGTATTGGTCTAAAGCTGCTAAACGCAAAAACATGTTACGTGTCTGTTTGGGTTTATACACGAAACAGAATTCCATGATGCTTATTGCGCATTGACAGTCACATTGCGTGTTAGTATTTGTGTTGATTGCAGAATATACTAGTCGTAGCCGATTCTTTATTGCAGTCGGTACATGGATGAATGACTACGCACCAATGACATGACCTTGCCATTTATAGCACTGACAATCAAGTAGCGTGCAGTGAGGTGCCTTAGAGTTAATGCTCTAACAAATAGATCGCCTGTGTGAGCTTTAAGAACATATTCAAGCGTTTACGTGCCTCGCACGTGATTGGGTTAGATTTGTTTAAACATTACATCCATAACAAATATTACACTACATTACCTAGAGTTCCACCTCCGTCCTCACCTCGGCTCTTCATATTCTCAATTCACTCTTTGGACTTCCCTTTCAAAACCCAACCCCCACGTTCTCAATACAACACTGTCATCGATTCGCACACTGGGCCAAACGACTAACCACACGATATTTAATTGAATGAAATCGTTTTACAACCGCATTGACATTCTCCCCACAACATATAATGTTTCTTTCTTCCACTTTCAGCACTTTGGCAATTACCTGTGATAGTCAGATAGTCACATGTTTTGAAGATTAAGAGATTCATTTTCCTTTACTATTAAAATATGAATATCATTTTTGTGTTGCAAACATGGATAATCATCAATAAATGATGCATTGCGTGCGTAGTAGTCCTATAGCAGCTTGTCTGAATATTTATTATACCTGAGTATTCTTTTCATGCATGCATGCCCTCAGGCAATCTGACAACCTTTGCCAATTTCTTGCATTTTGATGTAGCATAACATATTCATAAAACGCTTTTAAGACAAATGAAAGCCAGCTTTTGTATAATATGTGTGGTGTTACCAAAGGTTTTGCGAAGGTTTTGCCTTGCAAATGGGCAAGCGTGATTTCTGAACATCTCAACTCCTTTACTATTGCGAGTAATGTGATATGTGCATCATATATTCGCAGCTACATGGAGAATTCTCAACTAACTCTTTTCCATACTACTTGAAATACGGTTGAAGCAAGAATTACATATCAGGAGCATAGAAATGTAATATACCTATGCTTATTGCTTAAATAATTCATGACCCATATTTGCTTTCCTCCATTCGATGGGAAACGTTAGGGCTTCATCGACTGAGAACTGCGTTTTGACAAGGTTGAGATTTGTAGACTTAACGTACAAATGATTGAATCCGGCAGACCGCTCAGACAGTCCAACTAAATATTCAAAAGTGCTTGAACATTTTGATGAGCGAAATATGGATGTAAATCAAGTGCCTGAACTGTTTATCATGATCCATTGATACGGCATCTTGCTGAAGTTGATTATGTTTAATGAATATATTCAGTCTTGGTAGCTTGATTCAATATTACATTGGTTACCAAAAGCGCATCGAAGGTATTATTTCAAATGGACTAATTCAAAAGCGGATGCAAATATATGCTAAAACAGCTACATGCCACCACTCAATTTGTCAAGATTCACAGATTTATCTGCAGATGGCATGGAAATATACCTGAGGTGGCAAATGTTATCTGATTCTGAATGCGGAACATTACGATGTGTTAATTACCTCATTTGCAACAAGCGAGTCAACGGTACATGTAAGATATAAGCCAAGCGGAAGGTGATATATGTTACATCAGGCGTATAAATTAGTCTTCTAGTAGTTATTACTGTTGCTTGCGTGCTGACAACACATCATATGTGTTGTATAACTACTTGTGCGCTGTTTTCATGTGAAGCATGGTCTACATAATTAGCAGATTCAATGACGCTCGGTATTGCATAATGTGTTTAGGTGACCAATGAAAAACTCGAGGGCTTATAATACATTGGAGTGGCTTTATTACGAGGTAATATTGTTTTACATAAGTATCATGAAAAGCATTTGTATACACGCAATGAATATGCATTCAGCTTAAAATATATATTTATCTGTCGGAACTTGAAATAAGGTATAGTTTCAACGTACTACAGCAATTGATGTTTTTTAAAGTGCAAAACAATCAGTTCGAACAGATGCGTGCGAAATTCAACTATATTCGATGGAAGCAAGCATTTGAACGGCTTACGACGTAGCTAAATCAGGAGCAAAGGAGCAGGAGGTCTCACTCCCATGCCAGAGAAACATTGTATGGCCTTATTTCGTGAATGACATTCAATTCGCTTTAAAACAGCAACATAACTGGGCGTGGGCAACATTAGCTATCGCGGCAGTAGCTATCATATAACCATGACCAAAGTCAGTTATTTTGATCACATTGATAACATAAAGGTTCTACTACGCCGACCAGGTGTGCAAACATTCTTCCTCAAGAACAACATTGTATTTTCAATGCTTGTCCTTTGTCTTTCCATGTCTAAAGAATCCTATTATGTCTAATGGCGCACAGCAGCAAAGAGCTGCATAATCTACCTGTGTTGCTGACGCAAACGTCTTTAAACGAGGCCGCTTTTTTCATATACTCCATCCAATGATAGTGATTTTCAGCCCAGGTTTGCCAAATAATGGCTTGCTTTGCGTTCACCTACTGTAAATGAAAAAACGAATGAATTCTTATTGTCAATATCAACTTGTCCTGGCTATCTCCGTTAAGCTACTTCTTCCCCCCTTCATCGTAAGTCGGTTTATTCACGCATAAACTTCCCCTTTTGCAGACGCATCTCAAAACTAAACGTGCATTACTCCATTTATTTTAACCAGAGTTTTTTTTACTATATTTGATTATACTTATTCATCAAATGTATCTTGTTTATTATCATAGTTTCTTGATAATTGACGAACGTTAGTTTATTGATACTTTATGTTATTCGATTTATGTGCGTATGTACGCTTGTCAGTGGCGATTGCTGTCGCCTTTTGGAGGCGAATGCTTATTTGTGAAGTTACCTGTGTTAATATTTGATATCGTGTGGTCTGAGGAACACGCATGTCTGTGTGATGTTTTGTAGCGTCCATGGATTGCGTGGATGGGCTGTAAAAAGCGTTCTGTTCACTATAGATCTGCCCTGTTGATTAGCCCAATTACTAACAAGATGTCTATAAGTTATTGACGTAGTTGTTAATAACGAATTTAAAAATGGTTTCATCAAAACCAAAATCAATGCACAGAAGGGTTATTTATAGCTCTTGAACTGAGCAATAAACACATATACAATAGATTAGTTAAACACTTACAGTCAAAGATTGGTATAAAGATATGAGGTGTAAATGTTCGAGCCATTCAAAAGTTTGAATTGAAAGGATTGAAGTGATATAGCAAAACATTGGTGCCCCCGGATCCGGCTGGAAATGCTTTCACGTTCAAAATATCATTCCAATCATATGAATAATTGCTTAGAGATAGCCATTTTTATATGTGTTATTGCCTGACGTTTCCTCTATCCCTGGGAATTATAAATATAAGATCCACTCATTAATTATCTCCTTTCGAATTATGTCTTCATTTTCAAGAGGAGAGAAAAGGAATGTTGACACAACTGAATATGCACTATGGAATCGAGATTAATCTAATAATTTGAAACAAAACTGCTAGACATTATGGACATTACACAAACACAAACCTGCCTATTGTAGGTCGTAATCTACGGTACCAGCAAGTGACATTATATAACAACGGTCTAACACAGCATTTCGCAATGTTTGGTTATCTAAGTATTCTGAGCAAACGTTACAAGCAGTATATTAGTGGCTTGGCTGTATGCCCTGATGCGCGCTATTATGATGCGATACATGCTTGTTTTGTACGTTTTCTATATGAAATAAATATCCGTTGTTATGTTATTCCGTGGGACGCATACGTCCTCTCTTAGCAATAGAGTGAACATTAACTTACCAAAAGTGACAGTCATTGAATATCGCTGACAAGTTGTGTTCGCATTGGCTGTGCGACTGTTCTTCTGTAATCATTTATTTAGATGCAATTCATTTATAATTCCATACTAGGGCTGACACTTCAAATCACCAAGGAATAAAGCAAATCGTTCAGGAATGCATACGTTCAAAACTCACACTGGCCCGTTAGACGCAATCCAAGGAGGCAAATACTTCATTTGCTATCTGGCCATCCCATTGCTAACACTGATTAAGTATCTTCAGCGGAAAAGACTGTGTGTTCTCGTCGCTTTTGTTTTTGTCAGGTATATGAATTATTTAACATGCGGCCGTGCTGTCTGGGCTTCACGCAATCGCCGCTGCAATTAATATTATGTACTTTAGAAAAAAAAGAAAAAGTTATCCGTGTGCCATCATTTGAACAAGGGATGCTTCATCAATAGAAACCGACTGGCGTCTTCTACGAATGGGTTTTTTTGGAAATGTTTTCTTTGTGGTCTGAATAAATTGCTGAATATGTCAAGGTATTGACCCTCATTAACTTTTCTTTGTATCTTACATGATCCCGCAGAGTCTTTAAGTGGTCATATAGTATGAAAGCAAGACCTATCGGGCAGTTTACTGTATCATACTGACAAAAGTAAGGACATGTTTAATATATGCTAAACGCGTTGTATTTTTGTCACTTTATTGGATCAAAAATATTTATGATGCACCACTCATTTGAGAATGTTGCATGCAGCATTCAAATGTGGCGAATATATATATACATAACCTGAGGGGCATATCAACATTTATTTGAGATTTCGGATACTCGTATGAAATGTGGAATTATTTCGATGTTCATATTCTACTGCATATACATTTATACGGTATTAAATGGATATAATTAAATCGTAATTCATGCACATTGAGCTACATATTCCCGATACAAAATAGATAAAAAGCAATATCACTTAGCAGCGATACCAGGCGCCACACACCACGAAGCGTGCAGCTGGTCTATCAACCTGGTGTTGAATTGCAAGCCCTGCTACAGATAACAAACATCAATCACATCATGACGCAGACGGATCACATAATGCAGGCTGACGCATCTTTTGATCGTGACAAGATTAATTACCATGTCACGCAGAGTGATGTCGTGCTCTTTATTTATGGTATATATGTACCAAGCCTGTAAGGAATTTTTGTATGGAACTTTGATCAAAGGAAGTTAAAGGGAAACGAGAAATTTACTATCTGCTAATATTGAAAAGAAAATATAATCCTTAGACAATCTGAGCCACATTAACTGCCCCAATAAAAGAAAGATAATTTACTTATTTAACTCTAATCACCAACACCAATTTACCTAACGGTATACCCCTCAGCTCACAGCTTAACAAAACAGTTCGCAAATTGACCAATTCTCTCGTATGTGATACCTATGATGATAATGTTTCCGGGCTCCTGCACCTGCAAAGACGCGACCGCGCTTCTTGTTACATATGTTTTTTCAATTCCGTCATTGCTATTAATCTATAATTACATACAGATAAAAGGAATGTATACAGGAGAGGAGAAATAAACAACGAAAACGCACACCAGCGTAATGAAACTTCCTTATGTCCAGATAGCTCTAACATCGACGATGTGTCAATTGTTATGCAAAAGTTATATTGCTTCAAATTGTTGCTCCATAATTTTGTCGTTCACCTAGGTTGAGAACGGCAAAATACTCAGTCATTCCTTTTGGAAACCTAACCGCATCATAATCTAGGATTGATAATAATATGATTTAATTCAATGAATGGGACATGCTCCAAACTCAAAACATCGTTGAATTGAAAATTTATTGAACAATATCCATAAATCCCAAGGGTGCGTTAGTTGATGTGGTTAATTGTAATGTCTGCAATGCTAAAATATCGGGTAAACTGAAGTATCTAACTATTGAAACAATCATAGATATCCATCGTTCTGTGATGATCCACTGCAGAGTGAAAAGGTATTACAAACAAATAAACATGAGCCAATTAGACGATTGTTAATTGCAGCAATTTTAATTTGCATGTATCTACTCATGAATATGTCAGTTGTTCTTCTGTCTTTGGTATTCCTCTTGGCGAGTATTCTTTAATTTGGCTTAGTCACCGCCCAGTGCATCTTGTACGGATAGGTTGTGCATGCTTTTTAGATGTGCTGACGAATAAATCAATCGACTTCATCCATTGTTTATATTGTGTGTGGATCGGATGTCGCAAATTGATCCCGTTGAGTAGCCTTCAAACAATTCATGTAACAACCACCAGAGGTAATGAAGAGGATATTAAATATTACAACAAATATTGCTGAAAGATAGAATAATTCAAATAAGGTAAATGGACCACCGGCATCTTGTAAATGAGTAGCTTTATGTATATATATGTTCTCCTTGTAGCTTGTACTATTGAAGGGTTCATTGGTTGTGTGCACTATGTATAATGCATCATGTCGATACAACCTGCCGATTATTTTATTTGTGATGTTAAATAATAACAGAAATGTTGTCGTCGATTTAAACGCATGGATTCGATACAATTGATGGTTGCTTTAATCAACAGTACTGTTCGTTTCTGTCTGCTTATTAACTGGTTCGGAATTCAGACCCGTGGCTACATATGGATTGTAGAAAACTGCTCGGGCAGTTAGAAATTCCTTCAGTCCTGACTAAGTGGCAAGCAATAAATTTGCCTTGATCAAATCCATTTGATTTGGCGGCTGATATGCAACTGTTGAGAGCCGGCCATGTTACGTATATCGAAACAACTTTGCGGATTCCACTTTGAATTAAACTAAAGTCGTTTGGAATCCTCACATAAATGGCTAATTTGTGACCTTATTGCTTACTGTATCGATGATCGAAAAGCTTTGATGCGAAGATAGTGTGAGGATGGTGTATTGTGCATGTATCTGCCTATGACCAGAAACCAGCGGCGACATAATGCATCTACAGTGTGGAGCCACCGACTGTCTCACTCTTACTCCATGTTAAACAGTAGTTCACAGTTCCCCTTTTCACCATCGTGTTTCACAGAGCACAAGTATTGTATTCTAGTAGTGAATCTGGTAGGGCTTCTTAGCTTCCAGACTGACATTAAACAGGTGGCATGCTATTGCAATGCAACAGTAAGCCACTAGTACGCTCATGCCTTTGATATGTAAATGAGTACAGATGCAGAGTAAACGTATCCGGTTATAACTCGCCCACGACGTGCGCACCTGTTCTGTATGAATATTTCTCGCTGATCACAATAATAATTCAGTCCAACTACACGATACTAAACATTCTTAACATCTTGATATGTGACCTATTTCGTGAAGGAGTAATGCCTCCAAGCATCTACAAGCACATGTTATCACAAGAGCCAAAGGCCCAGAAAATGGAACTCAAGTTGGATGAAGACTGACATTAGGAGATTTGTGCTGCGACGTAATCAGGAGATAGACAAATGTTTGGCACGTACAATATCTTGCATTGGCTAATATTATTTCTACAATGAAAAATCGACCTGAGGTTTTCACTTCGCTCTATTGATGATCCTGCATTTACTGCAAATATCTAAATTTGATAATGGCATAGCTAGGATTTACATATTATTAATGGATTCTTGCAATTATTACAGTATCCGGAAAATCGACCATTTATATATTTAAGTAACACAATAAAGCAACAAGAAGTAATTGTACTCATTGAGTGACAGAAGAGACTATAAATATACAAGTTAGACTACAGCAGGCATGCAGAATGACGGTCTGGTTAAAAAAATGAACAGCTTCCTGGTAAAACAGAACAGAGATTACAAAGTATTGTGTTTTCTATCTGGATGATATATTACCACACAATTCCAAATTTATCTACATGGGTCATAGCAACGATTCGAATGATATAATTGTTACACCTTATCCGACAGCTCCACCACGTGTGATAGCGTCATTTTTCTGATTGCAATCGGGAGAATCATCAGGACTGATCGTTTCCGACATTTGTATATCATCTTGTTTTTGCACCGTCTGTACGAATGGTAGACAGCGATGAACACATTGTGCAATGCATTCCCAGGTTAAAACTGACAAAGCCACCACAAGACCCATGGCCAGCACATAAATGGCACCTTGGAAGTCATCCAATGTTACCACAGTAGCCTTGGTAACTGGCTTAAGCCACGCACATTGGAGGGTTCGGGGAGTCCATTTCTGTATCCAACGTTGTAGAATACCAGCTTCGCGGAGGGCATTTATCCTGAAATATTAGTACACACAAAGAAACACATAACACATACACACACACGCCCACGCACACATATACACATATACACACACAAACGCGCACACATATACACACACACATATATATATATATATAATATATATATATATATATTTATATATATATATAAATATATATAAATATATATATATATATATATATATATATATATATATATATATATATATATATATATATATATATATATATATATATATATATATATATATATATATATATATATATATATATATATATATATACATGTCATGAGTATCTATATCAATGATTAGCATACACTTTGATTCAATGTAGGCAGAAGTATTTGCTGGTCGTAGTTCATAGGAACAAAATCAGTTGACATACTTCTGATTGACCACTTTGACATGAGACAAACCCTCAGGGAACGCCCACCCGTAGCTGGTGGGATAAAACGTTTCTTTGATAATAGCCAGGTTGCAGTCTTTGGCATACTCGGCTTGGAACCAAGACTTCTCAGCAATGAATGCATAATCTCCTGGTAAAGTTCAAAAATAAAATCTTTACACAAAACACAAAATGATACAACATTGTTTTAGTATTTTACACCATAGATGTTTCATGTCACCTTTTTTCACTCTTCGTAAGCCTTCACTGTAACTTGGAATAAGCTCCATGCCCCGATACACACTTGAATAGGGGTCGAACTTCGCCTCCTACCACCAATAAAATACTGCGTTCGACAACATTTATCCGAGCAATAATGACCGCAATTTGCTTCAATGTAGAACCAAACACACCTGAAAGAGCATTACTAAAGCCACGCCTTCTGCCGTACCCCAGGACAACTGACTCTGTCCAACCATGCTACTCAACCATGCTTACAAAGTGTACAAGAAACACTAATCATAATATCGCATGTATATACATAGTTTAGGTATCGCCAATAACCACGTCCGGTGCAATTCTAATACATGTAAATATGTTTGATTTCCCACCATGTGCATAGCTAAGAAATGCATGCGATTCGTCATTGATGAGTCGATGAATTTGAACATTGTTATCGTAAACCTCAGACGTTGACTCAAATTCGGCTGCTACGCTGGACAAATTTCTGTTGTTGGTTATGATTCCTGTAGGAAACAAACGATATATTTTGCAGTTTTATATCCTTTCAATTGTCTGTATTGTATAACATCTGATGTCATAGAGATGAGTAAAGCAAATGTAAAGTATTGAACAATACCTAATCTCCAAACATGTGGAAATGTGAGTTGCTGCTGAGCCATAGCAAGTTTAAGGACAATGAGGATGTTTAGCGAGGCAAATATCATGATGACATCAGTTGCCCAAGTTGGGATTCTGTGAACACAGTATTTTATTCCAGTAAGGAATAACACGCATCTTACAAAGTTTGCGTCCGATGCAAAACGCCACAGCTTATTTATCGCAAGAGTTATGTCAAATATATCACTTAGTTGCATGGTAGTGTTATCTATAATTCATAGGGTTACTCTATGATATGGCTACGCACAAAGAGGTCAGCCATTTCGCAGTGTATCGACATTGATAGAACAATGTATTATGTATGACGCTGGAAATTAGCTGACTGAATATGGTACCAGGGAGCACTGCTGCAAGGAGAAGGTACAACCTGTAAAATTATTTACAAATAGCGTGTCATGTAATCCTTTTTCATCAGTGCACCAGTGAAGCCATTGTGTTGACTGGGGAACAATTGACATATGTAAATAATTTCGGGACGTATCAGCTCGCAATTCTACATATCAGAATCGAATACCTATTACGACGCTGGATTGATAGATATAAGATGAGGCAGTTTGTGTTTTCATTGTTGTGAAGACAACAAGTTCGACGCAGCAAGTTGGAAATTATTTAGATGACAGATATTAGCCAGGTAAAAAAGACAAGCAACAGATCACCTCTTGCTGATTGTACTATTGGCAATTCGAATAGCTAACCAGCCCCGGTATACGAAGCTGGACGCATTCTCAGATCTTGAATTATTATCAGAACCTGTACTTACCTTTGTGTGGTATTCTTTCTGTTTAAACGTGATAATAAAACCCGCCGTATCGTTTCGCCTATGAGTAGATTTAGTCTCCAAACAGGTTCCCCAACTGGTGCTTCGTCCTAAAGCCTGTGTTGATCTAAACGATTCATTGGCGGCAGCAGTCCTCATATAGTCGCGTTCAAGCACAAATAATCAATAACCACGTCTGCAACCCCGCCAATCACTAGCAGTATAAAATGTCACGATAGCACAGAGGCTTATTGCAGATTGCGCAAACTTACTGATTTAAATATGCATCGGTAGATAGTCAGTTAACTGCCGATATCAAGGATACTTATTGGCATAAGCCCTACCAGTTGCTACTTGTGTTCTACAACGTCACACGTTAGAGATAGAGGTGGAAATTCCAGAACAGGTCGGATAAGATTAGTGTAACTATGAGCAAAACTAAACTTATATCAATGTATGTGAGATGATGTCAAACGTTTAGAACATAAGCATAAAAGTAGCGCACAGCTTGGTAGATTTAGGCCGCATAAATATTTTCGTGATACATTCTAAAGGTCACACGTAGCAGGTCAGCGATTTTAATTATACGTCGTTGTTCATTAAAAATATTGCATTGGTATGAAGGTCAAACGGATTGATACAGAGCGCCCTATCAGTTGTTCTATCATTGCTCCATGCGATACGTTCGATTTTGCAATGATGATGATGATAATGGACGCAAGGTATAAAGCTCATCTGTCGTGAAGATGAAGTGGTCGGTTTATGTATTCAAAGAATCGGAATTTTAATCGGCGGGTGCGCATTGAAAGTCACATTGCGCGTTTGAAACCGTGTTGCCTGCAGATCACACGATAGGTACCCAAGTCTTGATTTCCGTAGGTACTGGGATGGATGACTACGCACCAATGATATGAGCTTGACGCGCAGCATTTACAGCACCGATAATCAAATAGGGTGCTGTGAGTTGCGTTAGTGATGATGCCATAACTATTAGATTGCTGGTTAAGGAACAAATTCAAGCGTTTGCGTGCCTTGCAAGTGGTTAGCCTAGATTTTGAAACAAATTTCCTTCATAACAAATATTACGCTAAATGACCCCCAGTGTCCATCATTTTCTGTTGAGAACATGTATAATCATCAATAATTGATGCATTGCGTCATAGTCCTGATGCAATGTCTCGTTGATATAAAAGTGGCTTTTTCAAAGACGACTGTGTTGTGCTTGAGGAGGATGATGTGCTTAAAGTTGCAAATTTAAAGCTGCCCCGACACGCCAGCCGGCCTCTCAGGTCGACCGGCAGAGGTGGTCAGTCTAAAGCCACAGAGCACAACACATCTCCTATCGCTAAAAACCACACGGCATTTTTTCGGACTTTTCGGCGTACCTTCATAATATTCAACGAATAAAGCATTTGTACTCCTTTTGGCCTACTTCTGTGTTGTCTTGTTGATTCATCACTAAGCGACTTTATCACCCTCAAGCACAACATCTGGTGGAGAATCCGGGTACAGGGACCGCCTAGTTATGGTTTCAGTACAGCCGCCTAAATGTTAGAATATAACTTTACAACAACTGTGAAACCGTAGTAATTATTTATGCTCTGAACATCCTGTGTGACGTTAAATCTCGTACTATAGTACGCGTAACTATATGTTGGCGTTGATAAAATACTGGCCAACCACAATGACATGTTTTTACCATTTTCTCACCAGCAATACAAAGAATTGTTTTATACTGAACGTACAATGGGGTCACTAGCTTCCAGCGAAGTTTAGCGTGCTCCACTTCAATCGAATACTACATTACCTTTTATCATTTGTGATGAATGTTACATATCAAACGATGGCTGTAAGCTAAATGTTTAATGTGCAAATGGGATTTATTGAAAGTTGGTCGCTTTTGAAGCGTTGATTTTAGCATAAAACAACATAGGTTCTAATACCTCATCAAACATCTAACATGCCTTGTGTGTAAAATATCACGTTATGTAAGAAACATTCATGATTATGCCTCTCCAAGTAATTAGATGATATCTCATTGCATCTACGATTTTTGCTGTCAAATTTTTTGTTGACAAATGGGCAAGTGTGACTTCGTAGCGACTCGACTCCTTACCTATAGTGATATGATTTATGCATGATATATTTTCATCTTTTTACTTTGTGAAGAATTCTCAATTAACTGTTTCTCAGTGATGTAATAGTTGAGACAAGAATTGTATATTAGGAGCATAGACATCCTATGCATCTATGATAATTGACTCTAAGTTGTGTGGGCTTTTTTACCAGTATACATTCATCGACTGAAAAGTGCGTTTTGATAAAGTAGAGAATCTGTTTGGCACTTCCTCATATTTATTTGGTAGCGGAGTGTAGAAGCTTATCTGATTACATTCTGATAGTTCCGTTCAATTGCATACGCAGTAGAACATGAGTATATATAATTCCGAATAACTGATCTCACGAGTTGCGTATATGCCTTATATTTTTGGGATATGTATTCAATTCATATCCTATTAACAGTTGCGTTACCAAAAGCGCAATAGGTATAATTTCAAATGGGCAAATACAAAAGCGGATATGAATGTATGCAACAGAGCAACTTAATGCCATCAATCAACTTGATAGGATTCATATATCTATCTGCAGATGGCCTGGAAATATACGTGATTTGGAAAATGTTATTTCGTGAATGACTTTCAACTCGCTTACAGACAGAAACATTACTAGAAGTGGGCAACATTAGTCTCACGGCAGTCGCTATCATATAACTATGGCCAAGGCTAACTTTTCAGATCACACTGTTAACATTAAGGTTGTACTATGTGCCATACCTTTGCAAAAGAGTTCCCTCTATATCTATGGGAGGTTCCGGTGAATTCATGCACTCGGCAAAATGGCAGTGGTTATAACTCAGTTGTATGGGTTGCTTTAATAGTACAAAATGGAGATTCGTCAAATGTTCTTGAAACTGTATGAAAGGTTATTACTCAATTCTCGAATGGAAAAAAATTGAAATCCATATTGGGAGACGGAGCAACTACTATGGCACATGCTTCAGTACACATTTCCTACTGTTCAGTTGTCAATGTGTACTTGTCTTTGATATCTTCGTCAAGCGATTTCCAATTAATGCACATTGGGTTTGCATCAGGCAACTTGATACAAATGTAGCGGCTCATTAGTGCGCTATTCGTCAGAACGAGTAAGAATCACACATATATCCATTGATATTTCAGCACGAAACAAGCGATACTAGTGAAGTAATGAGACGGTAGTTCCTCCAAGAGGATTTTGAAATCGTCGAGCGATCTGCCGCGTTACGAAAGACAGCGAATTAGGCTCGGGAAAGAGAGATAATGACCACCATGGTACTCTCAAGCATCTACAGAACTCACATAGAATCCTAAAATCGTCCAAATAACATAACCGGTGGGTGACCATGATACTTGCATGGAAGGGTTAATGACAAATAATTGCACAAGGCGCTTCTACAAGCTTTCAAATCTGACGCTCATATCATATAAATCCATCATCAAGGCTAATTTATTGCTCAAGTCTAAGATATGACACTTGTCTCCGTGGAGAATTATTCACTGCTATAGAAGTTGACTTGTCTGGTGCAGCAACAACGACGCAAGGAATATTATAGCAGCTGATGGCCAAATCGTTGTTCCCCTTGGGGTTCTGCATACAAAAACGAGCGTCTCCCCCACCTAATGATACGAACCTCTTTGACCCACACTTGTACTATTTTACATGTTAAATTGACTTCTGGGGCCGATTTAAAAATATCGAGCAGCTGCAAATCATTAACTTAAAGTTAATGGGATGTGTAGAGATTGATCTATGTTGTAGCCATCCATATAATCAGGCGAATGGTATATAAAGTATCAAGTTATTAGGCGAAGTAAACAATAGCTTTAACAAATCATATAAGCAACTGTAACAACATTGCATCATTCAATGCATGCAGCAGTATTGTTTAAGTTCGTTGTGGCCGTCAGAATCAAGTTATCACGCATCATCAGCCAAGGTGCAATTATTTCAACTGTTACATTTCTACCACAGATGATCCAGTGATATGGACATGATCTCATATGCATATCATGATATGGGCATGCGCTAATATTGTCACAGGCTTTGATACATGATATGGGCATGCGCTAATGTCACAGGCAACATGTACCTTTTCTAAAAACATTTGAGTTGATGGCAGGTTTGTTAGCAAAATATAAGGAATAGCTTCTGTAACCCCACTGCACGCATCTCTCAAAACTAATGCTATGGCTTCATTGTTGGACCTCGTTATTTGATGAAGAAATACAGTGGCATCATGGTAAGATACTGTCTGAACAAGCTCGTCTACTATTTCAAGATTCTCTAAAGCACAGACAGAGGATTTAAAGGGCCACTAAAATGAAAATTTCACTTTCTTTACGATTTCCACAGTAGCAAATATGCATCAATCTAAAACCTTCTGTGCAATCCGTTTTCAAAACTTTGAACTCTAAAGGTATGCAAATCGCCGTCATATATCGGTTTATCCCGAGTAAACGATCTCCAGCGCGGCGACGTGTAACTTGACACTATGCATATATCGGTTTATCTCGAGTAAACGATCTCCAGCGCGGCGACGTGTAACTTGACACTGTGACTCACAAAAAGAACTACTCGGGAAGGCAGCGAGGGCTGCTTCGTCTCGAGAGGCTGGCGACCGAGAGCCGCGGGAAGTTATGCTGTGCGAGGGTGGTGGCACTTTAATGAAACAACATTGAGTTATTAAACTTTAGTTTAAAAAGTTCCGCGCTACGGTAGAACTGATGTTATGCGCACAATATTTAATCGGCAGCTATTATTTTTGCTTCTCAGCACACCTTCGTCGCGCATTCTACACATGATCAGATCGAGTAGTATAGAGACTGGGGGTACGAGCGCAGCAATCTAATACAGCAACCCAGAAAACACACACACACAGGCTGACTCACATGAGCCAGCGAACCGCTCGCACCTCCCCCCCCCCACCATATGCTACCACATGAGCCAGCCCTTCCAGCCCCTATGGTATAGGCCCACTAAAGAGGGCGACAGCAATGTCAACCATCTACAACAGGACCCTGAGGAATAAGCTCTTCTAAACGACTCACGCGCTCCAAAAGGTCCTCATACTCAAGGTCCACCTTCTCCTCCCATATATGTTCCACATCTGCTTGCAGCTCGGCCACCCCAATATGTTCATCGGTGCTCATTCTATACCTCAGCCCTCATATGTTCAACATATCGACGCGTGCCCATAGGCCAGAGTGTCTACACCACCTGGAGCTATCCACCGCTTTGAGTCAAAGGGGAGAGAGACACCTTGTTAACGTGGAGACCATATATTTTATGGCAGTGACTCCTGAGCATGTTCATTCCGTGGCGAAACTGCTTTTTGGCGAACAGTGACTCCACGTACTGAGCGTGTCGTAGATGCTTCTTCACCACCACCTTCTTCACACCTTTTGCTTTTTTGATCTCATCCCGGCTCGACATCAAGATCGAGTACATCTTAGGGCGCAGACCAACATACTCCTTGATGGGCACGCCGGCACACTCATCCTTCATCTTCCCCAGAACCTTCTTGTTCACACTGCTGTAGAGACTACGGGAGGGATGAAAGTTGCTGGTGTCAAAGAGATGGGCATCTTCCTTCATGTCAGCATACACGTCAGGCGTGCGTATCTCCATTAGCAGCGAATCCGTATCTGTGTACAACAAGCCAAGGTTCTTGCCGTATCTGGGCTTCATGGTATTATAATAGAAGTTGTACATCAGGTGTTTGGAGAGGTCGAGTATACACATGCCCACATACACCGGGCGGTTCAGTACCAGGTGAGTCTTGTGCATGTGCAGAGCGGCCAGGTCATTATCAAACACCTGATGACGCGCGTAGGCGGGACTTGTAATAAGCCTACGCATTCTTTCTTCTTCCTTTGAGCGAACAATCTTAACAACGACCCGCCTGCGGAGGTTCTCCATGGTCTTGCCGAACACAGAGTTGTTCATAAGCTTATACAGGTCCTTCTCAAAGTCGCTGGTGTCCACCTTACGCAGATCCGTATTCATACGAATGTAAGGCTCCATCCAGGGACTCTGGTTAAAGATAAGTGCACGATGGATCTTTGTTAGCCTCATACCAAGTGAAAGATACAGCTTGAGGTTCCTGTAGTGCACCACATACTTCTCCTTATTCCGCAGGTTTGGGACCAGCTTTTCAACCTCGCCCAGGGTGCCACCCAACTCGCCCAGGAGGTTCTTCTGATAGATAGACAACCAGTTGTTCTCTACAAGAAGCCGCTCCGGAGCCAGCGGGTAGTCGTTGTGCTCGTCATGAAGTGCAGTAGGATACTCCAAGTCAACCTCAAGTATGTATCCAGTCTCGGCATCATCTGGGTGGTCCTGTATCCGTAGATCCTCCGGCCGAGCCACCCACTCAATACCCGCAGTTGGCAAAGGCTGACTCATAGCCCACCCATACAAATTGTTAGCATCAAGGTACTGGATGTAGCTCGTTGGTTTATCCTGGTCAAAGTCATCCACGAGCGGGTTATTGGCCTTAGCGTGGCGGCGCGACACCATGCTTATACCACCGCGTAGACCTTTCTCAATGAACAGGTGCTTGTCATAGTCGGTGAGTAGCTCGAGTTCCACGCCTGTGCTCTTAAGCAAAGCATCCCATGACAAACCGGGGCTGGTATAGTAGTGGGCCGGATCCAACCCGTACTGCTTAAGACAGGTCTTGCGGAACACCTCAAACACATCTGCCAGGAGCAGTACATCTGTCCGCAGGTACAGGTCATGGTAGTCACCCATGTTCTTACACCCGAACACGCTCCAGACTTTTTGTGAATGGGCATAGTCTACAGTAGATATACCCTCCTCAGAGAGCTTGCTGTAGAACTCCTGGATTGGCGGCAGAGGGGAATCAAACTTATCCCAGCTGTCCATGAACTCATAGGGGAAGACTCCCTTACGCAACAGCAACCGCCGCTTCATCTGGTCTGGCTCATATTCCGCCGTCACAGCAAAGGCATCTGGGTTGATCGCAGACACCAGCTTATCAAGCGAGGCCAGGAGAAACTGTGCACTGTCAATGAAGCGCAACTGTCCAAGCGACAGGGAGATATATTTCTCCATGTTGTTGGGAATACAGTTGATGTTTCCCTCCACTTTGCTTATACCCTGCATCACGAGATGGGAGTCATAGCCCCGCAGATTATGGAACACCACAGGGATGGGTGTTGTCTTGGGACTCAGCCGAAGTTTCAGGTTACACACGTTATGGGCTGGCCCTCTGTACAAGCCTGTTATATGGCAGTGATCGCGGACAGAGTCACAGCCCAGTTTTTTCTTAAACACATGACAGTGAGTTGCAGCCTTATGTGCCCTTTTATCCTCCTGAGTCATCCGCATAGGGACAGGCTTGGACAGAACTGCTTTGATCTTTTGCTCCTCCTGCTGCAGAACCTGTAAGAACTTCTCCACAGCATCGCTTCCTCTGTAAACCACAGGTGGTTTGGTCTTACCGTCACAACGAACAACCACATAGCCGTAGCCGCATCCTTGGTGTTCCTGCGTTCTCTGCGTGTTGCTCTTACCAGGATTAAGCGCAGGACCCAGAAGCTTCACTGTGAGCGCCTCAAAGTCAGCATAGATGACGTAGGGTGCAGCAAGCTGTTTCTGCCAGTTCTGGAAGGATAATATGTTCTTCTCTTCCTCAGGCATATCCACTCGCACAGCAGTTTGCCCTATCCCCACACACTCAGGCTTATGCACCAGGAGCAGACCCTCTGATGTATATCCATGCAGACATAGCTCACAGAAGAACTTGCGCTCTTTATGTTTGGTGTGGTCATACAGCAAGCGGTTCAGGTCTTTGATTTGCGTGTAATGAAACTTGCCGTCCTTCTCAATCAGCATGAGGTTTATACGAATACCAGAGTGCTTACTGATGCGGTGTACGATAGTGGTCTTCCCATCCCAGCCAAAAACGTTCAAGGCTAGGTTAGCATGCTTTTCTATCTTCTCAACATGCGACACCGGTGTAGGATATTCTACACCTGCACCCTCCAGCAGATCTAAGAGCCACTGAATATTATATTTTGATGGTCGCTGTGGGTCCTTGGCTACCGGGTGCAGAGCGGCTACAACAGCCCATAGAATGCAGAAGTCGTCCCAGTTCTTTACATTTATGATGGCCTGCTTAGCAGCCAGCGCAGCCGGAAGTCGCAGGTAGGAGCCACCCTTCAACGGTTGGTAGTTGGCAATATCAATCCACAGAGTTGTGACCGCCTCAAACTCCCAGCCAGAACCTTGGTTGGTCCACTTCTCCAACCGCTCTTGGATATTAACAACACTCTGGTCCAACGCAACATCCATGTCTTCTGAGGAGAGAACCACCTGCTGCTTATTACGCAACACAGGCTCAAAATAATCAGTGCTGTCATCATCGGCGTGCTTGGAGAGTCTTACCTTAAGGGCAAACTGACACTTGATTCCACCTAGCTCTTCCAGCTCACCAGTCAAAACTTTATGCATCTTCCGACGCATGCCCTTAAAGAACATCAACAGGTCCGAGCTAAGGGGGTGAGACTCAGGAACGTTCATCACCCATCCACGCAAATAGTTTTTAACAGCCCACTTAGTCTTCTTGAAGGCAAGACGCGCTGTGGGGACTGGGGACTGGGTTGTGGTGATGCGTGGGGCAGGGACTGGTCTGCGTGGGGCAGCAGTGGGGATGCGTGGGGCAGGGACAGGTCTGCATGGGGCAGGGACTGGTTTGCGTGGGGCAGCAGTGGGAACAGGGGTGCGTGCCACCCCAGCCTTTAATCTAGCAAACATCTCCTTGTATGTACGGTCATATTCATTACGCACTTGGAGTGCTTTTAGTGCAGCCTTAGAGCGTGGATAAGGAGGCTGAAAACCGTGAATTGAAACATAATCGTTTTGGGCTTCACGTGCTCGCTGATTATGAGTCATGTTTACTATACAGTTCCATTAGTCTAAAAGGGAATTCGTTGATACACAAAAGGCAACAACAATACAGCGAGCGGACTTTGACCTATGCAGTAAACACACGTCTCTGACAAGGTGCCAAGCTTCGTCGCACATAGGCCTAGCCGCCAAACCATGTTGTTGACAGCGCCACAAGATTTCTATTTTTATACAGTGGGTTCTTGCGTACAGGGCCTGTTACAGGGGACTTTCTTTCCGAGCAATATCCATGGGCACTTATTGTCAAATACTACCATTGTTATATATATAGATATCTATTAGTCTAATTGATAATACCGTCTGGCGGCAACTGGGTATCGGACGGCACCACAAGCAACTCCTCCTTTACAAAGCCACGGAGAGGTCCATCCAGCAAATAGTATAGTACAGGCTCACCAGATTTAGTGACAGAGCTTCCAATCCGGTAAACATTGAGTGACCACACAGGGTCAGTGGCCCGCCGCCGATGGTCTTGCTCTGCCTCACCAGGCTGGTAGAGGTAGCGAACGCCAACATCAGAGGAAAGCTTTTGCTCTTTGACCCCCAGAGGGCGCCCTGGTACGACTGCAGAGGGCTTTTGTGCAACTCGTTTTGCCTTTATAGCATCTTTAGGTTTTTTTCCAGTCAAGCGGGTCACCTCATTATTTATCGCAGACACTACAGCCTGCAGTCGAGAAACCCACTCAGTCGATCGTTTTCCAGTATCCCTTTACTCTACGGCATACTGGTGACCAAAGAGTCGTTCAGCAAGGGTTCGGTTAAAGCGTTCCACTATACCCTGGTCTCGATGGATATTCACACGGCCACGCCTGACTGATACTCCATGTTTTACTAACAGCTGATTCGCTGCACCCATAAACTCCCGTCCGGGGTCCACCTGAAGTAGTTTAGGCCAATGCAGCGGTCCTCGTTTGTATATCCTCTCAAGTGCACCTGCGACCTCCTTAGCCTCTTTTGTAGTTAATGGCTCAGCCGCTTTGTAGCGCGAGGCCACATCAACCAATGTTAGGGCATACTTGTAAGTCCGGCGCTTCACAACGTCATGAGGAAGAAATAAGAGATCGACTTGGTGAACCTCATTGGGGACAGGGACATCAAACTTTGGCCTGGGAATGTGTTTTGGCACTGGCAGGTAGATTTGCCATATAGCTTGCTTTGTTAGCCACCCCCTGGCAACTTCCTCAGAAACCCTCGCTTCTGTCGCAAGCTTCTTGATAGCAGTAATGCCTTTCCAGTATCCCTTAGTACTATAGTAGATCTCTTGCATGCGACGATCCATATACAGTAAACGTTTGAGTCTCCAAATGACCTACTTAGCAAGCCTGTATGCAACCAGCCCAGTCGCAGCCATACCCAGTATAATGAATGCCACCTCACGCCCCCTCTGTTCATCTGAGGGCTCGTAGAAGTCTGAAAGCTGCGGCTCAGAGCCCAGCGGGTCGACGGTTTTATTCGTAATTAAGGCGTACTCGCGCATAGCCTCGTCCGCATTCTTAAAAGTATGCTCGGCATGTCCCTGGCGGCGCAGTTGCTCATTGATGAAGTCTAAGCGCTCAGTTCTCTTCTTGGCCCATGCTGCCTGAGCAGATTGAAGCTGCTCGATTGCCATATCATGGCGTTTACGTTCCGCGTCCACTTGGCTGCCTCGTAATTTAGAGAATAAAAAGTTGCTCCCAGAGAATGCAAGGGCGTTAACAAGAGCACCCCCAACAAGTAGAGCAAGTGTGGCCATTACTTCAGTATATCAACTGGTAAGATTCCTTGTTTAATTAGCATATCCTTTGTGGCCATAGCTAGTGATACATCGGCAACAGCCATAGCCAGGTCCCGTGGGGTGAAATCAAGACGTGGCACCACACCACCCAGAGCCATCTTAGCAAGCTTGGCATAGCCTATTGAAATACCGGAAACAACTACACCGTGGTACAGAGCGTTGACGAGCATTTTTCCATCAGTAATTGGTGTTGTCATCTTATTCCATATAAAACGGATCCTTTAAATGAGCGTCTGGAGGCTTTTGTACCACAACCTGTTTAGGGTGTGAGGCTACCATCTGGTGCCTGTAACAATACAATGCCAACACGCCAACACCGCCGACAACTAAAGGCACAGCCCATGTTGGCCACGTCCACCTTTCCATAGTTTGCTCGTTGATATTGGCTCGACAGCTTCGTCTCTACCATCTGTAAGCGCTGCCTTAGCCTCTCGGAGCTCTCTCAGAAGCTTATTTTGATTGGCTTTTCGAGCTGCAGCACCCTTTCGTCCTGCCGCAACCCTTTTAGCGTTTTTTTGTCACTGACGCTATCTCCACCGGTGTTGTCTCCCCTTGATTCGTGTTTGTTTCTTCCATGTTTACTTACTAAATTTATTTGTCCAATTGATAGCTCTTAGTAAGCACCTGTTATAGCGGAGTTAAGCACATGCTATAGCGGAGTTAAGCTATATCAGAGTTAAACACATACTATAGCAAGGAAGTGGTGTCTTCCTCTCCACCGGCCCCTGTTGTTTCGGTGCTTGTTTTTCCAAATTGACAGTGCTTAACTGTTGTTAAAGCCGCAGTTAAGGGAGCTAAAAACATACCATAGCGATGATATAGCTCACAAGTGGCAGTGCTTAGCGCGTGTCCAACAAACGGGTCCGTCTCGAGGTCTGTAATTAGCCTTGGCTGGTGTTCTGGTGGGATTGGTAGAAACATACAAGCAATACCTGAGTACACCTTTAGCAGTGTCTGACCTAGAGTACGTGTCATGCTGGCACCTAGCCGAGCCTCGTATCTCACATACAGCTTTATGATCTCTTCATCAGACATTGATTCAACCTGGTCAATTGTAAGGCCCTTCAAACCAAGGTACTGACGGGCCTGACCTCCGGCTATGACGGCAGCAAGCCTATCTCTCTTAGAAGACATATCTACGCCAGAGGTGCAACTAGGTTCCGCCCCCCCAGACTTTGTCTCCACTAAGCCAGTCGAGTCCTGTTCAAGGAGTTTATCAATAATGGTATCAGGATCCATGAATATACGTATACGCCTTCGAGCTTCAAAATACTGCACCGCTACCCAGATGAAGAAACCTAAATTGATTACTGAGGCAGCGGCTGCTATCAAGGCCAATATCACTTCAATCGACGGCATATGCAGTAGGCTGATCAGTCTTCAGCAGCAGTTTTGCGTGCTTGGTCTTTGCTAGTAGTTGGCGTACTGTGGCACGTTCCTCCTTTGTTGGAATGACATCATTTTCACGTAAGGCGTCTTCAAACGAGTCACGGTCCTTGGTGTGAAAGAGCCCCATCCAGCGAGTCTGCTCACGTAAGTCCGTCAGCACAGAGTTGTACTTTTGGGTGAGGACCCAGACACTTTGTTGCGCATGGCGGCCGCTAAAGGCCAGTTCAGATAACATGTCTTTCTTCTTGGTTAGGGCCTTTGTTGCCGAACAGTCATCAATAATGTACAGGGTTGGCTCGCCCTTAAAACAATGGTAGAAAGCCCTCAGGTGGTCATGGAGCCGCTCCCCTGGATCAACCACGTACACCTCTGAATCATCCCACACCCATGACCGCGTCCGATAGGCCTCGTTGAAACGTATGGTAGGGCAGAGGATTACAATATGCTCGAAGGCACCAAAGAAGGGCCCTTCAAGTAGGTCGAGGATGAATGCGGTTTTCCCACATCCTGTCTGCCCACAAACAATTGCCGAACAGGGACAATCTGGAAATGTAAACTTAGTAGACTGCGCTGACGAACCTGCCATCTTTAATGTTAAGCTGTGCATCCATTACAATATACATATAAACGTTCAATGCACCGGCCGCCTCTGCCTTTTTCGTGATCTGTATGGTGATGCCCTCAGACGCATTCTCCACAGCCCTGCCACTACCGTGCAGCTGGTCGTCATCACTCGTCCTTAAGTCGAGCCACAGAGCATACTTAGTGGTTAGGTACTCTCCTAGGGACACGTCTGACAATGCCAAGTCTTTTGCAGCTATTGCTACACTGGGGTCTCGTTTACTCGTTGCTGCAAAGGCCTTCTTCACCTCGTCCCACTGCTGGTAGCCACGCATGCCCTGGGCATAGAGCTGATTGGGGATGCCCTCAATGGTCACCTCGATCTTCGTAATCTTTGGGTTGTAGAACGACTCTGTCTTCCTGGCGTATGAGACATTGGCTGAGTCTTCAAAGAGCAGTAGGATGCCCTTCATGCTGCGAGCCGGCACGTTCAGGTTGATGTTCCACAGTGTATCTCTTTTATTGTATACAAGCTTCCTGTGACGAAGCACACGGTCATACAGAATCGAGAGTCGACCTGTGTACTGGGTGCGTATCATGCGGGCTAACTCTGTTTGGGTAACCATGTCATACTCCAGCGAGATGTCATCAATTTTGTAGCTTGCAGCGGTGTCGCCTGTTGCGTGAATCACGCGGTTGTAGTCGTTGAACGTGAGCTCGTATTCCAGTCTGTCATTAAGCGCGCTCTGGTAGAATGGCATGTGGCTCTCGAGGAGTTCAAAATCAAGCGGAACGTAGAACCTGTTACCATACACATCAGCTACGGCCTTGTCCTCTTCCTCGGTATCAACCTTGTCTCCTGCCCCAGTCGTATCTTAGTTGCGTTTCTATCATCTGATGTGTCAATGCCCTGGTACTGAAGGCCCTGTCTCTCCTGTGCTGTCCGCCACAAGTCGTGGTAACAGTGGTACATATCGCTGTCATCAATAGACATGACCTCATTGCCAGAAATCTTGATTGTCATTTTCTTAACCACGGCGCGACCCAAGTTTTGCACAATGCTGCGGTTAACATCAGTCGAGGTCAGCGTGATTGTAAAGGCCAGCCGTGCTGTCCCTGGAACAATGACGTCTTCTGCACCTAGATTGGGGAAGCGAACCAGCAGTTGTTGGTTCTGATCAATAGTGCTTGGATTGTTTGTAACGACTACAGATTGTCGCACGCCCTTTACCCCAAGGGGTTCGCGTATCCGGCGGTGTGGGTTTAGTTTGCGTCCGTAAGTACTCGTCATGTTGAATGTTTAATTACACTTATATCTTTAACACACAGACATGGAGTTTGATAACCCAGCATTTGACGACCCAGAGGAGGAAGGGGCTATGGGAGGGGATAGGAATGAGACTAGCTTTGATGATGAGGAGACTAACATGATTGACGAAACTTTAGATACGTCGTACTCGACTATGCCACCATGGGCTATTACTGAAATGCCTGCTGGGTTAACAGAAGATCAGGTGGCTTCCAAAGAAGAAACTGAAGTCTTAGTTAAGAGGTGGGAGAAGGCAGTGTCTAAGCATGGGCTGCAGGCCACTCTGGAGTTTAGATCGTCTCAACAAGGGGACCTTTGGGTTAAGTGGGACCGAGAATGGAAGCTTCTTACATGGAAGAACAATCCAAACAAATTCCTCTCTCCTAGGAGTATCCTAGATTACGGTGGTACACCGCTTGCTCGAGCTCTTGGAGTGACCGCTGAACTATCCACAGAAGCAGCAGTAAAAGCCCTACAAGGCGTTGACGAAGCTGCTGCTAAAGCGGAAGCTGCACTTCCAAAGTTAGAAATGAGCAGCCTTGAAGCTGTGACAGAGCAAGGTGGTGTGGAAGAAACAGGATTCATAGAGGACGTTCATAACACCATCCAAGACCTAGGTACACAAACAGACAACGAACTACCACTCAGAGAGCTTATTGGGCTTGACAAGGCTATGCAGACTCAGAGGGGTGAGCTGGTCAATAACCTAGCTAAGATAACCGAGATTGAAAGGGATATAGACCGGCGGAAAGCTAAAATGGCAAGCCTGGAGGAGGAAGGGAGGGGTGATAGTCGAGCATGGAAATTCCAAGCAAATGAGCTTGCAGAGCTGCAGGACCTGCGGAGTGCCCGTATTGAGGCTGCCTCTGAAAACCGTAACCGTCTAAGGACCCAAATTAACCGCATCAGGGAAACGATCAACAGACTTCTTAACGAGGACACAACACTAGCTGAGCGTGTACGCGACCTGTTCCGGGAGCAGGGTATAACAATCGCCTCCATACTCACTGCGATTGGATTGGCAATCTCGACCCTTGTAGTTGCTTTGACGGGCGGAGGGAGCACTAGTCCACTAGTCCAACCCCGGCACCAACGCCGACACCAGCTGATAAGCCTGGTTTAAAGGAATGGATTAAAAAAAAACAGCTGAACTCCTTGGCAAACGTCCTGAAGGGCCTAGCCGGTAAGGCAGCAGCTGCCCTTCCAGGAATCATTGGCTCCATCGTATCATGGCTGCTTACGTCAGCTGCAAAGGTGGCTGGTTGGATGGCAGAACATGTATGGGCCGCAGTTGTGGCGGTGGGGGGAGTTATCCTCCTGATACTCCGTGACTTACTACGTAGCAAACCAAAGCTCAGCTAAGCCTATAGCGATTCCGCCTATAATAAGAGCGGTTTTCTCATCCTCATGCGCCCCACGCAGACCGGTCTCGGCCATAGGGGCCGGCCCTGGAGAGGAGAGTTCCATATCTGTATTTGTATCTGGCGGAGGGTCAAAGCTTCCTCTATCTAGAACCACCTGAACCGAGTTGACATCAGCATTGCTGCCTATCTGCTGCTCCTCAGTTGCAATGGTAATCAGATTGTTGTACCCAGCAAAGTTTCCAATGGCGAGGCTCATATCAGACGGAGCCATGTACAGGCCCGTTCCAAACACATAATCAACCTTTGAGGAGGCATTCTGGAGGACGTTCTGATACCGTCGGATGGATGATGGAATATCCACTGGGGAGTTGATGGCATCCTCAACGTTAGCCTGAAATTGTTTTTGGGCATCAAAGGACGTTCCAACACCTAGTATCTCTGAGGGGGTCTGCGCCTGAGCACTAAGAATGGCCCAGACATAGGTCCGAATGCTGTCGTTAATTCGCTCAACGCCGGTCTGTGTAAAGCCCTCAGACGTGTCCAGTATGTTAGTACTCCAGGCCTCGTCTGCTTCAGGTCCCTGTGATAGATGTAGAACAGCACCCATTTTCTCCTGAAAGGATTGTAGGTTACTCGCGTGGGCAAAACCTGGCTTTGTATCCTTTTCCGCCTCAAAGGCCATCCGTGTAGGGTCATAACGAACGTTTCGACCAGCAACCTTGACGACACTCCCGTAACCATACGCATCATGTGCATATAAGATACCAAGGCCACTATTAGCTACGGTTGCCTTCTGACGCCAGTCTGTGTTTGGTTGAACACCAAAGTTAGTGCAGAGTCTGTCATATGCTCTCTTGTCATATGTATTGTTATAGGGGTCATAGGCATGATCCTGAGGTAGAGGCGCTTGCAGTTCTGCTAATAGGCGACGCACTGTGTAATAAAGGTGAAAGGTGTAGAGAGCTTTCACGAGTGGAATCCCAGCCTCGAGGTGGTCCTGGGATGACACACACCGCAGCCGGCTGATGCACACCACACTGCAAAGTTTAACTGGTTCTGCCAAAACTGCATTGGATTTGTCAACCAGTCTTTTACTACTTTGTCCGCTGTTACCGGCGGCACCTTATAGTTACTGAATAGATCAGGAAACTTTGCTGTGAATGTACCACCATTGTGAACAACTTGAATTGTTTGTCGGGTTAGTTTATCTCCCACACCATATGTGGCTGGATACACCCCGCCCGCACCATATGGGGTAGCTTTTCTATTGAAAAACTAAAGGCTTGTTTATTCATAGTACTATGTATCACACTCTGTCAAATGTTCAAAGCGGCGGCGCTGTGTCCCTGCAAAAACCTATTGACAACACTGCGGGCGATCTATGTGTTGGCCTAAGGTCAATCACGTATACTGTGGGCTGGTACAATCTAGAATCAGACGAGAGCATTGCATGGCGGTCAAGGAATTCAGAAGAGAGAGGATATGCTGCATTAAAACCAGGCCTCTGGAGCTTAAGCCTTCTTCAGGAGCATATTACACCATTAGGTATCGGTTTGGAGGTTGATGCTGTAAATGGGGTTATTACCCTAACAGTTCCAGACAATGTGGGGGTGCGCACATAACAGGCGGAGTGTTTAACAATGTTGGGTCTTGACGGCTTCAGTGGGGGGTGGATACCTTCAGGTACTTACATAGGTGACCGGCCCATCAACTTTAGCATCTTTAACACAATTTATGTTCACCTCGATAAAGTCAGTACCACACACAACATGCTAGATGGTGCGCCCACTACGCTTCTTGAAGTAGTGGGCTTAGAGGGTGGCTCTTTCGGTGATATTATAACCACGAACATCGCTAATCCTGTCTGTAAGCGTGTCACTAGTGGAACAGTGCATGAGTTAAAGGTTCAGTTACACGATAATAAAGGAAGGCTATTAGATAACCACGACTTACCTGTTAGCGTTGTTCTTGAATTTACAAGATGTCAATAAAAACGAGTATTTATGGACCTAGGCAAAAACCGGCAAGCACTGTGCGTGGTGCTGACCTCTCGGAATATGCCACAAAGACCTATGTATCTATTGGTGACTCACAAAAAATAAGTGCCGTAGGGGACACAATGGAAGGGGATCTTAATATGGATGGCAATATGATCACGGGACTTCCTACGATAGGCCTTCCATCCTATGGAGGACAAGCAATGTCATACCAAAACACAATAGATCTGGTAACTACCGCAGCCAATTCACGCGTTAGTAAACAAGGTGATGATATGTACGGAGACCTTGAATGGGGGAGATAATAAAATCGTTCTGTTGGGAGACCCAATATCGCCTAAAGATGCTGCTAATAAAAAGTATGTTGATGCACAAAACAGACAGCATCGCAGGGACCTGAGAGAACACATAAACTCCCAAACGAAACATCTCATTACTATATGGGCAGAAGCAAGTGGCCCCCTTCGCAGAGGATATGAGTGGTCGTTTGGCCATGGGGCTAGGGGTCGAGACTCACAAGACTCAAGCTGTGGATATACCATGTTATGTAATGGCAAGATCATTCGTATGGGGTTGTCTTCGGGTGTTGGTGCTGATGCTGGTCCTATAGCAGTCGTTCCTGTTATTAATGGAACGAATCAAGTGGTAGGAATAAGTAAGCCTGCTAACCAACGGGCTGTTGTAATAACTTTAGACCAGCCTTTACAGCTAGAACAAGGCAACGTTATTAACTTTTATACAACCACACAAAACAGAGGGGCGACTTGGTCTGTAGCTTCACTCCTAATTGAACTTAATATATAGACTTATGTATGCAAAGACAGTATGAAACAACAAGATCAGTCTTAAGAAGCAATACCTTGAGAAAGATATTGAAAAATATGGTGCTATGTACAAAAAAAAAATATAGATGTGCAGTAAACTCAGTGGACGCTGTAGACACTGCTTTAGTTGCTGTGGGTATGTGTCTTGGCGCAAGTGGTGCAGGTGTAATGTCTACAATAGTTGTCATTCCTATTGCCACAGTGTTGGGTGCTACTGGAGCCGCTTGTGGGCTACTTGTAATTGCTGGAAAATTCATCAGTAGGCGGCTGACCATTAAGTTAAAAAAGCATGATAAGATCCGCATTCTCGCTCAGAGCAAATTGAATACCATTGCTGACATTGTATCGGCGGCGCTTGAAGATGGGTATATCTCAGATGATGAGTTTAAGCTCGTTTCGGTCGAGATCATGAAATATAGTCAAATGAAAAGTGACATTAAAGCAAAATGTTTGAAAGCGGCAGAATCGCCCCCTAGACCTGCTAAGGTATTACCCTGACAGTCCATTTGAAGAGTGGGGGTTGCTAGATATAATGGAGGCGTCGATAAAATCTTTCTGCAACGATCATACTGTAGTCAAACAAAATACGGACCAGTGGGAGACCACGAGGAAGGGCTGCGTTGGAGGAAGTGACTACTCCTCTATCATAGGGCAAAACTACTTCAGCAGCTATAGCAAGAAGCTGACGGAAAAAACTAGCAACGAGGGTGTTCGCTTTAGCACACCCTGCCTCTGGGGTACGACTTTTGAGGAGGTTGCAATTGCGGTATTGGAGAAGGTGTACGACACCAAGGTCTACGGAAATAATATCTATCTTGATGGCGGTGCGACGGCCTACTCTCCGGATGGCTTTTGTGTGCTCCCGATCCGGCGGGCTGAAGTGGATGCTGTCTGTCTGGGGCATCCTGAGGAGGTTGTGCTGCTCGAGATAAAGTGCCCCTACACTAGGAGTCCTGGGAGGGTGATTCCGAATATGTATAAGCCTCAGGTTCTGTTGGGGTTGCACCACAGTCCGGTGGCAACCATCGGGGTGTTTGTCGACTGCGTTTTCAGGTTGTGCTCCTTTGAGGAGCTGGGGAGAGCTGAGACGTATAACCAGGTGTATCACAAGGATCAGAAGAAGTATAAGGAGACGGTGGCTTGGGGGTGGGCGGGGGTGGAGGGGCTTGAAGACGGTGACTATAGTGCGAACGGGAGGTTTAATAGTTGTCTGGGCTTGGAACAGGAGCATCACGGTCCTTGGTTGGGAAGACCGAGTGGGACCACAGAGAGGCCGACGGGGGCTTTCTACTGTTGGAAGCTCTTTACGATGAGATTGATAACCGCTCGTCCCGATCCCAACTTTATCGAGAAGAACGACGCTAAGGTTGCCCAGTTTATACAGGACCTCAACCGCGTGAAAAATGGAACTTACAGCGACGGTCGCAGATATTTATCACTCAATGACCTCCATGGTGACTAACTACTGGTGTGGGCCTATACCATAGGGGCTGGGGGGGGGCTGGGCTCATATGGTACCATATGGTGGGGGGAGGGGGGTGCGAGCGGTTCGCTGGCTCATGTGAGTCAGCCTGTGTGTGTGTGTTTTCTGGGTTGCTGTATTAGATTGCTGCGCTCGTACCCCCAGTCTCTATACTACTGATCGCTCCAATACGCGTTCGCTGTTAGTACCCTCCCCTGTCAGACGACTCCGCTATCATCGCTTACATGTTAGCATCTTGTTGCTTTTTACACTCGGGCGTTGGTTTTGTAGAACTTTCATACTTTTTACCTACGACGATAGATCGACTGTTTTGAGATACTTGAGAATACCACTGTAAGAGGTTCCACTGTCACCTGTCATCATCCCAGAGAAATGTTTTGTCAGATGGTGCTGTAACACAGCAAGTAGTATAGGGAGTGGCGGTTCTGGCGCACCGACCTATACTACTATTGTCTGTGAGCGTACATAAAGACCCACATACACTAATGAATAGACCCACTCCAACGTATTTTTAGTACCAATGTGGTTAATGATTTGATAATGTACTGTAAGGTTCCATTTCAACGTATTTTCATCATATTTGACCATGCCCACAAATACACCCATTTTAAAGGCAAAAAGGTTAGACATAAGGATATACTCCCTACTGACCCTTGACAGCTTATACAAGATATTTGCTCACCCTAAGGGGGCCTCGGACCCGATCCCCAAACGGGGCCGAGGCTAGTTAATTGGCAAACTAGTATGACCATAGGCCAGGGTGTCTACACCGTTCTCAGCTATCCACCGCTTTAAGTAAAAGGGGGAGAGAGACACCTTGTTGACGTGCAACCCATAGAGCTTATGACCCTCACTACGAAGCATGTTCATCCCATGGCGGAACTGTTTCTTTGTAAAGAGAGACTCCATGTAATGAGCGTGGCGTAGATGCTTCTTTACCACCACCTTCTTCACACCCTTAGCTCTTTTTATCTTGCCCTCATCAGACATCAGGATAGAGTACATCTTAGGGCGCAAACCAATGTACTCCTTGATGGGCACGCCAGCGCACCCATCCTTTATCTTGCCCAGAACCTTTTTGTTTTTGTTACTGTGCAGGGCATGAGAAGGGTCAAAGTTACTAGTGTCAAAGAGATGGGCATCCTCCCTCATATCAGCATACACGTCAGATGTACGGATCTCGAGAAGCAGCGAGTCCGTGTCTGTATATAGCAGGCCAAGGTTGTTGCCGTATCTGGGCTTCATGGTATTATAATAAAAGTCATACATCAATTGCTTTGAAAGATCTAGAATGCAAATGCCCACATACACCGGACGGTTTAAGACTAAACGGGTCTTGTGCATATGGAGGGCAGCCAGATTATGGTCAAACACTTAATGTCGAGCATAGGCGGGGCTGGCCACAGGCCTCCGTATTTTCTCTTTTTCCGATGAGCGCACAATCTTAACGTCGACTCACCTCTGGAGGTTCTCCATAGTCTTACCAAACACAGAGTTGTTCATCAGCTTATACAGGTCCTTCTAAAAGTCACTGGTGGCCACCTTACGCAGATCTGTATTCATCCGAATGTAAGGCACCATCCATGGGCTCTGTTTAAAAACAAGTGCACGATAGATCTTGGTAAGTCTCATCCCCAAAGACAGATACAGCTTGAGGTTTCTATAGTGTACCACATACTTCTCCTTGTTCCGCAGGTTGGGCACCAGCTTTTCAACTTCATTTCCGGTGCTCCCCAATACACCTAGGAGATCCTTCTGGTAGTCTGACAACCGTTCGTTCTGTACAAGAAGCCGCTCCGGCGATAGGAGTAATCGTTGTGTTCGTCATAAAGCTAAGCAGGATACTCCAAGTCAACCTCAAATATATACCCCGTTTCAGCATCATCGGGATGGTCCTGGATCTCTAGTTTCTCAGGCCGTTCCACCCACTCAATACCCGATGTAGGTAGGGCTTGGTTCATCGCCCACCCATACAGGTTGTTGGCATCGAGGTACTGGATATAGCTCGCTGGCTTATCCTGCTCAAAGCCCTCCACATATGGGTTGTTAGCTTTAGCGTGGCGGTGAGACACTATGCTTATCCCACCACGCAGCCCCCTCTCAATAATGAGGTGCTTGTCATAATCGGTGAGAAGCTCGAGTTCCACCCCTGTGCTCTTAAGAAGCGCATCCCACGATAAACCGGGGCTGGTATAGTAGTGGGCCGGATCAAACCCGTACTGCTTAAGACAGGTTTTCCGGAATGTTTCAAACACATCAGCCAGGAGCAGCACATCCGTGTGTAAGTAAAGGTCATGGTAGTCCCCCATGTTTTTGCAACCGAACGCGTTCCAGACTTTCGAGGCATGTACGTAGTCTGCAGCAGATCTACCCCGCTCAGAGAGTTTGCTGTAGAACTCATGGATTGGCGGCAGTGGAGCATCAAACTTATCCCAGCTGTCCATGAACTCATCAGGATACACTCCCTTACAGAGCAGCAACCGCCGCTTCATCTGGTCTGGCTCATATTCCGCCGTCACAGCAAAGGCATCTGGGTTGTTAGCAGACACCAGCTTGTCGAACGAGGCCAGGAGAAACTGTGCACTATCAATGAACCGCAACTGTCCAAGAGACAGGGAAATATATTTCTCCATATTGTTTGGGATACAGTTGATGTTCCCCTCAACTTTGATCATGGCCTGCATCAAGAGATGGGAGTCATAGCCCCGCAGGTTATGGAACACCACAGGTACGGGCGTTGTTTTAGAGTTCAACCGCAGCTTTAGTTTGCAGGCTTTGTGGGCCGGTCCTCTGTACAAACCAGTTATATGGCAGTGAAGAACATATTATCCTTCCTGAACTGGCAAAAACAGCTTCCTGTCCCCTATGTTATCTATGCAGACTTTGAGGCGCTCACAGTGAAACTTCCTGGCCCTGCTCTTGATGCTACAAAGAGCAACACTCAGAGAACACAGGAACATGAGCCTTGTGGTTACGGGTATGTAGTCGTTCGATGTGACGGTAAGACCGAACCCCCTGTGGTTTACAGAGGAAGCGATGCTGTGGAGAAGTTCTTACAGGCTATGCAGCAGGAGGAGAAAAAGATCAAAGCAGTTCTCTCCAAGCCTGTCCCCATGCACATGACGCGAGAGGACAAAAGAGTGCATAAAGAGGCTACCCATTGTCATGTGCGTAAAAAGGAACTGGGGGCGACTCTGTCCGCGATCACTGCCATATAACTGGTATGTACAGAGGACCGGCCCACAAAGCCTGCAAACTAAAGCTGCGGTCAAACCCTAAAACAACGCCCGTACCTGTGGTGTTCCATAACCTGCGGGGCTATGACTCCCATCTCTTGATGCAGGCCATGATCAAAGTTGAGGGGAACATCAACTGTATCCCAAACAATATGGAGAAATATATTTCCCTCTCTTGGACAGTTGCTGTTCATTGATAGTGCACAGTTTCTCCTGGCCTCGCTCGTGTTTGAAACATTCTGGAAAACCTGTCTTAAGCAGTACGTGTTGGATCCGGCCCACTACTATACCAGCCCCGGTTTGTCGTGGGATGCGCTTCTTAAGAGCACAGGGGTGGAACTCGAGCTTCTCACCAATTATGACAAGCACCTCATTATTGAGAGGGGGCTGCGCGGTGGGATAAGCATGGTGTCTCACCGCCACGCTAAAGCTAACAACCCATATGTGGAGGGCTTTGAGCAGGATAAGCCAGCGAGCTATATCCAGTACCTCGATGCCAACAACCTGTATGGGTGGGCGATGAGCCAAGCCCTACCCACTTCGGGTATTGAGTGGGTTGAACGGCCTGAGAAACTAGAGATCCAGGACCATCCCGATGATGCTGAAACAGGGTATATACTTGTGGTTGACTTGGAGTATCATATTGTGCTTCATGGCGAACACAAGATTACCCCCTATCGCCGGAGCGGCTTCTTGTACAGAACGAACGGTTGTCAGACTACCAGAAGGATCTCCTAGGTGTATTGGGGAGCACCGGAAATGGAGTTGAAAAGCTGGTGCCCAACCTGCGGAACAAGAAGAAGTATGTGGTACACTATAGAAACCTCAAGCTGTATCTGTCTTTGGGGATGAGACTTACCAAGATCTATCGTGCACTTGTCTTTAACCAGCGCCCATGGATGGAGCCTTACATTCGGATGAATACAGATCTGTGTAAGGTGGCCACCAGCGACTTTTAGAAGGACTTGTATAAGCTGATGAACAACTCTGTGTTTGGTAAGACTATGGAGAACCTCCAGAGGTGAGTCGACGTTAAGATTGTGCGTTCATCGGAAAAAGAGAAAATACGGATGCCTGTGGCCAGCCCCGCCTATGCTCGACATAAAGTGTTTGACCATAATGTGTCCATATGCACAAGACCCGTTTAGTCTTAAACCGTCCGGTGTATATGGGTATTTGCATTCTAGATCTTTCAAAGCACTTGATGTATGACTTTTATTATAATACCATGAAGCCCAGATACGGCAACAACCTTGGCCTGCTATATACAGACACGGACTCGCTGCTTCTCGAGATCCGTACAACTGACGTGTATGCTGATATGAGGGAGGATGCCCATCTCTTTGACACTAGTAACTTTGACCCTTCTCATGCCCTGCACAGTGACAAAAACAAAAAGGTTCTGGGCAAGATGAAGGATGAGTGCGCTGGCGTGCCCATCAAGGAGTACATTGGTTTGCGCCCTGAGATGTACTCTATCTTGATGTCTGATGAGGGCGAGATAAAAAGAGCTAAGGGTGTGAAGAAGGTGGTGGTAAAGAAGCATCTACGCCACGCTCATTTCATGGAGTCTCTCTTTACAAAGAAACATTTCCACCATGGGATGAACATGCATCGTAGTGAGGGTCATAAGCTCTATGGGTTGCACGTCAACAAGGTGTCTCTCTCCCTCTTTTACTTAAAGCGGTGGATAGCTGAGAACGGTGTAGACACCCTGGTCTATGGTCACACTAGTTTGCCAATTAACTAGCCTCGGCCCCGAATGGGGGTCGGGTCCGAGGCCCCCTTAGGGTGAGCAAATATCTTGTATAAGCTGTCAAAATTTTTTGCCTTTAAAATGGGTGTATTTGTGGGCATGGTCAAACTGGTACTAAAATATGATGAAAATACGTTGAAATGGAACCTCACTGTACATTATCAAATCATAACCACATTGGTACTAATAATACGTTGGGTCTATTCATTAGTGTATGTGGGTCTTTATGTACGCTCACAGACAATAGTAGTTTAGGTCGGCGCGCCAGAACCGCCACTACCTATACTACTCAGCAAGTAGGGCAGCGTCAGTGTTCGCGTTCCCAGAAGCAACCCACAGTTGTCGAACACAGGCAGTTAACAAGAAAGGGTATCCAATTTATCTCATCAAGTATCCCAAGTACAAGAAAGGAGACTACATTGTCAAGGCCCAAAAAAAGAGAACAAACATTCGGTAAGAATTTAATGATTTACTTTGTATATATATACTTACAGATCAGAGACACTAATAACAACATATGTGATGCATAAGCATATTATAATATAAAACTGTATTATATTATTTTAAGACTATGTGAACACCTTGAACAATTTCTTGTTCAATGAAGTTGCTGTCAACCCAGAGAAGTTTGCCTATCTGCTTGATGAGTTTGATATACCTCCACCAATGTTCTCGGCATATGTCAGACCGGATAAAGCCACAGATGTACTCCAACATAGTTCAAGATTTAAATGAGTCATTCATGATGTTCATGACAGATCAGGAGGTTTAAACCCATTATACTGCATTGCGTCACTGGGGAATGCCTTTCTGATGCGCGCCACAGCACATGCTGGTAGCGGAACTCTGATGTGCTTCCCCAGATATCCCCAGCACCATTTTACAAGTTGTTTGTAAGCGATATACCTGTACCGCTTGGAATCATACATTTCGAAATTATTCGAACATATGTTCAATAAACCATGCTTAAGTTTAAACAACTTTAAATTTGATAAAAGATCAATAATCCACTCACTCGTGCATAGCTTGTTCACCACCATCACTGTACCTTTGTATAAACGCCCGATATGCAACTCTGAGTGCCCACGGATTGCGACACACCCCATCAAATCCGGGGTGATGTTTTATACATGTGACAGAAGCGGCATGCAGTTCATTTGACCCATTCAAGTCAGCAATCACTTTTTTTACCAGAGGGATTTCCTGACAGAACACACATTCTGTGGCAGTGAGCATTTGCGTACATTGAGAGCAAGTACACTTGAAAGAATAAAGTATCATGTGTCACATTGTTATGTTTCAACAGTACTTTTTCAAATATTTTAAGATTTGTTCAAAATGTTCTGACATAGCATCATTGTCATTGATGGAGTTCAGAATGATTTAATCGTGGAAAATGTATTCAACCTGTCAAATGGTCTAAGCTGTGGATATTTGTACATACTTTAATAAAATAACCTTTCAGCATTTTACATATAGCAACGCGGAGAACTTTGTAAACGCTAAACACGGAAACGTGAATGATTATCTAAACAAAATGCTCGGCAGCTGAAGGGAAAAAGAGCCCCGTAGAGCTGTAAACATCTATAGACTATACCTTGTCTAGCCATGTCGTCTTTGGATAAGATGCTAACCGATAGTATGTAGTCAACGTTAGAGACGGGTGCTTAATGATCCCAATCAGGTTTAATCAAATTACAATGTGTGATAATCGCGTGATCGAATCGAAATGGTTTATTTACCAGGAATTGATGGACAGCTGCAGTCGATTTTCTTCTTGTAGGTCTTCCTCTGACGGCTCGGCCAACATCAATGCGCCGGGATCCTCTTCGTGCTCCGGTTCAAACTGATACGGTTTTATCTCGGTTTCTTGATCTGAAGACTCGGATGGAGCATTGTGGTTAATTTCGTCCTCGAAGTAAACCGCAAATTCGTCGAGATCGTCGTTAAAACTATCCGTATCGCTCAAACACTCTTCTGCGAACGCCATTGTCGCTGTGAACTCGGTCAACTCCTTTTGCGATGTTACACCTTGACCCCGCCAGTTTGCGCTGCACGGCGCGACTTGTGCAGCTTTATACTAAAATAATTTCGCTATTTGTCCGACTACACACCTCAAACCATTACTAGAGCATTTCTGATGCATGAATCTTTCGATATATGGAATAAAAAAAACTCGATTTCGTGGCCCTTTAAGTGAAATTTAATTTATCTCGGTGCTTTTTCTAAATCTTGTTTTAATAGCTCAGATCAAAATCAACCAATATAATATCCTTTGTTGTCATAAAAAGTGAAACAATGACCCGAGTCACGTGACTCTGACCGACAGATATAAAGGTTCCGGGCTCTGGGTCGAGACATGCTTTTGTGATTAATGAAAGTGCTGACAAGTGGTGCCAAAGATATTGGCAGTTATCCTGTTGTGTTAATATAGCGTCGATCGTCGTGATCTCGAAGAATCTGCGCACTAATTAGGTAAACAAGTTTGATGCTTGTTACATCTAGTGAAATCTAAAATACAGCACATTTTGATATAAACTAAGTAACAGAGGGTATTCCTCCGAAGTGCAGTAATAGTAAATGGCACGTTACCTTTGGCAAAGTGGGTCATTTTGGAATGAATGAATCTGAAAAGTATAATTGTAATCAGGCGTTGGCGGTTCTACTTCCGGGACGATGACAGATGCGTATACATTCCTACTATTCCTGTCAGGCATGCCCATCTATATTGGCACACGCCTTATGTGGGATTCCAAACATTTACAAAATGGAAATGTCTAGTATAAAATTACTTACCCAATCTCCGCACTTATGGAATGTAGAAACAGGAGTTGCCATAGCCATTGCCAAATATAATACTAGGTGCACTCCGGTTATAATTATTATGGCAAGCTGCAAGGTGCCATTGAAGAGAAGCCTGATACACACATATGGTAATGCATCAAATATATTAGATTCTTTGTCACAGTACAACATTTCAGCATGTGTAATAGTTTGTTTATGGTTGGTGATCTTGGATTCCCCATCCAGCAACCTAATATAACTGATTATAGTTGATGCCAGCAATCAAATAGCTGTTTTGTACAATGATAGGTCCTTGAAATTGCTGTCATTGATCATAGCAGCCTATGCTATCATGCTGTATATTGTAGGGCTATATATATAAGGCCTTTACCATCATGACCTGGCAGTAAGGGATTAGCCGATGTGTGGGTCGATTGCGAACTATGCCTAATGTATCCCATAGAGTACACAATTGCATATTTTCTGTTATGTCAACTTCTTCGTGCAGGGATCTTGATTAGCATTTAGGCTTGATTTCTGTCATCTTTTCGAGTACCCTAAAACGTTGTTGCGGCTGGGGCTTGTGTTAGCTCTCAAATTTATCGTCTTTCACATGTGAGAATACTATTGACATAACTATTCAGATACCTCAATGTTCTTGCAATTCTAATAAAGTTCTCGCACACAGCTTAAGTGTGGTCATTCATCAGAAAGTACAGCTGGATCAGAGAACAAGAAACTAATATGGTCGGCAGTTGGGAGGAATCAGGTGCAAATCATATATAGATATATATTCTCTACTCATTAAATGCACTAATCCTTTACTTTAGAAATGGAGTTGAATATCTCGGTTCAATTTCCATTGGTAATTGTATTCGGATAGTGCCCAGGTCGATTTGTCCTCTCCGTACGTTCCTCTGCCAAGTTGGCAGGGTTGATCTCAACACTTTCTCAGCGGCAATTGTCAGAGCGAAAACGCGCCCCAGTGAGATAATCAATAACTCATGAGACCCGATAGGTGGCAAGTGCGTTGCAATAATTGCCAATATTCAGGCGCTGAAAAATGCAGGGCATTGCATTAATGCGAGATGGGCCCGGCCTGTGTGAATTAACTTCCAATGTGATCGGAGACCGCTGCATTTAGTTGATTTGCGTGACTAGACATCTTTAGTGCAGTGCCATTCCATTTAGTCAAGTTTGCTCCCTACACAATTCACCGATACTAATGTATTAATCCATAAGCATCTCTCCGTGAGCATATGCTCTCATGGGCCAGTTACGTTCGGTGTGGTTTGATCAATAGGATGCATCGTTTTAACTGGATATGTTTCCGCTGTGGTACAGGCAAATGCCCATTTCCTTGTCGAAATATGTCATTGCCTTACATCAGGGATGGCTCGTGTATGTTATTTTTATGGTAAATCGAACATGTGTTGTCTGTGTGGTGTGGTATCTGGCAGACGCTGTTCAATATGTTTAGAGATGCCCCAAGGAAGCAGGGTAAGTTCTGCAATTGTGTAGTACTTAAGCGAATGGATGGCAAGATCATATTATGTTTTACCAAACAAAGATATTGACTGCTTATGCGAATTATTGCAAAAAATCATCAGCATTAATACGAGCCGCTTTGAGAGTCGCCAAATATTTGTGTGCCGTCGATGGAAACCTTCGAGATCGCCCGCTTACTTCACGTAAATAGCGCATGTTGTTTTGCTGTTTGTGCGGAAGCTCCACGCAGAGGAGCAGGGGTTTGTCAAACTATTTGCCCACCAAGCACGTTATTCTCGTCGTCGAAATGGCTATCGTTAATCAGATACTAGTTTGTCACTTTATGGCGCCCGTTAGTATGATAATCAGATACACGATTTCCCCGTAATGGCACCCGTTAGCATGATTGTTCCTCTGGCCAAACGTTTTGGTGCACCATAGGGTGTCGACCACGTCAATGTCTGCTCCTTGATATACTGAGCAGCTAAAACACGCCCACTCATCTATTGAAAATCGACAAATAGAAGGTTATTCCTAAATATTGTAGCACACATTAATATGGTTTTGGACACATAATCAATATCTCTGTCGTCTAATTCCATAAGTCTACTGTGAGAAGGCAAAGTATATCGTAATGCGGAAGCAAAACACTTAATAATTCAAGTACACGAATTCTGAGCACAAACCATCTGAGAGATAGGGGAGCGAGAGATCGAGGGAGCGAGAGAAAGAGGGGGAGCAAGAGAGAGAGGGAGAGCGAGAGGAAGAGAGAGATTGGGAGTGAGAGACAGCGACAGATACACAAACGAACACACTTGTAAGCATCATCGGTCTAAAACCTGTCATTATACGTTCTTCAATCAGCAAAGTAGTGATTACATATCCGTCATCGTACTGATAAATCCTGTAGTCTCTTATAACTACGCGTGTAATTTGTGGCGCATCATGTTCGTTGATTTCTGTGATGAGTTGATTGTGCTATGATTAAGGTGGTCTACATATTAAATTTAAAGCGGATGCTAGAAGTCATTGGCCATTGTCTTGCAAATCCTGCTTATTAATAACTGCATGGGCAATCTTTCTCACACCACCGTTATGATGAAAGAGCTATGATCAAAGAGTTCATAGCTACTCACTTCGAGTGGCTCTGCGGTGATCGCTTTCCTAATTATAATACATTGCAATTGTAAGGTGGCGCTACCGTGACACAAATAAAAACACATGGGAATACTACGTCTACGTTACTGAGATTGATGAGAGGGGACAAATATCGTTTCGCAGAGCCTTGCCACTGCCAAAACACGTCGCACAATAGGCTAATGAATAGCTTAAATAGCAAGCACACCACTAAATTAATGCAATCTTGATAAATTATCCGGTCTGGTTTACCCTTATGGAAAACAGTTCGCCTCTAACAGCGTTCGCGCAGTTTACGATCCTTCATATTCCACACTCTGGATAGTAGTTTTCGATTGTCTGAAGCTAGGGAACTGTCCTGGGGTCGACATTAACCTTTTTGACATGTCAGGGGGATGTGAAGGTCTCGAGCGAGAGTATATAGCTACGCTGAGCTGCGTGACGATCATGAAAGACACCTGGCATCAGGCGACGATACCATGAAACCAACAAATGCACATGGGACTGTTGATCCAACGTCTCGGGGCCCGGCGGCTGTTAAAAATATGGAGTCATCTGATTAGTCCTGGCGACTACAGCTCAAAATGAAACGTGGTTTTAAGAGACGCTATGACAAGACGTTATGACAATAACGCTTCGGTTTACAGGTGGCGTCTTCACATATTTCCTCGGGCTAAAGGCTCGAGTGAGCTCTCTTAGCGAAGCTATAAACTCTTTGCTATGATGACATGACTTCATCATTACGTTTGATGCTATCATTGTCTGCTAACAGGCGCTGACTTTGCAATTCCTGGCGTCAGTTTGCAAATTTCAATTCACTTTTCAGAGTTAGAACGATGTTTGCGTGAAATTGCGAAAGTAAATGACGAGGATGATCAGGATGCTTGAACAGCACCCCTTAGGGAGAGTATTTTCATGATCTGAAGGCCATTGTAAAATTACTCGGTAGGTCACTTTTGACTATTTAATATTTGATAATGAAATATGCACCACATATCACGCCGTTTTTGAATTGCATCCTGCCAATTATGAACACAATTGTAAACTATTCTCATGGAAGGATAACGAATGTTACTAACATGTAACGAAAAAGAACAGTCTTTATTGTTGCAATCAGTTACTGCGACCAAATCATTGGCTTTCAATAAGATTGAGAAATGCTTGTTAACCTACGTATGTAAATATCAATGTCAAGTGGCATAGATGATGACGATTATTGCAGTGTTAATTGTGGCCAGATATTTTTCTCATTGAACTGTAAACATGCCCCCGCATATCGCAATGACAGATAAGGTTATCACTGCAACAGGCTTTGCTTGCATTGCCAGATTTCAACGTGAATGCATCCTGAGATGATACATATAGGTGTCAAAAATAATACATTTCATAAAAGAATCATTAAACACTCGCTGATTAATCCTCTGAAGCGTCTGTAAATTTTCATTGCTTGTGACTGGAATTGGTGGAATATCGCACGTGTTGTCACCCGTTGACGAATTGTCTTTAGTAAGCAATGTTTGCAGGCTGTTTTCAATGCGCCAACGTCGATGTTTTGATATTGCCAATAAAGAGAGAAATACTTCATTTTCAACCACAGGTTTTGAAAACGACATTTGAAACAAAGCGGATGATGTTAAATAAAAGACATTTAACAACATATGTTGTTTATCGTACTGTGAGAACCAACAGCAAGAGCTCTAGTGTATGCTATGCTAATGTTTGTTTTGTTAAGTACGCGGATTGCGTTGCAATAAAAGTGGTCTATATTGTAAGTTCTAGGGGAAAGTGATAAGCATTGATAATCGGCTTTACTCCGCAAATAGTGCTTATTTATAAAAGCAAGCACATGGTGATGACACCGTTATGATACGAACTTTGCAATGGCATGGCGTTATCATTACGTTAGGGTTCTACTTGAGGATGGCAACCAGCACTGATTGAGCCGTATTTGAGACAAACATAAATGTATGCATTGCTCCACACAGAATCATGGACGACGTTTTATGCGCACAGTTAACATGTTAACAGTGATTTGTTTTCATTGCAGTGTACAGCCTTTTTACTTGTTCGACCCAATCTACAATTAGTTGATCAATAATCAATGACCCAAAACAGCAACTTGTAAGGATAACCTTGTTTCATAAACACGCAGTACAAGCTTACAAATGTATATCAATAAAATATCGTTTGCTGAAGTAGATGACACAGGTATGAATGTATTATCATACGCCATATATGTGTCACCACATGTATTCATGTCATTACCTCTCACCGCCATACTTCGTCTGAAATGACAGCCCAGTGGAGGTGTTTACGTGAGCATTGCTTTCGTAACTCTACACACATCGTTAATGTCTACCCTTCCTGTCTACCTTTTTGTTCATGCAATGCCAGACCCCATGAACAACTGCAATTAGCATATCGCGCAATATATTCCCAGATTAATGCCAGCAAAGCTGTCAAAAGACCAGAAGCCAGAAAGTAAATAGCAGTTTGGAGGTCAGCTTATGTTATTACTGTCGCTTTTGTGACTGGCTTTAGTCCCGAGTACTGCTGATTTTGATGGTTGATTGTTGGTTAAATATTGATGGGTTATGTTTGTTGGTGTCGAATTGGTGACGCCTGCTGGTGGCGACGTGTTGACGCCTGTTGGTGGCGAATGTTTTTTGTGTTAACACCTGTTGTTAGCGAATGCTTATTGCAAATTATTATTGTGTAAATATATGACATGGGGTGGTCGGTCTAACAAATGCTGGTTAACAAATCTATAGCTGATTGATGTATAAATGTTACACCTGTTGTTTTGACGCCTTTTGAAGAGATGATTGATTTGTAACGCATGTTAGTGGAGATGTGCATGTTAACGTCCGTGGGTGTAATGATTTGGCCTTTTGTTTGTGTCAGTTCCATAAGATTGAAATTATACTTTTGTTAAATGTATAAATTGATTAATGTTTGCTTATTATTATTATTATCATATTTCAATTATTTGTGGTGTTGGTGGCTATTGATGTTAAGTATCCCCCATTTAATTTAAGCATTTGCTTATTACAGGGCACCGACTCGACCAAGCCTACCGCTACACTTTCCCTATATGCGATAAGCAAATGTATTAAAACTTTACAGGAAAGCAATTATAAATATTGCAGCTGGATATCTTGTTTAGGTGAACTAAAAGAGACATAGTGACCATCTTTTGAGTCCCACAGCACTGACAAGTGTTCACATTAAGACATCACTACGTAGAATATTAAGAATAGTGTGATAAGGTGCCAGGACTTCAGAAATTGTGATTACCATAAAATCATCAATGAACCATCGTCGCAATTAGTGACTTATGTCCATAGGAAATTTATCTGCGAGGAAAACATCAAGACCGCCACAAGGACGGACGCTTCAATCCCACTCCCCAAATAGCCTGCTGAACCATACATCTACCATGGAATCTACTGCATTTCACGAACTTTTCATCTTGACATTAATTATGTATTTGGACAAAACCAAGAAAACGAAATACAATCATACTGCATGCACATTTGGGACCTTGTCGTTATGCCAGTCTATATATTTCCAAATTATGTTCAAAGTTTGGGTTTTATTTGAACTTTGTGTGCAATTGCAATTTCATCAAAGTCAAAATCAGTGAACAGAAGGGTTATTTATAGCTCTTGAATTGAGAAAGAAACACATATATCATTGATGATTTTAACAGTTGCCGTCACAAATTGGTATGAAGATATAAAGTGCCAATTTGCGAGCCATTCTTAAGTTTGAAACATTTGAATGCCTGTATGGAAGTGATAAAGCAAAACCGGAACCCCCGAATCCGGCTTGGAATACTTTCAGTACGCTCAGGGATATCCTGCCAGTCCAAGAATCTTTGATAAGAGATTGCCGTAGTAAAATGTAATATTGCCTAAATCTAAGTTTCACTCATTAATTATCTCCTTTCAAATTATGTCTTCATTCTCTAGAGCTGCGACACAATGGGTATGAAATTATACACAACCCTGCCTATTTTAGGTTATATCGCTTAGTGTTAGCGTCTATTAAATCCACGTTCAGAATGCTCTGTTTACGTTGGAGGTGTGGTCGCCTCGTCCAATCAGATCTTTAACAGCCGCCGAGCCCCGTTTATTGAGCAATGTATTGCCTTCTAACTATGTTTTGCATTTCTGTGGCAGGAGTTGCTCCTTTTGCGAAGATGTTGGCGAGAGGAAATCTATGTCGCCATAAAAATTGTGGGCGTCGATGTAATCGGGTTGCGGTTAATCATTTATCCCTGAAAACAATGTTATGACTGTATTGTATTAAGCAGGGAATAATTGATAACATTTTTTGTATTCGATTGGGATTTCGCGTGTCTCGTCGTCTTTGTTTTTGTTAGGTATATGCATTATTAAACATGCGGCCGTACAGTTTGGGCATTGTGGTTTGAATAAATTGCTTAATATATCAAGCTATTGACTCTCATTAACCTTTCTTTGCATCCAACCTGGGTGGTCCAAAACAAGTCAGCTATTTGTAGCTCTTGCACACAAAGAGCAAACTGAGAACGTACACTATTCTAGTAGTTTGTATCCATACTGAATTTTTGCGTTGTTACAAAGAATCCACGATAGCATAGCCAACTACGAACCGTGGTTATCTGGATACGGTTTATACATCAATCCATGGACCGAAACTTAACTTTTATAATGAGACAGACCAATTATGAAAGGATGGGAGGATGAGTTTCGTCCTTAGCAGCAATACGAGTCGCCATATGTCACGAAGCATGCAGTTGGTCTGTCAGTCTTGTGTTGAATTGCACAACTCGCTGCCTGATCCATCAGCTATTCAAGCCCTGGGGAACGAATAACAAAAATCTATGACAGATTGACGCACAGGCAGAAGCATTTATTTGATCATGACAAGACTATGTTACCATTAGAGGTTAACTGCTGGTGATAAACGTAATTCTTATGTCACACGAATTAAAGTCGTGATCTTTATTTATGGTACGGATCCACCTGAACATTGACAATAATGTAATGGAAATTTGATCATCAGGTGCTTATGGGAAGCGAGATATTTAATAGCTGCTAATATTCAAAAGAAAATGTTATCATTCTACAATCCGAGCCATATTTACCGTCCAAATACACTAATCCATAAAATAAATTGTAATTATTAAACTCTAAACATCCACTCCAATATACCTAATAATATGTCCCTCAGCTGACAAAAAACAACATAACTCGCCAGTTTACCAATTCCCTGTTATGTGAGGCCCATAATAATACTTTTCGGTGGCTCCTGCACCTGCAGAGACGCGACCGCGCTTTGTGTAACCTATTCTTTTGAAATCCCGTTAATGCGGAACAATTCTGAACTGCATGCTCTCGGATCAATATCTTGAATAGGAATGCAAACAGTAATAGATAACAATTGATGCACTGGGCTTGATGCATTACGTTTTGGACCATGTTATTTACCTAATTTAATAACGTGCATGTGCTTTATCTCTTTTCATGCCAGTAATTTATTCACTCCATTTTAACTACAGCACATTTCATCAGTATTAGATTTTACAATGTAAAATACCTTTTCCCTTACCCCCGAGTTAATTGTGACATATATTGCTGAAAGATTATTCAACAAAATCGATTTGTGAAAGTCTGAGCGACTTTGCAGGATTCGTTTGAAATATGAACAGCGGATGAAGTTGATTTATTTGTCTGATGTAATATGTACCCAACCTACTCTAAAATACACGTACTTGACTGACGGCGACGTAGACAAACGAATCAACATCTCGCCAATTAGCAAATTGACATAGGTATGAGTCGATGCCCTCATATTTATATCGGCATTTGCCTCGGGTATTGATGCTCGCTTGTAATTCATTCAGTCGGTAGTGATTCAGTAACGCGTTGGTAATATACAGGTATAGTGGATACATAGCATCAGTCAAAGCATGACTCGACTAAACGCATGGAATTGATAATATTGATACGTCATGACGAAGACTGCTCTGTTACCGACACTTGATGATTGCTTTAATTAACAGCATTTAACTATTTTTCGTTTCTGGTTTCTAATTAACTGGCAATCCCATATCCGGGCTGGTAATTTAGAACCCTTGGTGCATATGGCTGACAGAAAACGGCTCAGGCAGTTAGAAATTCCTTCCTTGCTGGCTGAGTGACCAGCAAGAAATTTGCCTTAATCGAATTCATTCGGTATGGCGGCTGATATGCGACCGCTAAGATCCGGCCATGTCATCAATGGGAGGCTACTTATTTCGAAGCAATTTGGCGGGTACCACTTTGAATTGTAATCAAAAGACGTTTGTAATCCTCGCATACATGTCGAAGCGTTGACCTTATTGCTTACTGTATCGATGATAGTTTACAGACAAGCTTTGATACGAAGATAGTGTGAGGATGATTTATTTTGCATGTGTCTGCTTATGCCCAGAAACCAGCAGCAACATAATGCATCTACAGTGTAGAGCCGCCGATAGGCTCACTCTTACTCAAAGTTATACAGTAGTTCACAGTTATTTCTCCAATGACAAAACGACCTGTGGTTTTCATATCACTTTATTGATGATTCTGCATTCACTGCTTAGCTAGGTTGAAGATATTATTTATGGGTTGTTATTTTAGTATAATAATATATATTTAAATCACACAATCAAGTCAAAAGAATTCCTTGTAAACATTGAGTGACAGAAGAGTATATCAACATACATGCTAAGTTACAGCTTCTTGGGAGTATTTTGTTTTTCTATGTGGATGGTATAGTGCTACACAATCGCATATTTATCCTCATGGGTCATAGCAACGATTTGAATAGTTTAATTGTTACACCTTAAACGGCAGCTCCATCACTTCTGTGATTGCGCCATGTACCTGATTGCAGCCAGGAGAATCATCACGACTGATCATTACCGATTCGTGTATATCATCTTGTTGTTGTACCGTCTGTACGAGTGGTAGACAGCGATGAACACATTGTGCAATGCATTCCCAGATTAATACTGACAAAGCTACCAAAATACCCATGGCCAGGATGCAAATTGCACCTTGGAAGTCATCCAATGTTACCACAGTAGCCTTGGTAACTGGCTTTAGCCCCGTGCATTGGAGGTTTCGAGGCGTCCATTTCTGTATCCAACGTTGTAGAATACCAGCTTCGCGGAGTGCATTTATCCTGAAATACACCCACACAGGCACACACAGACGCTGGACGTAGTTCATGGGAACAAAACTGGTGGACATACTACTCATTAACAACTTCGACATGAGATGAACCCTCGGGGAACGCCCATCGTAGCTTGTGGGGTAAAATGTTTCTTTGATCATTGCCAGATTACAGTCTTTGGCATACTCGGCTTGGAACCAAGTCTTCTCAGCAATGAATGCATAATCCCCTGGAAAAGGTCATTAAGTAAAATATCCACACAAAACTCAAAATAATACACTATTATCTGGGTATTTATACCAAATATGTTTCATGTCACCTTCATTCACTCTTCGTAAGCCTTCACTGTAACTTGGAACAAGCTCCATGCCTTGGTACACACTTGAATATGGGTCGAATTTCGCCTCCTACAGTCAATGAAATATTTCGTTAGACACCATCTATCTAAGCCAAAACTACCACACATTGCTGTAATATAGAACCAAACACACCAGAAAGAACATAACTAAGCCCACACCATCTGTCGTTCCCCAGGATAACTGACTCTGTCCAACCATTGTACTCAAACTGTCAAATGGCAGACTTAATGTAGAAATAGCCAGGAATGCTATTAAGTTGCCTGTATAAGTTGCCGTAATGACAATTTCAAAAAACCAAAGACAGCCAACGACAATACCACCCGACTGTGAAGTTGGCAACCAGCGACCACCTACAACACAAAACCAAAGACAGCACGAAGTGAAAATATGTATTCTATAATGCTTGTTATTCTTAGTACAAATTATATTAGAAGATGCGTTAATATGAGCCAAACTTTATGTTTGTCTGCAGAGTTTTAGCTAACATACGGCTGTTCACTCAGCTTAGTCCAATATTGTTGCATAGCGGTCCCATAAACATCCAGCAATGCATTCTGTAACTTGAACAGACCACCTTTGTCATCCACTCTGTTGTTTGTTGATAAGTAAAATGGACTTGGTACAGTTATTATCCAAAGAATGAAGCCCGTTAAAACAATAACCATGGTGTGAAGCAGCCAGACCTAATGACATCAACCATTGAAATGGTGAAGTGTATACTACGACATATGATCCTCTAAATCGATGCCTGACGACAGTTACAATCACGCAATTATTGAGTGTTAACGTCCATGCAAATCTCACAATACCTCCTGTTTAAATGGAAGTAGGTACAGAACAGCATGATCATTTGCCGATGGTTTCGGCAAGATGACTGCTGACACGTCATGGAAATAGGGCTGAGCAAAATCTATAGCCTCTTCCCTGCCAGCAGTAATGGAAAAGCTTGCCACCGCAAAGTCCACCGACTAGCACAGAAAATGACTATTACAATACATAAGTTAATATTTAAAACACAACAGAGTCAAACTTTGATCGATTTCTTCATTTGAGACAGTTACCTGATTCATAACTTGAGCAATCATACCATTCCATTGTCCGGATTCATTGCGAATGCCCCATATTCCATCCGCCGGTTCAGTCACTATGTAACTGCATTCGGTGCTGATTATTTGTTGACGTGATTTCATAAATGGCCCCATTTGACAGCAACATAAGCAATTGGTACTTACGAGAAATTAAGCTCCTTCGCAAGTTCATCTAAAAGTTCAAATGTAAGTCCGACCCATTTAATCGAACCATCAGGTACAATTATTTTCCTTTGAAAGAACGAGTACTGCAATTGAAAACCGAAAAACTGGACACTTGAGTCTGAAATATTGTCGTGCATATTACAAATATTACGATGTAGATAGAAGTAATGCTATGCAAATGCGATGAATGGCGAGGATACCTCTAAAGATGTGACTTGGAACGTTTGTCCATTAAATAGATTGGGTTATAGCTGGTCAGTCATGTGAAGCTCATCGGTATTGAGCCCCTGACCCACTTTTTTCATGTTACCGGTTGCATTAAGACTTGATGGAGCCGAGTTACATACATCGAATTCTGGATAGCTGGCATTGTGATCGTTCTGGTAAGCAGCAAGATGACGCTGTGAAAAAGAACATTCCAGGCATGGTTATGGGATGACAGACTGAAATGAAATATAACAATTCTACAAGGTCGAATAATGTCGCGCCCAACAAGTCGTTAAGAGAGTTTAGATGTTTCAACTAAACGTTATGCTGAAAAGCAACGAATTCAAATGACAATGAAATGTGTTACAATGACAGAATGAGAAAGTGCGCTGGTCTCATAAGCACGGTTCCCACTTATACATTTAATCGGCTTGTAGTTTTCGTTTTCGCCTTGGGCCAAGTTCAATAGAGCAGACTCGGATATCTGTACCGCTTCCTGTATACGGAAATGCACGTTTTTAATGCAAGCCAAAATTGCATAATACGTTTGCTTTATGAACAAATAAACTTTTACGAATACATTCGTAGGTGTGTTTCTTGTTTTTATAATCAGGGGCTATAGCAATATAAATGTCTTTAGTCGTTTGAGGTAATAATATGTAGATATTAGTTGAGTTCAGTCTTACATTTAAACTTGGAGCTATGAGGTTATTCGATGAAGCCATCACGCTTAATCAGTATTGGTGCAATTGCTTCGACTGTTACATATCTACCGCCGAGAAGCCAGTGATATGGGGCAGACGTCATTCGCAACTGCGCTGCCTGGGAACAGCACAGTGTATCTATAAAGTTTTAGCTGTCACTTTTAAATGTTCATAATCGCAAAATATATCAATTTCTAGCATAACGCTAGCATTAGATTATCATACCGTTGATAGAACGGCTTTAGTTGATTACAAATTTGCCAGTATCTTTCAAAATGCGAGTTATAATTCCATGCTTGAACTGAAATAGCTGATGAAGAGTTACTGTCATGGGCAGCTCTGATGTCTTCTAGAAAATCCTGTCCACTATTTGAAGATGATCTAAATAAAGCAAACTCCGATGTCATTAGTGTGCAATTTATGAAGGGTTGACAATTTACGGAAGTAAATTTCAAATGCATAAAAATACCTTTTGTTTCGTCATAAATACAGATGACTCGTCGCCAGTTCTGTAAGGCAACAAGTGACGTAATGACATTGGTAATTCGACCTCGGCCTATAAGAATACTGCTTTGCGGGAGTGTTGCGTCACAAGTCTTCGGAATAAGTGAGAGAACTGACAATGGTTGCCATAGATACTGGCAGCTATTTTGTTGGGTTATCATGAGGTTGACTTTCGTGGTATTGATAAAACTGCAAACTAAGGAACAATGGGGATTTCATTTACTATGCCCATCTCAAAAGTGTACAGGAAACAAAAATCATAATATCGCATGAGTGGAAATCAATTTAGTCTAATTTTCCGCCTTGTGCATAGCTGATAAATGCATTGGATTCTTCGTTGATTAGTCGATGATTTGGAACAACGCTATAGTAAACCTCAGGTATAAAGCGAATGTAAAATACAGAGGAGAAATACAATACCTAATCTCCAAACTTGCGAAAATGTGGATTGCTGCTGAGCCATAGCAAGTTTAAGAACAATGACGATGTTAAGCGAGGCAAATATCATGATGACATCAGTTGCCCAAGTTGAGTTTCTGTGAACACAGTATTTTATTTCGCTAAGAAAACATCACACATATTTTTCAAATTGTGCATTAGTTACAAAACGCTGCAGCTTATTTATGGCAGAAGTCAAGTCAAAATGAAAGTTAATGCATGGTAGTGCTATCTTTAACCCATAGCGTTTATTATATGATATGGCGGCGCTCAAAGGGGTAAGCCATTTTGCAGTGTGTCGACATTAATAGGGCAATGTATTATGCACGGTGCAGGTAACTAGCTGGCTGAATATGGTACCAGGGAGCTATACTGAATGGAAACGGTAACGTTTTGACAGCAGCATTAACAAGTGGTACTTTGCAAGTTCATCTACAACAATCAGGTGCAATTTCTACCCTTTGAAAGAACGAGTACTGCAATTGACAACCGAAAACCTGGATACTTGAGTCTGAAATATTGTGGTGCATATTCCAAATATTACTATGTTGCACATTTCCCTTTAAATCACACTGTTTTAGACGCTTGCTTATCCAATCCAGATATTATTTACCAATAGCATGTCATTTAATTCTCACCAGTGCGCCAGTGCAGTCATTTTGTTGACTGTGGAACAATGAACATCTGTGCAGAATTTCGGGACTCGGTATCAGCACACAATTCTACATATCAGAATCGAATACCTATTACGAGGCTGGATTGATAGATATTCGCTGAGACAGGTTGTGTCTTTCATTTTTGTGTTCATTAGAAATGATTTCGATGACAGATGGTAGCCAGTTAGAGAAAAGACATTCACCAAACATTTCTTGATGCTTGAACTATTTGTAATTCAACTAGCAAACCAACGAACAACTGATCTATTAGACAAAGCTTGACACATTCTCAGATTGTATTGGTACAAGTGATTACAAGTACTTATTGTTGTGTTGCATTTCTTCTGTGAAAACATATCAGAATCGAATACAACATCACACGGTTAGAGGTTGAAAATCTTGAACATAGCGGATACGATAAGCGTAACTAAGTGCAACACAGGTTTCGGCAATGTATTTGACATATATTTAGTACATTTGCCTAGCAGAAGATTAAGCAGAATAATCGGCTTTTATTTCAGTAACAAATTTCAAGTATTAGGCTACATAAATATTTTCGACCTATGCGATATATTTGAAAGATCACGTGTAACAGGTCAGCGACACTGATTTCAGTTAAACGTTGTTGCTCATTAACATTATTTACATTGGTTAAAATGAAGGTCAATCGGGTTTTATACAGAGCGCCCAAGTGGTTGTTCTGTTATTGCTATATGCGCTACGTTAAATTTTGCAATGATGTTGACAATAAACAGAAAATATTAAGCACATCTATGCTTTAGATGAAGTGGACCACGCAATACTTTACCATTAGAGATGAATAGGTCAGATGTTTTAAAACATTACCTCTTTAACAAATATTTCACTACATAACCTACAGTTCCAACTCTGTTCCCTACCTCGGCTATTCATGTTCTCAATTCATAACCACTCAATACTTAATCGAAAACATCGTATTACAACAGCATTAAGTTTCTCCCCGCCACATATTATGTTTCGTTCTTGCACTTTCGAATAACTAACTGGAACCTTTGTAAAATTTGCTTGATACTAGAACATCGGTAATACCTGCGATTCCGATATTCACTGTCGTTCTGCTTGAAACATTTTAATTCCGTAACGTACTTTGTCGCATGTTTCATGGATACGTTTAAGACATTCATTTTCCTTTGCAAAGTGAATATGAATATTAATTGTCTGTTGAAAACATGCATAATCATCAATAATTGATGCATTGCGTGCGCCGTAGTCTCTAAAGCAATGAATTGTTAAGCGGCTTCTTCAAAGACGATTTTGAAAATAGTAGTAATTGTTTATTCTCGAGGTAATTTCAATCAACATGCTTTCATCATGCAGAGCGTTTTAAGATCTCGTGCTTTAGAACACTTAACTTTATATTAAGGTGCTGGTCAAACATAATGACTAATTTATACATATGTTTTTGCATACGATATATATTAGCAAGGCTTTCCAAGAAATTGGGATTCTTTGTGGCATAGATTTTCTATGTGATGTAATTTTACAATTAATGTGATCTTTATTTCTTGACCAGCAATACAACGAATTGTTCAATACTGATCGTACGATCGATTGAATAGCTACCGGCAAAAGTTAGCGTAATCTACTTCAGTCACATTATATAACACCTTGTATTATTTGTGAAGAATGTCACATAGCACGCGATGTTTTAATATGCTTGTGGGACTTATTGAAAGTTGGTCGCGGTTTGTAAGGCAGATTGTAGCATCAAAGCATTTAGGTCCTGATGCCTCATCAAACATCCAACATGGTCAGCTATATTATCCAAAGTGAGTGATTTTCAGCACAGGTTTTCCATATAACCGCCCGTATTACGTCCAGCTTATGTAATGAAATAAAGAATGAAATCCATATTAGGAGAAGGAGCAACTACTATGTCACATGCTCTCGCGCGCAATTCCTATTGCTCTGTTGTCAATATCAACTTTCCTGGATATCTCTGTTAAGCTAGTTCTCTTTTCTCCTCCCAGATTGTAAGCCGTATTGTTCACTCATAAATAACCCATTTTCCACTAAGGCAGACACATCTCAAGCCTCAAATGAATAATTATGAATGACGAAAGAAACTTAATCGAAAGAGATATCGTGAATGCAATCTGTATCGTCGAAAACTTTGGATTTGGTAATCAGATATACACCTGCTAATTGTCGATCACGTTCCTTTGCAAGCATCATAGCGTTTTTCAAAATCAGTAAAAAAGTATACGTGTGACAAGCATCGCTATATAGTCTACCAAGAAGCATCACATTTTTTCTCAGCTCTGGTTGTTACCATATAACGCAAGTAAGATATAATCCATACCACAATTCATGGGGTCGGTACCCAAGTTATGGTGGGATGCATGTCACACACTCATCGTTGTATATTGCAATCAGTTTGTAAGTACGGGATATGTTTCTTACACCCCAGTCCCTCTGATATCGACTTTTGGGCCTATATTATTAAATTGATACTGCTATAAAATCTTCGGAGTATGAGCGCTCTGCGGCGGCGACAGCAAAATATTATCCTAGACCCTATCGACAAGATTAGAATAGCAAATGTCAATAGTAGAGCACAATTATGCAATATTCTGGTCTATGTATGATTAGAAACGCTCATATCAGCGTATGGATACTACTCAATGTATGTATGATAAAAGTTGACATGGGTAGATCTGGGTTGTCTGCTTTCTATCACGTCGGTAGGAGTCTGAACGTGCATGCAGCCCGGGAGACGACCAATTAACAGGAGCCTGCTCTCTATAGACAGGGCATTGGATGGGAATCTCTGTAGCGTAATTGTATGACGCACGATAAAAGTTGGTAGATCTGTATTACTATCACGTCGGAATGTGTCTGACGGTGCGCGCTACACAAAGATAATTAATTTCTCAAGTCTAAGATGTGGCACTTGTCTCCGGGGAGAATTATTTATCGCTATTGAAGTTAACATATCAGGTGCGGCAACTACGACGGAAGGCATACCATACCAGCTGATGGCCAAATCGTTGTTCCTCTTGGGGTTCTCTATGCACACAGGAGCGTCTCACCTACCTTATAATACAAACCCCTTTGATTACGTCATATTGTAGATTGCAATGTCTGTCACACTTGTACTATTTTACATGTTAAATTGACTTCTGGGGCTTATTTAAAAATATCGAGCAGCTGCAAATCATTTAATTAAAGTTAATGTGATGTATAGAGATGGATCTATGTTATAGCCATCCCTATAATCCGGCGAATGGTATTCAAAGTATCAAGATATTAGGCGGAGTAAACAATAGTTTTAACAAATCATATAAGCAGCTGTTACAACATTGCCGCACACAACGCAAGCAGCTGTATAGTTGAAGTTGCTCTGTATGCTACCATACAACATGGATGGTTGGCTCATGAACACCCCAATTAAGTTATTTGGACCGCACTTATGTTCTCTAATGTAGTGCCGTAGTCGATGGCATATAAAATATTGTCTAAATGCCGAGTCTTTTGGAACAGAAGGATATGCATGGCAGTTTGAGGACAGATAGATTAAGGAATAAGACTTTTATTTTATTGGACATCCTTGATCATTTTTCATTCTTCAATGAAATCCGACATAGTTGCGGTCCATCGAGTGAATTGCAGCTCTTCCCATGTAGTTGTTCTTCACTAGCACTCGCGACCAAGCGAGAAGAATCAATATCATGTAGGTAAACACATGACGATGAAAGTCATTCATTACAATTATATCGTATTTTCACGGTGGTTACCAAAGCCTCTAAGCAATAATTACCAATCGACAGAAACCAATTCGTGAATATCTTCACAGTAATATTGGCAAATTATACTCCCCTGGTAATGTCGATGCCATCCAGCTCAGGGCCATTCTTATTCATATTTGCATTGCGCCTTTTTATAGCGCATTGGTATTGAATATCACGATCATTTAGCAAAGTGTCATTGTCTATGGACGCAAAACATGATCAATGAAGATCCAGCTCTACCTTTATTTCATTGGCAGCTAATGGACAAAAATATCGCAACGTAATGTTTTGAACATTTATATAGAGGATACCTATTATAAAAAAGCACTGCCATCAAACCCTGGTCTATTACATGAATGGTTTGTGAGTACTGCGAGAATGGCAAATATATCTACATTTCGTGACCTGTGCTATAATTGTGCTCCGAGGCAAGTCCTTATAACATGTAGTTGGATCATACATCGTACATTTGTTCATTGTCACGGACAAGGTATTCGCATTTCAGAGTAGGGATGGTTAACAAATTATTACTGCTTGCATGCACTGTAAAATGCAAATGCTTAGCAAACATTTAGAGATGCACAGAGGAAGCAGGGGAAGGTTTGTCATTGATTTACATTTGCTGACAATATGAAGGGTGGAATTTAAGCGAATGGATGACAACCTCATGTTCTGTTGAACCACACAAAGATATTGACGGCCCACTGCAAACATTCATCAGCATAAATGCGAGCCGCTTTTGAGAGTTGCTACATGTTTGTTTACCGTTAATGGAAATCTTCGAGATTGCTTACTTCACGTATCCTCTAAAGTCAATAGCACATGGTTGTGTGACCGTTTGTGAGGAAACACCACGCAGAGGAGCTACTAGCAAGGTTTTGTAAAATTATTTATCCACCAAACAAATCGTTCTCGTCGCCATAATGGCGCTCGTTATCATGATAATCAATACTGGAGTGCCATTGTTCAACTCAATTATCGTTCTTCTTAATCTGGTCTATACTGATTACTGGTGAGCATCATTGGTCATGATACGGTCTTCTATGAGCAACGTAGTCATTACACATATGACTTCATACTGTCAAAGTTATCATTTATTCTCGAATAATTACAATAAACTGCGACCTATATACATAACCGGTATCAAGAGAACCTGTAGTCTCTTAAAACTACACGTGCAATATTTGAGGCATCATGTCGGAGAAAGTTGCGCTTGCATGTGTGGTGGGCTGATTGTACTATGTTTAATGTGGTCTATTCGTGATGTTTCGAGCTGATGCTTGAGTTCATTAGTAATTGGTTATCAACCGTAAATCCTGCTTATTGATAACGGCATGAGCAGGGCAATCTTTCTAACACCGCCGTTATGATGAAAGAACTACGATGGCATGACTTCTTAATTACGTTTGATATTATCATGATCGGTAACAGGTGCCGACTTTGCTATTCCTGGAGCCAGTAAGCGAACTTGAATTGACAGACTATACGATGGTGTAGCCTGTTTATTGAAACAACGTCTGGATGAAATTGCGAAAAGTAACTCCTCCTAGATTGGAGACTTGGTAAGGTACTTCGCCATGGTGCTAGTCAGGAATTTATACACTGTGTTCACGCATGCTATTGGCTTGTAGTTGGCCGGATCTCTCGCATCACCCATCTTGTATATAAGTGTACTTTTGCATTCACAGAGCCACTCTGGTAATGGTAAGTCACCCGACAGAAAATCTGTTATGATGGTTTTGAGGGCCTTGTTTGCCCCTTGGATCCTCTTCCACCAGAAGTTGCAAACTCCGTAGGGACCTCATCGGTCAGCAGTTCCGAGACTTCTGGACGCCACCCAAAACCGGCTTTGTCCTCCTGTTCCTCGAGCCACTCTTCCACCCCCTTTCCTTGGTCTCTAGCCTCCTCTACTTTCTCCAACAATACCACCCCCGAACTCTTCAAGGTGAGCAACCCGGGGCATCCCCTCCAGTATCTCAGGCGGGTCATCCAGGACCTCTGGTCAGTCGCCCTAGCCGGCCCAGAATCCCTCTTTGCTTAGGCGTTCCAGCTTTTTCTTTTGTAGACCATCGTTTGCCGTATCCCACCAGATGGCCTATTGCAAATTGAGCCGCTGTGTAGTTTGCCGCACTGAGCTGTACTGGTGTCTAGACTGATGCGTTCCAATATTCACAAAACAGCTCATTAGTTTGTGCTAGTTGGGTCTCGCCAACGAGTCCTTTTTAGGGCCGTATCTGCAACACACCACTTTGGCCCGGATTTCACCTAGACGAGAGGATGGAATGGCCTGGTTCAGTCTATCGGCAGGTGGTGACTTGCCCTAGGATAATCGTTTCCATCTTTATCTTTTCCATCTCCATTTTCATTTATCATAGAAGGTGGCTGCTTAATCAGGTCAATGTTATCTATTAACCTTTCTTGGCACCATATAACACATGGGTGTTGGTGTGCCGTTAAACCCTATACTTACCTTACCTTACCTTCCTCTTTCTCTCCACTTTCTTCCTTCTCTTCAACTACTTTCACTCCGGTCCCATGCCATTTGTATAGTACCTCGCTACACTTGCTTCGTAATTCCACTGAAATCCCATCGGAATATCTTATTTTTAAGCGGCGCTACTGCATTAGTAAGCAGTGGGGATCTCTTGTACTCTTCCAGTTCAGGTACCGTTTAACCCACGCTTCTTCAAGGTGACTACCAAAGCTTTTTTACTACATTGTCTCCAAAACATTTTCCTAAAGATATCAGCTCATCGATGCGCGCCATAGACCAGCTACGTGCAAGGCCAGCGAATTTCTGAGCCGTCCGGCAACCACCGTCTTGGGCTGTTTCGTTCCTCCGGGGGGGGGGGCCCTAAGACACCCCGTCCGTTCGTCCGTCCCAATTAAGGGTAGGCCTGCATTTCCTAAGTTCCACATCTAGTGTATCAAGTCGGATATAACATTGCTCTAGACGTTTCGCAGTGATTTTGTTAACTCGGACACCCTGGTTTCGGTCTGGAGGTAACACTCCACCGGATGCTTTTTTAGGTGAAAGAGTTTTAGTTTCGGTCGCCCAGCTGGTTGTCACCCATATTATTACTTAGATAACATTTTTCGTATGCAGGAGGCCAATTTCGGACCGCAACGCAGGCGAGCATCACTGTCTTGGGCCTGATTCAAGTTACAGGGAAGAATAAGAAAGGGTCAAGCAAGGTGATGTGAGTTACCCTATTATGTGTTTTGCATATATATATATATATATATATATATATATATATATATATATATATATATATATATATATATATATATATATATATATATATATATATATATATATATATATATTTATATATATATATATATATATATATATATATATATCTATATATATATATATAGATATATATATATATTCCGTTTTGCATATAAATATATATATATATATATACGTATATATATATATATATTTACATATTCATATATATATATATATATATGTATATATACATTCCGTTTTGCATATAAATATGTATATATATGTATATATATATACGTATATATATATATATATATATATATATATATATATATAAATGCATATATATAAACATATGTTAATATATTTAAATAAAAGTTAATATATATACATACTCAATATACATAGAAATATGTATATGAACTTATATATATGTATATATATGAATATATTTATACATATGTACATCTGTATAAATTACACTAAAGCACCTCAAATTAGGTTATTGCAGTGTCTGTAGTTTTGTCATAAGAGTTCAGCTGCACATGAAATCCACCGATCGTTATGTGATTGGGAGGATGCCGATTGTACTGTCATAGAAGAAAGAATTGTCAATTATTTGACTCTCTAGCCCATACCTGATGGTATGTCCCTCAGCTGATAGTTTAACAAAAGCAGCAACACAAATCGTCAGTTTACCCATTTCCCCGTTTTTGATGCCCACCATTTGCATCCAAAACTCCTAAGGGTGAGTTAGATGATGCGGCTAATTGCCGACTGCAGTTTAAAGAGTTCTGCAATGGCACATTGAACGTCATCCAATGTTACCACAGTAGCCTTGGTAACTGGCTTCAGCCCCGTGCATTTGATGTTACGGGACGTCCATTAGTGTATCCAACGCTGTAGAATACCACCTTTTCTTACAAGGCTGGCAGATACTGTCATGCGCCACAAATGTTGCAAGCTGTGTAGTAGTAGCAATTGTTTTCTCTTTTTCTTGGGCTCTTTTAATTCGATACATTAATGCCACATGCCTTACACACAGCAAATTGGGAAAGATTGCAGGGTCTTCACATGTGACTTCAACGCCAAAGAAGGATTTGTACTGCGGAGCAAATCTAAATTTTGACCCTGGAGATTTCAAGGCAGGTTCAGCGCAAATCCGACATAACTTGGCTAGTACCGCGCTGTGAGAGTCCTCATATGTTCGTGGAGAAAAAGACTGTTCATGCACCATATCTACAGGAAATGATCACAAAATACAGAAGAGAGTTTGTTTAACATGCATTAAATCACTTATATTAATCATGCACTTAACTAAGAATAATTAACATGCCCTTCATCACTTAAGTAGTTACTTAACAGCTTAATGTCAATGCATAAACAGATAAGCTTGAACCTGTTACCTTAGTAAAGAATGGTCGCTATCAGTTTATTACTTCTTGGTTGAATTTCAATCAGTTTTTGAGAATAGTCTCAAGATAGGTTGTAATTTGTTAAAAATGTAAAGTTAAATTATAAAATGCAAAACTCTATTGACAGTTTGATATACCTCACACAAGAATACTTGGACAGATGGATTTGAGAAATGGTATCGAAAGCCGTCCGTAAGGGCTCATGGCGGAAGAAACCCGATTACGGGTGCTTCAACTAAACACTACATTATGCGAAGATCGTCGGTGCAATTATATATAACTCTTGGTCATTAAACTCTAGGATAACTCACAAATACATAACACGTTATTTCGCTTCAATTGCACGCTTGTAAAATGATTTAAATAGCATATTTTAACTTACCAGATGGAGCATTGAATTCATTGCTTTCCGCCATTTTCGGGTTGTTTACATAAAATTCAGCGCGCGATAGTCCGGTTTGTCGAACGCAGGCGTCATCAATCAACCACAATCGTTATGATCCACGCGAATTATATAAAATAGTCGAAGAAAACAGTGATAATGTAGTTATCATTCTGAGTGGCCAGGTCGCTGATGGTGGGATAGAATTCTATCCCATATTACGAAGGAAATGTAAGGATGGAATTCCATCCAGTCCCAGACTCTTTGCGGAGGGCATTTATCCTGAAACAACACTGAACATATACGCATATATATATATATATATATATATATATATATATATATATATATATATATATATATATATATATATATATATATATATATATATATATATATATATATATATATATATATATATATATATATATATATATATATATATATATATATTATATATAGAGACGGTTACAGCCATTCGTAGTCTCCAGCCATTCGTGGACTATTTTTTACGTACATTTATGCTGTCATTAAATATTGATTCGCCGTATTGTAATTGATGTAACGAAGACGTTTAATGCAAATAAATTTGTTTTATTCCTAACATATACTTTTGCACATCGAAAGGTAGTCCGCGAATGGTCAAGATACTAATGTATACGTACAAATCCAACCTTTCGTGCCCATATATACTTGCGTATATTTGGGAAATACCGATGTTTTGCAATCATTTTCATTCATCATGGATTACAAAATGAAATTTGCTATATATGTGATCATTAGGAACCATTAATTACGTTTTGCGATATAATTCAATGTTGTAGATAGATGTATAAGGAGAATCTTTTAATACTTCAAATATGCATATTCAACATTCATGTTTAAACATTATTTCGACCATTTGGTTCAAAGTATATGTGGTATATATTCTTTAAAGCTACGCCCTCTGCCGTTCCCCAGGATAACTGACTCGGTCCAACCAAAGCACTCAAACTGTCAAATGGCATTTGCAACATAGAAGTAGCCAGGGATGCTATTAAGCTGCCTGTGTAAGTTGCCACAATGACAATTTCAAAGCCAATAGACAGCCAACGACAATACGAAGTTGGCGACCAGCGACCACCTGCAGGACAAAAATGATACCAGAACAAAGTACAACATTTGTTTTAAAACATTATGCTTTAAGGCAACGAATATTCATTACAATGAACTGTCTTACCATTACAGAGCGAGAAAGTGCGCTGCTCGCATAGGCACGGTTCTCACTGATACAATTCATCGGCTTGCTGTTTTCAGTTTCGAATTTTGGTTAAGTTCAACACAGCAGTCACGGATATTTGCACCGGTTCCTGTATACGAAAATACCCCTATTCAATACATGCCAATATTGTAAAAAATGTATGCTCCATGAACAAATAGGTGGAGTTCAGCCTTACATCTGGACTTGCCGGAATGTGGTCATTTGTTGAGGCCGTCACAACCACCAAGTTGTCACGCTTATTCAGTATTGGTGCAATTGCTTCGACTGTTACATATCTACCGCCGAGAAGCCAGTGATATGTGGCAGACATCATTCGCAACTGCACTGCCTGAGAGCCACAAACTGTATCTATGAAGAATTTGGTACCGTCATAAAATTTCAAATATATGTAGTATAACGGTAACATTAAATTGCCATACTGACAGAACAGCTTTAGTTGTTGATTAATTTGTCAATAGAATAAATGGTATCCTTTCAGTAATCCCATTAACAGAATCTTTCAATATGCGAATTATAATTCCAAGCTTGGACTGAAAAAAGTGATGAAGAGATACTGTCATGGGCAGTTCCGATGTCTTCTGTAAAATCCGGTCCACTATTTGCAGATGCTATAAATAAATAAATAAAATCTGATATCAACAGTGCGCAATTTATGAAGGGTTGACAAATTACAAGAAACGTCCATATGCTTAAAAAATAGCCTTTGCTTCGTCATAAATGCAGATGACTCATCGCCAGTTCTGCAAGCCAACAGTTGACGTAATGACATTGGTCATTGGACCACGGCCGATAAGAATACTGCGTTCCGGGAGTGCTGTGTCAAAAGTCTTCGGAATAAGTGATAGAACTGACAATGGTTTCCACCGATACTGGCAGCTATTTTGCCATGTTTCCATGCCGTGAAGTTTTGTGTTATTGATAAAACTGAAGACTAAGGAACAATGAGGTTTTCGTTTACCCTGCGTGTCTTACAAAGTGTACAAGGAACAATAATTGTAATATCCCATGTATATGAATAAATCTAATTCAGTTATCGTCAATACGGACATCCGGATTTCCCACCTTGTGCATAGCTGATAAATGTATGTGATTCGTTGTCGATTAGTCGATGAATTTGAACATTGTTATCGTAAACATCAGGGGCCGTATCCATAAAGAATCTAAACTTGAGTCGTCTTAACTTGAGTCGCGAACTCAGGGGTATCCACAAAACAATTTGTTAGCGAACTCAGCTGAGACCGCCAACTCAGGGCTTGCTAACAGCGAAAAGAGAATTAATGGCTATTATTACACACATATATCATCATCATTTCTTTCATGAACAAATAAAAAATATTTAATTAAATGTTCTTGAGACAGAAAATAAAATGGCGATGAATAATCGAATTATCGTTGAGTTCAGCACAACAAGTATAAAATGATGAAAGTTGTAGCCAGACAATCAGCTAAACAAATCTTGATGCGTGAACTATTCTTTATTCTGATAGCAATCAAGCAAACGAAGCTGGACACATTCTCAAATCGTAAAAATAAAAATGATTATCAATACCGACACTTACTGCTGTTTGGTATTTCTTCTGTTGAAATTTTATCATAAAACACGACGCATCGTTTCGCCTATGAATGCTTTGAGTCTCACAACGGATTCTCCAACTGGCGCTCCGTTCGAAAGCCTGCGTTGGCGTTCAAGCACGAATAATAAATAACCACACCAGCCACCCCGCCAACCTCTGTTAGTGTACAATATAGCATGCCTTTTCATCTAAGTTGTCACAACAGCTTACATGCCTAATGTACATCACGAAAGCACATTGTTTTAAATATTTATGATAGATAGCCAATAAACTGTTCATATCAAGGATATTTTAATTGCATGAGCATTCACATATGGTCAATAATCTTCAGCACTTCTTCAAGCGATTACGTGGTGTCTCATGGACATCACATAGAACATGTGCTGTGAATGTATCAAAGCATAATACAGGGCTCCATTCCACAAAACTCATTAGCCTAAGCAACTGCTTAAGACCTAACGAGCTAAGCAAAGAATAAGCAGTGACACAAAATCCCAGTAGCGATTGGCTTAGCGCTAGTCGTTTGACGATTGTAATCCCTTTAATGTGTACTATGCTTAGAGCTCTACGACAGAGCTCCATGAGAGGGAGTTAGTATTGTTAACATACCATAGAGACCAACAAAAGTGTTCGTTCACCACACAACTGTTCTTTAACAATGTTTCATACTGTATTCTCCCACACCGCTTAACATCTTGGCTATCGCAGTTGTTGGTGAGAGGTTTGTGAACTATATTCTCTCAGTTTATGGGCCAGTCGACTCATTAATGTGCTATTAAAACATTGTTGATATTCTAAAGTACAAGATGGTTTGTGCAACGCAATTTGTTGAAACTTCAGTAATCGTATTACTGGTTACCCTAAAACTCTTCCTTATGAAATTTCATATTCCTGGCACTTTATCAGAACGGGACACCACATTATGGGGTATGAAGGGACGTTACAGAATGAGGGCAATTTCTCGCATTGCGAAGTCACGCAAATAGTTGTTTAAATCGCACATGTGGCACCAGAATCCTATTATATGCATTGTGTTATGTGAGCATTGTCAGGTAATCAGCTAATTCAAGACAAGCGCTTACTATATTATGGTGATGCAATATCGGCAGATATAAGAGGCCGAGCTCTTATTAGCAGGTCGTTTAATGTTTAACCCACCAATGTATGATTACAATAAATGTCGTTTCGCACAATAACGGCATCTAACAATGCGTTGTTCTGCTTGTATCTGCCCCATTGCTACACGTAAGTGGTTTGTTTCCTGGGGCCCAGCCGTGGTTGATGTCCAACACACCCGATTTGAATATTTGCGTGGCGTTCAAAATAAATCTAGAAAATGAGTTCTTTTCACCATATTCTTGCATCTACTAAGAAGAAAATCTACATTGTTTCTTGCAATTGTCAAAATCTTGTCAATATATCATGGAATATGGAATATGTGATGTAATCCTACTAGCAAGGTAGGTTCCATGTTATATCTGGTTGTGCCGTCAGAATCACGCATCATCAGCAACGGTGCAGTTGTTTCAACTGTAACATCTCTACCACAGATTATTCAGTGATATGGAGTTGATTTCATATGCTGATTTACGGCGTAGGAGCAATTAATTGTACCGTAGAATATTGAAAATCAAACTCCCTGATATCATGATCTGGGCATTCGCTAATGTCACTGGCAACATGTACCTTTTCTAGAATAACTTGAGTTGACTGCAGGTTTGTACGCAAAATATAAGGAATAGTTTCTGTAATCCCATTGGACGAATCTCTCACAACAATTGCTAAGGCTTCATTATTGGACCTCCTTATGTGATGAAGAGATACCGTGACAGCATAGTAGGATACTGCCTGAACAAGCTCGTCCACCATTTCAAGATTCTCTAGAGCACAGCCAGTAATATTAACTAATAATTCACGACGGGCTTTGGGTCGAGACATGCTTTTGGGATTAATGAAAGTGCTAACAAGTGGTACCAAAGATATTGGCAGTTATCCCTTTGTTTTAACATAGTTTCGATCGTCATGATCTCGATAAATCTGCACACTAAGTAGGGAAATGGGTTTGATGCTTGGTACATCCACTGACATCTAAATTACAGCACATTTTGATACAAACTTAGTGATATGTTTGTATGGGCCGTAACAGTAGGTATTCCTGAGAAGTGAAATTATAGAATATGGCACATTACCTTTGGCAAAGCTAACAAATGGACTATGCGGGTCATTTTGGAATGAATTGTAATCAGTGGTTGGCGGCTCTACTATTGATTACTATTCCTGTTAGACATGCACATGTGTAAATATCTATTACGGCACCCGCATTCTGTTGAATTTCAGATATATATACACTAGAAATAATGTCCGGTACAAAATTACTGACCCCAACTCCGCAGTTGATGGAATGTAGAAACAGGAGTTTGTGCCAAAGCCATTGCTAAAGATAAGACTATGTGGCGTTGAAGTGCAACCTGGTACATACGGTAACGCATAAAATGTAATAGATTCTGTGTCATATTACAACCTTTCAGCATGTGTAACAGTTACTGTGTAACAGTTTGTTAATGGTTGATGGTTCGCTTTTTGTGAGCTAAGATACTCCATCCAGCAACCTAACTGATTACAGATTTTATGCCAGCTATCCAATAGGTGTTTTAACAATGCTAGGCCTAGGCACTTCTTGTCGTTGAACATATCAGCCTATGCAGTTAATGCAGTGTATTTCACGGCTATATTTGATGCCTAATCCGTCATGGCCTGACAGCAAGGGATTAGCCGGTGTATGGGTCAATTGCGTATTATGGCAAATGTATTTCGTAGATCCCCAAAGGATAAATTACCGCATTAAACAACCACTCCATGCTGATGGTCACTTACACCGTCTGGGATCATGTCGCTCATCGATGGTCATTAATGACAATGCCGTGCTGTTCGCTACATATAACGCAGCTTTAATTTTGATCACATAGTTATAGTGTAATTGTTAATAAACAGGCGCTGAAAAATACACGGCATTGCATTCATACGAGGTATGCCAAATCTGTGTGAATTACCTTTCTACGTGATCAGAGGCCCATGTATTCATTTGATATGAATGACATGACGACGAACCTTTGGAACTACACGTAGGCTTATATCGCCTCGACCTGCTATTTAGATGACATAGCTATTGCATATCATAGATGATGTTCCACCCACCTACATTATGAAGATCCATCAATGCCACCAGAGAATTGCTGGTAGTGCAATCCCATTTATTAAACCTTTCTCAATGCAAAATTCACCGATGCTGATGCATTAATCCTCAAGCATCTCATATGAGCATATGATGTCGTGGGCCATTTAAGTACGGTGTGGTTTGATCAATAGGATGCATCGTTTGCTTCCGTGATGGTACAGGCAAATGCCCACTTCCCGGTCGAAATATTTTATCGCCTTGTATGAGGAATGACTCATGTATGTGTTGTTAATGGTAAATCCAACATCTGTCGTCTGTGTGGCTGCGTGTTGTATCTGACAATACATAAAGAGACGCTCCGAGGAAGCATGGGAAGCTCTGCCATTGATTTACATCTACTTGCTGAGAATATGAAGGGTAGTATTTATATGCATGGGTGACAACATCATGTTATGTTTAACTAAACAAAGATATTGACTGCTTACTGCAAACAATTATCAGCATAAATGCAAGCCGCTTTGAGAGACCCCTAATATTTGTTCACCGGTAATGGAAACCTTGTCCGTTTGTGACGAAACTCCACACAGAAGAGCTACAAGCAAGTTTTTTTAAAATTATTTGTCCACCAAGCAAATCGTTCTTCGCCGTAATGGCGCCCTTTATCATGATAATCAGAAATGCGTTGGTCCATTTATGGCGCCCGTTAGCAGGATAATCAGACACACGTTTATCTCATAATGGCACCCTTTGATAAATCAATCAGCTACTTGTTTGTCTCCGACCTTAAACATCCCCCTCCCCGCAGATGTAACGGTAGTTTATTTTCCTAATTAATATTGCGTCCACTTGCTACGTCCGTCATCACATTCCCTGGCGATATCGTTCTAGAGGCCAGCACTGCAAGTTAATCTTTTGACAACAACACCAAAGATTTCGGCCAAGGAATATTTCCTCTGGCCATAAGTTTAAGTGCACGATAGGGTGTCTACCACATCAATATCTGCTCCTTGATGTACCGAGCACGGCCCACTCATCCATTTACAATCCACACAACAAAAGGATATTTCTACATATTGTTGCACACATTATTAATTATGGTTTTAGACGATTAATCTATATTTCTATTTCTGCCGTGCCTATTTTCTTGCATCTAATACTTGATATTTCTCATGAACCCAATGATATACTTTTCTCATAGAAAGATAACGGTTGTTATCAAAATGGTTGGAACAACAATAGTAAATCCAAACGCTCGAAGGGGGCATCTCCCCCATGATCCATTAAATGGCGATTTGCTGCAAAAGAATCAATATCAACACATAAGAGAAATAGTTATATTTTTCCATTGCCATCCCCCATTCATGGGTGTATGCAGTAAAAATGGTCTGTATTGTAAGTTCTAGAGGAATGTAATAAGCGTTTGATAATCGGTTATAATCCGCAAAACGTACTTATTTATAAAGGCAAGCACGTTGGGGATGGCAACCAGCATAGATCGAGTTGTATGTGACGACAAACGTAAATGTATATATTTCTCCACACATTCTCCTGGACGACGTTTTATCGGCACTGTTAACAGGCTTAGAATGATTTGTATTTAATTGTAGGGAACAACATTTGTACTTGTCAGACCCAATCTACAATAAGTTGATCAATAGTTAATGTCTCAAAATAACAACTTGCAATGATATACACCCTTCTTGTTATCATAAGTGCAGATTAGCATCTCATACTTTGTGATGCCACGAGTGAAGCAATGACATAACTTACGTGATTGTGACCAAAAGTTGTAGTACTGCATGCTTTAGAGATAAGTGATAGTACTGTCAAGGATTGCCAATAATACTGACAGCTGTCTGGTTGCGTCACCAATGTGCCAATATCCTTTACATTGAAGAATCGGCAAATTAAGTAGGAAAAGAAACATGAAATGCATGGAATGAAGATGATCAATCAACACTATATGCTATTCATATCTAGGCACTTTTACCTCCTCAATGTTGATTGGACCCTATCATCCGCTTTGCAAAGACAAATAATCTTTAATGTACGGTACATTACCTTCGACAAATATATGAATGGGTTGTGTTGGTCATCGTTGAGCGAATATATTTGTAAAGTAATGTTGCTATCAGTAGATGGCGTGGTTATTTGCATTTCCCTGAGAGGTATTGATCCCGTCCCATTGTTGGTTACTATTCCTGACATTTATATATAGCTTTATTAGTTGTGAAAAAAGTCTGGGTCTTCCAAAAGGTATTCAGAAGTGCATACATTGTGAAAGCACTGCATAAAATCACTTACCCAATCTTCTCACTTTATGGAATGAAGTAAAAGAAGTCTGTGATATAGCCAGTGATAAAGCTGTGGCTATGTTCATCCATGTAACTAACATAGCTGCCAACACCAAGATCTGCATATGCTACCGAAAAAAGGCATTTGCTTCAGATTTCGTATAATCTTTTACCACATAAAGTGATATCTCGTTTAGTTCTTCGTTAACTAAGACTCCACATTCGATTACCTGACATGGCTTATTATACATCGGGTGCAAGGAATAAAAAATAAGCTGTAGCTGCGTTTGACAATGATAACCCCATAATTACTATTCCATGCACTGTACCAAATACAACTGCTAATGAACTATATGTTTCGGTTATTTATAATGCATATGGCGTAAGCCTGACAGTCACGGGTCAACTATAGAGTAATGTGCGGGTTGAATCCATCGGATGCATAATGTACCATTGGGAGCACCAAAGGATACTCAAATATATCAATTCGCCGTGATATATGCGTGTGCAAACACAGCTCTTCTCAATCCCAACATGTTCTTGGCAAATGCGACATATGGACATATTTATTGCGAGTTGAGAGATTATGTTTCTGTCTAATATAGTCGTGCTGATCAAATATATCGCATTTAACATGCAAGAGGCGCATTTCCCATATATCTATACCCTAATAAATTTATCAAGTAGTAAAAAACCGCTAATTGCCGACTCTGCAGTGTGAAGAGTTCAACAATGCTAACATATCAGGTAAAATAATCTCTTGCAACTGAATTATATAGATTTTGAAACAAGCATTGATATTCATCTGTACGGGTTGATCTGCTGCAGAATGATAAGAATAAATTGGCCATGTTACGACGAAAGTATTTGCAACAATTTTGATTTGCATGCATCTATGCATGAATATGTCAGTTGTGCTTCTGTTCCTGATAATCCTCTGGACGGGTAGTCTTTATTTTGGCTGAGACAGCATTCAGTGCATCTTGTACGGATAGGATGTGCATGTATCATAGGACTGCAGACGAACTAATCAATAGACTTCATCCATTGTTTATATTGATTATGATTCGGATGTCGTAAATTGATCCCGTTGAGTAGTCTTTTAACAATTCATGTCATAAATACCCCAGAGGCATGTAAGAGGATATTAAACACTACAAAAAATATTGCTGAAAGATACAATAGTTCAAGAAGTGTGAATGGACCACCGACATCTTGCAAATGAATAGTTTGATGCATATTCAAGCGCTCGTTGTACCTTGTACTATTGGTTCATTTGTGTCCTGAAGGGTTCACTGGTTGTGTATTATATATCATGACGATACATCCTGACGTGATGGGTTTTTTATTTGTAAAGGTAGATAAAAACCAAGATTTTGCAATTTTGTCGTGGTGGCATCATCCTCAGTCGGTTTAACTTCTACTTTTAAACTAGTGTTTATAGCAGGAACAGTTGAACCTAGCAGTAAATAACTTACAAATAAAGGTGTAATAGCATATTGGAGCCTGTTGCCGGCTACGGAGTAGATAGGAAATGGTGACGTCGTCATGTAAAAGATTTATTTGCCGGCCAGAAGCAGATTTTTTTTGCACAAGATCACGTGGGTTGATTTCTATTTTTATGATATTGGATCAGGCTTTCATTTTGAATCACCTCACGGATGTTATTCATATTCAACGAGAGACACGAGTACAGGAGATGGGACTATAGTGGAATAAATAGGCCTAAGTTGCATATATATCACTGTTTGCACAAGCGATTGGTCCAATAAAAAGCAGCAGAGTGCTTTATTACATATGTCTTCAAACAAAATTTAATGTGATTTAAATAGAACCAACATGCGGATTTCGCATTGATGCACAACACAAAGCGGCTCGGGCAGTTAGAAATTCCTTCATTGCTGGCTGAGTGGCAAGCAAGAAATTTGCCTTGATCAAATCCATTTGATAAAGCGGCTGATATGCGATCGCTGAAGGACGGCTCTGTCATCAATGGGAGATGACATATTTCAAAGCAACTTGGCGGATATCACTTTGAATTGTAATTGAAGACCTTATTGTTTACTGGATAGATGACAGTTTACAGAAATACTTATGATGCAAAGATGGTGTGAGGATGATTTAATTTGCATGTACCTGTCTATGACAAGAAACCAGCAGCGGCATATTGCATCAATGTTTAATCTCTACAGAGTAGAGCCGCTGATTGTCTCACTCTTACTCCAAGTTAAACAGCCGTTCACAGTTCCCCTTTTAACTATCGTGTTTCAAAGAGTACAAATATTTCATTCTAATGGTGAAGCTGAACTTTCAGACTGACATTAGACAGGTGAGATGTTATTGCAAAGCTACAGTAATCCGGTTATAACTCGCCCATGACGTTCGCACCTGTTCTGATGTTAGGCAACTGTCATCTTTCTTTATGAATATATGTCGTGGATGACAAAAAATAATTCACAATATTCTATGTCAACTACATGATAATAAAAATGTCTTAACACGTAGAAACTATTGCATCGACTAATGTTATTTCTCCAATAAGAAAACGATCTGCCATAATGATGATCCTGCATTGACCCCATATATCTGCATTTCATTGCTAGGAATTAGATATCATGAATGGGTTGTTGCAATTGTTTTTGACAACAGATCAAACATAATACATATTTAAGTAACACAATAAAGCAAATCGAAATATTTGTAGTCCTTGAGTGACAGATGAGTATATTAATATACAAGCTAGACTACAACAGACATGAAGAACGATATATTGGTTCAGAAAATGAAAGGCGTAGTTCAGGTAAACAGCAGGTAGAGTACGGAGTATTTTCTATCTTAATAATATGTAAGTACACAACAATGTGAGATCATTATCATGAAAGTGAGTATATGCAATTGTCATTAGTTGGCATCATGCACGCAAAGTGTAATCATCATCAACAAACGTATGTTTATCTACATGGGTCATAGCAACGTTTCGAATTATATCATTGTAACATCTTATCCGGCAGCTCCACCACGTCAGTGATAGCGACATTTTCTTGATTGCGACCAGGAGAATCCTGTTGTACCGTTTGTACGAATGGTAGACAGCGGTGAACACATTGTGCAATGCATTCCCAGGTTAATACTGACAAAGCTACCAAAAGACCCATGGCCAGGACATAAATGGCACCTTGGAAGTCATCCAATGTTACCACAGTAGCCTGGGAAACTGGCTTAAGCCCCGTGCATTGGAGATTTCGGGGCGTCCATTTCTGTATCCAGCGCTGTATGATACCAGCTTCGCAGAGGGCATTAATCCTGAAATGTTTGAACACACACACAGACACGCACGCCGACACGCACGCAGGCACGCACACGCACACACACGCACACACACACATATATATTTATATATATACATATATTAATGTATTGTTACACATTTACATATATATACATATATACATATATTTAAAGCGTATTATATAGAGCCTTTTCGACCATATAATGAATATAAGATTTATAACGCATACGACGCCTGTTAACATGGATGTGGGAAATCCATAGAACAAGTATATATACCAATAATTAGCATATACTTATTGAACATAGGCGAAGTTCTGCTGATCGTAGTTCATGAGAGCAAAATGATGGACATACTTCTCATTAACTACTTCGACATGAGACGAACCCTCGGGGAACGCCCACCCGTAGCTGGTGGGATAAAACGTTTCTTTGATCATCGCTAGGTTGCAGTCTTTGGCATACTCTGCTTGGAACCAAGACTTTTCAGCAATGAATGCATAATCTCCTGTGTAAGTTCATAAAATAAATCTACACAAAACTCAAAATAATACACTTTTATCTGGGTATTTATACCAAAATATGTTTCGTGTCACCTTCTTTCACTCTTCGTAAGCCTTCACTGTAACTTGGAACAAGCTCCATGCCCCGATACACACTTGAATATGGGTCGAATTCTGCCTCCTACAGTCAATTAAATATTTCGTCAAACAAGATTTATCTAAGTAATAATGACCGCACATTGCTTCAATGTAGAACCAAACACACCTGAAAGAGCATTACTAAAGCCACGCCTTCTGCCGTTCCCCATGATAACTGACTCTGTCCAACCATGCTACTCAAACTGTCAAATGGCAGATTTAATGTAGAAATAGCCAGGAATGCTATTAAGTTGCCTGTGTAAGTTGCCACGATGACAATTTCAAAAAACCAAAGACAGCCAACGACAACACGTCCCGACTGTGAAGTTGGCAACCAGCGACTACCTGCAAAACAAAAACAAATACAGCGCAAGTGAACAAGTGATTTATATAATGCATGTCATTCATAGTACAAATTATAAAGTGCTATAAGACGATGCTATCGTATTAGGCACGCCAAACTACCATACGACTATTCCCGCATGCTAAATTCAACCTTGTTGCATGGCGGTTCCAAAAACATCCAATATGGCATTCTGTAGCATGAACAGACCACCATTGTCATCCACTCTGTTATTTGTTGATTTGTAGAATGGGCTTTTTACAGTTATTATCCAGAGGATGAAGCCTGATATAACAATAACCATAGTGTGAAGCAGCCAGACCTGATGACATCAGACATTCAAGAAATGAAGTGTATATTATGACATATGACGATCCCTAAATCAATGCCTGAAAATAGTTACATTCATGCAATTATTGAACGAAATCCTTCTTGCAAATCAAACACTACCTGCTGTTTAAATGGAAGAAGGTAAAGAATAGCACGATCATTTGCCGATGCTTTTAGTAATATGACTGCCGACTCGTCATGAAAATATGGCTGAGCAAAATCTATAACCTCTTCCCTGCCAGCTGTAATGGAAAGGCTTGCCGCCGCAAAGTCCACCGACTAACACAGAAAATGACTATTACAATATATATGTAATCATTAAACAAATTCAATCATTGATCACATTCTTCACTTAAATCAGTTACCTGATTCATAACTTGAGCAATCATACCATTCCATTGCCCGGATTCATTGCGAATGCCCCACATTCCATCCGCTGGCTCAGTAACTATGTAACTGCATTCGCCATGGATTAATAGTGAACGGGATTTCACAAATGATCCATTTCGACAACAAATAAACAAGTGGTGCTCACGAGAAATTAAGCTCCTTCGCAAGTTCATCTAAAAGTTCAAATGTCAGTCCGACCCATTTAATGGAACCATCAGGTGCAATTTCCTTCCTTTGTAAGAACGAGTACTGCAATTGATAACCAAAAGACTGGACAGTCAAGTCTGAAATATTGTGATGCATATTCCATATATTACGATGATGATAGAACTAATGCTATACAAATCAGAAGAACGATGAGGAAACCTCTAACGATGTAACTTGGAACGTTTGTCCATTAAATAGACTTGGGTATAGCTGGTCAGTCATGCGAAGCTCATCGGTATTGAGCCACTGACCCACTTTTTTCATGTTACCGGTTGTTTGATTACAGGATGGAGCCGAGTTAAACACGTCGAATTCTGGATAGTTGACATGGTGATCGTTCTGGTAGGCTGCAAGATTGCGCTGGGGAAAAACGACATTCGGGGCATGGTTATAGGATGAGCAACAATGCAATATTTGGGGTGACTTACAGTTTATATTTACAATTTTACAAGGTCGATGAATTTCGCACCTAACAAGTCGTCAAGAGAGTTGAGAGGCTTCAACTATGCTAACAAACATCGAATATACATAAAATGACGGTCTTACCATGACAGAACGAGAAAGTGCGCTGCTCGCATAAGCACGGTTCCCACCGATACATTTAATCGGTTCTCTGTTTTCAGTTTGAACTTGGGTTAAGTTCAATAGTGCAGTCACGGATATTTGCACCGCTTCCTGTATACGAATTAATTTAATGCATGCCAATATTGCAAAATACGTTTGTTTCATGAACAAAACAAATTTGTTTCTCCATTCTATATTTCGAGGCTATAGCAATATAATTGTTTATACGAGCTTATATTTATATACCTGTTGATATTAGTTTGAGTTCACTCTTACATTCAAACTCGGTGCTATGTGGTCATTCGCTGAGTCCGTCACAAACACCAAGTTATCACGCTTATTCAGTATTGGTGCAATTGCTTCAACTGTTACATCTTTACCCCCGACAAGCCAATGATATGGGGCCGTCCTCATTCGCAACTGCGCTGCCTGGGAGTCACAATGTATCAATAACGTATTTGGTGTTTTCATAAAATTTCAAATACACGTAATCGCAAAATTAATGATAACAACTTCTAGCATAACGCTAACAGTAATTCGTCATACCTTTGATAGAACGGCTTTAGTTGTTGACAAACTTGACAATACAATAATTGGTATCGCTTCTGTTATCCCATTTACAGAATCTTTCAAAATGCGAGTTATAATTCCATGCTTGGACTGAAAAAGTTGATGAAGAGATACCGTCATGGGCAGCTGAGATGTCTTCTGTAAAATCCTGTCCACTATTTGAAGATGCTCTAAAACAATGCGTCGACATCAGCGGGCAATGTATTAAGGATTAACAAATTACAGAAGTAAATTCAAATTGCATAAAACATACCTTTTGTTTCGTCATAAAAACAGATGACTCGTCGCCAGTTCTGTGAGGCAATAAGTGACGTAATGGCATTTGTAATTCTACCTCGGCCGAAAAGAATACTGCTTTCCGAGAGTGTTGTGTCACAAGTCTTTGGAACAAGTGAGAGAACTGACAATGGTCGCCATAGATACTGGCAGCTATTTTGCTGTGTTATCATGACGTGGATTCTCGTGGTATTGATGAAACCGCAAACTAAGGAACAATATTGTTTTCGTATACAATGCCCGTCTTACAACGTGTACAAGAAACATTAATTATAATACCGAGTCCGATGCAATCGTAATGGCAGTAAATGTGTCTGATTTCCCACCTTGTGCATAGCTGATGAATGCATGCGATTCGTCGTTGATTAGTCGATGAATCTGAACAGCGCTATCGTAAAACTCAGACGTTGACTCAAATCCTACTGCTACGCTGGACAGATTTCTGTTGCTGGTTATGATTCCTGTAGGAAACAAACGATATATTTAGCAGTTTTATATCCTTTCAATTATCTGTATTGTATAACATCTGATGTCATAGAGATGAGTAAAGCAAATGTAAAGCATTGAACAATACCTAATCTCCAAACATGTGGAAGTGTGGATTGCTGTTGAGCCATGGCAAGTTTAAGCACCATGACGATGTTAAGCGAGGCAAATATCATGATGATATCAGTTGCCCAAGTTGAGTTTCTGTGAACACAGTATTTTATTTCAGTAAGAAAACATAACACGCATCTTTAAAATTTTGCAACCGATGCAAAACGCTGCAGCTTATTTGTAGCACGAGTCATGTCAAATGTTCGTTTGCTGCATGGAAGTGTTATCTATAATTTATAGGGTTACTCAATGTTACGGCGAAGCCTAAACGGGGTTAGCAATATCGCAGTGTGTCCACATTGATGGGACAATGTATCATGCATGATGCAGGTAACTAGGTAGCTGAATGCTGTTTATGACGCTTGCTTTTAGCACAAAGCATAGTCAAATCCTAAGCTATTATTTACAAATAGCGGTCATCGTGTTTACCAGGAGATTTTTGTCGAATTTCGAGACACGGTATCAGCACACAAATCTACATATAAGAATCGAATACCTCTTACGACGCTGGATTGATAGATATAAGCTGAGGCAGTTTGTGTCGTTCATTGTTGTGCTTTCTATAAGTGTGACCAAGTTTGAAATGATTTAGGTGATTTAGGTTGCCAGATAAAAAAGACAATCAACAAAACATTTCTGGATTCTTGAACTATTGGTAATTGGAATGGCGAACCAGCAAACAACTGATCTGGTAGACACAGCTGGACACATTCTCAGATCGTATATATAAAGATGAATATCTGAACCTGTGCTTACTGTTTTTTGGTATTCTTTCTGTTGAAATTTGATAACTCTCCGTACCGATTCGCCTATGAATAGAGTTAGTCTCCAAACGGATTCCCCAACTGGCGCTCCGTCCGAAAGCCTGCCTCTTTCTAAGCGATTCATAGGCGGCAGCAGTCCTCACACGCACGTGTTGCAGCACGAATAATCAATAACCATGACTGCAGCGCCGTCAACCACTGGCACTTTACAATATAGCAGGCTCTCTCCTATAAGCTGTGATGACAACTTAGAGGCTTATATCTAGGATACTGATTTGCATAAGCACCTCCAGTTGCCTCCTGTGTTCTACAACACAACAATGCTGGAGGAGGAACATCTTGAACCGAGCGGGTAAGATGATTGTAACTATGAGCAAAATTTAGGTTCCTGCAATGTATGTGACATTATGTCAATCGTTTAGTCCATAAGCATAGCAGTAGCTTAATCCTAGCTTGGTAGACTAAGCAGAATAATCCGATTGAATTCAGCAGTATTTGTGTTGTTTTCAGAATATACTAATCGTAACCGATTCTTTATTGCAGTCGGTATTTGGATGAATGACTTCGCACCAATGACATGACCTTGCCATTTACTGCACTGACAGTCAAGTAGCGCGCTGTGAGGTGCCTTAGAGTTAATGCTCTAATGAATAGATCACCTGTGTGAGCTTTAAGAACATATTCAAGCGTTTACGTGCCTCGCACGTGATTGTGTTAGATTTGTTAAAACATTACATCCATAACAAATATTACACTACATTACCTACAGTTCCACCTCCGTCCTCACCTCGGCTCTTCACATTCTCAATTCACTCTTTGGACTTTCAAAACTCAACCCCCACCTTCTCAATACAACACTGTCATCGATTCGTTCCCTGGGCAAAACGCCTAACCACACGATATTTAATTGAAAGAAATCGTTTTACAACAGCATTGTCATTCTCCCCACAACATATAATGTTTCTTTCTTCTACTTTCATCACTTCGACCACTACCTGCGATTTTCAGATAGTTTTTAAATTTAAGAGATTCATTTTCCTTTGCTATTAAAATATGAATATAATTTTTTTGTTGCACACATGGGTAATCATCAATAAATGATGCATTGCGTGCATCGTAGTCCTATAGCAGCTGGTCTGAATATTTATTACACCTGAGTATTCTTTTCATGCATGCAATCTGACAACCTTTGCCAATTCCTTGTATATTTGATGTAATATAACATATTCATAAAATGCTTTTAAGACAAATGAAAGCCAGTTTTTGTATAATATGTGCGGTGTTGCCAAAGGTTTTGCGAATGTTTTGTCTGGCAAATGGTCAAGCGTGACTTCTGAACATCTCAACACCCTTACTATTGCAAGTAATGTGATATATGCATCATATATTCGCAGCTACATGGCGAATTCTCAACTAACTCTTTCCAAATAACTACTTACGGCGAAAATATAAATGGATGAAGCAAGAATTGTATATCAGGAGCATAGAAATGTAATATACCTATGCTTATTGCTTAAATAATTCATGACCCATATCTGCTTACCTTGATTCGAAGGGAAACGTTATGGCTTCATCGACTGAAGAACTGCTTTTTAACAAGGTTGAGATTTCGTAGACTTAATACATCGGCAAACGTACGGCACAGTGAGCTGTTCAAGAATAAGAATCGCTTAATATGATTGGGTTCAAGTTAGTGAAGACCGCTCAGACAGTCCAACTCAATATTCAAAAGTGCTAGGACATTTTGATGAGCGAAACATGGATGTAAATCACGTGCCTATACTTTTTATCATAATCCATTGACACGGCATCTTGCTGTAGTTGATTATGTCTAATGAATATATTCAGTCGAGGTAGCTAGATTCGATATTAAATTGGTTACCAAAAGCGCCTCAAAGGTATAATTTCAAATGGATTAATTCAAAACCGGATGCAAATGTATGCATCAAAACAGCTACATGCCACCACTCAATTTGTCAGGATCACAGATTTATCTGCAGATGGCATGGAAATATACCTGGTGCGGCAAATGTTATCTGATTCTGAAAGCAGAACATTATGATGTGTTAATTATCTCATTTGCAGCAAGCGAGTCAACAGTACATGTAAGATATAAGCAAGCGGAAGGTGATATATGTTACATCGGACGTATAAATTAGTCGTTCTAGTAGTTATTACTGTTGCTTGGGTGCTGACAACACATCATATGTGTTGTATTACTACTTGTGCGCTGTTTCCATGTGAAGCATGGTATATATAATTAGCAGATTCAATAACGCTCGGTATTGCATAATGTGTTTAGGTGACCAATGAAAAACTCGAGGGCTTATAATACATTGGAGTGGCTTCATTACGAGGTAATATTGTTTTACATAAGTATCATGAAAAGCATTTGTATAAACGCATTGAATATGCATTACAGCTTAAAATATATATTAATCTGCGGGAACATGAAATTAGGTATTGTTTCAACGTACTACAGCAATTGATGTTAATTAAAGTGTAAAACAAGCAGTTAAAACAGTAGAAGATGCGTGCGAAATTCAACTATATTCGATGGAAGCAAGCGTTTGAACGGCTTACGACGTAGCTAAATCAGGAGCAAAGGAGCAGGTGGTCTCATTCCCAAGCCAGAGAAACATAATATGGCCTTATTATGTGAATGACTTTCAATTCGCTTTAAAACAGCAACATAACTGGGCGTGGGCAACATTAGCTATCACGGCAGTAGCTATCATATAACCATGACCAAAGTCAGTTATTTTGATCACATTGATAACATAAAGGTTCTACTACGCCGACCAGGTGTGCAAACATTCTTCCTCAAGAACAACATTGTATTTTCAATGCTTGTCCTTTGTCTTTCCATGTCTACAGAATCCTATTATGTCTAATAGAGCACAGCAAGGAGCTGCATAATCTACCTGTGTTGCTGACGCAAACGTCTTTAAACGAGGCCGTTTTTTTCAAATACTCCATCCAATGATAGTGATTTTCAGCCCAGGTTTGCCAAATAATGGCCTGCGTTGCGTACACCTACTGTAAATGAAAAAACGATGTGTATTCTTATTGTCAATATCAACTTCTCCTGGCTATCTCCGTTAAGCTACTTCTGTCCCCTTTCATCGTAAGTCGGTTTATTCACGCGTAAACTTCCCATTTTCCCCTTTTGCAGACGCATCTCAAAACTAACGTGCATTACTCCAGATATTTCAACCAGAGTTTTTTTACTATATTTGATTATACTTATTCATCAAATGTATCTTGTTTATTATCATCGCTTCTTGATAATTGACGAAGGTAACCTCCGTTTAGTATTAACGTTAGTTTATTGATACTTTATGTTATTCGATTTATGTGCGTGAGGATGTACGCTTGTCAGTGGCGATTGCTGTCGCCTTTTGGAGGCGAATGCTTATTTCTGAAGTTACGTCTGTTAATATTTGATATCGTGTTGTCTGAGGAACACGCATGTCTGTGTGATGTTTTGTAGCGTCTATGGATTGCGTGGATGGGCTGTAAAAAGCGTTCTGCTCACTATAGATCTGCCTAGTTGATTAGCCCCATGACTAACAAAATGTCTATAAGTTATTGACGTATTTGTTAAATAACGAATTTAAAAATGGTTTCATCAAAACCAAAATCAATGCACACTAGGGTTATTTATAGCTCTTGAACTGAGCAATAAACACATATATCATTGATTAGTTAAGCACTTGCAGTCAAAGATTGGTATAAAGATATGAGGTGTAAATGTTCGAGCCATTCAAAAGTTTGAATTGAAAGGATTGAAGTGATATAGCAAAACATTGGTGCCCCAGGATCGGGATGGAAATGCTTTCACGTTTAGTAATATCATTTCAATCATATGAATAATTGCTTAGAGATAGCCATGGTTATATGTGTTATTGTATGACGTTTCCTCTATCCCTTGGAATTATAAATGTAAGATCCACTTATTAATTAACTCCTTTCGAATTATGTTTTCATTTTCAAGAGTTGAGAAAAGGAATGTTGACACATGTGAATAAGCACTGATGGAATCGGGATTAATCTAATGATTTGAAACAAAACTGCAAGACATGGATATTACACAAACACAAACCTGCCTATTGTAGGTCGTAATCTACGGTACCAGCAAGTGACATTATATAACAACGGCCTAACACAGCATTTGCAATGTTTGGTATATCTGAGTATTCTGAGCAAACATTACAAGCAGTATATGAGTGGCTTGGCTGTATGCCTTGATGCCCGCTATTATGATGCGACACATGCTTGTTTTGTACGTTTTCTATACGAAATAAATATCCGTTGTTATGTTATTCCGTGCGACGCATACGTCCTCTCTTAGCAATAGAGTGAACATTAACTTACCTAAAGTGACAGTCATTGAATATCGCTGACAAATTGTGTTCGGCATTGGCTGCGCCGCTGTTCTTGCTTAATCGTTTATTTAGATGCAATTCATTTATAATTCCATACTAGGCCTGACACTTCAAATCACCAAGGAATAAAGCAAATCGTTCAGGAATGCACACGTTCAAAACTCACACTGGCCCGTTCGACACAATCCAGGGAGGCAAATACTTCATTTGCTATCTAGCCATCCAATTGCTAACACTGACTAAGTATCTTCAGCGGAAAAGACTGTGTGTCTCGTCGCTTTTGTTTTTGTCAGGTATATGAATTATTTAAAATGCGGCCGTACTGTCTGGGCTTCACGCAATTGCCGCTGCAATTACTATCATGTACTTAAGAAAAAAAGAACAAAGGAAGCTTCTACAAATGGCTTTTGTGGAAATGTTGTCTTTGTGGTTTGATTGAATTGCTGAATATGTCAAGGTATTGACCCTCATTAACTTTTCGTTGTATCCTACATGAGTCCCGCAGAGTCTTTAAGTGGTCATATAGTATGAAAGCAAGACATATCGGGCAGTTTACTGTATCATACTGACAAAAGTAAGGACCTGTTTAATATATGATAAACGCGTTGTATTTTTGTCACTTAATTGGATCAAAAATATTTATGAGACACCTCTCATTTGTCAATGTTGCATGCAGCATTCAAATGTGGCAAATATATATATACATAACCTGAGGGGCATATCAACACATATTTTAGATTTCGGATACTCGTATGAAATATGGAATTATTTTGATGTTCATATTCTACTGCATATACATTTATACGGTATTAAATGGATATAATTAAATCGCAATTCATGCACATTGAGCTATTTATTCTCGATACAAAGTAGAAAAAAGCAATATAACTTAGCAGCGATTCCAGGCGCCACACACCACGAAGCATGCAGCTGGTCTATCAACCTAATGTGTTGAATTGCACCACACGCTGTCTGATCCATCAACTATTCAAGCCCTGGGCTACGGATTACAAACATCAATCACATCATGGCGCAGACGGCAGACGGATCACATAATCCAGGCAGACGTATCTTTTGATCGTGACAAGATTAATCACCATGTCACGCAGAATGATGTCGTGCTCTTTATTTATGGTATATATGTACCAACGCATGTAAGGAATTTTTGTATGGAACTTTGATCAACGGAGGTTAAAGGGAAACGAGAAATTAGCTATCTGCTAATATTCAAAAGAAAATATTATCCTTAGACAATCTGGGCCACATTAACTGCCCCAATAAAAGAAAGAAAATTTACTTATTTAACTCTAATCACCAACACCAATTTACCTAAAGGTATACCCCTCACCTTACAGCTTAACAATAAAGTTCGCAAGTTGACCTATTCCCTCGTATGTGATACCTATGATGATAATGTTTCGGTGCTCCTGCACCTGCAAAGACGCGACCGCGCTTCTTGTTACATATGCTTTTTCATTTCCGTTAATGCAGAACATGCTCTCGGATCAATAGCTTGAATAGGGATGCAAATAGTTATAGCCACAAATTAATACACTGGTCTAGATGCATAGCGTATTGTGCCGACAATCGGTATTTTTTTTAATGCACCATACTAGAGCCTATTTCGAAAAACGTGCATATGCTTATCCATACCTTTGCCAGTAATTAATTCACGCCATTGAAACAATAATACCTTTCACCGGTATTACATTTTACAATGTTAACTATCCATTTCCTTACCTCAAGGTTAATTGTGACATATATGCTGAAAGATAACTCAGCAATATGGATCCGTGAAATTCGAAGCGACGTCGGATTACTTCATAATTTATTCAGCGGGCGAAGTTAATTAATTTATTTGGTTGTACTCATGTAAAATGTATCCAACCATCGCTTTAATACATGTAATGGACGGCGAGGTAGACAAACGAATCAACAACTCGCCAATGTTATACTCAATACAAACTTTAAACAACGAAAACGCACAACAGCGTAATGAAACTTCCTTATGTCAAGATAGCTCTGACATCGACGATGTGTGAATTGTTATGCAACCATTATATTGCTTCAAATTGTTGCTCCATGATTTTGCCGTTCACCTAGGTTGAGAACGGCAAAATACTCAGTCATTCCTTTTGGAAACCTAACCGCATCATAATCTAGGCTTGATAATAATATGATTTAATTCAATGAATGGGACATGCTCCAAACTCAAAACATCGTTGAATGAAAATTTATTGAACAATATCCATAACTCCCAAGGGTGCGTTAGTTGATGTGGTTAATTGCAATGTCTGCAATGCTAAAATATCGGGTAAACTGAAGCATGTACCTGTTAAAACAAGCATAGATATCCATCGTTTGGGGATGATATACAAATAAATCGAACATGAGCCCATAAGAAGATAAGTAAGCGCAGCAATTTTAATTTGCAGGTATCTACTCATGAATATGTCAATTGTTCTTCTGTCTTTGGTATTCCTCTTTGCGAGTATTCTTTAATTTGGCTAAGTCACCGTCCAGTGCATCTTGTATGGATAGGCTTTTTAAATGTGCTGACGAATAAATCAATCCACTTCATCCATTGTTTATATTGCGTGAGGATCGGATGTCGCAAATTGACCCCGTTGAGTAGCCTTCAAACAATTCATGTAAAAATAAAAACAAAGGTAATGAAGAGGATATTAAATATTCAAACAAATATAAAGATACAATAATTCAAATAGGGTAAATGGACCACCGACATCTTGCAAATGAGTGGCTTTATGAAAACCAGAGCAACCAGGTACAGTGACAGCAACGTTTTCTCCTAGGCATATCTTCGTAAATCTCCCATGGGCGTGGCTAACTATCTGCTGGCCAACCAGGTGCCCAAACACGCATCAAGCAATTAACATACCATGCGGCGTCACCTACGCCAGCTAGCTGTTTGAACACGAGTAGCAATTAGCGTTCCCGGCGGCATTCGATTTCCCCATTGTTTGTATTTGTGAGCATGTGGTCCGTGTCCATCGTGTCGTATAGTGTCCTGGTGTCCATTCGCTCCTTTGTTTGTATCAGTGGTTTAATGGTATTAGCGCCCTCTGTGTTATTTTATGCTGTATTTACCCACCGCATTGGTTTTCACTTTATAATAGCATGAGCATTCACCTCAGGTATTCAGGGAGGCACACCAGCTGGTTTTGATGAATACATAACTATTTTATTACCGGGATGATTCAATTTTCCTTGATACTGTAGGCGAGATTTATGCGTTGATGTAGCGGAGGTATAGGTTGCAATCCCTTTCAATTGTTTTGAGGACAGTTACGTAAGCTATATGAGGTATTTTTGATAAGTTAACCCTGTTATGCCCATGCCAAAAATACGAGCCTTAACACGCTCGCCTATATTGACCCGGCTTGGGCGAAGAGTCACGAAAGAGTGCCAAACCTTACCCAATTCCACACCACCTAACGCTCAGGGACAGACATCCGGTAGCCCCTTAACTGAACAAGATACTCGGAAAACCCCCATTGTCGCAGAACACGACCCGCCATTTGATATGTCACAAACCGGCCCCATTCATCATACCCCTGCCCCTGGCTCTAGTTCAACTCCAAATCAAACAATTCCCGAAGTTCCTGAAGACGCTGCCGTGAGTGAGGGTGGATCTGATCCTAGGCCTTCTAATCCTGTCCAAGACAACCAACCCGATCATGGGGCTCATAACCCCGCCCAGAATCCCCCGCATGATCATAGGCCTCTTAGCTCTATCCCGGATCCCCGGTACCGGCCGCCTGGCAGGGACGATGAAGAAGACGAGACAGACGAGGACGATCTGAAGATAGCCCGTGTACTTGGTTCCTTGTTTAGCGATCGCGCCCGCATTGACCAATTGATAAGGAAGGTGGTGTCTAGCCTCCCCGCACCCGAGGTTACCGCCGTCACAAAGGCATTAGAGGCCATGACCGTGCTGACTAGTGATCTAGCAAAAAGCCATAAGGAACTGCAGTGTGAGGTCGCTGCTATGAATGCCCCACGCTCTAAGCCAGCCCCCAGGACACAGACGCTCCCTGTTCAGCGCCGTAGGGCAACCCGAGATGACAAGTGCTACCGCTGCTGTAAACATGGGCACATTGCCGCCGACTGCAGGCAAACACTGCCACTGAAGCAAAGCGAACCTCTCCAACCCCAAGCCGTGATTAAGTGCAACCGCTGCAGGCGCACTGACCACCAGACCCAAAACTGTCACGCAGGTCCACTCAATCGGCCCTGCTATTGTGGAGGACGTCATTGACGTCCAAGCAACTGTCAATCAGAACCAGGGAAACTAATGGCCGCCACAGGAATTGCCACTGAACGCGGTGGTTGCTCCTGTGGCGTGCAAGGAGGAAGCGGACGCCCTAGGGTCCACCTTGATATATCCGGTGTCCCAACTACTGCCTTGATTGACACTGGATCTACACATACAATTGTCACGCGCGCTATTTGTGAAAGACTTCCCAAACTAACCCCACTCCATCAGGCGCCCACTATCACTTCCATCACAGATCACGAGCTCCCATCCATGGGGCGTGCACAATTAAACTAGCTGGCAAGATAACCAAAGCGTTAATCTGTGAGTCGCTGGAAGTAGAATTACTCTTAGGAGCTTATTTTATGAAGGGAACTATTCTAGATCTAGACCAAGATATTGTTGTCATAGGAGATAAGAAATACAACTTGATTACCGAACTGGAGACTAGGTTTTGTCCTTTGATGGCCACAGGGATATTACCTACTGCCCCGAATGGGACTATCCGCCAAGTGTTGAAAGCTTACGAGGATGTTTTTAGCCCCAAAACTACCCGAGTTCGAATTGCTCAGTCACTGCCACCAGTGGTGATTGACACAGGAGACCAGGATCCAATCCGACAAAAGGGATACCGGTTACCCTTCGCGAAACGTCAGCAAACTGAACAATGCATTGATGAGATGCTGCGGGATGGAGTAATCCGCCCCTCTGACTCCCCATGGGCTTCGCCCATCACACTTGTACCAAAGCGAGACGGCACTACACGCTTCTGCGTCGACTACCGGAAATTGAACTCTGTCACCAAGAAGGACAGTCACCCCCTCCCCAATATCCAGGACGTGTTTGATGAATTACGGGGTGCAACAATTTTCTCAACGCTTGATTTGGCAGGTTCCCATGCATAAAGATTCAATCTCTAAGACTGCACCTGGGTCTTTTTTGAATTTGTGCGCATGCCCTTTGGTTTGACAAATGCCCCGGCTATTTTTCAGCGGACCATGAATAAGATTCTCTCTGGTCTGACAGCAAAAATCTGCATGGTGTACATTGACGATATAGTGGTTTATTCTCGGGATGAAAGCGAGCATGTGCACCACCTTAAACAGGTGTTTCAAAGATTGCGCAGTGCTGGCCTCCAGTTCAAGCCATCCAAGTGTCATTTCAGCCTCACCCCGATTGAGTTATTGGGTTTTCGAGTGTCGGGTGAGGGCATTCAACCCTTGAGTGATCGAGTTAAAGCAATTTCTGAGATGCCCGCTCCCACTTCCGTCACCGGGGTGAGAAGTTTCCTCAGTATGGCAGGTTATTACAGGCAGTGCATTAAGAACTATGCTCTTTTGGCAACCCCTTTGACTAACTTGCAGAAGAAGGGCGAACCATTTCGCTGGGGACCTGAGGAGGCGCGAGCCTTCTTTAAGCTCAAACGAGACCTAGCCACAGCCCCCATCTTAGCTCACCCAGACCCGAGGCGACCATATCAGCTGTATACAGATGCTAGCAATGAGGCTGTCGGGGCCGTGCTGATTCAGAATGATGGAGGTATCAACAGGCCTGTAGCTTATCTGTCACACAAGCTCAGTGGACCACAGCTGAGGTGGCCAATCATTGAAAAGGAGGCTTATGGGATCGTTTATTGGTTGAAGAAGTTTCATCCTTACCTCTGGGGTTCAGAGTTCACCATCTACACTGATCACAAGCCTCTCAAGTCCCTGTTTAAAACAGAGATAAAGAACACCAAGCTCCAGCGATGGGCAATTCCAATTGCTGAGTATGGCGTCCCTATACAACACATACCTGGTAAGAAGAATGTCCATGCTGATGCTTTATCTCGGATTGCCGCTACCACTGATGTTGTGACTCAAATTTCCGCTTTCGCCCCCATCCCTGCCTTCGTTCCACCCATGGATGCACCCGATGACTGGCTTACTGACCACATTGACCCCAAGGAGTTAGCTCAACAGCAGCGAGAAGAGTTTCTTGAAGAGATGCAGGAGGCTGCCAGTGACACTGATGAGACACGTTACATCATTGAAGGAGGGTTGCTCTTCACCACTGCTAAACCCTCTCCCACTTCCCCGCTGTACTTGCGTTTGTTGTTGCCCCACGCCTATCGCCAGCAAGTGATTGATCGATGCCATGAAGATACAGGTCATGCGGCCTTCGCTAAAACCCTCGGTCGGATCCAGGAGTCATATGCGTGGCCTGCCATGCGCCGCCATGTTCGAGATTACCTGGCCTCATGCACACGCTGCCGCACACTCACCAGATGCCAGTGCCCCCTACAGCTTTCCATACCTGGGGTATTGACTTGGTGGGACCTTTCCCACGTGACCAGCGAGGGCGACAATACCTCCTCACCGCTGTGGATCATCTCACAGGATGGGCGGAAGTCATGCCCATCGCCTCAAAGAAAGCTTTAACAGTACAAGAAGCTTTTATGGACCACATTGTAGCAAGATATGGGGTACCCGCCATCATTATCACCGATAATGGAGGAGAATTCGTCAATGAACCCTTCCGGAAATGGATGGAGGAGTTTGGCGTTGAGCACCACAGGACAACTCTCTACCACCCGCAGAGCAACGGTATGACAGAGAGGTTCAACGGAACCATACAGAGGATCCTATTGCGACTAACAGGCGGAGAAGAAGGGAAGTGGTCCACATATCTTGGCCAGGAGCTTTATGGGTACAGAATCTCCCAGGGCCCGGGAGGTCTGTCACCCTACCAGGCTGTTTACGGCAAGAGACCAAGACTACCCTGCACTAACCAAAACAACCCAGAGGAAGGAGATAGAATCGCAGCTATCCGCTTAGCCGAAACGCTTTTTAAAGAAGCCAGAGGTAAGCAGAAACAGAAGTACGCTACAGAAGATGCCGGCAGAGATAACAAGCTGCAATGTGGCTCTTTTGTCAGCTTATGGGTTATCAACCCTCACAAAGGTCAAACGAGGTACTCGCCAGGGTATCAGGTTATCCGCAACTACAAGGGAGGACTCACCCTCTTGGATCTTGAGACTGGCAGACAAATCCGCGCAAATCAACGCTATGTCAGGCTCATACCGCAGCCAAAGTCTTATGATGAGATTGACCCTCCACCCGCACGGAGGAAAGTTGAAGACACTGCTCTGCCCCCCACACATGCACGGCCAATCCGACCCGATTTCCGCCAACCTTTAATCACCCACGTTAAAACGCCTGCCACCGCCGCCGCAGTAACCCCAGGAATCAGGCCTACGGGGCCTTCAACCCGCCATGTCCGCGCACACCCGATCGCGTACAACCAGGTCTTAATGTAAGACGGGAGTTTGTTAACAAAGGATGGGAACAATGGTTAAGTCTCGTTCACCGCGCCTTCTCACCCGCACACACATCAGGGCCGACTGCCCAGGCTAACCGTCGCTATATTATAAGACTCCCTTACAAAACGCACTTCTGGTTGCATGAACCTCCTCCCCCATATTTGCTAAGTTAATAAACTGTACAGATTCATGTACTACACGCCCTTCTATATGGACTTAACACTACTTAACCAGCGGCACATTGCTATGATTGCAGGTGCTGGCTAACAAGGCTGTTGCTGGCTGGCGCCGCCACACAACCCAACATTACACAAATAGATTCCGGAATCGTAATAACGCATACTGAAGATGCTTACGCTGCTAAGGCCTATGCCGCGGTCTATGTAGTTGTCGAGGAGCCTGGCGCAGAAATCAGGGATAGAATTATAACCGCCTCGGATTTCTTGAATCAAACGATCCAGTTATTCGTGACCAATGAACCCGCCTTCTTTGAATACTTTCCGAGGCCGCTCCCATATCGAGCCTGGTTGCATCGTCTCGAAATGGTTAAACGGTGGCTTGATCCTGCCGACTTCACACTTTCTCATCCCCGCCGACGGGGTCTGTTTAATTTTATAGGACAGGTCTCCTCTTCTCTGTTTGGCACTGCAATTGCCACTGATGTTGAAAACTTGCGAAAAGCACATAACGGGCTTGCCACAGTAGTGCAGCAAGTCATACAGGATCAGCAGAAGCTCGTAGCCAGCATTAACACCATTAAGGGGAAGCAAGATCATATTATTGCTGAAGCAAATAAGCTCGAAACTACTATTGATCAGGTGATGAGTCAGTTGGAGCGCGATGGAGAGGAGATAAGGGGTATAGAGATGTTACACCAAATATCTTACGTCTTGGTGAATATTGAGCAAACTCTCCAATTATACCTGCACTTTAAGTCGGGGGCCCAGTCTAAGAGGGATGCCTGCGCCAACGATCAAGTTACCGAGGCGCTACTGCCCCCTACCTTATTAGTAAGATTCAGGAACATCACACCAACGAGCATAGAATTCCGACTGAGTTATATTATCAGAACTTTCAGGTGCAATAGATGTTCGAATATGAGGGCAAAGTCATTTGCCATTTAAGAGTCCCACTTTTATTTAGCGAGAAAAATCTTCTGTATCATTTACACACGTACGCTGTACTTAGGGCGGGTTTACCAGGCTTTACACGAATTTACCATGACACTGTTGTTGCTAAAAGGACCTGGCAAGGGAAATTATTCCACCCCGCTGAATTAAGAGGTCGAAACCCGTCTATCGCAGAAATAGGGGTTTTATACCCTCCAGAACAAGCCCCGTGTTTTAATGGGCTCCTCACCAAAAAAACCCCGTCAAAGCCAAAGTTGTCCCGTGCAGATAATTGAGACAAAGGATCAAACGAAGAAGAATCGAATTGTGCACAGCAACAGGTTTATCTTAGACACCCCCGCCGTTTTTGCTCAGTATTTATGTAGAAGCTCACCGGCTACGACTGAAGAATTTAGCGCTGGCTTGTATGTCGTTCAGATAGAAGAATACTGTAATTTAGACTCCCCACTTTGGACTTTGGTCCCAATCCAGGCCATCCGTTATGACGCACAATTCACGCAAACACCTGTTGAGATCCTTCCGTTTGAATTACCTACTGATGTGGCGTTGATAATTAATCAAACATTCCACGAATTGCCACAAGCCCATTTAATACAACCCGCCGACCTTCCTGAAATTAAACTCCATGCTTATGATGCCAAAAAGCACATAGTCGAAAAACCTAAACCGTGGTGGTTCTGGTTGTTGATAGGCCTAGCCATTATTACCTCGCTAACCGCTGTAGTATGTTGTTATAAGCACAATGTTTACCCGAGACTGCACACCCAAGGGCACTCACGGGATCGTGTTTCACAGAGCACAAGTATTGTATTCAAAAGGTGAAGTTGGTAGAACTTCTTAGCTTCCAGACTGACATTAAACAGGTGGCATGCTATTGCAATGCAACAGTAAGCCACTAGTACGCTCATGCCTTTGATATGTAAATGAGTACAGATGCAGAGTAAACGTATCCGGTTATAACTCGCCCACGACGTGCGCACCTGTTCTGTATGAATATTTCTCGTTGATCACAGTAATAATTCACCACATTCTATTTCTGAGTCCAACTACACGATACCAAACATTCTTAACATCTAAATATGTGACCTATTTTGTGAATGAGTAATGCCTCCAAGCAACTACAAGCACAGGTTATCATAATAGCTAAAGGCCCAGAAAATGGAACTCAAGTTGGATGAAGACTGACATTAAGAGATTTGTGGTGCGACATAATCAGGAGATAGACAAATGTTTGGCACGTAGAACATTTTGCGATGGCTAATATTATTTCTACAATGACAAATCGACCTGAGGTTTTCACTTAGCTCTATTGATGATCCTGCATGTACTGCAAATGTCCAAATTTGATAATGGCATAGCTAGGAACTAGATATTATTAATGCATTGTTGCAATTATTACAGTATGCGGAAAATAGACCACATATATATTTAAGTAACACAATAAAGCAACAAGAAGTAATTGCAACTATTGAGTGACAGAAGAGACTATAAATATACAAGTTAGACTACAGCAGGCATGCAGAATGACGGTCTGGTTAAAAAAAATTAACAGCTTCTTGGTACAACAGCACATCGAATACAAAGTATTTTGTTTTCTATCTGGATGATATATTGCTACACAATCCCAAATTTATCTACACGGGTCATAGCAACGATTCGAATAATATAATTGTTACACCTTATCCGACAGCTCCACCACGTTTGTGATAGCGTCATGTTTCTGATTGCAACCGGGAGAATCATCAGGACTGATCGTTACCGACTTTTGCATATCATCTTGTTGTTGTACCGTCTGTACGAATGGTAGACAGCGATGAACACATTGTGCAATGCATTCCCAGGTTAAAACTGACAAAGCAACCAAAAGACCCATGGCCAGGACATAAATGGCACCTTGGAAGTCATCCAATGTTACCACAGTAGCCTTGGTAACTGGCTTCAGCCCCGCACATTGGAGGGTTCGAGGCGTCCATTTCTGTAGCCAACGTTGTAGAATACCAGCTTCGCGGAGGGCATTTATCCTAAAATATTAGTGCACACAGAGAAACACATAACACATACACATACACACATATATATATAAATATATATATATATATTTATATATATATACATGACACACACACATATATATATATGTATATCTATATAAATTTATATATATATATTCATATATATATATGTATATATATACATATATATAAATATATATATATATATACATATATATATATATATATATATATATATATATATATATATATTTATATGTACATAAATATATATTTACATAAAGGATTTTTATACATTTTCGAGCATATGATCGATATAGGTTTTATAAATCATTTAAGGCTTGAAACATGGATGATGGAAATACATTGAATAAGTATCTTTATCAATATTTAGCATACACTTTGATTCAATGCAGGCAGAATTATTTTCTGGACGTAGTGCATGGGAACAAAATCAGTTGACATACTTTTGATTAACAACTTTGACATGAGACGAACCCTCAGGGAACGCCCACCCGTAGCTGGTGGGATAAAACGTTTCTTTGATAATCGCCAGGTTGCAGTCTTTGGCATACTCGGCTTGGAACCAAGACTTCTCAGCAATGAATGCATAATCTCCTGGTAAAGTTCAAAATTAAAATCTTTACACAAAACAAAAAATGATACAATATTGTCTTGGTATTTTACACCATAGATGTGTCATGTCACCTTTTTTCACTCTTCGTAAGCCTTCACTGTAACTTGGAACAAGCTCCATGCCCCGATACACACTCGAATAAGGGTCGAACTTCGCCTCCTACCATCAATAAAATATTGCGTTCGACAACATTTATCCAAGCAATAATGACCGCAATTTGCTTCAATGTAGAACCAAACACACCTGAAAGAGCATTACTAAAGCCACGCCTTCTGCCGTACCCCAGGACAACTGACTTTGCCCCACCATGCTGCTCAAACTGTCAAATGGCAGATTTAATGTTGATATAGCGAGGAATGCTATTAAGTTGCCTGTATAAGTTGCCACTATGACAATTTCAAAAAACCAAACACAGCCAACGACAATACGACCCGACTGTGAAGTTGGCAGCCAGCGACCTCCTGAACACAAAACCAAAGACAGCACTAAGTGAAAATTTTGATTTCGCTTATGCTTGTTATTCTTAGTACATATGAAAAAGTGCTATCAGTCGATGATGTCATATTAGACGAGCTAAAGTTTCGTTATGATTATATGCCGAGTTTTAGCTCTAACCTTGTTGCACGGCGGTTCCATAAATATCCAGCAAAGCATTCTGTAGCTTGAACAGACCATCAACGATATCCCCTCTGTTGTTTGTGGATTTGTAGAATGGGCTTTTTACAGTTATTATCCAGAGGATGAAGCCTGATATAACAATAACCATGGTGTGAAGCAGCCAGACCTGATGACAACAAGAAATTCAAGAGATGGAGTGTATATTATGACATATGACACTCTAAATCGATGCCTGATTATAGTTGCAATCACTCAATTATTGAACGATTTCCTTGTTGCAAATCTTACAATACCTCCTGCTTAAATGGAAGAAGGTACAGAATAGCACGATCATTTGCCGATGGTTTCCGTAATATGACTGCCGACACGTCATGATAATACGGCTGAGCAAAATCTACAGCCTCTTCTCTGCCAGCAGTAATGGAAAAGCTTGCCGCTGCAAAGTCCACTGACTATCACAGAAAATGACTATTACAATAAATATTTTATTATTCAAAGCCCAACAAAGTCAACCATTGATCAAATTCTTCACTTAAGTCAGTTAATTACCTGATTCATAACTTGAGCAATCATACCATTCCATTGTCCGGATTCATTCCGGATGCCCCACATTCCATCCGCTGGTTCAGTCACTATGTAACTGCATTCGCCGTAGATTAATAATTGACATGATTTTATAAATGATCCGTTTTGTCAACTATATAAACAAATGGCACTCACGAGAAATTAAGCTCCTTCGCAAGTTCATCTAAAAGTTCAAATGTCAGTCCGACCCATTTAATGGAACCATCAGGTGCAATTTCCTTCCTTTGAAAGAATGAGTACTGCAATTGACAACCGAGTCAGAAATATTGTGGTGCATATTCAAAATATCAAGATGTAGACAAATCAGACGAATGATGAAGATACCTCTAGCGATATAACATGGAACTTTTGTCCGCTGAATAGACTTGGGTATAGCTGGTCTGTCATGTGACGCTCATCTGTATTGAGCCACTGACCCACTTTTGTCATGTTACCGGTTGTTTGAAGACCGGATGGAGCCGAGTTGAATACGTCGAATTCTGGATAGCTGGTATTGTGATCTTTCTGGTAAGCAGCGAGATGGTGCTGTGAAGATAAACATTCCGGGCATTGTTATAGGATGACCAGGATGCAATAGTTGGAGTGACTTTAATAATACATTTACTACTCCTGAATTTCAGACCCAACATGTCGTTAAGAGAGTTTAGAGGCTTCAACTAGGCATGATGCTAAAAAACAACGAATATTCATAAAAATAACCTGTCATACCGTTACAGAGAGAGCAAGTGCGCTACTCGTATATGCACGGTTCTCACTGATACATTTCATCGGCTTGCTGTTTTCGATTTCGCCTTGTGTCAAGTTCAATAGAGCAGTCACGGATATTTGCACCGCTTCCTGTAAACGAAAATGCACCTAGTTAATGCATGCCAATATTGCAAAATACGTTTGCTCTGCGAACAAATTAACGAATACATTCGTACGTTTGTGTCTCCTATCTTTACTACGAGGCTGTAGAGATGTAAATGTTTTTATTATTTTTTGTAGTAATTATGTGCTGATATACGTTGAGTTCTGTCTCACATTTAAACCGGGTGCTATGTGGTCATTTGCTGAGGCCGTCACAACCACCACGTTATCACGCTTAATCAGTATTGGTGCAATTGCTTCGACTGTTACATCTTTACCGCCGAGCAGCCAATGATATGGAGCAGTCCTCATTTGCAGCTGCGCTGCCTGGGAGCCACACAACGTATCATTTATGTATTTGGTTCGGTCATAAAATTTCAAATATGCGTATTCGCAAAATGTCCACAATGCTAACATAAAAGTATCATACCTTTGATAGGATGGCTTTAGTTGTTGACAAATTTGTCAGTACAATAAATGGTATCCTTTCTGTAATCCCATAGACAGAATCTTTCAAAATGCGAGTTATAATTCCATGCTTGGACTGCAAAAGTTGATGAAGAGATACCGTCATGGGCAGCTGAGATGTCTTCTGTAAAATCCTGTCCACTATAAGAAGATGCTCTAAAACAATGCGTCGACATCAGTGTGCATTTTATAAGGGTTTGACAGTTTACAGAAGAAAACTCCAATCGCATAAAACATACCTTTTGTTTCGTCATAAATACAGTTGACTCGTTGCCAGTTCTGTGAGACAATTAGTGACGTAATGACATTTGTAATTCGACCCTGGCCGAAAAGAATACTGCTTTCTGAGAGTGTTGTGTCACAAGTCTTCGGAATAAGTGAGAGAACTGACAATGGTTGCCATAGATACTGGCAGCTATTTTGCTGTGTTATCATGAAGTGAACTTTCGTGGTATTGATGAAACTGCAAACTAAGGCACAATGGGGTTTTCATTTAACATGCCCGTCTTACAAAGTGTACAAGAAACACTAATCATAATATCGCATGTATAAACATAGTTTAGGTATCGCCAATAACCTCGTCCGGTGCAATTGTAATACACGTAAATATGTTTTATTTCCCACCATGTGCATAGCTAAGAAATGCATGCGATTCGTCATTGATGAGTCGATGAATTTGAACATTGTTATCGTAAAAGTTAGACGTTGACTCAAATCCTGCTGCTATGCTGGACAGATTTCTGTTGCTGGTTATGATTCCTGTAGGAAACAAACGATATATTTTGCAGTATTATATCCTTTCAATTGTCTGTATTGTATAATATCTGATGTCATAGAGATGAGTAAAGCAAATGTAAAGTATTGAACAATACCTAATCTCCAAACATGTGGAGATGTGAGTTGCTGCTGAGCCATAGCAAGTTTAAGGACAATGACGATGTTTAGCGAGGCAAATATCATGATGACATCAGTTGCCCAAGATGAGATTCTGTAAACACAGTATTTTATTCCAGTGAGGAATAACACGCATCTTACAAAGTTTGCGTCCGATGCAAAACGCCATATATATATGGCAAGAGTCATGTCAAATATATCACTTGATTGCATGGTAGTGTTATCTATAATGCATAGGGTTGCACTATGATATGGCTACGCACAAAGAGGTAAGCCATTTCGCAGTGTATCAACATTGATAGAACAATGTATTATGTATGATACAGGAAATTAGCTGGCTGAATATGGTACTAGGGAGCACTGCTGCTAGGAGAAGGTACAACCTGTAAGATTATTTACAAATAGCATATCATTTAATCCTTTTTCATCAGTGCACCAGTGCAGGCATTGTGTTGACTGGGGAACAATGAACATATGTAAAGAATTTCGGGACGTATCAGCACGCAATTCAACATATCAGAGTCGAATACCTATTACGACGCTGGATTATTAGATATAAGCTGAGGCAGGTTGTGTTTTCATTGTTGTGTACACAACTAGTTTTACGCAGCAAGTTGGAAATTATTTAGATGACAGATATTATCCATGTAAAAAAGACAAGCAACAGGTCACCTCTTGCTGCTTGCACTATTGGCAATTCGAATAGCTAACCAGCGAACAACTGCCCCTGTATGCGAAGCTGGACGCATTCTCAAATCGTAAATTATTATCAGAACCTGTACTTTACCTTTGTGTGGTATTCTTTCTGTTGAAACGTGATAATAAAACACGCCGTATCGTTTCGCCTATGAGTAAATGTAGTCTCCAAACAGATTCCCCAACTGGTGCTCCATCCGAAAGCCTGTGTTGATCTTAACTATTCATTGGCGGCAGCAGTCTTTATATAGTCGCGTTCAAGCACGAATAATCAATAACCACGCCTGCAGCCGCGCCAATCACTAGCAGTATAAAATATAGCATGCCCTTTTCTCTGAGTTGTCACGATAGCATAGAGGCTTATTGCACATTGCGCAAACTTACTGATTTAAATATGCCTGGGTAGATAGTCAATTAACTGCCATATCAAGGATACTTATTGGCATAAGCCCTGCCAGTTGCTACTTGTGTTCTACAACGTCACACGGTTAGAGATAGAGATGGAAATTCCACAACAGATCGGATAAGATGAGTGTAACTATGAGCAAAACATAGCTTCTATCAATGTATGTGATATGATGTCAAACGTTTAGAACATTAATCTAAAAGTAACGCAATCACAGCTTGGTAGATTTAGGCCACATAAATATTTTCGTGGTACATTCTTAAGATCACACGTAGCAGGTCAACGACTCTGATTATAATTATACGTTGTTGTTCATCAAAAATATTGCATTGGTATGAAGGTCAATCGGGTTTATACAGAGCGCCCTATCAGTTGTTCTATCATTGCTACATGCGATACGTTCAATTTGGCAATGATGATGATAATAGACGCTAGGTATAAAGCTCATCTGTCGTGAAGATGAAGTGGTCTATTTGAGTATTTAAAAGAAACGGAATTCTAATCGGCGGGTGCGCATTGAAAGTCACATTGCGCGTTGGAAACCGTGTTGCCTGCAGATCACACGATATGTAGCCAAGTCTTGATTTCCGTAGGTACTGGGATGGATGACTACGCACCAATGATATGAGCTTGACGCGCAGCATTTACAGCTCCGATAATCAAGTAGCGTGCTGTGAGTTGCGTTAGTGATGATACCATAACTAATAGATTGCCTGTTTAAGAAACAAATTCAAGCGTTTACGTGGCTTGCAAGTGGTTAGCCTAGATTTTGAAACAAATTTCCTTCATAACAAATATTGCGCTAAATGACCCCCAGCGTCCATCAGTATTCTGTTGAGAATATGTATAATCATCAATAATTGATGCATTGCGTCGTAGTCCTGAGGAAATATCGTGTCGATATGAAAGCGGCTTCTTCAAAGACGACTGTGTTGTGCTTGAGGAGGATGTTATGCTTGAGGTTGCAGATTTAAAGCCGCCCCTACACGGCCTCAGGTCGACCGGCAGAGATGGTCAGTCTAAAGCGATAGAGCAGAACACATCTCCTCTCGCTAAAAGCCAAACACCATTTTTTCGGACCTTTCGGTGTATCTTCATAATATTTAACAAATAAAGCATTTGTACTCCTTTTGGCCTACTTCTGTGTTGTCTTGTTGATTCATCACTAAGCGACTTCATCTGCAACTTCAAGCACAACATCTGAGGGAGAATTCGAGGACAGGGACCGCCTAATTATGGTTTCAGTACAGCCGCCTAAATGTTAGAATATAACTTTACTGTGAAACCGTAGTAATTATTTATTCTCGGAGATTTTTTTAATCGACATGCTCTGAACATCCTGTGTGATTTTACATCTCGTACTATAGTACGCGTAACTATATGTTGGCGTTGATAAAATACTGGCCAACCACAATGACATGTTTTTACCATTTTCTCACCAGCAATACAAAGAATTGTTTTATACTGAACGTACAATGGGGTCACTAGCTTCCGGCGAAGTTTAGCGTGCTCCACTTCAATCGAATACTACATTACCTTTTATCATTTGTGATGAATGTTACATATCAAACGATGGCCGTAAGCTAAATGTTTAATGTGCAAATGGGATTTATTGAAAGTTGGTCGCTTTTGAAGCGTTGATTTTAGCATAAAACAACATAGGTTTCTAATACCTCATCAAATATCTAACATGCCTTGTGTGTAAAATATCACGTTATGTAAGAAACATTCATGATTATGCCTCTCCATGTAATTAGATGATATCTTATTGCATCTACGATTTTTGCTGTCAAATATTTTGTTGGCAAATGGGCAAGTGTGACTTCTGAGCGACTCGACTCCTTACCTATAGCGAGTGATATGATTTATGCATGATATACTTTCAGCTCGATACTTTGTAAAGAATTTTCAACTAACTGTTTCTCAGTGATGTAATAGTTGTATATTAGGAGCATAGACATCCTATGCATCTATGATAATTGACTCTAAGTTGTGTGGGCTTTTTTCCAAGTATAGATTCATCGACTGAAAACTGCGTTTTGATAAGGTAGAGAATCTGTTGGGCACTTCCTCTTTTTTATTTGGTAGCGGAGCATAGAAACTTATCTAATTATATTCTGATAGTTCCGTTCAATTGCATACGCAGTAGAACATGAATATTTATATAATTCCGAATAACTGATCTCACGAGTTGCGCATATGCGCATATATTTTTGGGATATTTATTCAATTCATATCCTATTAACTGTTGGGTTACCAAAAGCGCAATAGGTATAATTTCAAATGGGCAAATACAAAAGCGGATATGAATGTATGCAACAGAGCAACTTAATGCCATCAATCAACTTGATAGGATTCATAGATCTATCTGCAGATGGCCTGGAAATATACGTGATTTTGAAAATGTTATTTCGTGAATGACTTTCAACTCGCTTACAGACAGAAACATTACTAGAAGTGGGCAACATTAGTCTCACGGCAGTCGCTATCATATAACTATGGCCAAGGCTAACTTTTCAGATCACACTGTTAACATTAAGGTTGTACTATGTGCCATACCTTTTGCAAAAGAGTTCCCTCTATATTTATGGGAGGTTCCGGTGAATTCATGCACTTGGCAAAATGGCAGTGGTTATAACTCAGTTGTATGGGTAGCTTTAATAGTACAAAAATGGAGATTCGTCAAATGTTCTTGAAACTGCATGAAAGGTTATTACACAATTAATTCGCCAATGCAAAAAAGAATGAAATCCGTATTGGCACATGCTCCAGTACACATTTCCTACTGTTCAGTTGTCAATGTGTACTTGTCTTTGATATCTTCGTCAAGCTATTTCCAATTAACACACGTTGGGTTTGCAGCAGGCAACTTGAGAAAAATGTAGCGGCCTCTTTGGTGCGCAATCCGTCAGAAAGAGTAAGAATCACGCATATATCCATTGATATTTCAGCACGAAACAAGCGATACTAGTGGGGTAATTAGATGGTGGTTTCCCTCTATGAGGATTTTTAAATCGTCGAGCGAACTGCCGCGTGACGAAAGACAGCGAATTGTGTTCGGGAAAGAGAGATAATGACCACCGTGGTGCTCTCAAGCATCTACAGAACTCACATAGAATCCTAAAATCGTCCAAATAACATAACCGGTGTGTGACCGTGATACTTGCATGGAAGGGTTAATGACAAATAATTGCACAAGGCGCTGCTACAAGCTTTCAAATCTGACGCCAATATCATATAAATACATCATCAAGGCTAATTCATTACTCAAGTCTAAGATATGACACTTGTCTCAAGGGAGAAATATTCACGGCTATAGAAGTTGACTTGTCTGGTGCAGCAACAACGACGCAAGGAATATTATACCAGCTGATGGCCAAATCGTTGTTCCCCTTGGGGTTCTGCATACACAAACGAGCGCCTCACCTACGAACCTCTTTGATCCCGTCATATTACAGGTTACAATGTCTGTCACTACTATTTTACATGTTAAATTTACTTCTGGGGCCGATTTTAAAATATCGAGCAGCTGCAAATCATTTAATTAAAGTAAGTGTGTAGAAATTGATCTATGTTATAGCCATCCCTATAATCAGGCGAATGGTATTTAAAGTATCAAGTTATTAGGTGGAGTAAATAATAGTTTTAACAAATCATATAAGCAACTGTAACAACATTGCAGCATTCAATGCATGCAGCAGTATTGCTTCAATTGGTTGTGTTCCCGTCAGAATCACCAAGTTATCGCGCATCATCAGCAACGGTGTAGTTAATTCAACTGTTACATCTCTACCACAGATGATCCAGTGTTATGGGGCTGATCTCATATGCAGATTTGCTGCCATAGGAACAAATCATTGTACCGTAGAATATAAAAAAATCACGCTATTTGATATCATGATATGGGCATGCGCTAATGTCAAAAGCAACATGTACTTTTTGTAAAAACATTTGAGTTGATGGCAGGTTTGTAAGCAAAATATAAGGAGTAGCTTCTGCAACCTCAATGGACGCACTTCTGACAACAAAGGCTATGGCTTCATTATTGGACCCCGTTATTTGATGAAGAAATACAGTGGCAGCATGGTAAGATACTGTCTGAACAAGCTCGTCTACTATTTCAAGATTCTCTAAATCACAGACAGTGAAATCGACTTATAATACACGACGAGGATTTAAACGAAATTTAATTTATCTCGGTGCTTTTTCTAACTCTTGTTTTAATAGCTCAGATCAAAATCAACCGGCTCATTCCAATACCACATTCCTTTGTTTTCATAAAAAAGCAGATAACGCGTCGCCAGTGAAGCAATGACCTGAGTCACGTGACCCCGACCGACAGAAAGAATTGTTCCGGGCTATGGGTCGACACATTTTTTTGTGATTAATTAAAGTGCTTACAAGTTGTGCCAAAGATATTGGCAGTTATCCCGTTGTGTTAATATAGCGTCGATCGTCATGATCTCGAAGAATCTGTGCACTAATTAGATAAACAAGTTTGATGCTTGTTACATCTAGTGAAATCTAAATTGCAGCACATTTTGATATAAACTAAGTAACAGAGGGTATTCCTCCGAAGTGCAGTAATAGTATATGGTACGTTACCTCTGGCAAAGCTAACAAATAGACTCTGTGGGTCATTGTGGAATGAATGAATCTGAAAAGTATAATTCGAATCATTTAGTGGCGGTTCTACTTCCGTGTCGATGTCAGATGCGTATCTAGTCCTATTCATTACTATTTCTGTCAGGCGTGTACATCTATGCTGTGGGATTCAAAATATTTACAAAATGGAAATGTCCAGTATCAAATTACTTACCCAATCTCCGCACTTGATGGAATTTAGAAACAGGAATTGCCATAGCCATTGCCAAAGACAATACTAGGTGTACTCCGGTTACCATTATTATGGCAAGCTGCAAGGTGGCATTGAAGAGCAGCCTGATACACACATGTGGTAACGCATCAAATATATTAGATTCTGTGTCACAGTACAACATTTCAGCATGCGTAATAGTTTATTTATGGTTGGTGATCTTGGATTCCCCATCCAGCAACCTAATATAACTGATTAAAGTTGATGCCAGCAATCAAATAGCTGTTTTTGAAATTGACGTCATTGATCATAGCAGCCTATTCTGTTATGCAGTATATTGTACGGCTATATATATAATGCCTTTACCGTCATGACCTGGCAGTAAGGGATTAGACGATGTGTGGGTCGATTGCGAACTATGCCTAATGTATCCCATAGAGTACACAATTGCATATTTGTTGTTATGACGACTTCTTCGTGCAAGGATCTTGATTAGCATTTAGGCTTGATTTCTGTCATCTTTTCGAGTACCCTAAAACGTTGTTGCGGCTGGGGCTTGTGTTAGCTCTCAAATTTATCGTCTTTTACATGTGAGAATACTATTGACATAACTATTCAGATACCTCAATGTTCTTGCAATTCTAATACAGTTCTCGCACGCAGCTTAAGTGTGGTCATTCATTAGAAAGTACGGCTAGATCGGAGAACAAGAAACTAATATGGTCGGCAGTTGGGATGAATCAGGTGCAAATCATATATAGATATATATTCTCTACTCATTAAATGCACTAATCCTTTAATTTAGAAATGGAGCGGAATACCTCGGTTCTATTGGTGATTGTATTCGGACAGTGCCCAGGTCGATTTGTCCTCTCCGTACGTTCCTCTGCCAAGCTGGCAGGGTTGATCTCAACACTTCCTCAGCGGCAATTGTCAGAGCGAAAACGCGCCCCAGTGAGATAATCAATGACTCCCCTGAAAACCTGGGGGCTGCATGAGACCCGATAGGTGGCAAGTGCGTTGCAATAATTGCCAATATTCAGGCGCTGAAAAATGCAGGGCATTGCATTAATGCGAGATGGGCATTAATGCGAGATGGACCCGGCCTGTGTGAATTAACTTCCAATGTGATCGGAGACCGCTGCATTTAGTTGATTTGCGTGACTAGACATCTTTAGTGTAGTGCCATTCCATTTAGTCAAGTTTGCTCCCTACACAATTCAACGATACTAATGTATTAATCCATAAGCATCTCTCCGTGAGCATATGCTCTCATGGGCCAGTTACGTTCGGTGTGGTTTGATCAATAGGATGCATCGTTTTAACTGGATATGTTTCCGCTGTGGTACAGGCAAATGCCTATTTCCTTGTCGAAATATGTCATTGCCTTACATGAGGAATGGCTCGTGTATGTTATTTTTATGGTAAATCGAACATGTGTCGTCTGTGTGGTGTGGTATCCGGCAGACGCTGTTTAATATGTTTAGAGATGCACCAAGGAAGCAGGGAAAGTTCTGCAATGGGGTAGTACTTAAGCGAATGGTTGGCAAGATCATGTTATGTTTTACCAAACAAAGATATTGACTGCTTATGCGAGTTATTGCAAACAATCATCAGCATTAATACGAGCCGCTTTGAGAGTCGCCAAATATTTGTGTACCGTCAATGGAAACCTTTGAGATCGCCCGCTTACTTCACGTAAATAGCGCATGTTGTTTTGCCACTTGTGTGGAAGCTCCACGCAGAGGAGCAGGGGTTTGTCAAACTATTTGCCAACCAAGCATGTTATTCTCGTCGCCGTAATGGCTATCGTTAATCAGATACTAGTTTGTCACTTTATGGCGCCCGTTAGCATGATAATCAGATACACGATTTCCCCGTAATGGCACCCGTTAGCATGATTGTTCCTCTGGCCAAACGTTTTGGTGCACCTTAGGGTGTCGACCACGTCAATGGCTGCCCCTTGATAAACTGAGCAGCTGAAACACGCCGACTCATCTATTGAAAATCCACAAATAGAAGGTTTTTCCTACACATTGTAGCACACATTAATATGGTTTTGGACACATAATCAATATCTCTGTCGTCTAATTCCATCAGTCTACTGTGAGAAGGCAAAGCATATCGTAACGCGGCAGCAAAACACTTAATAATTCAAGTACACGAATTCTGAGCGCAAATCATCTGAGAGATAGGGGGGCGATAGATCGAGGGAGCGAGAGAGAGAGGGGGCGCGAGAGGAAGAGAGAGATTGGGAGTGAGAGACAGGGACAGATACACAAACGAACACACTGGTGAAGTAGTATAGATAATAGTGGTTCTAACACAGGGGCAGCAATGAGTCGCGGGGGGCAGGGGAAGGGAGTCATCCAACCAGCCAGCAACCATATTTCCAATGGACTATGTCAGGGCAGCCGCGGTAAGGCGTCGCTGGGCCATCTGAAATCAACCACTTGGGGAACCGCCATTACCTATACTACCAACCTCCAGGGTCTATCCATAGAGGTCTTCAAGCGTAAACATTCTGGGGCCAAGTTTACCTGTGTAGGTTCTATTTTTCACGCAGTCGAGGTCTTCTATAAACTGGGCAACCGTAGCGTTGTTCTGCTCGATAAAGTCGGGATCAGGACGAGCGGTTATCAACCTCATCGGAAAGAGCTTCCAACAGTAGAACGCCCCCGTTGGCCTCTCCGTTGGCCCACTCGGTCTTCCCAGCCAAGGACCCTGATGCTCCTGTTCCACGTCCAGGCAACTATTAAACCTCCCGTTCGCGCCATAGTCGCCGTATTCGAGGCCCTCAATGGACGCCCACCCCCAAGCCACCGTCTCTTTATACTTCTTCCTATCCTTGTGATACACCTGGTTATACGCCTCAGCCCTCCCCAGGTCCTTGTAGGCGCACAACCTGAAGACGCAGTCGACAAACACCCCGATGGTCGCCACCGGACTGTGGTGCAACTCCAACAGAACCTGAGGCTTATAAAGGCGGATGGGTTCAACATAGCTACCAAATTTATGGCTACTTTTTTTTCCGGCCCAGCTCTCCAACCCACAGACAGACAACCAGCCAGCCAAGGCGGACGGAGGCGAATTTTTTCCGCGGGCAGCAGGCCTCCCAGGTCCTCCAAGATCCAGGCCCTCGCAGGGCTACAGGGCTTCTTCTACTCCATATAGAAAGGGTCGTCCCTAGGGTTTGCTTTGGGCCGTTTTTCCACTACGGGTGTGGTACGAGGATGTGCCCATTTTGCATCGGGGTCTGTACTCGTATACTTCCCAACCAACCAACCAAGGAAGGTTGCAATGCCCCCATACACCCAGCTTTGGATGCTGACAGCCTCTTCTTCGTTCTTTTCCACCAAGTGTATCGATTTTGTCGGCCTCGTCGATATCTTCGGCCCCCACCAAATCGTTTGTTGCCAATCGTATCGATTTTGTTCGGCCATATAGGAAATAGCCTGGTAGAAGGTGTACACACTAGGAGCGCCTAGGGGCAAGGTCCCCATAGGTGGAAAACTGGCCCTTGCCAATACGTTGTCCACCTGGTTTCCAGGAAGACGGGCAATCTGTTGGCCTGTCTGTGGAAGCCTTGGTTGGATTGGAGTCCTCTATTACCCATATTCCCGTATAGCCTAGTGGAACCGATACCGTACCTCTTTTCGCGGCAGCAAAGGAGAATCTTCCCTTGTCTGCACGTAGGGCTTGCACCGCTTCTTCCGAGAGATGTTCTGCAGATGGCATTGTATTCTTCGCAAGGCCTTGGCTCTATATCGTCCTACCCAACCCACCCAATCCAGCCCAGCCCAACCTACCCACCCAACCTACCCACCCAACCTACCCACCCAACCCACGCTAGGCCCCCACCCCCCTGCTTCTTTGGCGGCTGCACGACGTAGGCCGAGGGGCTGCCACAAAAGCGTCCACCTTTCTCTCCAACCCATCCACCTTTCTTTCCACCTGCTGTAGAGTATACAACAAATCGTATAGACTGGTCCCCCCACCAACCCTAGTTGGCCGATCCTCCTCCGCCAACCTCCCGGGCTCCTCCAGCTTTTTCTCTACCTTTTGCGCCACCCAAAACCTGGACACCTCCTCCTCGCCCCCATTGGGCACCTCCGGCTTGTCCCCACATCCCCATATCCTGTACAACCTGGTGGTTCCTATGCCATACTTTTTCCGGATTTTGGATCCAGGAGAGATTCCACGTAGGGCCCGGATCTCTTCTATTTCTTCGTTGGACAGCTCCTTCTTCTGCATGGTCTATAGGATACCAACACCAACGTCTAAATCCGACACCAGTTGGCCTGCTCCTGGGTGGCCTTTGTACCGGGACTCCTATATAGATAGATGGAGCAATGGCATATATGGAGTGGTAAAGAGCTATCCCACCAAGGTTAGTCAACTTTTCCAAGATCCTAGACAAATACCTCGAATTCGGGCAGCAGAGGGAGATTCTAGACGACAGCGAGCAGTCCACCTTCGCGAAACCTTGTGGGAAATAGGCCGCTGTGGTGGGTGTTGTCCCAGCTGGAAAATGGAGGCGGGTAGGGCTGGGAGAGATATACGTTGTTGGGTACTGTAGCTTTCCGTATCTATGTACTAGTAGAGGCGTTGTGGCATACTAGTGGAAAACGACGAACAGGGGAGAGACAACAAAGACAAAGGAGGCCAACAGATTGCCCGTGGCACACACTACCTCGGAAGGCTCTGTGGACAGGATTGGTGCCGCGGGGCGTCGTCTGTTGGTAGGACAAGATTGCTTTGGACGGGTGCTAGGGCCACCAACCGCTCCTTCTTCTTTTCTGGTGTTGTCCTTTCTTCTGCCAGCCTACACAGCATAGGCGCTCGAACGTTTTCCAACCCTCCAAGCCTCGCAACCTCCTGCAATAGGAAGTACCCATAAGCCGGGACCTCTTCTGCCCCAGGTATCGCCTCGCGGTTCTCCACAAGCCGGACAAGGAATAGGATTGGTTTTGGAGTGCCTCGGGAGGTGGACATGCTGTAGCGGGTGGTGGTGTACTCTCCCGGCTCCATCGATAGCACCTTTTTCTACTCTCGGAGGGGTGGGACGGTGGCTATGGAGAGGAAAGCCTCGGCAAACACGGCGGTGTATTTTTTTAAGTCGGATTCCATCTGCCGGAGTTCTTCCAGGCTGTTGGCGTCTGGGGCCGAGAGCAGCTCTAGGGGGTGCCAGGATATTTTTTCCCCCTTCTGGTTTCGGAACTTCTTTGCTGGGTGGACCACAACCTCCAACTGTGGATTTCCGGCAGGCAGCCAGTAGGTTTGCCCTTTCTGGTCCTCTCGCTCTTTTTTCCGCTTGCTCTCTTCCATCTCAAAGTGCTTTTCCGTTTTCTCGAGGATCCGCTCTAGTCCCTTTGTGGCCCAGATGGTGTGCGGCTCTGTGTAGTCTACCTCGTCATCCTCCTCGCTGTCTGTGCGGTTGCTCGAGGTGCGGAGTACCACTACTCAAGAAGTATAGAGACCAAGATTTTGTACATTGCCCCACCAACTATCCTGTACGTAGGGCCACCCAGTGCCGCGCGTACTTGGACCCCGGCTTCCTCGGACGCCTCCTTGTAGGCTTGCTGTTCCTGTGCCACTTTGGCAAAGGCGTCCAGCTCCTCTTGTCGTATTTCCCCCAGCTCCTTGGTTTGTTCCCAGACTGCCTGCTTCCACTATTCTGCGTTCTGGGCGTCTAGGATCCTCTCCAGCCTCTTGGCGCGGTCCCAGTAGGAGAGGGCGGAAATGGTTCTGGTTGTTTCTACTTCGTTGACCGAGTAGGCAGAGGTTTCTACACCAATGGCGCTGGCCTTCTTTTTCCTCCAGACCCACGATACATACTCCATCGGGCGCAACCACTCGTCTATCTCTGGCCCCTTGGGATGTATGGCGGTCGGTTTCTTGCAGCCTGCTAGGATAGTTTTGCGTCGGGCCTCTTGGAGTAGCACCGGAGTGGCCCCAGCTCTAATGCGTTTCCATCGGTCCCGAGGATGTCTACCCGAAATATGGGGCAGTTGTGGAACCCTAAGTCCCCTATAGCCCATAAGTCCGTTCCCAGCTCTACTCGTTTTGCAACTTGGCCTTGGTGGGCCGGATGCGGACACACGCAATTCTCCCGGTTTCGGTGTGGGCGTACCAGGATACGAAGATCTGCCGGAGCTTCCTGTTGGATAGGACTAGGGTGCGGTCCAGGGTCTTTACTAGGTTCTGACACTGCTTCCTTGGCGGCTGCACGACAAAGGCCGAGGGTCGAGGCGAGGGTCTGGGTGCATCTAGGGCTAGGGCCTTCTGGACGACTGTGTTCCCTACGTCGATGGAATGGCTGGGAAAGGCGTAGACCGAGACCTTGACGTGAGTACAGCCTCGCTCTTGTACGTCTGGGTGCTGGAAGGTTTGTCGCAGGTGCTTGTCGGGGCAGTCTACGTAGTCTGTGAGATGGCTGCCCATTGTTTCCTGCACCTCTCCAGCCTCGAAGTTGGAGACGACCTTGTTCTATAGCTTGGTTCGGACCGTGTACCCATCGTATGTGTGCATCCAGGTGCATACGTGTTTCCCTACGCTGGCGGTGTTGTCGAGGATGTACGGCTGGTCGGTCTCCTAGAGGGGTTCTCCTTGCATGCAGAATTCGTGGTTGTTGCACAGATGGTCTACCAGGGCAGGCCTGTCCAAGACCCCAGAGAAGTCTCGTGTGTAGTCCACGCAGTAGAGCCCATAGCCCATTGCCTGCAGTCTTCGTTCCACAGCTGGGAGGACCTTCTGTATGCCTTCTATGGGGATCTCGGAGACCGCAACCTTGGCGACAAAGTATCTGGCTACGGGTGTGTCAGGGTGCAACTCCATCCAGGCCTTTTTCGCTCTACTATCGGTGTCTCTCTCGATGCGGGCAATGGTGCTGCAGATAGTTCCCCACTCTCCTTTTGCGCGAATGGTGTGGACTAGCTTTGTGTCGATCGTTTGCTTTTTTCCCGAGGCTGCCAGAAGCTCTCTCGCCGCGTTGTCGACGTAGGTATGGATCTGTTTGGCGCTGCCTTCCTCTCCCGGGCTGCATTAGAGCGATCCTCCAACCTCTACACACTCCTCCCACCGCATATAGCCGAAAACGTAGATGTCGTCGACGAACAGGGGAAGCCCCTCCAGCGGCTGCAATAGTCGTTGACCCAAGGTTTCCAGCTAGATAGTCTACCTAGGATATGTTCGAGAGCAGGTTGTCCTCGTAGGCGTTTTCCAACAAGAGATGCGGTGCAATGCTCTTCTCGCTTCGTATGCCCATGCTTTCGAATGTGGTAGCTATGTCCATTGTATATCGGGTAGGTAGCCAAATTTCTAAAAGGGGGGAATATGGCGGGCTTTTGGTATGGGTAGCATCGGGGGTATTGGTTGGCAGAGTAGCCATACTTCGGTGTCCAATTCGGAAACGGCAGGGAAATCCCCTGGAGACCACAGCTCGGCGGCTTAGGCGGACCCCTGGTTGGCAGTTGGCAGGATTTGGCGGATCCCTGGCTGGATTGGAAAATTGGTCTGGAGGGCTTGCTAGTCTGGGCTGGAAAAAAGTAGCCATAAATTCGGTAGCTATGTCGAACCCATCCGCCTTTGTAAGGTTCTTGATCCAGGTGTAGTGACACAGACCGTCCTTCTCGATGAGCATGAGGTTTATACAGTTGCCAGGGAGTTAGCTGATTCGGTAGACCATGACATCTTTTCCGTCCCAGCCAAATACGTTCAGGCCTCTGTCCAGAGTGGTTTCAATTTTTCCGACGTGGGCGACCAGGGTTGGGTAGCACACGCCTGAGCCCTCTAGCTTATCCTTGAGCCACTGGATGTTGTACTTGGATGTCAGCTGCGGATTCTTGCTGGCTTGGTTGAGGGCTGAGACGAGGGTCCATAGGATACAGAAGTCGTCTCGATGGCCTTTTTGTTTTCCAGTGCCGACGGTAGGGGGAGGTAGGAGCCGCCTTTGAGTGGTTGATACGCGATGTCAATCCAGATGGTTTCTACCGCCTCGAACATCCACCCAAAACCTAGGTTAACCCACTTCTCAAGCAGCTCCTGGATTAGGGGCCGACCAAGTCTATCGCGGAGTCAATGTCTTCTTTACCTAGAACCGTTTCCTGCTTGGTTAGTAGGACTGGCTCTGCGTACTCCGTGACACCATCTTCATCAGTCTTGTAGAGACTTACTTTAACTGCGAGCTGGGTTTTGAGGCCATCTAGCTGGTTCAGCTCCTCAGCCAGAACTTTACGAACCTGGGGTTACACGCCTTTCTGGAAGGTCAGGATGTCCGGGGCTTAGGGGTGAGACTTGGGGACGTTCATGACCCAGCCTTGCAATTGGTTGTTGATGGCCCGCTTGGTTCTTCTGAATTTGAGGCGGGGAGTGGGGACTGGTCTGAGGCTTGTTCGGGGAACTGGGACTGGCCTTACGAGGGGGAGTGGTTTCCTGGAGGCGGGCCGGGGTTGTGGGGCCGGTGCTTTCGCCACTTCAGATCAGAGTCGGGGGGATGGCGTCGGCGGAGGGGCTGGGTCACGGTACACCATGGTTCTCAGTCTTGCGTACACCTTCTTGTACGTCCTGTCGAGGGCGTTTTTCTTTTCGAGTGCCGCGAGGGCGACCTTGGAGCGTGAGTAGGTCGGTGGGAGCTGTGCCGTGGATTTCAGCATAGTCAGCTTGAGCTTGTTTCGCGCGTGTGTGGTGGGGCGTCATTACTATGATGTGCTGTTAGTCTAAAAGGGCGACAAAATACGAAAAAAGGAAGTCGTGGCCACGGGGTTGGCTGCCCTAACTTAGTCTGTTGGAAATATGGTTGCTGACTGGTTGGATGACTTCCTGCCCCTGCCCCCTGCGACTCGTGGTCCCCTGCCCCCCGCGACCCATTGCTGACCCTGTGTTAGAACCACCATTACCTATACTACTGGTGAGCACCATCAGTCTAAAACCTGTCATTATACGTTCTTCTATCAGCAACGTAGTGATTACATATACGTCATCGTACTGTTAAATCCTGTAGTCTCTTATAACTACGCGTGTAATTTGTGGCGCATCATGCTCGTTGATTTCTTTGATGAGCCGATTGCGCTATAATTAAGGTGGTCTATAGATAACTTTTTAAGCGGATGCTAGAAGTCTTTGATCATTGTCTTGCAAATCCTGCTTATTAATAACTGCATGGGCAATCTATCTCACACCACCGTTATGAAAGAGCTATGATCAAAGAGTGTATAGCTACTCACTTCGAGTGGCTCTGCGGTGATCACTTTCCTAATTATAATACTTTGCAATTGTAAGGTGACGCTACCGTGACACAAACACAACCACAATGGAATACTGGGTCTAAGTCACTGCGATTGATGAGAGGGGGAAAATATCGTTTCGCGGAGCCTTGCCACTGCCAAAACACGTCGCACAATAGGCTAATGAATAGCTAAAATAGCAAGCACACCACTGAATTAATGTCAACTTGATAAATTACCCGGTCTGGTTTACCCTTATGGAAAACAGTTCGCCTCTAACAGCGTTCGCGCAGTTTACGATTCTCGATCATTCATATTCCACACTGTGGATGGTAGTTTTCGAAGCGAGGGGACTGTCCTGGGGTCGACATTAACATTTTTGACATGTCAGGGGGATGTGAAGGTCTCGAGCAAGAATTTATAGCTACGTTGAGCTGCGTGGCGATTATGAAATTACACGAAAGACACACCTGACATCAGGCGACGATACCGTGAAATCAACAAAAATTCATTGGACTATTGATCCAACGTCCCGGGGCCCAGCAGCTGTTAAAAATATGGAGTCATCTGATTAGTCCTGGCGACTACAGCTCCAAATGGTTTTAAGAGACGCTATGACAAGACGTTATGACAATAACGCTTCGGTTAAGGTGGTGTCTTCACATAGTTCCTCTGACAGAAGGCTCGAGTGATCTCTCTTATCGAAGCTATAACTCTTTGTTATGATGACATGACTTAATCATTACGATTGATGCTATCATTGTCTGCTAACAGGCGCTGACTTGGCTATTGCTGGCGTCAGTTTCAATTCACTTTTCAGAGAATTTGTTAAAACGATGTCTGGGAGAAATTGCGAAAGTAAATGACGAGGATGATCATGATGCTTGAACGGCACCCCTTAGGGAGAGTATTTTCATGATCTCTCTTTGAAGGCCATTGTAAAATTACTCGGTAGGTCACTTTTGACTATTTAATAGATGATAATGAAATATGCACCACATATCACGCCGTTTTTGAATTGCATCCTGCCATTTATGAACACAATTGTAAACTATTCTCATAGAAGAATAACGAATGTTACTAAAATGTAAAGAACAAGAACAGTCTTTATTGTTGCAATCAGTTGCTGCGACCAAATCATTGGCTATGAACTAGATTGAGAAATGCTTTTTAATCTACGCATGTAAACATCAAGTGGCATAGATGATGACGATTATTGCAGTGTTAATTGTGGCCAGATATTTTTCTCATTAAACTGTAAACATCCCTCGAATATCGCAATGACAGATGAGGTTATCACTGCAACAGGCTTTGCTTGCGTTGTCAAATACCCTAATGATTTCAACGTTATTGCATCCTGAGATGATGCATATAGGAAAATATTTATGTTCTCCATTTTCATTGCAACCATCCATTAGCTGGTTCAACTTTTATATAACTGCAATAACCATATGATCACCTGCTGGTTGTGGCAGCATTGTATCTGATACTATGCATCTATTGCACTTTTCTAGATGTGATGCATACACGAAATTTAACTCTTCAGGAAAACAACCATGTAATGTGATGCGATGCGAATATGATAATTCAGCAAGATATGCACCAATTCATTTCCTCTACGTTTTGCGTATACTCGAGCAATGTTATCGTCCTATTATAAAACCTGCTAGGCGGAGGTTCATTGATATTTCTTAAATCAATTTGATGTGATATGGAAGATACCCCATATGCTCCGTAATTTTTTATCAACATTCTACTGCTATTGTCGGAGATAACTCAAAGGCTTGGCCAGAAGACTGATGTTTGCCAATCAATCAAAGAGTATTGCCAGGTTAAATTTTTCGTTTTGTTTCCGTATCTCTATGGTTACGCAAATGACACGATTGTAACCTGTTCGTAGCACTGAGGACGCCAAATCATAAATAATTCATCGATATCGGCGTTTTGAAAAGTGATAGCATTTGATAATCGGCTTTACTCCGCAAAAAGTGCTTATTTATAAAGGCAAGCGCATGGTGAAGACACCGTTATGATAAGAACGTTGCAATGGCATGACGTTATCATTACGTTAAGTTCTACTTGAGCACTGATTAAGCGGTATTTGACGACCAACATGAATGTATGCATTTCTCCACAAAGAATCACGGACGACGTTTTATGCGCACTGTTAACAGGTTAGCAATAATTAGTTTTCATCGCAGAGTAAAACCTTTTTACTTGTCCGACCCAATCTATAATTAGTTGATCTATAAACAATGTCTCAAAACAGCAACTTGTAAGTATAACTTTGTTTCATAAACACACAGTACATGTTTACAAATAAATACCAATTGAACATTTTTACTAACGATTACGTGAGTCGTTTGCTGACGTAAATGACACAGGTGTGAATGTATTATCATACACGTTATATGTATCATCACCTGCATTCATGTCATTACCTCTCACCGCCATACTTCGTCTGCAAAGACAGCATAGTGGAGGTGTTTACGTGAGCAATGCAACGTTAATGTCTATGCTCTTCCTGTACATCAAATGCCAGACCCCATGAACAACTGCAATTAGCATATCCCGCAATGTATTCACAGGTTAATGCCAGCAAAGCAGTTAAGAATACCAGCTTCCAGTAAGAAGTAGATATAGGATTGCACAATGGAAATATAAATTTCAGATGCGATGTTGATATTCGGAAACGCATTGTTTTCTTGGCTTATGATTTAAGATAATGCCTATCGGTGAACACAACTGTTACATGTGATGAGTTTTGAAGAAAAGCCCATCCGTAACTGGTCGAGGATAACGTATCATGGCCAGACTACTATCTTTCTCCGATTCAGCATTGAACCAAGATTTGTGGCAATAAATGCTAAGTTTCCCTTCCAAATGCCATCACATTGAGTGATTATGCCAAGTTATCATTTGAAATCATCGGTGCTGTCTTGTGATGAGAATGTAATAAAAACCTTTTTTTGTTTCACCCTTCTCAAACCTTCATTGTAGCTTGAAACTAGTTCCATATTACGGTATGCTGTTGTATATGGGTCGAGCTTGGCCTCTTGATCAGTGTATGTTGCCACGGGAACAATTTCAAATAACCAAACACAGCTAATCATCAAACGCACCGACTGCGCTGAAGGCATCCAGCGACCGCCAGCAGCACAAAAATGCAATTTATTTTTGGCGTTGTTTCTGATCAACCAGATGAATATTGCTCATCAATGATTGTTGAGCGCTAAAGACAATTTAGAGGCAACTGTTGCCTAGTTACTTGAGCATTACCATCTAAACGTCATAACTAAGTTAACAACGCAAATGTAACAAAGCGTTACATAGGTAATTTTACAATCGAGGAAACCAAGTGAATGGCTATGAACTAGCTTGAGATCAGCGTAGCATTGACGCACTGAAATAAAGGGGCAAGCACGAGGATACGGCAATCATACGCTCTGTTGCGACGATCGGCCAGGTAACAAGCCATGTCTGGACAATGGAATCCTGAAATATATTTGCGTCACAACAACTCTCACCTCCTTGCACGGAGGCACCATAAACATCTAGTCGGGCATTTTGAAATAGGATCGGACCGCCATTGACCACATCTGCATCCTTGGGTGAAGCGCATGAAGGACCCATATCGGGATATAGGCTTCAGAATATATCGTACAATTAATTGCGTAGATAATCACAAAGATACATTGATGACCTCTCGTTTGAAAAACTAACCGATAGCCATCCTTGCGATCGATTGGTGTTGGTTTTTGTATAATGACAACTGACTCGTCATAGAAATAAGGCTGAGAAAAATCTACAATCGCTTCCCAACTAGCTGTGGTGGCGAAACAGGCCGCCGCGAATTCCACAGTCTTTAACAGCAACCAAATATTGATAAACGCATCTCTCAACTAATGTACAGAATATAGAATGATTAAATATGCCATGTATGGTCTGCTACTTTGTTTATGACGTCAGCAATAATTCCGTTCCATTTCCCATCGTCATCGCAGATGCCCCGCATGCCATTGGCTGGTTCAATCACTGTATAACTGCAGTCACATTCAAATCAATTGCTGGTGGTAGAAGGTAACGGTTAGGTGTTAAGTTGCTTGGCAAGTTCATCCAAAATCTCAAACGGCAACCCAACCGGCTTGATCAAACCATCTTTAGAAACTTGTTTGCTTTGAAAGAATGAGTACTGAAATTGAAGAATACTTGAAGTAGCCAATGGGAGTAACACAATCAAACCAATCTAGTCAGAGAATATTCTAGAGATAGCAGCAGACAATACCGTGTACCACAATATATATCGTAAATAATTCTCAACTTACTTTTTTCAAGGAACTACTTACGGCGAAAATATAATGGATCAAGCAAGAATTGTATATCAGCAACATGGATATCCAATAAATCAATGCTGATTATGGTAATTCATGACCTCTGACTGCCTTCCTTGATTTGAAGCATTGCTGTTTTACCATCATGGATTCATCGAATGATGCCGTTTTGAAAAGATTCAAAGGGTGCAGATTTTAGTGATGCGCATCAGATTACATTCGGATTATTCCGTTCAAATACATACGCAGTAGAACATGAGTATTTATGTAATTCCGAATAATTTATCTCACGAGTTGCGCATGTGCCTTATATGTTTTGTGAAATTTATTCAATTCAAGCCCTATGGAAATTTTACTGTGATTATATAAAAGTGAACATGCCTGTGGTATTGTATGCGTCTTTTATTTTAAGTTACGAAATCAATATTCTCCAGGCCCACACCCGGCGCAAACGAACGTCTTGATTAATGTATTTTACCTACAGATGATGCCATGACAATGTAGTAGCAACTGACAGTTACATTTGGCATAATCGATAGGGTTCTATTTGTTTCTACACCGACATATGCAACGCATCGGTAAACTTACAACACAATGAACTGTTCAATTATAGGATTCGCATAATTAGGCTCATGTTTGTGAAGACCACTCAGTTGTACATTGAAGTGGGCGAATCAGGGATGTAAATCAAGTGCCTTGGATGTTTATCTCATTTAAATGATATGGCACTGTGCTGCCGTCATGATCAAGTAATTAATACTATGTGGTGTAAAAGTGCCATCTTATTTGGTCAACAACGGTACTACTGTAAAGATTATAAGAACATAGTTCGTCTTTTTTCATATTTTTCAGCATATTCTGTCCTGGGGCAGTTAAGAACGTTTTGGTTTTGTCAGCAGGATACATCAGCTTTAGTGGGCATGTTCAACTGTGTTACAGGCAAGTGCCCATTTCCTGGTCGAAATATCGCATCGTGCATGTGATGTACAGGGTAAATCGAACATTTGTCGTCTGGGTGGCGGCGTGTGGTATCTGAAAGACGCTGTTCAATATAATTAGGAGACATCAAGGAAGCAGGGGAAGTTCTGCCATTGATGCACATATATTTTGCTGACAATTGGTTGTATTTAAGCAAATGGGTGGCATCATCATGTTCCGGTCTACCAAATAAAGATACGTACCGCTTATGTGAGTCATTGCAAACAATCATCAGCATACAATCGAGCCCCTTTGAGAGTCACCAAAAATGTTTTGCCGTCAATGGAAACCTGTGAGATTGCACTTACTTCACGTATCCTGTACAGTCAATAACATGGTCGCCATTCCGTTTGTGAGGAAACTCCATACAGAGGAGTTATTAAGTATTGTTCAACTATTTGTCCACGAATCGTTAGTATGATAATCAGATAACGTCTGTCTAGCGATGGTAATGATGATCCTACACACATTTATCTAGTATTGGCACACGTTTGTCTTACAATGGCGCCCGTTAGTATGATAATCAGATACACGTTTGTCTTATAATGCCGCCCGTTAGCATGATAATCAATTACACGTTTGTATTATAATGGCGCCTGTTAGTATGATAATCAGATACACGTTTGTATTATAATGCCGCCCGTTTGCATGATGATGTTTTTTCTTTCGTAATGGCATCCGGCCTTAAACACCCCTCCCCCCTCTCCCGCAGCAGTGGCGGTAGCTCTTTGTCCAATTTCTGTGGCCATCATCACATTCCCTTGAGACATCTTTGAAGTGGGAAGTAACGCAAGATAATCCCACTTTTGACAATGGCATCAAAGAATGTGGCCAAACGTTTCAGTGCACAATTGGCTGTCTACCACACCACTGTCCGCTTCTTGCTATACCGAGGAACTTACGGCCCACCCATCCATTTAAAATTCACAAACCTTTCAGAGGGTTATTGCTTCATATTGTATCACAAATTTAAATAGTTTTGTACAATTAATCAATATAATTGTTTTCCACTTTGTCATACAACTTTGTAGCTGCATTTAATGCTATTTAAAAAACGCAATCAGTTAATTTATATATATATATATATAATATATATATATATATACATATATATATATATATATATATATATATATATATATATATATATATATATATATATATATATATATATATATATATATATATATATATATATATATATATATATATATATATATATATATATATATATATATATATATATATATATATATATATATATATATATATATATCCAGCCTTTGGGGGACATGCTAGAAAAACCGGCCTTCGGGGGACATTCGTTATTGTTTGTCATTTTATATTTTGTATTCCTGAAACCTGTGTTTTTCACGGACGTTTTACTAAAATTTTCATTACAAGAAGCAAATGATGTCTCGAAAAATATATATTACCGATATACATAAATGTCCCCCAAAGGCTGTCCCCCGAAGTGACCTCGGCAAAGCTTATGTGAAGATCTATCCTTTCGGGAACAATCGTTATTTGTGGATATGTTGTCGTTCTTTTATCTGACACTTATGTATTTCTGAACGGTGAAGCCGATTTTATCTTTGTAAGCAAATAAAGCAGTCCCCAAAAATATATGTAACTGATATACTAAAAACGTCCCCGAAAGGCTGAAAAATCCAGCCTTTGGGAGACATACTAGAAATAGCACTACAACGAAATCCGTCGAACGAATTTTGGTTCAATTCCATTACAAAATTGAGAGCTTAGTCAACTTATTATCTACCTTAGCGAGGAAAAATATAATCCCGGTGAAATGCTTCCGATTTTGGGTTAAGATATCGGCAGGTGAATTTGTGGAAATGTTTTTTTCAAATGACAATAACGGATTTAAAAGTCATATATGGAAGTTGCATAGCAAAGTCATACGTATGAACACGGAAGAATGCGACAGTATCAGAGAGATTTGAGAGAGAAGATATACTTCACCAATTATTATATATTGACACATTTACACGCGTCCCCCAAATGCCGTTTTTTCAAGCAGGCGACATACAGTCTTTTTTTTTTAAATAAACAACTGAAAACAACCTGTAGAATTATTTGATCGATTCAGAGCACATGAATGCTGTACAACTGACGGACGAGGGTAATTGTACACATAAAAAAATTCAACGAAAACAAAAACTGACAACTTGAATTTCGGGGGACCTAAGATATAGCCTTTTGGGGACGACGCGATCCCCAGGTCCCCCAACGGTCCCCTGAAGGCTGGATTTGTACTAATACATATATATATATATATATATATATATATATATATATATATATATATATATATATATATATATATATAGATATATATATATATATATCTAGATATATATATATATATATATATATATATATATATATATCTATATATATATATATATATATATATATATATATATATATATATATATATATATATATATATATATATATATATATATATATATATATATATTTATATATGTGGAGAAAGACACAGAGCGAGAGGGGGAGAAAGGGATTGAGGGAAGAGAGAGGGGGGAGAGAGAGGGAGAAAGAGATGCGCACACATGCATAAATACACACATATACATTCAAGATGCGATTCTCTTGAACGTGATCAGCAAAAACGCAATTCGTGGGGCGCGTACACGAACTTATCTTTGACAAGGGCAGCTTCGCCTGACTTCTCCCTCAGTTATTGTTATACTAGTAATTGGAACAGGGCCAGGTACGCATACACCATACTAATATTTTGGACAGGGTCCTCATGAGCTCCTGTTCGCTTACTGTACATGGTCACTGACACAAGCTGGCTCTAATAAAGTCGTTCAAGTAAAGATCAAATTGTTTTATTTCCCTCTGTTTTTGTCACATTTTGCTTAGGATATCGACTTGCTTCTGTTGGTTCACATTCTTTCATATGTCTTATTTGATCCAAGCATATACTGTTCTAAGTACCCAAAATTTTGCACAACCACCAAGGTTATTCTAGAACTGTCATTACTATTAGCAAGTATGCCACAAAGCTCATTATTTAACCCTGGAGCTGCTTTGATGACAGATTCATCTTCCGGTGCTGTAGTGCTATTGTTCAACAGTATATTACATCTTCGGCGTGATAGATCACTGAGGAGCGTTATTGGTCTAAAAACCAGTCATGATACGATTTTCTATCAGCAGCGTGATGATTACACGTATGTCATCATAATATTAAAGTTATCATATATTCTGGAATAGATACAATAAACTGGCGTCAGTTGGCGAATTTTTAAATGTTGACTATAGGATGGTGCTGCCTGTTTATTCAACTAACATGTGGGTGAAATTGCGAAAATGAATGACGAGGATGACCGCGATGTTTGGGCAGCGCCACGTGAGTGCCTGTGTCTAACTAACACAACCCTGTTGCCAAGACTGGATTATGGATGACTGCCACTGAGATGGAAGTACATCACGACACCATTGAGTCACCAGATTTTGGAGGTTCAACAATCATATATTAATATCACTTGTGGATAGTAATTATGCGTTTTATAAGAGAACGTGATGTGGGTTCTAAATGAACCAATAATGCTTCGCCGCAGGTTCAGTGTAGGTAACAGTGCAGCCTAACAAAAACAATCTTTGTTTGATCCTCCTTTGAAGGCCATTATAAATTACTTCGAAAGGTCACTATTAACTATTTAACCCGAATATATATATGATAATGAAATATGCACCATATCCCATGCCGTGTTGTATAGGGTACCTCCATGAGTCATTAACACATAAAGAAAATGATTATCTGCCATTGACATCCCGGATTTGGGGGTGATATAATGGTGCTTTATCGGTTATGAAGAAAAAACTATTTGCTAGGAACTGTGGCATGTAAACATCAATGTCAAAGGTCATTCATGATGACGATTATTGCAGCGTAAATTGTGGTCCGTAATTATGCTTATCATACTGTACAAATCTCTCGTAGATCTCAATGATGATGACAGAAACGAACTGTCACTTCAACAGGCTATGCGTGTATTGTCAGATAACCTAATGATTTCAGTGCCAATACATCCTGAGGTGTTATGCATGAAAATATATTGAGGACATAACGTTTCTTCTCATGTTTCGCGATTGTCATTGCAACAATCCATTAGCTGGTTCATCCTCTATTTTACTGCAATGATTATATGATCAACTGCTGGCGGTGGTAGCATTGTATCTGATATTATGCGTGCCAGATGACTATATAGTTCGACTAGAAGATTGATGTCTGCCAATAAATCAGATAGCATCGGCATTTTTTAAAGATGCATTTTGTCGGTGCCAGATTCAATTTCAATGTTGTTTCCGTTTATCAGTGGTTACTCAAATAACACGATTGTAACCTGCTATTAGCATTGAGAACGCCAAATCTTCGATAATTCATCGATATCGGCGTTTTGAAAACTTTTTCGAAATTTGCTTACAAACATATGCAAATGAACTGTGATCGGTAAAGAACTAATACATTTGGAAATGCATCATGTTCCTGTATTATCACCCTGTAATATCTGTAAAACAAGTAGAATGAGATGATCTCAAAAATGATTGAGATGTTTAAGCAGTAGCAAGGTCGCCTCTACGACAAACTCTAAAATATGAAACACCTCCTATTTCATTGATTATCTGAATTGTGCGTCACCCCCCGCCTTCAATGGCATAACAACCAGTGTCAAAACTCATGGGCACCTGTACTCCGCAGAACGTGCTTCTTAACCAAGCCAAGCATATGGCGATGTCAACGTTATGATTTGAAATTTGCAATGGCATGACATTATCATTACGTTTGAGCTGCATGTGACGACAAACATAAGTGTATGCATTTTGCCTCGAAGAATCTTGGACGGCATTTTATGGGCACTGTTAACAATGATTTGTTTTTTTATTCTAGTGTAGAAACATTTAACTAGTCAGACAAAATCTACAATCAGTTGATCAATAATCAATGTCCCAAAACAGCAACTTATGAAGATAACCTACATATACACATAATGAATGTTTTCAAATATATATCTAGCAATATCTATACTAACGATTACTTGACTCGTTTACTGAAATAGATGACACAGTTGTTATCTGCCTTCTATTTATCACAACGTGCATTCATGTTATTACCTCTCTCTGCCATACTTAGTCTGAAATGACAGCTAGTAGAGGTGTCTACATGAGCATGGCTATCATAACTGTGGAGCATCGTTAATGTCTACATTTATGTCAGCGCAATGTCAGACCCCATAAGCAACTGCAATCAGCACATCGTGCAATACATTCCCAGGTTAATGCAAACAAAATTGCTAAGAGACCTGAAGCCAAAAAGTAGATGACACCTTGGAAGTCAGCTATTGTTACGACTGTTGCTTTTGTGACTGGCTTAAGTCCCGAGCACTGCTGATTTCGAGGAGCCCATTTTCGAATCCATTGCTGGATAATACCAGCTTCAAGTGAGGACATTATCCTGAAAGTAGGAATAGGATTGCACATGCATATATATAAAGTAATTATTCTCTTGGCTTTTATTTTAAAAAGTAATACCGATCGGTGTGCATACTTGTCGTTTACAGCTGTGGCATATGGCGAGTTTTGATGAAAAGCCCATCCGTGACTGGTTGAGTAGAACGTATCTTTAGCCATGGCCAGACTACAATCTTTCGCCGATTCAGTATTAAACCAAGACTTTTCGGCAATGAATGCAAAGTCACCTTTAAAATGCAATTAAAGTGAGCCATTATGCCATGTTATCATTTGGAATCATCGGTGCTTTCTTATGATGAGAATGTAATAAATACATCACCTTGTTTCACCCTCCTCAAAACTTCACTGTAGCTTGAAACAAGTTCCATAGCTCTTGTATATGGGTCGATCGTGGCCTCCTGAATCACAACTCTATGCATTGCACCAAATATAGTCAGCGCTGAAATCTTCACAATACGTCGATGTCAAAATACATACCCGGAAGGGTGTTAATAAAGCCACACCATGCATCGTTCCCCACGATATCTGGGACTTGTCAACCATAGCTGACAAACTGTCAAAAGGCAGTTGAAAAGTAGAGATAGCTTGGAATGCCATTAAGTTGCCTGTGTAGGTTGCCACGATGACATTTCAAATAACCAAACACAAGGTAATCATAATACATTCACGAGTTAATAACTTTCTGATTACACAAGTGAATATTGCTCATCAATGAATGTTGAGCGCTAAAGACATTTTCTGGACAGCTGTTGCCCAGAAACTTGAGCATAACAATTTAAACGGCATAACTAAGTCAATACGTTGCAAATGTAGCAAAGCGTTGCAATGGTGTTTTAACAACTGAAGAAACCAAATGAAAACCGCTTGAGAAACCATTGATCAGCATGATATAGACAAGCCGAAATCAAGAGGCATGCACGAGTACTACGACAATGATGCGGTCTATTACGACCATTGGCCAGGTGTCAAACAATGTCTGGACAATCGAGTACTGCGGTGGTGCAATATATTTGTTTCACAACAACTCTCATCTTGTTGCACGGATGCACCAAAAACATCCAGTAGGGCATTTTGTAATTTGATCAGACCACCATTGACCACATCTGCATCCCTTGATGCGTAAATTGGACTCTTTGTGGTTATGATCCATAGTACGAAAGCAGATATAACTATCACAAGTGCACGAAGGAGCCATACCTGGATATAGGGTTCAGAATATATCATTAGTATCGCAAGATTCATCGCATTGCATTGATAATTAAAAATTAATATTGATGACGTTCACAAAATGTGTTCATACAATACCTCTGGTTTGAAAACTTTAAGATAGATATCTTTTTGATCGGTGAGCGTTGGCTTTTGTAAAATTACCACTGATTCGTCATGGAAATAAGGCTGCGAAAAATCTACAACCTCTGCCCTACTAGCTGTGATAGCGAAACAGGCCGCCACGAAATCAACAGTCTGTAACAGCAACCAAATATTGATACACGCATTTCTCAACTAATATACAGAAAACAGAATGATCAAATATGCCATGTACGGTCGGTTACTTTGTTCATGACGTCAGCAATCATTCCATTCCATTTCCCATCGTCATCGCGGATTCCCCACATGCCATCGGCTGGTTCAACCACTATATAACTGCAATCACATTCAGATCAATTGCTGGTGGTAGAATTTCGTACGACATTATTTATTGTTCCAAGGTTGTAACAAGGTGTTACTTACGTAAAGTTAAGTTGCTTGGCAAGTTCATACAAAAGCTCAAACGTCAACCCAACCCACTTGATTGAACCATCTTTAGAAACTAGTTTGCGTTGAAAGAATGAGTACTAAAAATGAGGAGAACTAACCTGTGCAAGTATCACGAACAAATACAATGTAGTCTGTGAATATTCTACAGATAGCAACAGGAACCGTTTTACCTCAAGAGATGCAACCAGAAACGTTTGACCATATGGGTATAGTTTGTGAGTCATATGGAGTTCATCTGTGTTGATTCCTTGACCGACTTCGTGCATATTCTTTCTTATGTGAAGCCCAGATAGAGCCGAGTTGAATATGTTATATTCTGGGTAACTGGCATTGTACTCGATCACACGAGAAGCAATGTGAGGCTGCAAACGTTAACATATCAAAGGGTGAGTATACGTGTGATGTGTATTGAAACAATGCCTTTTAATTTGCACATTGAACTATGATAGGCACTTTGGTAATTCACAAAGCTAACGGGGTAGCGATTGGCGTTAGAGTAACTCACCATCATGACACCCAGATGTGCCCTAGTCGCATTGTAACCATCCATATAACATGTTAGAGGTGCATTATCCATGAGTTCTTCTTGGTTCAAGTCCAGCAGAGCAGATATATATATTTGTAAGATATGCACCAATTGCTCAACCACGCACCACTTTTATTTACGTTTTTAATGCACTGCTGAGCAAACGTAAATGCGATGTGCAAGTCGCACTTTTTATTCATCGATAGCATATCTTTCACAGTAGCACCAATCTGATCGTACTTGCAAGTTAGGCGCCATGTATTATTTGTCAGTAGCCGTCACAATTACTAAGTTATCATGCAGTATCATTAACGGTGCGATGTTTTCAACTGTAACACCTCCACCACAAAGGAGGCAGTGATAAGGAACCGACCTCATGTGCCTAGAGAATACAAATATAGTAATAGATAACGGAACGGTTAGCATTGGTATACCCGATCGCAAATTATGTTTACGGCATATACCTCTGCTAAAATAACTTCGGTTGCAGGCAGGCTTGTGAGCGAAATATATGGAAAATTTTCTACAATCCTGTTTGATGAATCTCTCAAAATGCGAACTATCTCTTCACCACTGGACTCTGTTATTTGATGAAGAGATACTTTGATAGCACGCTTGTATATTTTCTGAATAAGCTCGTCCACAATTTCAAGACTCTCTAAAGCACAAGAAACAACATTGATCATTATTTATAAAGTATATTTGTAAAGTGGTGTTGTTACCAGTTGTATGCGTCATTATATGAGTTTCCCTGGGAGGTATGGATACCGTCCTACTGTTGGTCACTATTCCTAACATACATGTATTGCTTTATCATAGATAAAAAAACATGCGAGCCTTCCAAAAGGTATTTAGAAGTACATAAACCATGATAGCGCCATTATTAAATCACTTAACCAACTTTCGCACTTTATGGAATGTAGAAACAGAGGTCTGCGCTACACCAGTGACAAAGCTGTGGTTATGTGAATCCATGTAACAAAACATGGTGTCACGTAATCAGTTGCTGGCCTGTAGCTGCTCGTAATACACAAAGTTTTGCCAGTGAGGCATTTCTGTCAGATTTCGTACCATCTTGCAATATCGAATGTTTAATGATTTCTCGTGTAGTTCTTCGTAAAATAAGACTCAACATTCAGTTACCTGACATTGCTGATTGCATATCGTGTGCAATGAATCATCACTTAGCAGTAAGTTGCATTAAGCAATGATAACACCTGGATTGCTATTCCATACATTGTATCTATTTTAATTGTTAAAGCACTATATAGTACGGATATCTATTGTTAATAAGTCCTGACAGTCACAGGTCAACTATACGGCATTTTGCGGGTTTAATTCATCGGATGCATAATGTATCATTTGGATCACCAAAGGATACTCAAATATATAAATTCGCCGTGATATATGCATGAACAAGCACAGCTCTTCTTAATTCTAGAATGTTCTTAGCAAATGCGACATATGTACAACTCTTTATTGATATTTCAGGGAATATGTTTCTTTTTAATATAGTCGAACTGATTTGCATTCACATATATCGCAATTAGCATACGAAAAGTGCAGTTATTATATATCAATACCTAGATGAGTTTGTTATGTTGTAGTACTATGAATGACGGCAGCCACAAGGTTTTTCGAAACGTTGAGTGTTTTACAGTCAACATGCTTCAGTACAGGTTAATCCTTAATTGTATATATGATTTGATCGGATATTTATGTTTATACTTGTGCAAGTTATACAGATTAATGTTCACTGACCTTAATGCACTAATCCGTCAGATGACAAATTGATCAACACAAATTTGATCACTGTCCATTTATGAGTTTTCTGCAGGTTTCAAGTAGTAACGGCTTCAAATACGTTTCTCTGTTGAATTGCCTGTGTTTATCAAAACTAGCAATCGGCAACAGTCGTCAGCGCATGCAGTTGCTGCAGACAACTGGATGTCTTCAAGTTAGTTGAATACCACGATCATACATATGCTTGATAGTGATCTCCAATATTATAGAGTCGCAAGTAGTTTCCCCATCGAAATACAGTTGCTAAATATACTGCATCCTTATTATTAATAAACTCACATATCCTATATCGTGGATATATAATATGCAGCATATCTGCGTCATTCTATAGTCTGGTCTGATAGTTGTCTATGTGATACAAACCTGCTTATATTTACGCTGCTTCGTTATATAAATACACCATGGTTAGTGATAAACGATATACTCGGCTGTAAGCAAACGCATTTATAATATGAAATGTTTGTAAATGGGACAAATTTATCCCATCTTGTCACTTGTTATCATTGCATGTATTCTCCACATCGCAGTAATATTCACTAGTCGCCACTATGGCCGACATCTACCATGTTAATCATGTAATGCATCGTGTTTCTCATTATACTAACAGCGGAGAGAGGTTATCTATGGATGCCATTACGGCAAAGAAGAAATTCGCATGCATTGTGCGTTAAGCCATCCAATGCGCCTCATTTCCGGAAATTACTGAAATGTCATGGGGCTATTCCGGTTCAAGTTTTGTAACGTGGTGCTGTGTTTGAGCATTACTGAAAAAGGACAAGCCGTTTAATCATTTTCATCGATTTCCATGTTCTGAAGACGATTGATTAACGTAGTTTTGTTTAAATTACGTTCCTTCTATTCTACAGTCAGAGAATGTTTGAACCGAGGATGGTGTACGTACATGTGATCATCAGTGCATGCGCATTATGATTTCCGTGTTGCAAGATCAGTAAGTAACACTTTACAATGCCTCTCTATTAGCATGGCATGTATCACATTATATATGTGATTCATTATCCGATGCATTACCTCAATATTATATATGCTTTAAAAACTAGCAGTGAGTAATGAACGAATTCGTGGTACAACACAAACATAAGATGAAGACTTGTTCAAATTCAGTTTTAAATGTGTGATATAAACGCACACACACAATAACGAGCTCATCTGGAGTGATCAATTTACACCCATCCAACTTGCTCCTACTTCATCACCACACACACACACACACACACACACACACACACACACACACACACACACACACACACACACACACACACACACACACACACACACACACACACACACACACACACACACACACACACACACACACACACACACACACACACACACACACACACACACACACACACGCACACGCACACGCACACACACGCACACACACATACATACATACATACATACATACATACATACATACACACATACACACACACACACACACACACACACACACATACATACATACATACATACATACATACATACATACATACATACATACATACATACATACATACATACATACATACATACATACATACATACATACATACATACATACATACATACATACATACATACATACATACATACATACATACATACATACATACATACATACATACATACATACATACATACATACATACATACATACATACATACATACATACATACATACAAGCACAAAGATACGGCCGGAAGTGGCGATTACAAAAAGTGTAGGGAACTTGCAAATTACATTCCCTTATTTGAGTATCGGTGATCAATTTTAGCGTGGCTCCCCCTGTAAACATCGAGGGAGACTTGCTTTACGCAAGTACGTACCAGGTCGGAACTAACATACTGCCCCCTAACGCACTGGCTCTTGTGGGTAGAGCTGTTAGCCCGACGATGGATTGTAAATTGGCCATCTTCATGACCCTTTTCGAATAAATCACATCTCAGCTCTCGAGCAACTGGCACAAAACGTCTGGTCGATGCTCCACATGAACGAAGTAAGGCTGTGATCAGTAGGATGTGAACTGCAGTGGCAAGGTTAAAAAGCTGCACATACAACGATAGTGAATGGAAGTATCCCACTAAACATCAACTTCGACCACAAAATCGATTATTCTGTGCTTTCAAGTGTTTGGCCGTAATCGTAAGATCGATTAATCTAATGATTGCATTGATTCTCATAAACATTAGTTCAATCATTCTATCGAAAGTATTGCTGACGACTTATTACATAGGCACTGTCTGTATAACTACATAAACGTTATAGTTGAGATAGCGTCAACATAAATAGGCTACACAAGCATGTCTACGAAGGTCGCACAAAAGCTTGCAGCCAATAAGTATTCACATTTTCCACGGTGCGTCAAATCATCTGTTTGTAACAGGTACGCGAGGAATCATTTACAGCCACAAGTTGCTCAAACATTTCAGACGTCGTCGTAAATTTCAGCGATTTGTGACAACTTGTTTTTCTTTTTGGCTAGCGTCTAGTATAATATATGAGAATATTTGTCGCGTTATAATCGACAATATCACCTGATAAGAGCGGAAGCAAAGTGCGTGTGTGTTGATGGCTACCAGTCAATTATAAATTGCATACTTTTTTTGATGAAGGCTAAATTTAGCTGGTGGTCGTGAAAGATGGATACAGCCCAATTATTTGCATACAGAATTCAGACAGCTAAATTGGCATTAACCCCACTACTCTTCCTCATTTGCTGGTGTATCCAAATCACAAGCAAAGCAATCCCACGGAAGGCTTTCTTATGTGTATTTATACCTAGTTTACGCCCTAATTGACCACCTTACCGTAACAGAAGCGCCCCTATAGAGCTGCTTATTCCGAATGAAAAGTAATGTGATGGGCTCTCCTGGAAGATACCTATGTTCAATTGAACATGGGAGGTTATACCACCATACGAGAAGATCAAGACCACTGTTAAAATAACTCGCCACCTATTAACAGAAAAACTAGTCGCATATTCGCGACATGTATCTGTAGTTGCATATTTAACCAAAAGACAGAAACGTGACTTAATGCCTTGTGTTATTGAAAAAGTGTCCACTGACAACTGAAATGGTCCATTTGCAAGCAACCAGTAACAGCTGCAGAAGTTTTTCGGATGTAATGAAACAAAATCTATGCCAATTATACATGCAATGCATTCTTACAGATTGCAAGTATGTTTATGCATCAAATGTTGTGTTTCAGGCATACTTATTACCAATATCAGAGAGTACAGATATTCATTGGAATATTATTACAAATGAAGTCACACCACAACATAGATATTTACCAATAGAAATATCTTGTGTATACAATATGCTGTACTGCGGTTAGCTACAAGCCAATGTCGTGCACAAGCCGAAGCAATTTTGGCACGGCAGTGATGATACAGAGCTACATTGGGGCCGCGAATTAAATGAAAGGGCGAGTTAGCGAAAGTGGGTCGAAAGTAGTGCCCCTAGCGAACAGAGGGAAATTTAGGCTGGCGCGTCATCTGCATTTTTGGTGCGAGTTGAACTTGTCAGTAGGATTGCTATACGAATAAGAAATGAAAATAATTTTTATTATATTGATTCTTAGAGATGATGGTCGATGGGAAATGCAAACTGAGCTGATTTCATTAAGTTTGGTTGGTTTATATTCGCCTCCAGTGCCAAACGCTTTCTCACCTCATTCTCACGTTATTCCCGTGGCGTCCACACCTCGCTCAAGGAAGTTAGTTGTGAAAGCGCGCTATTACGGATGGCGGAAGTCAATATGACAATTAGTTCCTTTTTTGTTAAAATAACTAATTTGGGCTTTAAAAGCGGGTCCAAGACCTGAGTTATGCAGATTGGCGAGTAATCGCGACGCGAGTTATCGGGGTAGACCTGTACTAGAGTTAACCAAAACCTCTGGACATATGTTTGGTGAGCAGTAAATTTAGTATGCGGAATTCATTTAAGTACGTGTGTAGATAGACTATGTTGTGGGATTGTCGAAAATCATGCCCAAAGGAAGATATTATATGCATTCTTGCTGTGGATATTTACACAATTTATTCATTGGGGTTGCTTGTGTTTCGACCTGAGTTCAAATCCGCTACAAATGTATGCGCATTTTACATGTGTTAATTAATATCTTTCATTTGATACGTTTACGTACAATCCTTACGTATACTTACATTAACCTTTGAACGCCACCAGATATTGGCACAGAAGCCCAACCAAACACTGGAGTTTCGTTCAGTTCAGTCTGACATGATTAACACACTGATTTGATGTTCGGTTAATGATTTAGTGAGTGTTTTATACATACGTCAACACCTGTTACATGTGGTGATTGATAAACGCTGTATATATTATACAAGAGCTACTGTTGTTATGTATTAGCTTTCTACAAGGTTATGCGTTTATGCGCATGTTTATAATATGCCTGGCAAATCACTGTCGACCCCAAATAGACCACGCAGTCAAGTATCACAGTTTGCACCACTAACAAAACGTTGCTCATAGTCTTTCAGTTTGAACGGGGCGTAATATGTTATGTAGATCTATACATTTTGTTAATAAACATATTTTTGTGTGATATGAGGAATCATCTGCCATGCCGTTTAGTGCAAGATAACTAAGAAAGCGAAATACGCCTGCAAAAGGATCAATATTGTCGGCAACATTCAGGTTAGTTCAAGATCAAAATGATGCACGCTATAAACAGGGCATACATGAGGCAGATAATGGGGAAAACGTCGGACGTGTGAGGAGGTGATTGTATCCGTTGGAGTTAATATGTTCTTGCACATTAAAGTACCTGCGCAAGAAACTCAATGGCCTGAGCAGCTGAGCGATGTTGCCCCTCTTAACCAGCAATCTCTTTGATAAAACTGATAGATATATTGCCTACCAAATAATAAACTTTTGTTACATATCCCACTGATATCTCGTCACCTTTAACACCACACCTGACACATCCACTTAACGTTATGAAAACATTTGTTGCCTCTGGGTATTACTTATGCATACTTACTTATATTAACAGCGGCCATCAATAAAATCCTTAATCAATGTTAAAAAGTTCATGGTTTGATCCTGGCTGGTACAATTGTACAAATAGTGCCGTCCAATATGAAATTCTGATGCATTTACTACAGGCAGCCAATATATATGGAAGTAAGTGTGTATATGTGCCCGTGAATAGGCACCGCGGAGGGTCAATGTGCAGCCATGGTGCAAGATTGTTTGCAAATCCGTCTTTTAGCGATTGTTTGTCCGGGTTATGTTGTCTCGATACATATTTCGGTTTTCTTATACCTGGCATAGATTTATTACTACACCAAGTGTATTACAGAAGATAATATTTATCCTATTCTGTCCACTAAAGTTTATGGTAAACACCGCACAAGAAGTGAACATAACCTGTACAGAGACATGTTCTCTATGCCCAATAATCATGCAAGCCCCTACCATTGTCGTCTGAACAGACAGACAGGTTTATTTCCTGTGGGAAATCATCACCCGTTAACCAGAATCAATACTTATATCTGAACATCCTATCGGTCCTAAATGAAAACAATGCTTCTGATGTGACAAATGATATGTCTAGTTATAATGGTGTATCTATATCTATTCTCTAATTGAATGTCTATAAGCATAGCCTACTGGCAGCTGGTAACTGTATTATATTGTTGGATGAGAAAGATGGAGCCCAGATGCAAGATGTCGTTGCTATTCATTTGCTAAACACGTGAACAGCCAGATGATATATGTGATAAAGCTCATTAATTGCGGTTAGGCAAGCTGATGTACATTCGCTGCTCATAAAAGCAGTGTGATAAACTCGTCACTGTTATGTAATCCAATGCCATTAAATCCTTCCACATTACCTCATTTACATTTGCTACAAAATATCGTTACATAACATCCATAGACAAATACCAGGTGTGGAGTTACGTCTGGCTAACGCGTTGGTTGACTCTCCACTTTGGGTTGGCTTACGATTCGACATCTTTCAGCAGAACGATTTGCTATTGGCAGTTATCCGGGTATATTGGTGGAGCTTGAGAGAGACAGTTTCTTAAAATAACCACGCATTAGATAGGTAGTGTACATAACCCCTATATCTTTATAAACATCAGTTAATTATTGTAGGTTGTCTGAGACACATTTGATTGTTCGACAACAACACAACAGCATAACACCTTGATGAAAGGCTAACTGCTACTTGCTGCCAGTTCGGAGTTTTGCGAAACTCTAAGTCAAATGAGGCTAACCTGTCAAATGTCACTCAAACGACAACAACAACATTTTGTCAGATTAAGCCTTTTTCTGTAAGCTGCTGCATTCTTGGCAATTTCGTCATTGAAGGAAGAGGAATTTCCTCCTTCTTGCGAAGATGCACTTGTGGCTTAATGTACGTCTCATATCCTCTTCTTCCGAGTGGTTACTTGATCACTATTAATCCGACAATTATTCATTCTCCCAAGTATATTGTGGTCCCACGAACAGGTACTCTTAGTGGTCTTTCTCGTGGCTTCCGATCACGATATGCTTATCAAGGTTTTAAACTTCAATAATATCAATGATATACCACACCTGTTCCTTAGCAAGCATAGGCGTCGGACTGCCTTATGTCCTCGAGCTATTTGGTGCTGGTGCTGGCAGGTTAATGATAACTAGCTGAAGTCACGGGTATCTTGTTAAGAGTGATCCCAGGCATGGTCCATTAGCTACCTCATTAAAATGAGTAATAGTACTTGTTTTCATGCTTGCGTTGCAATATTTGCCAATATCCGTCATATTAACGTTACAATACACCATATTTCTCTTGGCGGTTGAAAACAAAAAGGGTTTTGCGTAACTGGCGCCATGGCCTGCGGTCTGCAGCCGTCTATGTCATACCATCGTCTGCGTAAAAAGCCGTCTTGCATTTTTAATTTGATGATGAAATAGTGACCCTTTGCAAGCCATCCCTGATGGAGTTTTGGCGTGTGCTACGCCCAGTTGGTCCCGTATATAATGACCGTTTTCGTATCTATGCACGCCTCTGGGGAATACTAATGGAATATCGCATTTCACGTGCAAGTTATATTTGTAACCCTTATGGACTACCTCACGAGACTGCTAAAAAGCAATCAGTTTGAACACTGACTCCGTCTAATGGAACAAGGCACCAATCATTACAATGTTAGTTGCATAGGATAAGTAACACAGAACCGAACCTATATGTACTGGCGGAATCCGTTTTGCTGTGCTTACATCAATGCTTTTTAGATAGTTTTCGTTAAGTCCCAGTGCAGTTCGTGAGACTACAATGGAACCGTGTATTACCACGTTTAAGGGCAAACATCCTCGCATCTCAGGTATGCGGTGAATCTCCAGCAGCCATTAGCAGCCCAAACAATGAGTCTGGCTACATGAGTAAGGGGGAGGTGAGATTGTGGAGGCATCGAATCGTCTTGGTATGACTAGGAATAGCTATTAGGCGTCGGTATGCCATTACAGGTGACTGATACAGTGGACCATGGAGGAGAGGTATTTGTACATAACATGCCGCTAGAGGGAGCTTGCAATCACATACTCTATTGCTATCTCCGACTGACCTATTTTCATCATCAACGAAAGCCTGTCCCTTATAGCAAAAAGACCGAATTCCAAAATGGAATGCAAATAAAATATATTTCTAATCAAAGTTTAGACAGAGGAATCATTAAATATGAACAATAATGTAATCACACTATATAACTGAGTGAATGTAGTTATTACCTAACTGTCTAATGTGCCAAGTCTATGGCCAGTTAATAGTAGCTTACAGCGTAATAACCGAGGGCATTGTTGGAAGGAGGACGGTTTAAGCAGAATTATTATTCCGATATCGGATTCGCCTCACCTGGAATGGAATAAAGCAGCTTACATTACCATGTATGAAATTATTATGACATAGTCTGAAGTGCTATCTGCTCACGTCATGCTGAAAACCGGTATCCCATTCACTTCAACTCTCTTTGTATATCAATGTGCAAGAGGTGACAATCGTCAATCGGCAAATTCTGCAGCTCACAGCCCATCTATGTTTAACTGTGTACTATTGAGTGTGTGTTCTGACATAGCAATACACCGATAGCAGGTGTAATAGCAATTCGAAGCTGTGTGTTCCTGTACTGTAAAGATCGTAGGCTAATGAATGTACCAATTATACAGCACCTATCAGACGTGGCCTTGACTTGAAATATACTGTTGCTTTCGTCTTAGTAACCTGCCGCAGGCTAACACACGTTGAATAGTGTTTGTAAGACTTTCTGAGCTAACGTACATATGCCGTTGGCACACATTTGAAGCAGTTCCGACTCGAATCTAACCTTAGCATTCTTTTTAATAACTGCTTCGCCAGTTTTGGCGGATTCAGTCACGCAAACAAGGGGAAACTCTCTGTTGGCTTCATATTGGAGTCATTCCCCGAGGCAAAAAACACAGAGAGCAACATGTCATCGTTATGGCTATGCAATTGACCAAAACTATTTAGTTTCTTATTCAAAAACACCACTATGGGGCCGAATGCCTATTTCCGAACCCACATTCATGGCACTGCCACCTACACGAAATAAATTGGGGAGTTATGGGCAGTGTGACGACATCCTTGCCTCTTGATTATATTAACTACTGACCATGCGGGCTTTATCCGACAAGAAAGTATGCTCCATGACAAATGAAGTTCTCGTCTGAATTGCATTCGGCAGATCCACCTGTTGTTTTTGTAGGTGTTTTGCTACAGTTTGTCATCCATGTAGAAATCGTATTATTCTTGCTACAAATAGGTTAAGCTCATAATGGTTATACATTGCATTGAAGGTCAAGTGTTGAACTCGAACGGACGTAAATTGAATCGGCCTTGACATACAGGTTAAGTGTGTGTTAAAATAGTGTGCCATGCTCAAAATACAATCTCAATTTCTATGGTCCACGTCGTTATTTCGAGTGAAAATATCATTCACCTGCAACTAATGCAAAATTAGACGTGACATGCGCACGATTGAATTGACCCTAGATGTCTACAAAAGCACGTGATCAGAGTGGCTTAACTTTCTAAATGTAAACCCTGATATTTGTATATTAGTGTTTATTCAAGAGCCAATGTTGATGACTGATTAATGTTATATACAAATCGATTAATCTGCTCTCATGTGGGAGGTAAACTTGAGTACAGGAAGCTCACAATCACGAGTTTGTGGCATCCTGATTTTTACTCCTTAGTGAGAGTTATTACTTCCAGCTGGCGAACACGCCCTGTGGGGATCCCCCGCAACCGTACCACACACCATGAACTCAAATAAGTTAACAAAAGGTCATCATAATTTTCTCTCCTTCTCAAGGTAACTGATTGTAGTGTATGAAACATGGTACACCTGGTGCAGATATAAGCTTTTGCCACGCCCTCACGTTGCTCTCAATGTTACTGTATATCTGCAAAGTTCTCAGTTGGGAAGGCAATATTTAATCGATGCTTGCTGGCAGGTTATGGCGCGTATATTGTTTTGCTAGTTTGTATTTTGAGGATGCCCCGTTTGCATAGTGGTTAACTGCTTCACGTTTCGATTCACATGTTGTGTGATCCACATTCCTTAGTGTGACAACCGATTTCGAAAGACGACGTTAGTATTATGGCTCATTGGTCATTGGTTTGGACATCTATCACAACGGCGTGCGTTTTGCCGCATAATGGGATTGTGTTAAGTGGGTGCTGTCAAAACATCACATCCATCACAATCATCCACATCCATCACTGTCACAAATTCGACGTAAAGCCCTCGTATTCGATTGCTATTCAGCTGCGCTTGACGAAAATTAATATTTGTGGCTTGCGATACAAAATAAAGACGATATGGGATATCACTTTGGTGATGGATTTGGGCGCCACAAACGTGTCTGCTCATTTTGGCAAAACCGATTTGTTTGCACTGGGTTGCTATATAGCCTACATATGTTACAGCAGGACCACACAAATCGACTTCTCATGTGTATGAGTTTTGACAATGATGCCAGTTTTTTTTCTCTCAATATAAAGTTTACGACCACTTTGTGTCTGTTGGGACGACCAAAGCCGCTAAAATTCCAGTGAATGACTCATTTTCCGCATCAGTTGCTAAAACACTTACTTGTCACTTACTTGTCTACACGTTTGACCCCTATTTCCGTCTCGTTTACCTAAGAGTTTGCGCATAGTTTTTGCAAGCTTAATTTTGCCTAATAACTTTTCTAACATTACGTTCATCCGAATCAAAACGTTCCTACTACCTGGCGCTCGCTCTGTTAGTTTGTTGATTGAGATAGCTAGTTATATCACTGTTCCAACAGTCATCGGCGTAGCTCCAATAGGCACGGTAGGCCCGGGCCTGCACATTGTTTCCAAAAATGAATCGCACCATGTTGGATCTATAGTTTAAAAACATATACTTCGTAATAGGCCCAGCTAGGCCCCTGACAGTAATCAGAATTTTCTTATCATGTTGCTACATGCTTATCCCATGGCGGTTCTGGGTATAATTGTCAAACTACCTTCGAATATACCTTATTATTAACATTACGTATTACCCTCTGTTTACATAATTTGATAATTATATAATAGAAATCTTTCAGATCGATCAAAGTTGACAGTATAATCAGTGAATTATATCATCCCTAATTCATCTTATTGATAATCAACACTGAACGACATCTGGCATAATACATACCGAATGTGGTAATTTATCTAATAGAACATCGTGGTACGCATTGTTGTTTAATCTTGTCGCGGTTAATATTTTGTTGACATCAAGCCTAGAAGTTCTGGTTAAAATGGCGACATGTTGACATTTGCAATATAAATACTCAATAATTTAATGCTCTCTCACATGACAGTGAATTGCATTTAATTGCACTGTCGCATATTTGCATTTTCGAAACATTTCAATAAGGTTTTTCTTAATAATACTTATTATATCAAATGTTCAGTTCCCCGAGTAAACCGCCTGCCCAATGTGCTAAAAATAACACTGCCGCTTCGTTCAGTCTGCATCCTTCTACGCATAATTGTATCCTTCCAGTGATTGCTTCCAAGTTTCTAAACATTCTGCTAGCATTCATTGAGCTAGCAATAGTCTTCAACTTAAGTGACACAGCGCATTAGGCACATTTGATTTTGAAGGGGATTAAGACCGATCGGTTGTGCCAAATATTTTGTCAGATTACAAATCCACCCTCTTAGTAAAATATTGATATTTCCTCAAAATTGTACGAGCCATACCAGATTGAGGACGTGGGGGTGGATGGTTCACTTTGCACAATTTGTTTATATTTGCTTTTGTAATCCAACATATCTTGAGTTACGTTGGCTCAATTTTTACACTTCCGAACTTTTTATGTTCGAGGCGAAACGTTAAAAAACGAATATGCAAGTATGCATTGTCAAATACTTGAGAAGCAACGAAACCATGCTTACTATGTTCATGTAGCAGATCGGTTTCACGATAGTCGATTGAGAATATTCCCGACCTTGATATCACGAGGAAAGTAACTGATACCTATGAATCGCATTCCAGTGAGGTTATCTGTTGTTTCTTTTAAATTGATTTATGTGTATTTGTACTCGCACATCTTAAAATGTACCTCTTTCGTGTAAGGATATAGTCGATGGATACAATATATATGATGGTTTAAAGTTACATCATTTAGTAGCAAAGTTACGGTACGAGGCCTTCATCCGACAATAAAGAGGTTAATTTATGAATGTTCTATTTTTCCAAGTTCAACCTGCTCCTACTTAACGCTCGAAAAACACTCATAATTGACAGAAAACTGTTAGATTTTGCATACACGGCTGTTGTGCTCTTAATTTCATCACGTTTGCCTGCTTTTGTAAAGAAACCGGACGAAAGTGCCATAATGATGGTAGAGGAAAAGCATTCTAACTCTATTACTTAATCTACATACCTAACTTCAAGGGCTTTAGATAGAGTGGTAACAAATATTACATCCTACAACACAAGCTGTAATATCGATGCATATTTCATGGCATTTCTTTATTGGAAAGTTTCCATATTCCGAGAAATAAAGGTGTAATTCTTATTTAGAAAATGTGCATTTTTAAATTAATTCATGGCAGAACTAATACATATATTGAAGCAGCAATTCGATACGAGTCCCTTAATTAAAAAAGTAATCAATATGCATGATGAGTGTGTATGAAGGGTCTATGAATCTCTGATCATAGTAACATTGTTAATCTGTATATGATGCAAGTGCAGACAACACGCATCAGGTCCTATCTGTAGTCAAATTTGCGGGAATTATTTTTCCTTTTGTTTGTATGCAATATGGTTGTTTTATCAATAAGACCATCGATAGCGTTGTAGTGCACAAATTTACCCAGAGTGAATTTATATAGCATTGTTACTTCGCTGGGTAGGAAGGGGAATATATATAATGCTTATGTTGTAACTTGATTACTTTAAAGATATATTTTTCGGCGATTTTGTGCAATTTTAAGTTTGCTACTATTTTTGCGTAGTTGCTACAATGACTCGTTTATAATCCTGACATGTAACTGGGAACGCCAAATAATTACTAATTAATCCACACATTGTTAAAAAAATTCAAATGAACTCCGAACTGAACCAGAAACTACAATTTTCTGGTTTTATCGCCCAAACCCCGCCCGTTTTTAGCTTCGGATGCGTAGTAGAGTCTACCTTGTGCCACATTTGGGTTACAATTAACGTCCTGACAAAATCAAGAAATATAAACATAGCTGGGTTCAACTATTGAACTCGAGTTTTTGATATCATTGCCAATATCCGAATTTTTTTTCAGAATATAATTTATGTCATCCCAATAAAACTATCAAACCTGCTTGGTGGAACATTTACACATGTAATACAACCCTTTTCATTGACCTCCCTTATCTTAGTCTTAGACAGAGTCTGGCATGTATTTGATATGTATTTGAAACCCTGGTTTTAGGTACCAATGTGGAGGCTGCTCAACCATGTCAACTGTCAGGGAAAGTATCTGCTGTGTGGAGCGGGAGCAAGTGATGGTTGAAATAGAAAATTGACCAGAAATTATATGTGTGACACAGCATCCAAATTTTAATGCTGTATGTCTCAATGAAGATGTGTTGGAGACAGCATACTACGCCTACAAGCAGCATCATGGTCCATACAAGGGAAACAAGTAAGTATTGACAGACAACAAACACCAAATTATAAATTTATGTTAAAAAAACTTCCCCAAACTACTGGGTCATTTTTCTCAAATGAATGACGTTTTCAATTCAGACTGAATTATCAATACAGTTTTTACCAGGATAACATTATTTTTGTGACTCATCAAATCTATGTTTGGGTTGAAATATAATATTTATTCAGCTCTGTAAAGATGTTTAAGGGTTTGTGTATGGTTGTGTGTCACAGCTGGAAGCGTTACACTGGATATAGGCAGTTCATCCGATGGTGCTACCATTATCTTGGAAAGAACAATGGTATCCCTATACTATATCCTGTGTGACATCAATTATCCGAAACACACTTCCAGAGGATACAAACAATTATGTGGGATATTCAGATGACTGCTTGGTGCTTTTCTGGAATCTCGAAGCTGGAGTTCAGATTGGATGGGATCTCCAGTGCTTCTCATCTCCTCATCATTTATATCACTGGCCTTGCATATGCTGACTGTCGTTGCCAAAAGATCTTCTACATAGCCTGTATTGTATATATGTGTTAGTTGTTCATTTGAGAGTACAGATTATAATTTCCACATAAATGTGAAATTTAGAAACAATCCCTACCATAAGTTGGATCATTCAGCACTTTCCTCACTGTATGACCTCCTCTCTTGTGTTTGGGGTAGTGGAGGCTGTACAAGTCCTCACCCTGGGCTGTTATTCTTTGTTGTCGTCCAGCATTTTCATTGAAATACATAGTTGCAATGATAGATCTGAAATCATTTATGAACCTTTCTATCAGTTTGAAATAGGATAAGTTTGTGCTTTTCATGTTTGATTCATCGGATGTTTTGTGATAAGTTGGATTCAGCAATAAATTAACTTCATCCATGACTAGAATGAATGACGTGAGGAAAGATACTTCATGAAATTAAACAGCTGGTTTAGTCCACTTTGTTTTTGTTTATGGATCCACTCTCGGATAAAACTTGTTCCATAGAACTGAAAAACAATCATGCATTTGAATAAAGGGGAAAATCTAACTGCTAAGCAGACTGGGATAGTTGTAAGATTTACCGTTAAAGCAGACCAGGGTAGCTGAAAGCATAGGTTTTTGAAGCGAAATGGTTCAGATGGCTGTGGAAAACCTCTATGTAGGAGGTCTGGGCATTGCTTGATAGTCTCTTGATGTCCTTGCACAATCTCTTGTTGGTGATATTTTTTTTCCAATTCCATGGCACACCTCGTATCTAAGGACATAAATAGCAATTTAACTGTAAGATTTTTTTTGTGTTTCAAGGAAATTTTCTTTTTCCTGGAGAGGTGAGTCAAACAACAATGTCTCCACAGCCTGATAATCAGAACAAAGTCCTTGTTTATAGAACAAAATTATGGAAAAAGTAAACATCTTTGGATACTATGTTGCATTATTTTATTAGAAGATTAGCTTAGTTAAACTAATTCTGCTGATGCTTTCAAAAGGAATGGATTTCTAAATATATATTTATCCACCACTTATTTTCACTGCTTGCGTTTTGTTGAGGTGGGGGGGGGGGCGGCGTCATTATCTAGCTGGGTAAACCATACATTTTTTTATAAATTGCAACATGTCAGCTCACATTTTGGTGCTCCCTTTTCTCCACTGCCTTAGACTTTCTGACTGGTGAATCGTGCAACTTCATGAATATGACTGGAATATTCCGGGAATCCGTGCACGCTCTCTAGGAGAATATCGAGTTATTTACATGATTTAGATCAGAGAAGGAATATACAATACGGGAACATTTGTACCCAAATCCGAGAAATTCTCTCACTGCAAGTGCCTGGTCAAAACATTCAGGTCCAAAATGCTCACTACACAAAAACGAGTGGGTTGTCGGACCCGGCCAATCTGCCCTTGTACGCCGCACTTATGATATCCATTGCTTACGCAACTTCTCCTCCCAAGGAAAACTGAATAATCGAACGCTTCCCGAAGAAATGTTCGAACAATTCGCGATCACGCAGCGTTTTGGCATGACTGATCCAGACTTAACAAGATGCAAATTCACGGTTGACACATGGTTTCTATGGAAGCTGACTTGGGCTGCAGAAACTGGGTTCTCGTATCTGCGTCATTTCCGGTTGACTTCGGCTCACGCACGAAATGCCGCTTCGCTCCAAAGAACGTTTAATATCTCTTTTATTATTCATCGGAGGCCAAAAACTGTATGTCTGCCAACACACCAGCTGTGTAGATCTGCTTAAGCAGCGAGTCCGTGTCTGTGTAAAGCAGACCCAGGTCGCTACCATATCTTGACCTCATTGTGTTGTAATAGAAGTCGTACATCAGGTGATTGGCGAGGTCGATTATGCACATGCCAGCATACACCATGCGGTTGAGCACTAGGCTTGTGTATATGCAGGTCAGCTAGGTCGTCTTCGAATACCTTGTGACGAGCATAGGCGGAACTGGCTACAAGCATGCGTAGTTTTACCTCTTCTGTCGAGCGCATACATATTCGTAGTACTACACTTACTTTGGACTACCTTTTTTCGGCAAACTTCGATCAATCCTTGGCATATCCAGATAGCTGCGCCAGAAAAATAAAAGCAACGCATGAAACCTTACCAGGTAGCATAGCCACCACAGGATATCCACGACAACCTGCCGTTCACAGGACCCTTTAGCCGCCAACACCACAGGCACCACCGGCCTTCGGTCTCGCCTAGGAGACCCCATACTACGAGGAATACCACTTAGTCCTTCCTACTGTACCTTGAAATATACGAAGGACTACACATCACCAATACCAGTACTAGGAATACATAGGACAGCCCAGGAATTCCCACTTGGAGCTATATGCATATACACACATACGTACTACTTACCACAACATGCCGCATGCCAATGACCTATCAGGGGAACAAATAAACGAAATATGCGATCTGGGGGGAAAGTTCCAAGCCGTGAAAGCAAAGATGGGCTATGGTATAGAATCTAGCCGCCTATACACACTATGGAATCTACATTATGGAATCTACATGAGGAAAACAACCTCGCAGCCCCACTCTCCTACGGTCTCTAAGACCTTTCCGGCAAAAAGTTGATACCAAGGTGCCTTACGGGCACCAGACCCATCGCCCGTAGTGCACAGCAAGAGTGGATACAAGATGCACTTGCCCTTGCCCAGAAAGAAGCCATATATATAAATATATATATACAGTATAGAACCGCACGTAAGGCAGTCGGGACGACGTGCGGGCATGCCACCGTCCTCTTGGGTCGGGACGACTCGGAGGCATGAAAATATATACGACAGCAATGGAAAGATAGAGGTTGGTTTGGAATAAACTACAAATAAGCTTAGCGAGATAATATCGCGACAACAGGGCATTGGTCCAGAGCACGGTACAGAGGAAATGCAAGCAGAAATGCCAGAAGAAAAAAAAGAGTCATCCGAAGGTTTGCTTTTATTGGTGCCATGTGGATAATTTAGCAAGTAGTACCGATGTGCAGTTTCTACAACCTCCCAAAATCCCTCCAAAACCCGTTGCTGTGCCGTAGCCAAAAACGTACCCACATTATTTTGAATAGCTGCTGTCTTGGTGGCATATCAATTTATACAAAACGGTGTCATTAAACAAAAACTAGGTTGATTCATCAATTGTGTTTGCGTTTGAAAGAAGGGTAAATCTTTGCAAACCAATTGATCTGCTTTGGTGCATCATTTAGTAAGCCGTACATAAACCGGTTCAGGAAGGCCATGATGTATGTATGCGAGGAGAAGTTCGGATAAAGTTCACCTAAAAATTATCAGGCCTAGTCAGCATGCGTCTTGCGGTGAACATGAAATGACCTTGTTATACTGACATAGCTATCGGCTGATTGGTAAATGCAATCTAACATGAGGGGTACAGTTCAATACATCATATCCACTCAATTATTACTCGGTGAGGAGGCTAACAGATCATAATTTGGTTATGTAAGCCGACACTGTTGCGATGGACAAATCTGCTTTCTAGAAAGATACTGTTTCCCTGAGTTACTGTCTGTAACTTGAACTATCATCCGCTGTTTGTTTTAACTTGCCTGATATATGTACTATCGGTAAATGCTCCCTCTAAATACCGGAACCAGGTAAGTGCTACTGGAATGTGCTTGCAATAAAGTTTCACCGGGCTAAACACTACATTACACGTCTAAATATCAACATGTTGGCTAAAATGTTTATTATTTCCTTATTACAGATTGTACAAAGAAGCATGTTGTTGCGAACAACTACTGGAGAGAATCTATATTCTTACGATCCATATGGTAAAGTGATTGAATGTGATGAGGCTACGTTGCAGCAGCTTTATTGTTACAGTAATCCTATGCATGCAGTTCAATGTCGATCTTTTCCAGTCCCTGGTCCTGTTAGGATTTACAATTCATCCAGTTGACGTGCCCTTATATGACTTAATGTTGATTCAACTCCCTCACTTTTATTCCACAACCGATGTTGAAGATTGTACTTTGCTAAATATCCTGAATAATTCAGCTTTCAGTATGACTACTCACCCAAAATCGTAGTATGAGATGGCATCATACATCAGACATGTATGACATCTTTATTTTCAAACCTTGCTGTAGCGTTACCTTTTCACCAGCAATATACGGGAGCAGTAATACTTGATATATTCACGGATACTAATAACCAAATCCAAATGCCCATCAGCAGTGCTAATCACTCATACCCACGCTATGGACTGTAATATCCTCCGCGATTATTTACTGCGCACCTCAAGGTTACTGTTTCAGTACCGGACGCCTGGTGTTAACTTGCATCATGCCAATTCTCTATCTGGCATTAACGGTCCGCGTGCATATTAGCAAATATGTTCGATGTATATATCTTATGGAATGATATTTGCTCACATTAAACTTGCATGTACATTGTCAGCTTTGTCACTCAGGGTTAGATTGTCGTCATCATAAGCAAACAATTTGTTTGTCACATTGCATCACATAGATATAATTAAACACGCCACTATACATTACTTGCAGCAACCACTTTGCCAGCAGCGTATCGCTAATTGTAGTTTGGCGTCAATATACCTTACAAAACGTTGACATGCCACGTGTATGACGTCTGACAGGTATTTCCTCTGGCTGAAATACATCAAAGGTCGCGATGAGTAAACCTTTCACATACCAGTGAATCCCTCATATATCACAGAAAAGGTTAACAACAGCTGGGCATCTGGGCTTCATGTGAGCCCTTCCGGATGACTGGTGGGCAACAAACAATATGTTTGATTAGTATGCTATATTAATTCAAACATTAATATTCACCTCCTCACAATGCTATGTACATGATTGCAAATTTCAATACAAATACTGAACAAAACGTCTGCCTATCGTAAGGGAAGAAAATGTAATTGGCAATGTATCGGTTGTGAAAAGTACTTATGTTTGCTAATAAATGCCAGGCTCATCAGAACGTTGCCACACGTGTCCCCATATACTCTTGGCGAACCCTTATCAACTAAAAATAACCCAGTTGAAGTTGTATATACTGTAATGGTTTGTTAGATAAGCCGAGAGGCAACTCGCAACTGTACACTGCGCTGCCAGGATATTACGTCACAAAAGCTTTTGGATATGTAGGTCTGCTAATGTGAGCAGACCATAGCAACATTATGTCATACCACCGAGAATAAAATCCTTCTAGACTATCAAGCTCATTATGTCCTACCCCTTTGCATTTCACTCCTCCTCACCATGCTGATTATATTCAATATTCGAAAATAACATATTTTACATATATCAAGAATATATGTCAATCTGAGATGAACGACTAATTTGGCGAAATAACGACTAAAACATCCAAATCACCTTTGAGCTGTAAATACCAACTTCTCGGGGAGCTATGGTCGGCGGCCTTGACCTTGACTGTTTATCTGCGTCAGTCGTTAAGCTTATTTGGTTTATGTTATTAAAATCGTCCCAATATGCACACTAAACTTTTGTCAGTTCTAATCTCATACCTCAAGCTAACTGCATCACACTCAAGCGACAACTGATAAGGCCCAGAGTATCAGCACACAGCATCACAAACCAAACCTTCCATCTTGAATGTTGATACAATAAGCGAATTCGTGGACGCTAACGGTTTATTGCAGCTTTAGTATAGGCAAAACATGTCACCAATCAGTATATGTGGTTATAATTGCTAGTGATATATGATGTTTTTCATATGCACAAAATACGTGTTAAACCATATTTCACGCAACACACTCCCTATAAATATCAATAGGCTGGTATGTAAGTTGCGTGCTATCACGCGTTAACAAACAACCTTGAACAAATGCTACCATCAGAAAAGGTGTTGTACATAGTGCACCAACAAATCATAAAGCTCCGAGTGATGCTTGGTTGGATAGCCCAGTTGTGCTCAGATCCTTCTGAAAACACATTGTTTTACCATCCACATAAAATGCAATACAATTTGTACATGTTTGCAAGTGATTTAGTGAAGAAGAGTGAAACAACTAGCAATGCTTTGCAAATCGCAATATCTGTTGCCTAGATGCTTGCTTGGGAGACACTCCTCTTGAAGTGTTTATCCCAAGCATCATCGGTTGGGGGAATTCTATCAACGTCCCTAGTCGTCCGGACGAGCACCCTCATTCAGGCGAGGGTAATGTAATTGCCTTCATTTGGCACATACAACCTATAGACAAAGTGTGTTGCCATTTCTTGCAACCTTTGATGTCGAAGATATTTGTAAATTCTTCTATGAGGGGTGAGCACATCGTGCACCAACTTGCTGCAACACCGTTTAGCCTTGCACACAAGTGACTGCGCGAAAGAGGCTCATGTTAGGCCCATGCTTGCGTCGATAACTGTGATGTAATGGAAAATATTCAACATTTTACAACAACACGTGTATCTAGTTTGATCCCTTCCAGGTGGCGATGTTTTTTAAGGGTTTGCACTAAGTCGCGACAGTCAGATTCTTCATGTATGCACTTGTTGATGGACTGTGTCGAACACTCTGGACGTGATCACCTGCAACAATGATGTCATTTCTGTCTTTCCACTATTTTGTGACAAGAATGAAATCAACTCCTTCCTGTTATCAATGAATAATCAGACGCATTTGTTTCGTCAACAAAGTAATGCAGTACAATATTGAGCCTAACGAAAATATATCCTAAAGTTAGAAAAAGAGACTGATCACCATAATGCATAGGTCTCTCATTGAAATAGTCTTTTGAAAACGTCCAACAGGAAAGAGACAACCACCGTGTTAGATTTGAACCGTTATCTTACGTTTAATTTCATTTATGATAAATGTCATATAAGAAATGCTTCAATAATGTGCAATTTTGTTCCAAATAACACTTAGATATAGACACCAACATTGTCATTCCATGTTCGAAAGAAATGACGTTGTTAGACACAATGCTAAATAGGCTACCAAACAAAACATTATATATTCCCCAATGTCCCTGGCAATGTTTCATTCAATGATGGCAAGCTATATACGGTTTTGTTAGATCTGTTCTGATGTCGCTGCTCTTCAAATTGATTTGAAGAAGAAGAAGAAGAAGAAGAAGAAGAAGAAGAAGAAGAAGAGAAGAAGAAGAAGAAGAAGAAGAAGAAGAGAAGAAGAAGAAGAAGAAGAAGAAGAGGAAGAAGAAGAAGAAGAAGAAGAAGAAGAAGAAGAAGAAGAAGAAGAAGAGAAGAAGAAGAAGAAAGAAGAAGAAGAAGAAGAAGAAGAAGCCGAAGAATCCTCCCTCCTCCTCAGCCTCCTCCTCCATCCTAGCCTCCTCCTCCTCCATAAGAAGAAGAATAAAGAAAAGAAGAAGAAGAAGAAGAAGAAGAAAGAAGCAGAAGAAGCAGAAGAAGCAGAAGAAGCAGAAGAAGTAAAAGAAGAAAAAGAAGAATTTATGTTTAGTGTGTCACGATTTTCTGTTGTGAACATCTGGTTTTGAACGCTCCTGACGTCGTAAGACCATTCAGGTCAGATGTTCCTGCACGTGACTGCAGAGCAATGGCATTGTTGCTGCAACACGATGATAATGAAGGTGAACATCCTACAGATGCGTATTTCTCAAAGTTTGTCTTCTTCCTGAACGCCTACTCCTTCCACGTAACGTCAAAGACTTGTGCTTTACATGATGAGATATTATCATGTGTGTATGCAGTCATAGCGCGCTGCTCATAGACAAAAGCATATATTTTCATATTATTCATTTGTCGAGACCTTTAAATATGATATCACTATGGAAATAGATGAGGCTGATTGTGATGCTCCGATAGCACCTCAGGAGAGTCTGTCTATTTATTTTGCCACACTGGTTTGCGATATAGGCACATGGTGTGTCTACAGCTAAAACCCGCAAATCATAGACCTACTTTATTATTCCTGACTTTGAGGTAATCTGCTTCACCTGAATCCGAAATATATCTGCAGTTTGCGTCTGTAAATAAGTTCATATCCGTGCGAATTACTCATATTCAGCTGAATACTCCCATGTTTACATATTCGTACCATATTTCCTTCTCAGATGTATGACCGCACCATGTAAACCGCTTGACGTTTAACGGCATAACCTACTTTAAAGAATTGTGATTTATAGTATGTGATATTATCTTTGGTGCAATCGACCTTTGATGGGGCAAACAGCATAAACTAAGCCTCCAAACATATGACAGCCATGTCACATAAATAAGGCAAACTATCAATAATATTGATATTTGACAAAAGTTTTTGACTAGTATGATATTCCAATATCTTCAGACATGTCATGCTTCAAACAGAATAAATTTTGCATTAACCACAAGATATGTACAAGCTAAGCGACGAGACAATGAACACATGTTGACAATTAGCATGTCACAGATTAGTTTCAAAATCATCGCAGGGAATAATCGGGGCTCTGATTTGTAAGAATAACGTTAACTTTAAACCGGAGATATCTGTGTTCAATTCGAATGGTCCGGCCAGTAGTTCTGCACTCCTATTTTTCAAGGTACTTCTTTCAGTGATAGTATAGTAGGAAAATGCAACATAAATGAGGATTTATGGTTTGCAATGTCCACACATGAATATTTTCACTTCGTGGAAAAGCAAACCAGGGAAGTCTTTATCTGACAAAAAATCTTGTTTATTGAAAAATGCTTAACCAGCTATTTTTCTGCCTGTAAAACACTCATAATCGACACATAGCTTGGCCTTGCGTAAAAATGGTCTATTACAAACACGACTGTTATGCCCTTTATTTAATATGTACCGAGCCCTAAAGCATCCGCTTTGCCTTAGTGATGGGATAGCGAACGAGCCATGAAATCTGTTCGTTAAGGTGCACATCTCACTCAGGTGCTGTAGATAAACGGGTAACAGCTGTTACACTCTTCCATGCGAGAGGCCGTTTGATCGCGTCATATTATGTGATCCATGCTGTTGGGTTAAGCGCCATGTTGCAGACATCCAAGGTCAGTTATGTTATACAGGTGCATATATCATGGGATATGTTTTCTTTCAAGTATTTGTACTCAGGCAGAGAATACCGAATGACCTCTACATTATTCGTGGAGGTGAACTGGAGGCAATGTGTAGGCGATTGCAAAACAGTTGATTATATTATTTGGTGGCGTAATGCAAATATTGCATATGTAAAGAGGACAAATATTATAAGATGAACAAACACCCACGCACGCCCACGCACGCCCACGCACGCACGCACGCACGCACACACACACACACACACACACACACACACACACACACACACACATACACGCACACACACATGTATATATATGTATATATGTATATATATATATATATATATATATTATATCTAAAAATATAGATATATTTGTAGGTATATATATATATACATGTATGCATATATACAATCAACAACAAAGCAAATTTCTTCATTCTTGTAAACGAACTACCCTAGGATCATTGAACCATAGTTGATACATATGTGTAACGATTATGGCGGGTTGCTGGTTATCTATCCAGCGAGTAGTTGTTATACGCATGTGCCTTCTTGTTCCAATGACTATAGTCTTGGCTCGGAGAATGACGGCTATCGACTTTTGTTCGGCTTCATCTTACCAAATCTAACATCAAGCGCACGGACAGGCAATAGCCGTTGATCAATTCGTTGAATAGGCCCAGCTATCCATATGAAAGTTTCTCAATGTTATATAATGTCTCTCTTGCATTAGCTAATTAGGCAGTGCAGAAGGATCCACTCACAAGGGATTGCAAAGCACACTCACATTCATTTCCCGTGGTATTAGTGTCATCTAAAACTACTCACTTTCTATCACATTTGTGTATGTTAGATATGATAGTTGTGTACTAAAACGGCGCCTTGCTGCAATTCCAAAAGGTGAATACGTGGACTTTAACAACTTGCCATGCAAACAGTTACAAATATTCCAATGATTAACTTTATTCTCAAAAGGATAAAGGATCACTATTCTATTGATTGCTATTACTATTGTAAAATAAATCCCTATAATAACATATAAATCTCCATAGGTTATTGTTTATGCCACTTCTAAATAGACCATGCAAAGTCATCTGCGCGGTTGTACTTTTTTCTATCCAGTGACCATCCGGCACTGTATTTTAGCGATTCACTTGACAAGGGTATATAATGTGATATGTATCAATTGCCATAGCTTTGACGCCTCAGATGGTTTATTCGTGCAGTTTCCTATATATGTTTGTTTTGGCCCTGAGTGGTGTGTAATGCATCCAGTGGATGTGTTGTCAACCTACCTAGCAACAAATCATCCAAATTGGCATAACTCATCCATTGCATTCCCCGAGGCTGGCAATTAGCTTAATTCTACAACAAATGATATTGACTGGTCGCTGCTATCTACACTCGAAGCATCAGCACTAATTCGAGTTTAAGAGCTAATACTGCGATCTAAACAGTATTTTACTAATAGCAGTCATTGAACACATACATATGTTTATTAACGCTGTTGACAATGATGCTCATCTTTATGAGGGCGACGATGATCAACACCAGCTGTCAAGCGTGGCATTCAGCCACCCCCAACATCCCTACAAATACCCTGAACTACAGTAATGTTCCTCACAATATACTTCCCTTCTACATGTAACTGCTTTTGTTAACAAGGCATGGTATACCTGGCTTAGATGTGAACATGCACCAAGCCCTCTCCTTGCCTTATCTTAACCGCATGTCTGCCAAATTCCGAGATCATATATGTGCAATATCACGATACATATAAGGCTGATATATTTATCGAATAAATATATTTGAATATTCCCCATGTCATGGCTTGTGTTCACACAATTACACAATCCCAAAGCAGTTTTTGAGATCGAGGAAGAATTGTGGATTTGTTTTTATCGCTATTGCTATTCTATGAAAAGTTAGAGCATCAATGAGGAATTGCTTTGATACGGTTTTTGTTACATCATCTAATTAAAAAAAAAAGCAAAAGGTTTTCTGGTCTCGTTAGTCTCCACAATATCCCTTCCAGCTGTTAGCTATTGGCGAAATGATTAATACTGGCTACAATGGCGGCATTTCAACACGCGCCGAGCCACCCGTGCAATGGAATTGAATGGTATGATCTATGACACGCTCACTGTTATCTTATATGAACATAGTGATGACACAAGTGCAACATAATTCGGCACAAGCAATGATTACCTCAAACTCTCCTTCAATAAATACGTATATGATGGCGAGCTAATTTCCCTCCCTTCGCACCAATTTCTACCCCAATAGTAAGTTTTAGAAGCAGATCCCCGTACTATCTCTACCTCCTTCTCCCTTTGTAGCTATCTGAATCCGTGTACTATTGAAGACTTTCTATAATTGTGCCCAAGCGTAAAATTCGACTGTGACACTATAGTGAACAAACAGTTTTTAAGTGCAAAGTATATTCAATTCAGCCTGCTGGGCGCTCGCGGCTTCAGGTGACAGGAAGTTTGTATAAATGGTGCTCCTGCATCTTCTTGTGCAATTGCCGATTGTAGAGAATGAATAAGTAGTTCGCTCAGTTCCTTTTCATTATTGCTGCTGCTAGATTAAACAATTACGCCAGTTGGAAATCTGTACAGCCTTCTTGTTAGTCTGTAAACCTGCTAATTGCTGAGTAGGATTGATTCACAGCCTCAATACTATTTATATGATATATATATATATATATATATAGAGGAGATATATATATATATATAGATAGAGATATATATATATATATATATATATATATATATATATATATATATATATATATATATATATATATATATATATATATATATATATATATATATATATATATATATATATATATATATATATATATATATATATATATATCTCTATCTCTATATATATATATATATATATATATATATATATATATATATATATATATATATTTAAAATTTGTGGTACACATTTATTACACCCAGTAGGACGACACTGTAAGCTGAGTGTAAGAGACAGAGTTGTTATCTGATCCTTAGCGAATAAAACCTGCAGCGTTCGCAGTGAGGAACACCTCATTCGAGCCTTGCGACGTGGATAAACTGCGTCACGTTAAGCTTCGTCGCGCCGGTCCGTTCTCGGCTATTCAGCTTAACATGTCAGCTAAGACGATGACTTGTTGAGGCGTCAACTGTCAACCTTGCGCTTGTCTGAGAGGAACAAAAGGAAACGGCAAGAACCTACGAAAGAAATCACAGGACAAGGAAGTTCAACGAGAAGTGGATGCGAGACGATTCGGTGAAGATAAGGGATTGGCTGATATTCGACAATGAAAAAGAAATAATGCATTGTAAACAATGCAGAACACTCACAACCAAAGAGCAACTTTAAAAAAGGTCTTTTGTACAAGGACACTGGAAGCTCGAAAGCATCCAAGAACATGACAGCTGGCCTCACATGAACAGACAGTATGGTGAAGAATGTGTGAAGCTGTTCCTCTTGGTGGATCTTCTCCTAACTCTCCCTGCCTTTACTGCAGAATGTGAGCGTGGTTTCAGCTCAATGGGGCTTATCAAGAGTGACTGGCACTCCAGCCTCAATACAACCACCCTAAATGACCTCATGAAAATAATGCTTCAATCACTGAACTGCTTGCAGGTGCGCTGCACTAGAGCTGGCAAAACGGTTTATACCTGATCCCGAGATGCCCATTAACCTCGTTATGCTACTGCCTATCTTGATCGATAGCTGCAACAATGATCCCTAAAAAACGACATGAAAGCACATCAGGTTGAAAGTGATCAATTGCAACACCTGACAATGTATTATATTTATACTACACGTGTTCTCAGAAGTAACGTTGCAGTAGCAGCTCTTTAGTGCAAAATAATTTCAAGCGGAAATAAGAATCGCACTATTTGGAACGCATTATTCTAGCTGTTTGAAAAAAACAGGGCATTGTCATTCAACTCGGGCAATATAAGATTACAGAAAAATTATAGCACCATTAACTCCAAGCATGACTACACTTTTGGGAGGCATGTAAATTTAAGGAAGTCACTCTCAATGATATTACATGATTTGTATTTTTCCACTGCCCATAGTAAATTATGGGTGTGATTAATGCACACAACAGTGATATAACCAATTTGAACAATACCGGGATATATAATCACCTCAGGACAGTGAATAGTCGGACATGCATGTAAATCTGAATGCCAAAACATTCCGTTCGTGTCTCCATGCGAGATACAACATTTAAAATACGCACAAACAGAGATTTCATATTCAGACAGCTAGTAACACCATCGAAAAAGCGCACTTTTTGGCAAATACACACGAGGCATTGATATGTAACAGGAAAAAACATTAGCGATCGCCCGATTGTCCCTGGCAAGTAGGTGAAGCCGTCGGACAAGTGAAGCAGCCATCTAACTCACTCGACGGGACAAGCCGTTTTTATATTCTATTTTTTTTGTCTTTAAACGAAGCATATTAGGATCGATCGGTGATTCCTAGGAACGTGCGCTCAGTTTACCGAGAAAGAAAACCCCAATCGTCCGTATGCGAGCTTAAGGCGTTGCGAGACTCGTCAACCCAGCGCGTGATCGGCGATTCCCGGTAAATTCCGCGTGTCTACGCTTAGTCTAAATTTCATACTACGACCGGGCAAGGAGGTTTTTCAATAGGACAAGCAAATATTAGGAGGACTGGACAAGTATTTCTCAGAGTTAGTGTTTCTCCCTGAACGTATCATCCAAAGTTAATCCCGCGACGGTGCTCTATTTTCTATCGTAAAAATTTAAACCATTAAACCTCGTCAAATAATCTCGACACCAACAAATCATATATATAAAAAAAACCATCAGTTACACAATGGTTATATTAGGCACCCGCTATCATTTATGAGACGGAATGCTGTGTAAGTTTAGTAACCTGTGTGATTACCACAACACAGCTCGAGGCTTTGGTACAATGACACTGGTGTGTAGAATCCGCGTTTTCGTAGAAATCTATCGAGTATACATGGGTCAGCTTAATTGGGACAAGCAAAAGTAATGTTGAATATGAACATAGACAGTCATTGCAGGGATGTAGAGCAAGGACTTGGCATATGCGCAATGTCTGTGTTAGAGAACGGGTCAATACTACAGGGAACAAAAGCATCGAATATCTGTTTCAGGACAAGGTGTTCATATTATTTCTCCACACTCATAAGAAAAACAACTTGGTAAAATTCCAACACTGCGCCTTTATATTCGCTGATAACAGCTATAACACTCCTCAACCTCATTAGAAGCCATTTATGTCACTTTTATGACCCACATTAACTGAGTGATGTCAAGGAACAGCACTGAAGCGCTTTCATAGTTCGAAATATTATACCGGTGCATAGTTAACATTAGCCATTTTTTTCTGTTCTTTTACCCCAAGAAATAATATTTTTAAGTGAGAATGACTAAACAAATTTACCAACGCATGTCTGAACGCTGGGATGTGGCGTATCAATATGATTCAAGATGAAATCAAAGTCCAAGTATTTAATGGTAATCTATTCAAGTTCCATGCATTTGTGCTGATAGCATCGTCATATATCTGCATCTGTGATGTTATCAGCCCGCCCCACGCCCTATCATTGGTCGGATAATTGAAAAAGATGTTCTTGCCGTTTTTGGTATGCATGCAATCTGGCTCTTGAATAAAACAGGCCTAGTTATGAACATGACAATGTGCTTACTTGGAAACTGAAGTCTCAAATATCACACGCACCCTTCTACAGCACAACATACTTGAATTTCCAGTTCAATGCACTTTGCCTAATCGCAAACTGACGAGCAGTGCCCCTAGTTTAACCATTTACAATAACACAAGATCCAGTGCGAGGCATTAATAAAACATATCCATATATCGAAGTCTGATGCTGTAATTTTTCACTCAACAGTAGTCGCAGTAGCATAGGCGTAATCGCGATTCATTAACAATACCAGTACAAATACACAGTAAAGGAACAGTGCATCAACCCCACAATGAGCGGTAAAAACAGACTGAGGCACAAATTGAAGCATACGGAATAAATAGGTGTTCAAATTTTTATGTGATCAGTTGCGCAGTATTTGTGTTTTTCTGCCATTGGCACCAGTCTGTGTTATGGTTTGTTTGTTTTATAAGAATAAAGATGTATGATATGATGCAGACTTAATAAACAACTATATCGGGCATCAGCAGCCATTGTCTGTGGCGTTACCTGCAGCCGATATGTGCTCGTTATCCTACGTACGCGTGTGTGTACCTCTATCATTGACTAGCACTAATGCTGGGCATTTTTGTAGGGTAGTTTTGTGTTTATTACCACACACGGACTATGAAATTAAATAGTCTCGCAAGCCAAGACCGCCTGAATAAATACTTCTTACCAAGAAGAGGTTATGCAAATGCACACATTTGGCGTAATGCCCTTTAGATTGCTGTAGTGGTCAAACCTGCTGGATTACATTGAAACAATGGTCTCAGTTGGTTCATACTGAATTGCATGCTACCAAAACGGCATGGTGTACCCATAAACACGGCTGTTGGTCGTAAATTGGCTTTTCCAAGCGTATTCTTAAGAGCATAGAGGCGAGTGGAAATATAGTTGGTTAGACACGTTAAACCTAATCCGAAACTGCAAATTAATCTCCGTCGGGTAAGCACGATCACTGCTAATATCTATCAATATTAACCAGAAATTAAAAAAAACACAACCGGTGACTGGTAATACATTCTGCTATTCCATAGGTAAGATATTTGTACCAAGAGACTGACAGGTTGCAATATCGTTTGAAACTGAAATAAAAATTATATTTGCAATGACTTTATACGGAGTTCAATATTCTAGCTGATTGATAGAAGCAAAACATCATGAATCAACTCGTTGTTAAAATTTGTTGAATGCGTTAAACTCGATCCCAAACTACCGATTTACATCCGTACATCTGTCTATCTTGATTACACGCACGTGCAGATTCTGAAAGGGAAATTATTCAATAAATCGAATTATAGGAAACACAATATTCTGGCTGTTTGAAGGGATCAAAAACGAGAATATGCACCGTAACGGTGTTGGGAATAATAAAAATCGCGCTATGTATCGTTCCTTCTAAGGCAGATGGCCGAACTGGTTTTTATGGGAACAAACGAGACCAAGGGCCGCAGAGCTCATTCAAGTTTTTCAGTATCTAATGAATGAGTATAACAATGCCGCAAGCGTTTTCTGGCATGGCGTTATGCTTGTTAAACACTTATTGACGGCTACTGCAGTCGGGTATCAACGGAACACCAATGATGGCGCAAGCAAAACCACCATTTCTGGGTTTTTTGTCAGCATGTTGGATTGGCAACCTGAGTAATGCCTTATAATCATCCACTCGAGTTGCATGAATGATAAAACAGGATACCCATGTCGGTGGATGGGGACTTAATGGAATCTCTGATGTTATTGAAGGCTGTCCGTTGCAGATGGAGGAAAGTTGCAAAAGAGATCAATATCCCCATTAAACGAGCATCTTGCTTGTGGTTATCGGCGCAAAAAGTATTTAGGTGAAGCGCAGTGCACATTGGAGAAGGTTTGCGAATGAATAGTGAAGCTTCGAATAAATAAATATTGATTTCGAGCTAATAAGAGAAAGAGAAAGAAAGAAAGAGCGAGAGAGAGAGAAAGAGAGAGAGAGTAACTCGCGCATAGCTGTGAAGATTACGTTTTCTAAGCAACATGTGCGGCCAGCCCAACAACAACACTGCGTTCGATATAACGAATCAGTCAACGCATTCACCCATTCAAGAAGCAAAATCATTTTCTAAGAAAGGCTAACAGTTACGGACAATAATATATGAGAATATGGTCAATGAAGTCCATTGGTTAATCTCCCGTTCGCAGCCCATACTTCCGTTATGGGGCCACTAAACATTAACGCTTCATCGAGTATTTTTTGTCACTTTCATTACGAGTGTAAGAAAAGGTGGGAGTCACAATGTATACACACATTGTGGTGCAACACGTCATCGTTCACACCTCGCCATTAACGTATAAATCCTTATTGAAAATAGAATAATGAGGCTGCATTGAACGCCAGTAAAGTGGGAAATAACCACGCAGACGTATACCTGATTGTGCATAGCATACCGACATAGAACACCATTTAGATGATAGGTTCGTGCACGTATATGTTACATATACGGTGGTATGCACCATCATTTAGTGAGTGATCTGGTACGCACTTGTATGGACGTCCCCTACACGAATGCACTTCGTGATGCACCGTATGGAACACGATACGTTAGCTAATCTGTGTGCCATTTTCCTTTCCATAACAAAGCTTAAGTCAAGATTGAAGTAGGTTAATATATATATATATATATATATATATATATATATATATATATAGAGAGATATATATATATATATATAGATATATATATATATAGAGAGATATATATATATTTATATATAAATATATATACAGACAGATATATAGAGGCATATATATATATTCATAGATAGATATATATATAAATACATATATATTTATATTCATAAATATATATAAATATACAGATATATGTATATATATACATAGATATATACATATAGATATATATATATATACATATATATATATAGAGAGATATATAAGATATAGATATCTATCCCTATATATATATATATATATATATCTCTATCTATATATCTCTTTGTCTATCTATAGTAATCTTTCTATATATATATATATATCTCTATATATAAATAATATCTCTCTATTTATCTATTTCCCTCTATCTTTATATATAATATATATATATATCTCCCTCTATATATAAAAATGCCTCTCTCTAAATATATCTGTATATATACATAAATATATATATATATGTATATATATATGTTTATATTTATATTCATATATATATATGTGTGTGTGTGCGTGTGCGTGTGCGTGTGTGTATGTGTGTGTGTGTGTGTGTGTGTGTGTGTGTGTGTGTGTGTGTGTGTGTGTGTGTGTGTGTGTGTGTGTGTGTGTGTGTGTGTGTGTGTGTGTGTGTGTGTGTGTGTGTGTAGTGATCAAGTAGAAGCAAGTTAGTTGGTGTGAATTAATCACTCCAGATGAGATATATATACCACCGCATTGCTGCAAAATGCAAGAGAGGTAATCAATTCAATTGGAATTAACGCAATGCAAATAAATATTTAAAATGCAACAGGAACGCTAAGTACTTAATATTTTGCAATGTTATCATTTGGTCATTCGAGGTTCAACCATTGTTCCATGTTTACAATCTAGCAGCTCGAATATTCGATTTTGATTTTCTTTGTATAAGAGTATGACACATGTTTGAGTAAGTTGCTAACAAAACATTGTTGTTTGCAGGATTGCTGAAAAAATGCTCCCACATAACAGTTCTCGATACTGTAACGAATTGTATTTTTCGTCCAGCTTTTACATCGCAACTTTGCCCAAGACTGATAATACAAAATTGCAGGAATTGAACTTTGTATTCAGTCCCGAGGGCCGTAGATGCCACAGTCCTTGTTTTTTCAACGCTGGGCATACGTTGGTATATTTTGATGAGAAACCTGTACGAAGCAAGGCACTGAGGGAATTATTTCAACTGGTTCATGCTTCATTTATACGGCTTGATAAAACCATAAACACGGCTCTCGGTCGTGAATTGCTTTCCCAAGCAGGCATTCTTAACATCGTTTAGGCGAGATGCAATAAAGTTGGTAAGACGGATTACACCTGATCCCAAGCTGCCAAATAACCTGCAGCCGTTATCGTCCATCTTGATTACACGCGCGCACAGGTGCTGATAGCTGTACATGTGAACCGGAAATGAAATGAAAACACTGCAGGTGAATGATAATACATTGCCACTGCTAAGACATGTTAGCACTGTTAGGTGGTAAAATCACTTCAAGCTTAAATTGTTCAATCAATTATAATCTCATTATAATGAACACAATATTGGTGCTGCTTGGATGAAGCAGAGTGCCATATATTAACTTTGGAAAATATTGTAGACATATTCCCAGGAATGTAGCATCGTGTAATTGCAAGATGTCACTGAAAATGATTTTACTTGTTTGTACCGATGTTACGAAGAGTTACGTGCCAGAGTCATTCTTGTATGTGGTGCAAGATACATGATTATAATAGCACACTGTGAATGAGGAACGTCTGCATTAGGCAGCATAGCTTGTAAGTGTTTGGTGTCATAAATATCACTCAATGTATCGTTTCTTCTAAGGCCGACTGTCGGACTGGTTTTTATTGACACTAACGAGACTAAGGACTGCAGAGCTCATGCGAGTTTTCAGTATGTGATGAATCCGCTCAGACGTACTTAATTTGTTAATGCAGCAAACAATTGATTGTAGCAATGCCGCCATAGTTTTTCCGGCCTGGTATTCTGCTTTTGACAGTTTATTTATACAAGAGTGGGTATCCACGGTATATCAAGTTGAGTGATGCTTTTCGTTCATCCACTCGGGTGACAAAAGTATATGATAAAACTGGATTCCAATTCTAGAGGTCAGACTCTTTATAGAATCTCCGATGTTATTTAAGACTATTGAGACTAGGTAGAAGGGTTTTACCAACGCGATAAGTTTACCCATTGACGAACATTCCGGCATTTGGTAGATGCAGCGCATGAGACATTTAAGAAGTACACGAAGGGTTAGTAAAGATGGCATAAGGGAGAGAGAGACTTAACAAAGCTGTGATCGAATGCACATTCTTAGCAAGACGTGTAAATTCGCTTATTATTAAACACCATGCGATCAAAATCCAACCAACCAAATGTACGTTGTGAATGGTAAAGTTTAAGTTCTTAATTAATCCCAAATTATTATTTTATTCATCAGAGATACTACTCATTTACTCTAACCGTTTCATGATATTGTGACCTGATAAAAATTAATATCAGTACCATACACTTTGTACCCTGAGCAAGCAGGTTATTAGTCGGTGGCGCAGCCCGTCATTTCCATGGGTGTGGAATTCACCAGGATGGGAACGGTTGACTTATTGCATAGAAAACAAATACTCTTTTTTGGAGAGACAGGTCGGAGATCAAATATGTGCGAAGTCGGCGATATGCCAGTTCTAACTTAAGTCGAACCATTACTATTCTCGTCCCGATTTATCGATGATATTGCTGATTCGCGTCCCGACGGTGTGGGCAACTGATTCGTGTTTCTTGGAAGGTGGCACCGACGTAACGCAAAACTTTGGTTTAAATTCATTATATAACCTATTGGCATATACAAATGCATGCTGCGTGGAAGGTGTACCTGGAAATCGAGCCACTGTGCAGTGGATTAAAGGACCTAGCTTCATTAAATGGTCTTATAACATTTAAATCAATATTCTCACGCTTGTGATGAAGCAGGGTTCAGCCGCCCATTACCACTGTAGATTATATATTGTTGGCAAGTCAATCTCATTTCTTTTAGAAGCCATAATTTGGATAGCATGTTTATTCTCTCAATATTTGTTATGCCGTTATTTAAGTGCGTCCATGTGGTATTGCTCTATATCATATTAGGGTAAGTAGCCTGATATTTTTGTACAATTAAGCACGATGGCTGACATGAGGCAGGTAAGACAAGCGTCGTTACTTATATAGCATATATTTATTTAGGCCACACATGGTTTCCATCCAGGCGAGCGCACGTTCGACATAGTTTCAGCAAAGAAATCATTTTGTAATGGTTAAACCACCAGAGCACAAGGAATATTACATAATAGGTGTAGACACTTAACAATCGAGTGCATAACCACGAGAAGACTGCTTATGTAAGTTCGGCTCCTATCCTGCCATTGTGATGCGAGAAAGCGCTCAAGCGTTGCCCACCAATGCGAATATCTTTTGGTTTGGAAATGCATTCATGTTGGCATATATATTATACTGAACCAGCTTAAGTAAGCATTATATCTGATTGACTTTATTTGACATGGCTATGATTATGAATATGGGAATGTGTATTTTTTATTGTTTGAGCTCATCAGTTGTTTCTTTGTACATACGAAGCCACACAAGAACAATAACAAGTAACATACTGAGCTCGTGTATTCTCCTTAGACTACAAATAAATGACAAAGAAGCTGGCAGTCCGAACTTTTAGAGAACAGCATCGAATTCTAGCGATTTCACTTGTTGGAATAAAAGTGGCTGAGAAGCAGGCTAACGAGGAATTCGCTGGGTGATTTTCGGTTCTCAGCTAAAGGATAAATTGTAGAGTCCCGCATACAACAGTGATATAATCACTTTGAAAGATGACGGGCAGCATTGCTGTCTCAGCCACGTCTATCGTCTGTTTTTGTGTGGAAGCGTGGATAGTCGTGTACACCTTATTGGCAATATATATGGTTCATGTATCGATCCGTAGTATAATATGTCAAATAGCCGGATGGGTACGGCTTGTAAAACAAGGCAAGGGCCGTTCACGTTTCTGGCATTGGATATGACTTAGTGCGTACAGCCCGACAAAGACACTGAGTAATCAAACAGTCAGGACATTATGCCATTCATGAATCATAATCAATTCTCTTCATTTTTTGACAGCATTAACTCGTATATTCTATTCTTAAATTAATTTCAATATCATCGATTACGGTGGGACTCGAACTCACAGCCTCCAAATTGTTACCTGACTACTTGATGTACGACGCGCTATCAACGTCGCCGCGGAGTCGCAGTGACATAGTTTGCTGTTCAAATGAATAAGAAACTAATCTAAGAAACTTCGAAAAAATCTAATGAAAAAGTGTCTTCCCAAGTCGCTGTTCAATAAATTAAACGAGAAAGTTTGGAAAAATGAAATGCCACTGTAGATTGACCTTGTGATTCAAACCGTCGTCGTCCATAAGTCGCCACTATTGCTGAACAATCGCAGCTCATTTTTACATCCAGATACATTAAAAAACTCTCTTATTAATATTCATTCGCACCAACGGGCGAAGATACAGCTTTATGAAGATAATGCTTGAGTACATATATCCAACATTGTGCATATCTTTCTCAATTAACAAAAAACCTAGATATCTATAGCATAGCTATTCATTAAACGCTATTCAATATAAAAATAAATTGACATGGCAAATGGAAGTCCTCTCCGCCGCTATCGCCGCGTCTGACAACACTTTTCCAACGTAGCCTCCCCCTCTGTCCAATGGAAAACGTACAAATCACCGTGACTGCACCAAAGAAGTTCATTCCAATGTGCTCGCCAGTACCCTTAGACACTACCGAAGTTTTCTCGACAACACAGTTTGTACCCCATCAAGTTGACCTGATATCAGTTAATAAATATTCGCCAAAAACATCAGTAACCAGGGTCGTCATATTGCACAGCGAAAATTTTCTCGTCAGTCAATGATCATCGTCGTAGCTTCAGTAGGCACGGTAGGCCCGTGCCTACACATCGTTTCCAAAAATGAATCGCACCATATTGGATCTACTATATTGGATCTATAGTTTAAAAAAATCTCGTGGGAGGACCCCCGAACCCCCCATACCAAGTATTACTTCGTAATAGGCCCAGCTACGCCCCTGGTGATGATTGTTACAGTTAGTAAAAGAGTAACGTTACATATCGTCGAGGCTGATCGTGCAGCAGCGATGGAAATTATAACACTGACATAAATCTGATGATGCAGAGCAGCATGTGATTGAGCAATACTAAGCCAATCGTTGTGTGCACGTACATGTAACTTACATCGTAAAACACGTCATTGGCGCATTGTTTGTAGCATGCAGTGTGTGGTGTGTTACTTACTTCTGTAGACGTCTGCTATTCTATTGCTCTTTGTGATGCACCATATATATTGTGATCATTTAACTGTTTGAAGAGTGAATAGCATTATCATGCTTCTCTTTCAATAACAACTCAGGCGCAATTGAACATTGGAACAGTAAATGCAAAAGTTCCTCCGAGCGTTACCGCAGCCGTGGCAGGCATATCAGCTACACAGTGGTTATTTTAGGCACCCACTGTAAATGATATCGCAAGGTTGTTTATCTTGGTAAACTAGATGGATGTTCAGTGCCCTCTTCAACGTTATGCTACGGACCGGTACCACAAGTTCCGCTTGACTGCTTATATCAATTAGTAGAGGTATATAATCCGCACTGAGATTCAAATATACCGTGTGAAATATGGTTACCCTCTGCCTCCTATGAATGAGCAATCCATTTATCCTTAACCATTGATGCCATGGGCCACAAGTTGGCTAGCTCATCGTTGGTGGGGAACTTTATCAAACGTTAGGTGCAAGTACGAATAAATCGCATCTACAGGATCTTACCAGTCTAACATTTAAGTTACCCCCTATAGACATTCTAACAGGTATGTAAGGTAGAAGCGTTGTTTCAGATAACCATGCTGTGATTTATTCTGCAAGTTAAGTTTGCGTAAGTGTTCTGTGAGTTTCAATTATTGTTTTCAATGGATCAAAATCTGACTTGCCGATAATTTGCTGGCTGTTGACGACTGCCATTCTGTAGTATTGGTGAACCATTGGCACATATCATTCATCTGGATCGTATACTTTATTAATAGAGTAGTGAAATATGACAAAAAGCGGTACCGATATTTCTGTGGTGAGTTCCTGTAGATAGAATTTATCTGCGCCCGGTACCTTGTTCGGGTTTAAAGACGATAATAATTGTATGAATACGACGCGACTTATTCAGCCTTGTTGTTCTTTATCACCATCATCGAATAATCTAATTGGTTCCTGCTTTATATAATGTAAATGCTCTTAGTATTTCCAACATCCACACGAAATATTCACATAAATTCATGTGCGTTTAGAAGATATTTTGGTATAAATGTGTTGAAACTACATTTGTCCACTGTGATTGTAAGCAACGTCTCTGTAATGATCTAATTACAGCAATCGAAAAATTAATAACATTAGAAACATATTTATTCACATGAAGTATGTAAAAAATATTTCCACCTTCAATTCCAAATTTAAATTAGTAAAATATGATAAAGACAGCAAGGTTCTAGTCTCCACCTACATCACCGTGTTATTTACAATTTGTATTGAGTCTAACCAAGCGCTAGGACACAAACCATAATAAGAGGGACAAACCAAGCAATGTGTCACACGGAGTTATCGCTTTGGCGTTATCTCCAGCTGCAGCAACCACAGGACCGCTGGCTACAGTAATGTCAGGGACAGGTCCATTATCATGGGCGACTAACACGTCTGAAATGTGCGCACTGCCGGAAGCTGCATTCGGGTTTTCAACTGCAACCGTAACAACGGTTTCTGGGTGTGATAGATTTGTTTTGCTATCCGTAATGTCTTTATAATGGACCTTATCATCTGAAGTGTTGGTGATGACGTGGCTCTTGGTGTAACTATCGTTATTATCAAGCGCGGAAGGTGCCTCGGATGAGTACGGGGGGATGACGTGGCTCTTGGTGTAACTATCGTTATTATCAAGCGCGGAAGGTGCCTCGGATGAGTACGGGGGGATGACGTGGCTCTTGGTGTAACTATCGTTATTATCAAGCGCGGAAGGTGCCTCGGATGAGTACGGGGGGATGACGTGGCTTTTGGTGTAACTATCGTTATTATCAAGCGCGGAAGGTGCCTCGGAGGAGTACGATTCGAAGACATCCTTGTCAGCCGGTGTGGAATGCGACTGCTTGTTTTCAGTTCCCTTGCCGTCTACTGTGGAATGTGACGTGGCCGTGTGTTCTGGGCTAGCGTTCTGCAGATTCAGGATGTGCTGTGACGTCATAATCCATACCCAAACTTGTTGTTAGCAAATACGTCTCGACGTGACCTCGTGATGTCATTATGATATCCGCAACCTTGGCAACAGTTATGTCCACCTCAGCATCAGTCACCGATGCATCTGCCGCGGTTCCGGCCAGCGTGTGTTCCTGTAAGTCTGTGTCATAGCTCAGCGTGTGGTCCGCCTCCAACCGACTCATCCACCTACTTTCATTCATCATGAGATCCGTCTCCGTGAATTCAATGATTTCTGACTCTCTCTCGGTGTACACTGTGATTTCCTGGCCCTGCGGGATAACCATGACGTCATTGGTTACCTGGATCATGGGTTCCCCAGACCCTGCCTCCATCAGCATCTTCTCCTTCTCATCCTTTATCCATTGTTTGATTATATTCTTGACAACACTCAGAGGCGTGGGCCCCAGTCTCAGCAGCTGATGGTGGTACTCCCGCAGATCAAAACGAGGCCCTGCATCCAGCGAGTAATATCACAACTATTAACAAAATAATACATTTTCCGAAATCCATTGAGAAAAGTATCTACGTATTTAGCATATTCATCACCGCTTGAAGATAGATGTACATAGTAGGTGAGAATGGTATACTCGTAAGCCCAAACACACTGCAAAAGGTTCAACACCCTGTGGTATTACCTAGTGCCTCTTCGGCTTCTTCCCTTAGCCCCTTAAATGTCAACTCGCCGATCTTGTAGGCACATGCCTGAAATATTACAAGTTCATGAATCTACGTCAGGTCATACATGATATTTAACATGATTCATTACAAGCATAAGCTCAAGCCTCCGATCGCCATATGTTATTTAGTTGCGTTTGTTACCCTATTCATGCCATAACTGTAACGGACTTCGGCACATAATTGTGATTTGTAGAACGTTCTGCCCGTATCAATCAAATTTTAGATCATTAAGGAATTCTATACCAGATAGGCCATTCTTTGAACAAAACACAAATAAAAGTTGTATTGTATACATTCTGTCAACCGCGAGTCCACCATATTGTTGTGTGTGTCTTGATTTAAACCTTCAAGATCTAATTTGATCGCGTCGATTATTTTGTGATTTCTTACCTGCGCAGGTGAGTGAACATAGCGCTTAACTTCTGCGTTAATTAAATGTCGCGCAAATGTCGTGTAGTTTGAAATGAAGGTTTCGGAATGTTCCTCGCTCCACCTAGTCGGTAAGAGAAATAAATCAATTAATCACTGACAGCGGGTGCACGTGCTTGATAATTAGGTTTCACGGTACCTTAGCGTAAAATTGTGTTACGAACGTTATTAAAGTCACGTTCAGTTATTCAATGACCAATTATAGATATGTCATTAATGCTTACCCCAGCACATGTATGCCCGTATCAACGACAAGACGGGTAGCACGGAAAATCTCAGATGAGTAAAGACCTAACCTGTGACAAAGATTATAAAGATGAGATTATAACAGAGATTATACCACGGCGCTATTATCTATGAGCTGTGATTTGTCAGTTGGCGTGTGATGCAAATTGACGTGAGATAACTTACAGTGTCAGAGGGTCATTGTTATGGAGCTTCATCTCGTCATGAAGGGTCTCTGCATACAGCGCCCAGCCCTACAACCAACAACAACAACAACTTCAGTCTACTAACCGCACCCATACAGTCGAGAGCTTTACGTAAAATATAAATACACAGTGTTTAATGTCGTATACGTAAGAAAACCATCTCAATCATTTCTCACCAAACTATCAAATGATTGAATATCTATCGACTTGTGAGAATTGTTAGAGTAACGATAAATAAACATACCTCAATGGAAGCAGTCATGAATGGCCAGTTGAATGGGATAGCGTAAACCTTGCGGAACTCTATGGCAGTTCTGAAGTTGGGTAGGTCCATATCGATAGCATAAGCACACTGCAATATGGTGACATATAAATAAAGCCAACAAGCCGAGCCATTGATTATATGACAATCATATACCGATAACATTATACAGGTATCCTCGAAATTATAGAAATATCTAAACATCTTTAGTTTAAGAATATATTTCACACTTAACCAAGTCAACTTTATGACTTAATCGTTGCTTTAAGAAGAACTGATAAAGTGATAATGCAGAATTCAGTTCAAAATATCTCATGCGTTGCGGACTAACCATTGTATGATGTCCTGGCTCTGCCTCGTGCAATGTCAACGGTAGCATCTCAAATTTAGCTCTGCGGGCAAACATTCACCTTATGGTTAGAGCGCTTCATTGAATGAAGGTCATAAAATACGCCAATGGATGGGTGCTAAAGTCCAAAAACAAAACGCTTGTCCAGAAAGCTTACTTAGTTTCTGGTTCGTAGATGTTAGCGTAGAAATACCCGGGCCTGCTACCATCCAGCGGTGGATCCAGGTAATAGCCCAGGGCCGCGCTGGCACTGGAGAATCCCCGTATCCTGACAACAGAATGTCAGACAAAGCTGAATGACAGTGTCATGAGTGTCAATGGGAATTTGTTTAGTTTATGTTTTAATGTGTCCTCGGTCACCAGTGGTAGTGTTATGCATTGCTCTTTGGTGGGTCATTTGTCTTCAATGTTACCACCTCGAGAGCTTATATATTGAGGTAGTTTGAATAAAGATGCAAAAGGTAAACGAGATATTGTCAACCAATGTTGTAATTATACAAATGTCTTGTGATTTAAATCAGTAAACCGCCGTGCAAAGGTGGCCCGTAGGATTCTCTCCCTAACTTTTGATTAACGTTAGACATTGTGTTCAGTTAATAAGATAGCCATACTAACGTGACATTGGTAGTCGGGATGAACTTGAGAACGCGCTTCAGCTTCCGATGTACTCTGTCTACTATATGATGATACTGCCGCACCATGGCTTTCTACAACAGCGATATCGTTACGCTTAATCTTTTCTGCTACTCCAATAGATGCAACACTTTATAGACATGAACCTTTGGGCATTACGTTTATCTAATCATGTGCATATTGTCGACAATGCATTCTAAAGAGAACCATATTGTCAAAAATACTCGTTTTTGAATCGCTCGTAACTTGCATCAGCAAAACTTACCCCTGTTTTATAGAAATTCTTGCTATCGGATTTGAGTAAGGCAATGTACTCTTTAGTCGTTCCATTGAAACCCATCTGTTGCACTAGGTCAGCCATGAGACGTGATAGTCTTTCCACCTCTCGTAGTCCCATCTCATGCACCTCCAACGGGGTCAGGTCTGTGGTGGTGTGCCATTTGAGGGCAGCTTGATAGAAGCGCTCTCCACCGGGCATGGTAGATACGCCGATACCTGGTCGAGTATTGTTCATGTATACCTGGACAGATATAATCAAGAATGTGGTAAAATGTGTCATTTTAGGCTTCAATCCAATCGAGCCAACAGGGAAGCACAGCGTTATGACCATAAAGGTGAGATCGAGGGTTAACAGTTACGGCATCTGTACGGGATTAATGCGGAGATCAGCACAAGTGCGAACATCGACAGATATCAAGTCACCACACCATTCTTACTGTCACCTATATGTTCTCATTGACTCACAAATAGATTCAAATAATCAGCATTTCCCTAGATACACGGGTATTAAGAAATGGAGAGAACTAATGGGACAAGGTCAAGACGTTTTCCGAAACAAAATACTACTTACAACAGGAACTATATATCAAAAAGTAAACCCAATTTCCCCTACAAAATAATACACGGCATAACACCATTATATTACCATTGGCATCGTTTATCGCGAAAAATGGGTAAGCACACCATTGGAGTACCTTCTGTGCCAGTTGACAATGCATGAGCAAAAGCTTGCATTTGCGTGCATATGCGCCCTCGTTCCACAATGACAACCAATCAAAGCTGATTCAAACAACACAGTGAATCAAATTTATCTATAAGTAAAGCTTTCCCATGTGATACACTAATGGCGGGAAAGAGATACCCGCATGCCCATGAAATAGAATTTATATATAATTGCGAGAGTGACTGAATCATTATGTACCAGCACATATGCCACAATTACCATTTGCATTGTAATTTATATATGTGTGTCACCCTTACCGAAGATAAGAACTGGTAGAGTCGGCCCCAGGCGGGAAGAACCAACTTCTGTACCACCATATACCCATCATGCATTAGCTCTGTCCTGCAGAAATTACATACTTTATACATACCATACAATCTCCATTGCACGCTAGAATATACATATTATAAGATGGCTTAGCATAAAGCTATTACAAAACAAATTTGGTGTACAACACCCGTTTGATATATTATGTCTTTGATACATAATACGCCAACATTACATGTATTACGGTAAATATTGTGTCTGCAATGTATGTGCAACGTTACTAGCCATCGTCTGACGATCAAAACACACTTAAGTGTGTCTTTAACAACGGGTGCAGAATCGTGTCTAAGTAAAACCCACCTCGTATTATGTGGTAGGGTAAATGGTATGGCACGGAATGGCAGAATGAAAAAGGACGACTCGTCAGCGGCTGCTTCTGCAACATCCTTGAGTTCTCCAAGTTCATTCATGGCTTCCTGTGTTAGACGCAAGAGACAGGGCTATAAATCATTCTTTCATATCCGAACAAATTTTTAAAAGAAAGACATGGAAATGCACATTAAATGCGAATTGCATATTGAGCAGTTGCTAATGAGGTTATATTGGCCTGACCATGGTACTGGCGTGGTAGGTGTGCCCGAGCTCAACACTTCCTCATCAACACAATCTGGTCATCTATCTGCAAGATAATAGACATGATAACGTGCATAGGACTACACATTTACGGTAATATTGATTGCATATTGATAAAATCGTGTGTCTTTCAGTAATCTAACAGTGATGTGTTTGTTTAGCTGCGTAATGCATAAATGCCACATGTAGTGTTTACCATGACCATTGCCTTAAGTATAAATGCACCGACAAATATTTATATGCTTCTTGAATTCAAGAATATGCTTTATAACGCTACATTGGCCGATCGTTTCTTGGAAACATAGATGAAGAAAACTTGCTTGTGCCGCGCCGAAATGAGGTCAACATGATATTTACCTGCTTAGGTAGGGCCCTGTAACGAGCCAGGATGTTTTGGTAATCATGTTCTGTATCTTTCGGCATGAAAGACATAAGTTGCAGCCAGCTTCTCACAAGACCAAAGGGGTTATACATGCCATAGCTGAAAACAATGTGTATAATAATAAAAATAATAATAAAAATATAAATGATAATAAGCGATCTAAATGCAATATATTTTTAAGGCTTTGAGTCTTAGGGAATAAAAATTATGTGTAGAAGGTGATGAAGTGAATGCTAAAATCCACATTATAGGCAAACCATGTGATTGTTGTTGCCAACTGAGAACAAGGTAAGTCAACATCATCCCCAGTGTGTGAACTTCACGTTCAGTGTATACAGGCTAAATACCAGGACTTGGTTAGATTCACTCTATTCGAAATCCACTTTATGATAACACCTGTTCCTACCTGCGGAATTCATAACCCTCACAGAAAGCGAGTAGGTTGTGTTGCAAAATGAGTAGGTCTGTTCGTTTGGGTTGAGACAGACTAGAGTTGTCAAGTAAGCGCATTGTCTCTGTAAGGAAGCTCTCTGCCTGTACCTGAGACACATCACGAGGAAATATTATTCCTGGGCAATTTGAATTATGATATTTAATAGATGATGCATGATGCTTGGATGTACAATATGCATGTGTTCTTCAAAACCTCAACCTGATTATTGGAAATATCCGTCATGGATGAAATAGATTCTAGCAAAGATTGTATGTATTCACCAAAGAGAAAAGAGAGCGAGGTCAGGGCGTGGTGCTAATTAAAACCAAAACCTGATGAAGACATATGATCATGACGCACTCACTACAACCAGTAACCATATAGAGGGTGGTAAATCAGAACGAAGCGGCATTTGAATATTACACATACGTTCTGTTCTTGGAGTTCACGATATATGTAATGCTGTTGTGTGTGGATGAAGGCAGTGCAGAACTGTTGCGAGTAATAATTCTTGCCACCATGGAGTACCGCATAATCGCTTTCCTGGTCTCCCTCTGAATTACTGAATCTACCATGGGTGATAGCATGGGCCCCATTGGTTAGCATGAACTTAACTTTGGAGTTCTAGTATTATACATAAAAGTTACGGACTTCAACATTTCTCTTTGACAGGGCAAACTTAAGTCGAAATTACTATATATATATATGTGTGCTCATCCAACACCATCCGGAGCAAAGTACAAGAACGTCAAAAATATAATTCTGGAAAAGATAAGGAAGGGTGGGTTGAACCTGTTCAGAGGCACTAAAACGAGAAAAATACGGTAACCAATGAACCTACCTTTTGACGGATGAAGGCCTCCTCAGTGTACTCCTCCACTAAGTGATCGTTATCGTGGTTGCCAATTTTTGTACCATACTCCGGACTCTCTTTAAGTCGCCATTGCCAGAATCGGTGAACAAGGGCATCCACAAGTTCATCTGCTGCAACATAAATTGATTGTCAACAAATCGATAAAACAAAGTTTATAATTACATAAAGCAAACGTTAACATATTGTATGCATCGACTACGGGTTTTCTGTGCAAGAGGATCCCATAGGCAGGGCAGAAAAATCGCTATGTACACGTGAATGGCAACAGAGAACCACGTTTGTAATTAAGACGATGGTTTGCGATACTTGCAGCAAGTTTAGCTGAGTTTCCGAAAGCCTAAGCGGGATCTCGTGTAACTATGACTGTTAAGAGAAGCTCCTTCAGCTAGCATTGATTGGTTTAACCGATATGCTTCAAAACATGATATGCATAGGTTTCATCACATTGACGCCACACGATAACATCAAGTTGGCTGAGGTCTGAAATATTTAAGATAATTGAATATAACTACACTAAGTGAAATTTAACATACAGCTATTCCGTATCGTATACTAATAAACTATGACAAGCAAGAAGAATGTAAAGATATCATGTTATGCTCGCACTACAAAAGGATTAAATATACAACTGGGTATCTAATTCAATTCTCAAACATCTTATTGGTCATGCTTGACTGTGATATGCAGTAGAAGTATCCAATGATGCATCGAATAGGCGATCCGCACATACATACATTTAACTTAAGGCGTCCACACCAATCATGCGAATTTATTGCACTGCTATAACAAAAACTAAATACCATCACCAGCTCGTTACTCTACATAATGAATCGTACTCCTCCGAGGCACCTTGGTCTGCCGCTATATATCAGGCTTCATTAGCCCCATGAAATAGCTCCAGGCTTTTGGAATCACTAATGGCGGCTTCTATATAGAAAATTCTCATCCGACTGGCTAGTGGTTTTGAAGCTGAAAGATAGGCCAAATACACAGTGCCATTATGCTGCGTCGCTACCACGTTATGCTTCAATGGTACGTCGACGCCTCAATTACTTCGGTCTGGGAATCAGGCGTGCATCTTTGGTTGTACATTGATAAAGATTGGTATGGTACTGACAAGCAGTGACCATTAGCTCACCGCTACCGACGCTTTGAACTCTCCAAATTCCATTGAAGGGATACATTCAAAATAAGCAAAGGGTTTTCCCTTGGTACCGGGTGTATCTAGCTTCTGTAGTAAAAGTGGTCAATCCATTTACCAATAATCACAGGCATTCGGTGCAAACTAGCCAGACAGATTCTCTGCACTTAGCCGAAGTAAGGCTCAGGTAATCAATTTATAAGCGGATATTCTCCGACAATTTGTTACCAGTGTTTTCGCATTTGGAGGAAAATTGTAGGAAGATAACGTTTCGTTTAGCGTTACCTCGCCGTAAACATCGTAAAAACAGTGGCCTTTTACCTAATCTGGTGGCCCCTAGACTTTGAACCTTGCAGTAGGTTAAGCTGAGTTCCCGAGATCCTAAGCGGGATCTCGTATAACTATGACTGTTAAACCGATAGAGAAGCTCCTTCAGCTAGCACTGATTGGTTTAACCGATATGCTTCAAAACATGATATGCATAGGTTTCAACACATTGGCGCTAAACTTGGCACCTGGACCAAGAGAACCTATATCTCCCCGTGTGCTTGATTGTCAAATTAAGCATAGATATGTCATATCTGGAGATAGCATTCATATTTTAGCTCCCTAATGGTTCTCTGAAGAATACCATCAACAGGTTTTCATGTTTGCTTACATCGTCTATAGAAACCAACAAATCGTGTTTATGCTACAGCCGACCGATATATAAAACGATCATCGACCCCAAGAGAAGGAAATCCAATGCACGAGTATTAGATACCTCATGCTTCAACCCCAGGCCTCTGTAATATTTAATCTCCTGGTGTAACAAAACAGAGGGAAGCCAGTTCTACAAAGAGCTTTCTGGCATTGGGTTATGCCTAGTTAACGCCGTGATTGATGACAGCTTCTTCACATCCCATTTCCCCCCGAGACACTTTTAGAGGTAGCACCAAGCAGGAAAGGAACGCGTGCAATATGATCCCCCGTTCGATCACACTGTGCTCGGCGCTCTGTATTTTGAGGAAGGAACGTGTGTGATATTTTGTGAGTCAGGTGCGTTTGCTGGAATATGCGATGTGAAAAGAGGCGATCGGATAACCATTATTGGAGCGGATGGAAAATTGCCTCACGGGAGCACAAAACTATCCCGTAATATGTTCATTGACACCAGATCCGCGGCGGTACAAAGTGCAGAAAACATTATTGTATTGGAAGTTATACAAACAGCATCATTTTTAATGTGATGCGGGAAACGGAAGAGTATTATGAAGTCCTTCGGAAATCATGATAGTATTCAGAAGTGCTTAACGAATCATGTTCGTGGTTGTAGTACAGTTTAACATATAGCCATGCCCTTCATTTAAATACCTTACGTGTAGCGCGGTAACTTTTGAATAAACAATGTATATGATGTAAATCAAAATTGGATAATCCAACACCGACCAAATCACCATGACGATGCACAACATAAAAGAAGCAACTAAAAGAATATTGATGACTAAACAGCGTGTATATATTCTTCTGAAATAATTGCCAGCAAAAATAGTGATGAGAAGCAGGGTATATCTGTCCATGTAATACCTTAAATAACTCCCATTTACGTTTGTTCAATAATAGCAAAGCATTTATAGCTACGCTAAAAGGGCTCACTAAGACAGGTTGTGTGGTGATTCGGAATATGAGTAAAATACATGCCCGTCATCAGGTGCGTTTATCAATAAATCAACAAAAGCACATGGGACCGTTGATTAAACGTCTAGGGACTCTGCGTCTGTTAACGATATGTAGCATTCGAAGTGGTCGAGGAACAAAGCCTCTGAACTAATCAGAAAATTCCACGTGGTTTTAATAGACGTTATGACAAAGCAACATGCTGCTCACGAGTGGCTTCTTCACATACTGTCTTGGACGAAGGCGTGAGTGACACTCTTAGCGTAGCTACTCATTGGTAATACAGTCTACTGCTTATAATGATGTCCAGTCACAAATGAATACGATGCCTGGGGGTACATTGATGAAGATCCGTGACCCATACACACAAGCTCTCCTGGATTCAAACCCAACATGCAATATGGTAGATACATGTTAAAATTAGACATTGTGTAACTACAATATCTTATTGTATATTAATGTGAGGGGAATTGATGATTATATTATGAAACCAATACATCTTACGATGCAAGAAAACAGCAGTCGCTAGCTTTACTTATTCAAGAGGGGTGGTCCTTGTTAAGTTACCCACGGATATCTGATTCCAACAGTGACAATGTTAACTTCTGAAATAGCACTCGCTTTTTAACACTTAGTTAAATTGCGCGTTATATAAATTGACATCGCACTACCACAAATTAATATCAACCCTGGTCAATTTTCCTTAAAAGATATTCGACTCCGGTGGGACTCCAACCCTCAGCCTCCGAATCACTCCATCACCGCTAGAAGTCCGACGCGTTATCAATGCGCGTCTTCAATGCGTGATCAGTAAATTGCCCTACCTAAATAATTAATTGCTTGAAAAAGCCTGGTTCTTAGATATAGTATGGAAATTAACATCATTAGAAAGTACAATCAGTGGCAAACTTCCCTCTCACACAGTTTATAAAATATTAATCATTTGCTATGTTATTTCAAATCTACCCTTCCTGACCGCAACCACTTTCTGACTAAAGCATCGGCTTTTTAGTGGTTCCAGATACATTTCACCTAAGTACATCTTAGAGTTAGTTTGTCGGGCAATTTATCCGGCATCATTCTCATGTTATTTGATATCTACTCGAGTTGGTGCTGGTGGATCATAGTAGAACACTGCAAAACTTAAATGTGTATTCATTGGCAGCCTGTGTGTTGTCATTGGGGGAAAAAGGATCGATCAAGGGAAGTATGGTGTTGGGATCATATTTTATGATACATTTTCAAGTATTATATCTCCTATTCTTGCGACTGGCATAACGCTTTCAAAAGGGATTAACTGGCCATTAACCGAGCAGGGTTGGGATTGTGAATATATGAAATCCACCGTTCTATGCCTGGCTTTTCTATCTTTTCATAATACATGTTTTTACATAAAAACACCTTGTAAATGGAGTGACATGTGTGAAGGTTATTTAGGGATAGTTGATTTGAATGGGTTATATAAACGGTTTCTTCGACATTGAGAGTAGTAAACAACAACACCACATGGAAGAGTACCACTCGGCAAATTTTTAGTAAGCTGGAATGTTGGTTTTGTCGTTATGGGTGGAGAATCTGTGTCATTTGAGGTTTTATGTGTTTGCATAAGTACTCACCAAACGACAAACAATAAGGTATTTACAAGCTTGGCTCGGTAAGCCTACAGATAAGATCGTTCAGGCGCTAAGCTGGTGAATCCTGATGAATAAAACACGTGAAAATCATAATATGCTCACCATTATGTTACGGTTGTGCTGGAGGTAGCAAATTAAACTGAGCACTGTCGCAATAACACTTTAGAATAACTTGGTAAATACCATGTGGCTGGTTGTTGCTCTGGACACTACTATCTTATATTTAAATAAGTGAAGATAGGGTAGGATGGCGATATCATCTTGTTTCATCAATAGACAGCATGGTTAATTTTCCCTACCTTCATAGCCTCTGGAAACTTTCATTTTCATTTTGATGTGAATCAACATCATCTGCAATAATCTCACAATCAACGTCTTACGAATCAATTATAACTAGTATATCCAGTAACGAAACATCCGAAGATATCAGCTGTAAGAAATAGGCAGCAAAGCAATTCGTTTCGTGCCCTCATGACTTACGGCAATATATACAGTGTACGAATCGAACATGTATTTTCACTTTCATCTTAATGTGATATAGATATCTGTGGCAATATGTACAGTGGACGAAACGAACATGTATTTTCACTTTCATCTTAATGTGATATGGATATATATATGCTGTCATACGGATGCCTTGATGCCAGGATGTGACTAACATCAGCGACGTGATTATGTTTCAATTAAAATGATTCAAGAACAAATCAAATTAGCTTTCATGTCTATAACTGCTATATAATTTGTCACCCATTCTATCATGTCGACTCCGTGGCGCAATGGATAGCGCGTCGGACTTCTAGTGGTAAAGTAGCAATTCGGAGGCTGTGGGTTCGAGTCCCACCGGAGTCGAAATACTTTTATATCAGTGAAGGGTATTGTCATCAAATCACTCTCCAGGTAGACATCCATGAATATTCGGCCTCAATAGTTAGTTGCGAGTTTATTTAACATAATTCTGCTGCTTTTGTCGCAGCTACACATGACCATAATACATCCCTGACAATACAGTTATACATTGTTTTAAGGGGTGCTATGCATCCGTGTGGCGGCATATATTTGTGTGATAAAGATACCAAAATCACATCAAAATGAAACTGAAAATACATATTCGTTTCGTAAACTGTACATATTGCCAGAGCTCATGAACGTGGGGAAAACATTGTTTGGATGACTAAATATATATTACTTCCATGCACTTGAAGACGCTACGTGTCTAAAGCTAGTGATGTGATATTATTCAATCAAAATGTGGCTAGTACAAAAACAAACCCCTCTGATAACTGCTATATTATTTGTCACCCATTCATTATTGAATAAGTCGACTCCGTGGCGCAATGGATAGCGCGTCGGACTTCTAGTGGTAAAGTAGCAATTCGGAGGCTGTGGGTTCGAGTCCCACCGGAGTCGAAATACTTTTATATCAGTGAAGGGTATTGTCATCAAATCACTCTCCAGGTAGACATCCATGAATATTCGGCCTCAATAGTTAGTTGCGAGTTTATTTAACATAATTCTGCTGCTTTTGTCACCGCTACACATGACCATAATACATCCCTGACAATACAGTTTTACATTGTTTTAAGGGGTGCTATGCATCCGTGTGGCAGCATATATTTGTGTGATAAAGATACCAAAATCACATCAAAATGAAACTGAAAATACATATTCGTTTCGTAAACTGTACATATTGCCAGAGCTCATGAACGTGGGGAAAACATTGTTTGGATGACTAAATATATATTACTTCCATGCACTTGAAGACGCTACGTGTCTAAAGCTAGTGATGTGATATTATTCAATCAAAATGTGGCTAGTACAAAAACAAACCCCTCTGATAACTGCTATATTATTTGTCACCCATTCATTATTGAATAAGTCGACTCCGTGGCGCAATGGATAGCGCGTCGGACTTCTAGTGGTAAAGTAGCAATTCGGAGGCTGTGGGTTCGAGTCCCACCGGAGTCGAAATACTTTTATATCAGTGAAGGGTATTGTCATCAAATCACTCTCCAGGTAGACATCCATGAATATTCGGCCTCAATAGTTAGTTGCGAGTTTATTTAACATAATTCTGCTGCTTTTGTCGCAGCTACACATGACCATAATACATCCCTGACAATACAGTTATACATTGTTTTAAGGGGTGCTATGCATCCGTGTGGCAGCATATATTTGTGTGATAAAGATACCAAAATCACATCAAAATGAAACTGAAAATACATATTCGTTTCGTAAACTGTACATATTGCCAGAGCTCATGAACGTGGGGAAAACATTGTTTGGATGACTAAATATATGTTACTTCCATGCACTTGAAGACGCTACGTGTCTAAAGCTAGTGATGTGATATTATTCAATCAAAATGTGGCTAGTACAAAAACAAACCCCTCTGATAACTGCTATATTATTTGTCACCCATTCATTATTGAATAAGTCGACTCCGTGGCGCAATGGATAGCGCGTCGGACTTCTAGTGGTAAAGTAGCAATTCGGAGGCTGTGGGTTCGAGTCCCACCGGAGTCGAAATACTTTTATATCAGTGAAGGGTATTGTCATCAAATCACTCTCCAGGTAGACATCCATGAATATTCGGCCTCAATAGTTAGTTGCGAGTTTATCTAACATAATTCTGCTGCTTTTGTCACAGCTACACATGACCATAATACATCCCTGACAATACAGTTTTACATTGTTTTAAGGGGTGCTATGCATCCGTGTGGCAGCATATATTTGTGTGATAAAGATACCAAAATCACATCAAAATGAAACTGAAAATACATATTCGTTTCGTAAACTGTACATATTGCCAGAGCTCATGAACGTGGGGAAAAAATTGTTTGGATGACTAAATATATATTACTTCCATGCACTTGAAGACGCTACGTGTCTAAAGCTAGTGATGTGATATTATTCAATCAAAATGTGGCTAGTACAAAAACAAACCCCTCTGATAACTGCTATATTATTTGTCACCCATTCATTATTGAATAAGTCGACTCCGTGGCGCAATGGATAGCGCGTCGGACTTCTAGTGGTAAAGTAGCAATTCGGAGGCTGTGGGTTCGAGTCCCACCGGAGTCGAAATACTTTTATATCAGTGAAGGGTATTGTCATCAAATCACTCTCCAGGTAGACATCCATGAATATTCGGCCTCAATAGTTAGTTGCGAGTTTATCTAACATAATTCTGCTGCTTTTGTCACAGCTACACATGACCATAATACATCCCTGACAATACAGTTTTACATTGTTTTAAGGGTGCTATGCATCCGTGTGGCAGCATATATTTGTGTGATAAAGATACCAAAATCACATCAAAATGAAACTGAAAATACATATTCGTTTCGTAAACTGTACATATTGCCAGAGCTCATGAACGTGGGGAAAACATTGTTTGGATGACTAAATATATGTTACTTTCCATGCACTTGAAGACGCTACGTGTCTAAAGCTAGTGATGTGATATTATTCAATCAAAATGTGGCTAGTACAAAAACAAACCCCTCTGATAACTGCTATATTATTTGTCACCCATTCATTATTGAATAAGTCGACTCCGTGGCGCAATGGATAGCGCGTCGGACTTCTAGTGGTAAAGTAGCAATTCGGAGGCTGTGGGTTCGAGTCCACCGGAGTCGAAATACTTTTATATCAGTGAAGGGTATTGTCATCAAATCACTCTCAGGTAGACATCCATGAATATTCGGCCTCAATAGTTAGTTGCGAGTTTATCTAACATAATTCTGCTGCTTTTGTCACCGCTACACATGACCATAATACATCCCTGACAATACAGTTTTACATTGTTTTAAGGGGTGCTATGCATCCGTGTGGCAGCATATATTTGTGTGATAAAGATACCAAAATCACATCAAAATGAAACTGAAAATACATATTCGTTTCGTAAACTGTACATATTGCCAGAGCTCATGAACGTGGGGAAAACATTGTTTGGATATGACTAAATATATGTTACTTCCATGCACTTGAAGACGCTACGTGTCTAAAGCTAGTGATGTGATATTATTCAATCAAAATGTGGCTAGTACAAAAACAAACCCCTCTGATAACTGCTATATATTTGTCACCCATTCATTATTGAATAAGTCGACTCCGTGGCGCAATGGATAGCGCGTCGGACTTCTAGTGGTAAAGTAGCAATTCGGAGGCTGTGGGTTCGAGTCCCACCGGAGTCGAAATACTTTTATATCAGTGAAGG